>CM059783.1:16522763-17197763 GCA_030435695.1 Brachymystax lenok tsinlingensis | reverse complement strand
AGAGAGTGAAGAGAGAGAGAGTAGAGACAGAGTAGAGAAAGAGGAGAGAGAGAGTAGAGAGAGATAGAGAGTGTAGAGAGAGAGAGAGAGATAGTGTAGAGAGAGGAGAGAGAAAGAGAAGAGAGAGAGAGAAAAGAGAAAGAGAGTGTAGAGAGAGAGAAAGATAGTGTAGAGAGAGAGAGAGAGAGAGAGAGAGAGAAAAATAAAGAAATGTAAGGAAGGGGAGAGAGTGAAGAGAGAGAGAGTAGAGACAGAGTAGAGAAAGAGGAGAGAGAGTAGAGAGAGATAGAGAGTGTGAGAGAGAGAGAGATAGTGTAGAGAGAGGAGAGAGAGAGAGAGAGAGAGAAAAGAGAAAGAGAGTGTAGAGAGAGAGAAAGATAGTGTAGAGAGAGAGAGAGAGAGAGAGAGAGAGAGAGAGAGAGAGAGAGAGAGAGAGAGAGAGAGAGAGAGAGAGAGAGAGAGAGAGAGAGAAAGAAAGAGAGTGTAGAGAGAGAGTAGAGAGAGAGAGTCAAGAGAGTAAAGAGAGAGAGTGCAGAGAGAGAGAATAGAGATGTATAGACTGAGGTCATGTTCTATGTGCTCTCCAGCTGAGCTCACTAAGCCACAGACATGAGAAAAATGCGAGCCTCCGACCCAGATGAAAATACAGGGCCCACTCTCACCTCCCCCAGGACACTTTGACTCTCCCCCTCTTCCCCCTCCTCCCCTCCCCCTTGATCAGCCGGTGGATTATTCATGCAAACTGTCTGACTGATTGAATGAATCACATATGCACAGACAGACAGAGAGACGGAAATGCACACAGACCCCCGCACAAATGGACAGATGTACAGACACCTCTCTCTCTCTCTCTCTCTCTCTCTCTCTCTCTCTCTCTCTCTCTCTCTCTCTCTCTCTCTCTCTCTCTCTCTCTCTCTCTCTATCTCTTTCTCTTTCTCTCTCTCTCTGACACACACACAACACACACACACACAATATTGCATTCCCTGTTTTTCCACTGTAGACCTCTAAATATTCCTGCGTTTGATATACAGCCTAGTTCAGCAACTGTTTCTGACGAGTAACCAAATGCATCGTAGCACCCTCCAGTTTAACCACAACACAAGTCTGTTCCCCTCTTCTTAAGAGGTGAGAGTTGCAGTTGGCTAGCGGGAGACTGTCCCGGTGTGTGAGGATTACACATAATGAAGCATGCATCATTTGCGTTTCATGTAACTATTATTTAAATTCTTGACTGATCACTGATTGCAGGTGTGACTTTTCAGGACTTACACCTGCTGTCTGATGTTAGGACTTGGATTATAATGTCACTAGAGGAGTATTTTGAAGTTGGTATAGTAGATTGTTTGGTAAAGGTTGTATAGTCAGTTGTAGTAAGGTGTTTTGGGGGTTGCTCTAGTGCAGAGGTACTCAAATCTGACCCTGGAGGTCCAGCGCCTGCTGGTTTTCTCTTCTACCTCATCATTAATTGCACACACCTGGTGTCCCAGGTATAAATCAGTCCCTGATTAGAGGGGAACAATGGAAAAAAGAGGTCCAGAGTTGAGTTTGAGGGATCTAGTGTTTTTATCTGGTTCCATGTTTCCTGATGTATTTTGAGTTTTTATCCCCAATGCAGGTTGCTGTAACGTATTCTGGTAGAGTTCTTCATTGGTCCAAGTTACAATGATCTTCTATGTAACATTTTGAACTCGTATCATTTCCTCCTGGATCATAATACTGTCACTTCAGCATGCAGTTTTCCAGTTTCCAGTTTACTGGGGCTAAATCTAAAGACAAGCTGGTGTGTTTATCCTCGTCCAGAGAGAGAGATGGGGAGAGAGAGACACAGTGATGGATGTGGAGAGAAAGAGAGAGAGGTCCAAAGAGAGAGCCAGACCTATGTGCATAGTGTCTGCCTGCAACACCATAGGGTCCCCTCCTCGACAAGGAGATGAAGAGTTGGCTAACATCTGTTAGCCCCACATCATTACTTTCTTTCCTCCTCTATACTGTACAGACAGGCAGACAGACAGACAGGCAGGCAGACAGACAGGCAGTACATCTTCTTACTGGCTCCTCTCTCTCCTCATGTGGAGCTGGGGGTGCAGCTCACCAGATAAAGCCTTTAAAAAGCCTTAAAGTGAAATCCCGTATTTTAAATGGCATTCTGATAGACTTTTATGACATTAAAGGAACGTGTCGATATGTTAATGAGTAGGACTCAACTCACAGGGTGTTTGGCTGTTGGAAGGCAGGCAGTCGGTCAGGTCGAAGTTTGGCCCTGTCCAACATAAGCTCCTAGCTCCTTGGTACTACATGTGGATGCAACTTAATGGTATAGGTGCAGGTAATATGGTCAGATCTACGCTAGTGTCTCGGGGGCTTCTGGGCTTGTGGTTGTCTCTGGACTGGGCATTGGACTACCACGTGGATGGAAGGGTTTTGGTTCATAGCAGACTGGACTCCCACTATTTCACTGAAGACTCTCATGGTCTAAGTTAGATCTCTGCGATTCCTCTGGCAATGGGATGAGTGATGTTGTGCATTAGTGGAGTTCTATGGAGGCCGGAGGGCACAGGGGGGAGTGCCGAGCCGGCTCTCCCCCAAGAAATGGCCCTGCCGTTGGGTTTGAGGGCTGAGCCGAGCTGCTGATAGGAAGGCCCCTCTGGTTTTCTTTCTCTTAATTTTTTATTCTCCATCTCTCTTTCCATGTCTCCAGCATATCTTCTGTTGTTCTCTTTCCATGTCTCAGCATAGCTTCTGTTGCTCTCTTTCCATGTCTCCAGCATATCTTCTGTTGTTCTCTTTCCATGTCTCAGCATCTCTTCTGTTGCTCTCTTTCCATGTCTCCAGCATATCTTCTGTTGTTCTCTTTCCATGTCTCAGCATCTCTTCTGTTGCTCTCTTTCCATGTCTCAGCATAGCTTCTGTTGCTCTCTTTCCATGTCTCAGCATCTCTTCTGTTGCTCTCTTTCCATGTCTCAGCATAGCTTCTGTTGTTCTCTTTCCATGTCTCAGCATAGCTTCTGTTGCTCTCTTTCCATGTCTCAGCATCTCTTCTGTTGCTCTCTTTCCATGTCTCAGCATCTCTTCTGTTGCTCTTTCCATGTCTCAGCATAGCTTCTGTTGTTCTCTTTCCATGTCTCAGCATAGCTTCTGTTGCTCTCTTTCCATGTCTCAGCATCTCTTCTGTTGCTCTCTTTCCATGTCTCAGCATATCTTCTGTTGCTCTCTTTCCATGTCTCAGCATAGCTTCTGTTGTTCTCTTTCCATGTCTCAGCATAGCTTCTGTTGTTCTCTTTCCATGTCTCAGCATATCTTCTGTTGCTCTCTTTCCATGTCTCCAGCATCTCCTCTGTTGCTCTCTTTCCATGTCTCAGCATCTCTTCTGTTACGCTCTTTCCATGTCTCAGCATATCTTCTGTTGCTCTCTTTCCATGTCTCCAGCATCTCTTCTGTTGCTCTCTTTCCATGTGTCAGCATCTCTTCTGTTGCTCTCTTTTCATGTCTCCAGCATCTATTCTGTTTCTCTCTTTCCATGTCTCAGCATCTATTCTGTTTCTCTCTTTCCATGTCTCCAGAATCAATGTTTTTGTATTTTTATTTCTCCATCATCTGTTTCACTCTCTTTCTCTCCCTCCATTATCCCTCTGTTTCTCTGCATCTCTCTATTTTTCTCTCTCTCTCTCTCTCTCTCTCTCTCTCTCTCTCTCTCTCTCTCTCTCTCTCTCTCTCTCTCTCTCTCTCTCTCTCTCTCTCTCTCTCTCTCACTCTCTCTCACACTCTCTCTCTCACTCTCTCTCTTTCTCCCTCCTTCCCCCTCTCTCTCAGTTGGTGGGAAGGCAGGGGATGTGGTAGGGCTGAATACGGAGGTGTTGAAAAGCCAGCTTTTCATCATCCACGCTTTTCAGAAGAATATTACATGGCCTGATTGTTACAGGCTATATGCTTCACAGAAGGTGTGTGTGTGTGTGTCCATGTGTATCTCCCTGACCCTTCCGCTGAACTAATGTACAAAGCAGAAGAAATAGATTATGTTTCAATTTGTGAAGTTGGCAAAAACAAGAAATGCTTGAGCTGCTGTTTCTGATTCGTAGTTGTGTGGTGAAATCCATGTTGTGAGACTGTGCATGTGTAGCAGTAACTGGCTGACTTACAGGTCAGAGTGGAAGCGTTTACTGGTGGATTGGCCTGAGGGCACGGAATGAATGGAATAAGGAACCCTGGTAATATAGTGAGATGTGAAGGGATGATATACTAGAAGATAATATTTTCTATTTTCCATAAAAATTTTATTACACTTTGTCTATATTACTGTGGTCCAATAATGTAGCGATATAGCTAAATTAGCATGTTGCGACTACCAACTGTCTTTGTTTTTGGCTCAGTTTTTAGCGTGCTAGCCTTCGGAGCTAAGGGCCCCCAATTCACATCAATATCTGAGAGAAACCTACAGAAATCTTAAACAAAATGAAGTTCTACAACTTTATGAGTCCTAAAACAGCAATCTCTATCGTGCCTGTCACACACATTTGGTCATTCCCACTTTATGCTTAGTAGTGCTTTTCTCCACACTTTCCCTCAGCTTCCAGCCGGCGAGACTGGGCAAGAAAGACCTGAACGGGAACTTCTGCCGTAACCCCAAGAACGAGAGCAGTGGGCCCTGGTGTTTCACTACAGACCCAGAGGTCAGGCACCAAGAGTGTGGCCTGCCTCAGTGCTCCCAAGGTAACACCTCAACCAGCAGAGTACAGTTACACATTGGGGCCAGTTTCCCAGACACAGGTTAACCCTAGTGCTGGATTTAAGAGCACTTTCAATGGAGATTATTTTTAGTCTAGGACTAGGTTAAATCTGTGCTTGGAAAACTGGCCCTTTGGTTTGCCCAACATAGACATCTTTGAAACTTCTGAGGTGGCCCACATTGATACGTCATTTACTGGAGTGAAGCTGATTCGCGAAAAGCAGCCATGTTTTGGGATTTTCTTTCCAACTGAACTCTGCTTGCTAATAGTGTACCACTACAGTCTGATAGCAATCCTCTGTTATCCCCAAAACAACCTAGAAAAACAGATCTTGTGCTCTTGTAGCAGAACAAGAACATTGTTTTTGACTCACCAGGGAATCCCAATTCACTACCGTGTCAAGAAATGTTTAGTATGCTAGTATCTTAGTTCTCATTGAATATTGTACAAAGATTGAGAGATAAGTATGTTGCTAACGTTATTAAAGTCATCAACTTTACAATAAGATAAAAGTCAGACTGTTGTTTAGCCATCTTTAATATAGTGTCGAAAATATGTTCTATGCCATTGTCGGGAAGGTTGTGCTAACGTTGTTTTTGCGTTTGCAGTGGAGTGTGTGAGGTGTAACGGGGAAGACTACAAAGGGCCGATGGATCACACAGAGAGTGGGAAGGAGTGTCAGAGATGGGATTCATCCAAGCCCCACAGACACCCCTACCAACCTAAAAAGTGAGTAAATAAACCCATAGCCTTCTGTATTTAGTATTTATAGCGCAGTAAGTTATGGCTAACGTTACTTACTTTTAAATGAATTATTCCTTTTTATTACTTCGAAGTAAATTGTTTGTGATCTTTGGATTATCCCACTGCTGTTAGTTAGTCAACCGTATTGTATCAGTGAATGTGGTGAAGGTCTGTGGATGAAAGCCTGAGTGACTCTCCCCCATTGACATGTATATGTATACTCAGACCAACCGCACTGCAGCACACACACACACACACACACACACCCCACACAGCTGCACAAACACTCCCTCTATCCTAATACACAGGAGATGAACCCGTGTAGCATAACTATCTCTCTCTCTCTCCCTCCCTCCGTCCGTCTCTCTCTCTCTCTCTCTCTCTCTCTCTCTCTCTCTCTCTCTGTCTCTGTCTCTCTGTCTCTCTGTCTGTCTGTCTGTCTCTCTCTCTGTGCGTCTCTCTCTGTGTGTCTGTCTGTCTGTCTCTCTCTCTCTCTCTCTCTCTCTCTCTCTCTCTCTCTCGCTCCCTCTGTCACTCTCTTTCATCTTTTTTCCTGTCTTTCTTCACAGGTACCCTGATAAAGGGCTGAATGACAACTATTGTCGGAATCCGGACAACCGTCTGCGTCCGTGGTGTTACACCATGGACCCACAAACACCCTGGGAGTACTGCAACATCAGTGTGTGTGGTGAGTGTGTGCACTTTCCCACTGGCTTCCTCTTTATCCCAAACAGTGAAAACGGTCTAGTGATACTGGTATGGCATACCAAGGCTGAGAGTGTGGAAGGACAGACATGTTAGATAATCAGTCTGGTTTTATGGTCTCAGTGTATTGTTCTGTTGAGTTGTGTTCTGTTGTGTTCTGTTGTGTTGTGCTGTGCTGTGTTGTGTTGTTGTGTTGGGTTCTGTTGTGTTGCGTTGTGTTGGGTCGAGGTAGAGCAGGAAGCACTCACATAGTAAAGAAGAACAGTGGATGGTACACATTTTCCTGCACACACACACACAATGCAGGTTGCTGTAACGTCTAGATCAATGTTGATATTCTGGTAGAGTTCTTCATTGGTCCAAGTTACAATGATCTTCTATGTAACATTTTGAACTCGTATCATTTCCTCCTGGATCATAATACTGTCACTTCAGCATGCAGTTTTCCAGTTTACTGGAGCTAAATCTAAAGACAAGCTGGTGTGTTTATCCTCGTCCAGAGAGAGAGATGGGGAGACACACACACACACACACACACACACACACACACACACACACACACACACACACACACACACCTCATCCAGATCCTCATTAATGCGATGTCTCAGCTCCCTCTATGAGAGAGGGGCCTCCTGTCCCTCCCAATACTTTACCATTCTCTCACACACATTCCCCATTCCCTTTCAATAAACTATATATGCCCGTACAACTTCACTAAACAAAGCTTCATCTCCACATTAGTCCTTCATAGCAGTGGAATAGAATACGAGACTCCCACAGAATTCAATAGGACTCTTCAATATTTCAATGTATTTATCTCTATGGGGATTCTGCTGTGATCAGAGGGGAAGAGAGTGGACCACACTGAGTCTCTAGCAGGGCTTTCTACCTTTATTTAACCAGGAAAGAGCCTTGAGGTTAGAAACCTCTTTTGCGAGGGGAACCACTGTGATTGAAGTGGTGGTTTTAGGGAGGGCCAAGTTGTGGTTTTGGGAGTGCCAAAGTGTTTTTTGGTAGAGGGGCCACAATGGTGGTTTGGGGGATAACGAGATAAGTATAGGTGCCCTCCAAAAGAGACAAGGAGAGGCTTTGTTTGGGATATTTAGTGTTTCATGTGGCTCTAAGCTATTTACCTCAGAGTGAGGACAAGTAGGCTGTGTTTGTCGACTGCAGGGGAGGGAGAGTTTGACGGTTTAAAATGCTTAATTCAGACCACTCAAAGACAACAAAGCACTACGAAACTTTTATTATTGGTCAAATCCTAACTTCCACTTCAAATTTTCACTAAGTCTGGGTTTACACAGGCAGCTTAATTCTGATCTTTTTCCACTAATTGATATTTTCACCAATCAGATCAGCTCCTTTTGCCAATAATTGGGCAAAAGATCACAATTGGGTTGCTTGTGTAAACTGATCCTTAGTCATGCATTGATATCAATGAAGACTAACTAGAAATTTCACTTGAAGTGAAAATTAGGATTCACCCTTATGACATATATTAACTGTAGGGGAGTAGCCAAAATGGCTACTGACACAGATAGTTCCAATAGATTGTGAGGCATTAGGAGTAATGTTCATCATCGCTATCAACAGAACACACAGGCGCCATAGTTGTAACACCATGGATGTTGAAACCATAACAGATTGTCAGAAGTGTTGTAGAAAGCAAGGTCCACTGAAACCCTGGCACCACAACTGAGGACTTGAGAAGATGGGGGGATGAGAGGGCGTGTTTGTGTGTGTGCCTGCATATGTGCATGTGCGGGATATGACTTCCTTTGTGTGTGTGTGTGTGTGTGTGTGTGTGTGTGTGTGTGTGTGTGTGTGTGTGTGTGTGTGTGTGTGTGTGTGTGTGTGTGTGTGTGTGTGTGTGTGTGTGTGTGTGTGTGTGTGTGTGTGTGCGTGTGTGTGTGTGGGATGAAAAAGAGGATAGAAACCTCTTTTAGGCAGTTTGCTATTCTTCATCCAAAGGGATGTTCAACACTGACCTTGAGCCCACGGCCCCGCCCGGCTGAGGACCATGATTTACAACCGGGGAGTAAAAAAGAATTTGTCCAGATGGATTCTGCACTGCCTAACCTGTAGATAACAAAGGTGACCCGACGTTAGATGTCGGCATGCATTACATCAAGCCTAAAGAACATCCTCCTTCTGTCCTCCTCTACAAACATTCCCTTCCTCTTTTCTTCTGTCCGCGGATCATTTATCAAACAGTATAGAAACACAAATCCCACAAATCCGGAGGGGTTGCAGAAATTCCGACAAATCCGTCCCTGTACACTGTAACATGAAAAAGTGGAATTCTGAGATTTTTTGGGATAGTTTTTTGGAGGCCGGAGGGCCGGGAAGCCTTGTTAAGCGGGCTGGATGCAGGGTTGTTTGGCTTGGCGGTGAGTACCACATCCATCAGGCCTTCGTTATAGTAACCCACCCTTACAGTCACACATGTAAGAGGCCAAGCTACCCAAGCTACAGGGATCTAGCTAGGCTCAACCCACACATGCATGTTCTTCCTGCCAAAACCTGGTATGGTACACTGTACACCATGAATGAGGCCAGTACAGTATAGGATAGAAGGGATTCACAGATGCTAGATTGTAGATATTCCCTTTTTGTAGCCTTTTGTAGAGCTTTGAGCACTATGTTTAAAAAGTACTTAAGTATATTAGTACTTAACTGAATCAAGATATTAGATACCGAAACTAAACTTGTCTAAACTCTCGCAAAAATCTGTTGGATATCAGAAACTCAGATTTTCAGATACTCTTCATCCATTTTTGGTTTTATTAAGATCCCACATCTGTACTGACTGTTTAGGATCATTGGTTCTAGTCTGGTTTCTCTCTCTCTCCCTCCTGCCTTCTCTGTCTGGTTTCTCTCTCTCTCCCTCCTGCCTTCTCTGTCTGGTTTCTCTCTCTCCCTCCTGCCTTCTCTGTCTGGTTTCTCTCTCTCCCTCCTGTCTTCTCTGTCTGGTTTCTCTCTATCTCTCTCCTGTCATCTCTGTCTGGTTTCTCTCTCTCCCTCCTGTCTTCTCTGTCTGGTTTCTCTCTCTCCCTCCTGTCTTCTCGGTCTGGTTTCTCTCTCTCCCTCTTGCCTTCTCTGTCTGGTTTCTCTCTCTCTCTCCCTCCTGTCTTCTCTGTCTGGTTTCTCTCTCTCTCTCTCCCTCCTGTCTTCTCTGTCTGGTTTCTCTCTATCTCTCTCCTGTCTTCTCTGTCTGGTTTCTCTCTCTCCCTCCTGTCTTCTCTGTCTGGTTTCTCTCTCTCCCTCCTGTCTTCTCGGTCTGGTTTCTCTCTCTCCCTCTTGCCTTCTCTGTCTGGTTTCTCTCTCTCTCTCCCTCCTGTCTTCTCTGTCTGGTTTCTCTCTCTCTCTCCCTCATGTCTTCTCTGTCTGGTTTCTCTCTCTCCCTCCTGCCTTCTCTGTCTGGTCTCTCTCTCTCTCTCCCTCCTGTCTTCTCTGTCTGGTTTCTCTCTCTCCCTCCTGTCTTCTCTGTCTGGTTTCTCTCTCTCCCTCCTGTCTTCTCTGTCTGGTTTTTCTCTCTCTCCCGCCTGTCTTCTCTGTCTGGTTTCTCTCTCTCTCCCTCCTGCCTTCTCTGTCTGGTTTCTCTCTCTCCCTCCTGCCTTCTCTGTCTGGTTTCTCTCTCTCCCTCCTGTCTTCTCTGTCTGGTTTCTCTCTATCTCTCTCCTGTCATCTCTGTCTGGTTTCTCTCTATCTCTCCTGTCTTCTCTGTCTGGTTTCTCTCTCTCCCTCCTGTCTTCTCGGTCTGGTTTCTCTCTCTCCCTCTTGCCTTCTCTGTCTGGTTTCTCTCTCTCTCCCTCCTGTCTTCTCTGTCTGGTTTCTCTCTCTCCCTCCCTCCTGTCTTCTCTGTCTGGTTTCTCTCTATCTCTCTCCTGTCTTCTCTGTCTGGTTTCTCTCTCTCCCTCCTGTCTTCTCTGTCTGGTTTCTCTCTCTCCCTCCTGTCTTCTCGGTCTGGTTTCTCTCTCTCCCTCTTGCCTTCTCTGTCTGGTTTCTCTCTCTCTCTCCCTCCTGTCTTCTCTGTCTGGTTTCTCTCTCTCTCTCCCTCATGTCTTCTCTGTCTGGTTTCTCTCTCTCCCTCCTGCCTTCTCTGTCTGGTTTCTCTCTCTCTCTCCCTCCTGTCTTCTCTGTCTGGTTTCTCTCTCTCCCTCCTGTCTTCTCTGTCTGGTTTCTCTCTCTCCCTCCTGTCTTCTCTGTCTGGTTTTTCTCTCTCTCCCGCCTGTCTTCTCTGTCTGGTTTCTTTCTCTCTCTCCCTCCTGCCTTCTCTGTCTGGTTTCTCTCTCTCCCTCCTGTCTTCTCTGTCTGGTTTCTCTCTCTCCCTCCTGTCTACTCTGTCTGGTTTTTCTCTCTCTCCCGCCTGTCTTCTCTGTCTGGTTTCTCTCTCTCTCTCCCTCCTGTCTTCTCTGTCTGGTTTCTCTCTCTCCCGCCTGTCTTCTCTGTCTGGTTTCTCTCTCTCCCTCTTGTCTTCTCTGTCTGGTTTCTCTCTCTCCCTCCTGCCTTCTCTGTCTGGTTTCTCTCTCTCTCTCCCTCCTGTCTTCTCTGTCTGGTTTCTCTCTCTCCCTCCTGTCTTCTCTGTCTGGTTTCTCTCTATCTCTCTCCTGTCTTCTCTGTCTGGTTTCTCTCTCTCCCTCTCCTGTCTTCTCTGTCTGGTTTCTCTCTCTCCCTCCTGTCTTCTCTGTCTGGTTTTTCTCTCTCTCCCGCCTGTCTTCTCTGTCTGGTTTCTTTCTCTCTCTCCCTCTTGCCTTCTCTGTCTGGTTTCTCTCTCTCTCTCCCTGTTAACTTCTCTGTCTGTTTTTTCTCTCTCTCTACCGCCTGTCTTCTCTGTCTGGTTTCTCCCCTGTCAACCTCTTTACTTTCTACATTCTTCTTTCTGTCTATCATCTCCCCTCATCTTATCTATCGCTCATCTCTCATCTCTCATCCTAAATCCTCTTTCTCTCTCTTGTCCCTATACCCACCCCCCTCTCTCTGTTTTCATCCCTCTCTCTCTCAACTTCCTTCTTCTTCTCCCCCTCTGTCTCAGACCCAGGTAACGACTCTGATGTGGACGCTACATCGTCGTGTTTCAGGGAGCAGGGACAGAGTTACCACGGTACTGTGAGCGTCACCCCATCGGGCGTCACATGTCAACGCTGGGACTCCCAGTTCCCCCATAACCACTCCTACAGCCCGCAGAACTACAAGTGCAAGTGAGTGATGATGTCATTCAATGCCCACATGGGTTTTCTTTTGTTTCTGTCACTGGTAGGAGAAATATATGGAACGGACACATACAGTCATATTATTACGTATGTCCACTTGGGAAGCAGCTATTTAACCGGTGTGTACGTGTGTCTCTCCTGCTTCCATCACAGAGACCTGAGAGAGAACTACTGTCGGAACCCAGATGGTGCAGAGATCCCATGGTGCTTCACTACAGATCCTAACCAGAGACTAGCCTTCTGCACCAATATACCCCGGTGTGAGACAGAGAACATCGACACAGAAGGTGAGACACAGTTTCGTTTTCCAGTTGACATGCTCCTCCAACCCGACTTTGATGGAAGGACTATTGTGTTGAGCATGCCAATTATTGGTTCTACTGAGACACAACACCACACAGCACACTGGCCCCATACAATACATCAGAATCACCACCACCTTTATTCACTTACTACACCCAGAATTACATGTTGTGTCATGGTGCTCCCACAGTAAACAGACTAAATAGACAGAATCATTTACATGAAGAATTTTAATACATTTACAAAAGTCCACATGCAGTATGTACACATTAATCAGCAAAACATGTAGAATTGTGCATGGTAAGGATGTTTAAACAATATACTGTATGTGTAATGAACACGAGGGGAGACAGAGAGCTGGTTTCAAGCGCAGGGCGCAGCAGGTGTTTATTGTAAAGGACCACAGGAGTAGGCAGGTAGCTGGGTCCAGGAGCAGGCAGAAGGTCATACACAGGGGGTCCAAAAGGGAAACAGTACAGGCAGGGAAAAGGCTAGTAACGTCGTCCGGGAGATCAGGCAATAGGGAGATAACAGGAAATCCGATAGGCTAAAGTACAGGCAAAAGGCGTTGTTAGTGAGGCAGGCAAAAACTATCATACACGGGAGGAGTAAATTACAGGAAACCCAGCGCTCCGAATAGCCGTGTGTCACAAAACAAACCATACCTCACAATGATGGGGTGCAAAGAACTGAACTAAATAGTGTGTGATAAGGACATACAGGTGTGTGAACAGGTGATCAGCATTTAGGTGATTGGGATCTGGAGAGTGAGCTGCGTTCAGGGGATCTATGTGTTTGAGAGTGTGAGCTGGAAAGTGGGCTGGAAAGTGAGCTGCATTCAAGGGATCTACGTGTTTGAGACTGTGAGGTGGAAGCAGACGTTACAGTATGCTATATGAATGACTACATATGTGGTGTAATCAGGTGTATGGTTGCCATGTACTGTATTTGCAATTGACCTCTACATTTCAGCTGCGATATATTGAGAATGTGCTGTGGTCGCTTACTGAATCAGACTACTGGCATTCTTTTGGTTTTGGTTTGGTTGCCCTACAAATTCCTTTTCCTCAAATTACAAAAAGAAACAACAAATGGTCAGACAGCTATTCAACGTTTGCTGGAATTCTCTCTCACTCATACATGTCTATGCCTTGCATTTCAAAAGATATTTCTGGAGGAAACGAGAGTGCTTTGGTCATTACAGGTACCTCTGGTTCTGCTTAGCAACAGCCTATATGGGGGAGAAATCTTCCTGGCTCTGTTATTCCATTTGGGAACCACCAATTATAGATTGGCCCAACATGTTAAATTGATCTAAACCACAAATCGAGCCCAGTTTCAACGCGCCTATGTTATGACAGCATCAATATCAGAATGTTGTCTCTCGGTGGACCGACACACAGATTTTTTTGGGTTGATTCATTGTACAATTGTAAGGCAACCAGCTGCAATAGGATTGTGAGTTTTGCTCTACAACATTTTTGTTGAGGAAACGAACAATCCTATTGCAGCTAGTAGCCTTACAATTGTACATTGAATCAGCATTTGCTGTGTGTTCTACACTGTGGCTATAGCTGTGTTCTACACTGTGGTTATAACTGTGGCTATAGCTGTGGGTATAGCTGTGTGCGTGCGTCCGTTCATGTCTGTGAGAGCGAGAGAGACTGTAGATGGTAATCTCTAAAGACACATATAGGGTCGGTTTAAGACTACTCAGTGTTTTATTTTCTCCTTCTCTCTATCTCTCTCTGTCCCAGATTGTTATGAGGACAATGGAGGGAATTACACAGGCAATTTATCCAAGACCAGATCAGGAATACCCTGCGGACTGTGGGCAAATCATAGCAACAGGTACAGTAAACCTCATACATCACACACACTTACCAGCCACACACAACTGGAACTTACCCCTCAATCCATATTCACATGAGAAAAACTAAAACTATGGGTTCAAGCAATGTATGGGAAGATATTTTTGACATTTTTTAAAATTCTCTGGGTATTCCGATTAACTGTTTATTGACGAGGTATTTCCCGTCACTTAGAGAAAATCCCCTTGGAAATGAATAAAGCTAAGTCGTGAAAACAAACAACGACAGGAAATCAGGGGCCCCACCCGGGTCGGTCCTGGGCCTGCTATTATTTGTCTAGCTGACAGAGAGGAAGCCTTACGGTGCTTCCAGAACTTCCAGAACAAGCCATCCTGGAGGGGCGCATAGTCTGCCTCTCTCTCCACATCCGTGTGCCCCCATGTTAAAGTATCGTAGCTAACGTGGCCCTGACTGTTAGAATTACTTCATTTAAAGGAATTTTAAAAGACAAAATGGCAGCGACAGATGGACATGTGCCAGAGCTGACCCGTGACCCCAGGAAGTGCTTTCTCGGCCCGGCAGATCAAAGCCAATCAGCTTCCCTCATGTGGCCCGCAGCCAGCGAGTCTGTCCCTCGCACAAGGTCAAGGGGTCGGCGCAGAAAAACGGCGGAAAGGTTAACTTGTTTAACATTGGCGGGGAAGTTAAATTATCTTCATACTGGCTGAAAAATCAGTTGCCCCCTCTTCTCACATTGTGTTTTTCTGAGGGTACCAGTCAATCCTGATCCAAGCCCTCTAACAAACTGGATCATATCTACAGATATTCCAATTATTTTGAATGTGTGAAACTGAAGGATTGGAATTGCTGTTTCAACAAGACTACCGAAGGCATCTGTTTAGGCTCGGTTTAGTCTATGTGCAGTGAAGTATACGACCAGATCTTGAGTCCACGTTTACAGTGATCGGACTGTACCATTCAGTTGAGTCTGTAGCTTCTTCCTTGTCTGAACCGTGGTGATTGCTGGGATTGCATACTTTCATATTCCCCGGAGCACTCTTCACAAAACTGCTTTGCTTCCTTGTAAGGCCTCTGCATAGCTGGAACTCTGAGGATTCACTGCCCCTATAGTAACAGCTGAGTCAAAGTTTCCAACCTGAATGCAGTTATGGTGTCAGACTTTTCCATGTGCATGTTTGTATGTGCGTGTGTGTGTGTGCGCCTATGTACAGTATATGTGTATCTACAGTATGTGTCTCTGTGTGTATGTTCTTATGCATGTGTCCTCATATGTGTTGTGTTTTCCAGTGGAGAATCCAGCGTGGGTCTGGAGAGGAACCTGTGCAGGAATCCAGACCAGGACAAGCACGGCCCCTGGTGTCACACTACGGACCCCTCCATCCCATGGGACTACTGCAAGCTCAAACGCTGTAAGAATACAAAAAAAACTGTCTTCATCCAATCTCTGTTTCATCCCCTATACACCCATACATCTACCCTACATCTACCCTTCATCTACCCTTCATCTACCCTACATCTACCCTTCATCTACCCTTCATCTACCCTACATCTACCCTACATGTCAAGTAATCAATAATGGAGATGGTTGAGTCAGCCATGCTCGTGTGGTGAGTAACCTCGTCTTGTGTTAGCTCCCTGAGCTAGTGCCTAGGCTTTAGCTCAGACGGTTAACATAGTATTGTTGTGCACAGGAGACCTGAGTTCCAACCCAGTAGGTCTCATAAGCGGCCCAATCATCAGATGATGCTTCGTCTTCAATTACATTTAATTTACTGAATGTCATTGAAGAAAAGTACAGTGAAAAGTCTAGGTACACTCATAGCTCTCATAGTGCTGTTGAATCAATCTGATGGGACATCAACAACACAGCAACGATCTTAGTTCCATAAGTATAACAGCTATCGCTTTGTTTGTGACGTTTCCGTTGACATGATTATTTCACATTTGTCATTTGTAATACTGAATTACGTAGTCTAACGACTGAAATTTGCTGCAAAGCTTCACTTACTCACATCACTTGTTACAGTCATGCTATGTCTTAGTGCAGTGGTTTCACTTAGCCAACTGGCATAGAATGGGACACACTCTAACTCCAAACAGATGTCGAATCTCATCCAGACCGCTTTTATTATTTGCAAAGCCATTCACTGATTCAGAGTTTAGTGATTTGTTTTTGTTGTACCCTATATCATCTTTGGCGGACTGTAATCGGTTCACATTGATGGGGAGCTTCGCGGTTACATCTCCGTAATGTAAAACGTGTTGATCCGTGAAGTTTTTGGGAGCTTGGCTGGAGGAAATGTATTTGCTGTGGGTTCAATTCAATATGGCCGCCCAACTGCAATGCAGATGGATGCAGAGATAATTTGAGCTAGGACTAAATGGTAGGAATAGTTTTGAAGAGGGGAGTTGAGGTTGAGGTTGCGTGCTTTGTATGTTAATGTTGTATGGGTTCATGTGAAATATGTCATGTCCTGTCTTTGTGAGGTCCGTGTGTTGAATTGTTGAATTGTTTTGTTTCAGGTGATAAGTCTCCAAACATCTTTGCCCACCCAAGAAGTGAGTGTCATATTAATGTAGCATTCTCTTGCTTACTATTCACCTTCTTTCTTTCTTTCTCTCTCTCTCTCTCTCTCTCTCTCTCTCTCTCTCTCTCTCTCTCTCTCTCTCTCTCTCTCTCTCTCTCTCTTCCTCTGTCTCTCTTTCTTCCTCCGTCTCTCTCTCTCTCTCTTCCTCCGTCTCTCTCTCTCTCTCTCTCTCTTCCTCTGTCTCTCTTTCTTCCTCCGTCTCTCTCTCTCTCTCTTTTGGCTTACTCTGAATCTCCACTCTCTATCTCCATTTCCTCTCTCTTTGTATATCTCCCTCTATTCCTAACTTGTCTTATAGCTGTACAGTTTTTTTTATTACCTGAGTTCATGCTTGGCTGAATAACTGATCACTCCCGCTGCCATTCAATGTAGTTGAACCTGGACCAAGCAGACGCTCTTCTTTAGTAATAATAGAAGGTTTAAATATTTCCCCAGAGTCTAACCCAGATGAGTTGTCTTCTCTCTTACCCCAAGGCATCTCTCTCGTGTCTAAGACATCCTGCTTCATCCACAAGACCACCCGGATTGTTGGAGGAGCCCAGGTCCACAAGGCTAAGGATGGTAACTGGGTTGTCAGCATCCAGAAAGGGTAAGAGCGCTCCTCTACACAGGAACACCACTACTGAATGCACAGGAAAGCCCTTGCTAAATGCACAGAAACCCAACTACTGAATGCACAGAAACGCCACTGCTGAATGCGTAGGAACACCACTACTGAATGCACAGGAACACCACTGCTGAATGCGTGACTGACCTGGGTCTCTTGCACAGGACAGTGTCAGCCAATAGAGCTAAAAGGCATTAGCTATGGGAGCTAACATAAGTCTTAGGTTAGCCAGCTGAGCTGAAGTCTAGGCATTGAGGTCCCAGGCCAAGTGACTCATCACATAAGCATGGTACACCTAGTTTGAGTCTTCTGTCGGTTGCAAGGCAAACAAGTGCTCCCGCTATATCATTTTACGCTAAACACTTTTCAGCAAAGTGCCATTTTGTTATTGCTCTGAAGATGAAGTCCTTAAAGTGTATTAGTTTTGGCAGCCTTATGTTTGTGCTAGAACACAGCTGTACATTCTTAGAAAAAAGGGTTATTCGGCTGTCCCCGTAAGAGCACCCTTTTTGGTTCCAGGTACAACCCCTTTGGGTTCCATGTAGAACCCTCTGTGGAAAGGGTTCTACATGGAACCCATAAGGGTTATACCTGAAACCAAAAGGTTTATACCTGGAACCAAAAGGGTTCTGCCTGGAACCAAAAAGAGTTCTGCCCGGAACCAAAAAGGGTTCTGCTTCTGAAGAACCCTTTTAGGTTTTAGATGGAGCCTTTTTTTCTAAGAGTGTGCTGAACTTTGTTGTATGAAAGACTTAACATGCCCAGGTGTTTATGTGCTATATCTGCATCCTTCTGTTCAAAGACCAATAGAGGGAAGAAGTGACTATAAAAACATTGATGGAAGTTGAAGACTCACATAACATAGGCAGGTTAAACTTGGACTCACTTGAAATAAATGAAATAATAACAAAAAGTAAACCACAGAGACAAAATGATTGGCTGCTGAGCATATGCAACTACCCATGTTACCGGATACTTCAACATCAATCAATATAGTTCTGGTGCTGTTTTATTAGCTTTTTGCTCTGGAACTCTTTTCCACCTCTCATTACTTAGAGTCATACTCTATGTCAGTGGTGCCCAAACTTTTTTGAGCCGAGATCACTTTCTGAGTCAAAATGCAGGCTGAGATCTACCGTTTTAAACATGACTTAAAAAAACGAAAGCCTATTCAACATGAACCTATTAAAAACAGTCCAAGGAATGCCTTGGAGATCGACCAGTCCAGGGGCGAATTGGCCATCTGGCAATTCTGGCAAATGCCAGATGGGCTGAACAATTGTTTGGTTGAAATGGACAAATATTTTCGAAAATAAAAACTGAAAAAGTGACATGGCCATCGGCCAATGGGCCTGTTCAGATTTTTTTTTAAAGATGTTTGTGCAATTTCTCTTTTATACAGTGGCCCCTTTACCAAGATGGGACGGCCCGGTTTTCTGATTGGCTGTGCTACGGTCACAAAACCTCACATTCAAAGTCAAATGCGGCATCAACAAAGAGACCTGCTCCCCCCCGGGTGCACATTTAGGTTTTTGCCCTAACACTACACAACTGTTCTAAATAACCAACTCATCATGAATCTGTGATTATTTGAACCAGCTGTGCAAAAACCAAAATGTGCCACAGGACCGAGTTTGGGAAACCATAAGGTAGACAGCCAAGTTCATGGATTGTAAAAAACAAAAAGAGTGCTTATAAACGTAGAAAGAACATATTCTACATTATCACCTCACTCAAAATGTCCTATTTTTGGGGGCGTCTAAAACCATGATTTGGCCAAACAGTAAAGTGCTCATGATTCCTGTGGTGAAAGTGTCTGCCCTGTGCCTGTGTTGCTGTGATGAGTGAGCCGTGAGAGGAACAGTTATAGTGGTGAGTTGTATCTCCAGACAGAGGAACAGTTATAGTGGTGAGTTGTATCTCCAGACAGAGGAACAGTTATAGTGGTGAGTTGTATCTCCAGACAGAGGAACAGTTATAGTGGTGAGTTGTATCTCCAGACAGAGGAACAGTTATAGTGGTGAGTTGTATCTCCAGACAGAGGAACAGTTATAGTGGTGAGTTGTATCTCCAGACAGAGGAACAGTTATAGTGGTGAGTTGTATCTCCAGACAGAGGAACAGTTATAGTGGTGAGTTGTATCTCCAGACAGAGGAACAGTTATAGTGGTGAGTTGTATCTCCAGACAGAGGAGCAGTTATAGTGGTGAGTTGTATCTCCAGACAGAGGAACAGTTATAGTGGTGAGTTGTATCTCCAGACAGAGGAACAGTTATAGTGGTGAGTTGTATCTCCAGACAGAGGAACAGTTATAGTGGTGAGTTGTATCTCCAGACAGAGGAACAGTTATAGTGGTGAGTTGTATCTCCAGACAGAGGAGCAGTTATAGTGGTGAGTTGTATCTCCAGACAGAGGAACAGTTATAGTGGTGAGTTGTATCTCCAGACAGAGGAACAGTTATAGTGGTGAGTTGTATCTCCAGACAGAGGAACAGTTATAGTGGTGAGTTGTATCTCCAGACAGAGGAGCAGTTATAGTGGTGAGTTGTATCTCCAGACAGAGGAACAGTTATAGTGGTGAGTTGTATCTCCAGACAGAGGAACAGTTATAGTGGTGAGTTGTATCTCCAGACAGAGGAACAGTTATAGTGGTGAGTTGTATCTCCAGACAGAGGAACAGTTATAGTGGTGAGTTGTATCTCCAGACAGAGGAGCAGTTATAGTGGTGAGTTGTATCTCCAGACAGAGGAACAGTTATAGTGGTGAGATGTATCTCCAGACAGAGGAACAGTTATAGTGGTGAGATGTATCTCCAGACAGAGGAACAGTTATAGTGGTGAGTTGTATCTCCAGACAGAGGAACAGTTATAGTGGTGAGTTGTATCTCCAGACAGAGGAACAGTTATAGTGGTGAGTTGTATCTCCAGACAGAGGAACAGTTATAGTGGTGAGTTGTATCTCCAGACAGAGGAACAGTTATAGTGGTGAGTTGTATCTCCAGACAGAGGAGCAGTTATAGTGGTGAGTTGTATCTCCAGACAGAGGAACAGTTATAGTGGTGAGTTGTATCTCCAGACAGAGGAACAGTTATAGTGGTGAGTTGTATCTCCAGACAGAGGAACAGTTATAGTGGTGAGTTGTATCTCCAGACAGAGGAGCAGTTATAGTGGTGAGTTGTATCTCCAGACAGAGGAACAGTTATAGTGGTGAGTTGTATCTCCAGACAGAGGAACAGTTATAGTGGTGAGTTGTATCTCCAGACAGAGGAACAGTTATAGTGGTGAGTTGTATCTCCAGACAGAGGAACAGTTATAGTGGTGAGTTGTATCTCCAGACAGAGGAGCAGTTATAGTGGTGAGTTGTATCTCCAGACAGAGGAACAGTTATAGTGGTGAGATGTATCTCCAGACAGAGGAACAGTTATAGTGGTGAGATGTATCTCCAGACAGAGGAACAGTTATAGTGGTGAGTTGTATCTCCAGACAGAGGAACAGTTATAGTGGTGAGTTGTATCTCCAGACAGAGGAACAGTTATAGTGGTGAGTTGTATCTCCAGACAGAGGAACAGTTATAGTGGTGAGTTGTATCTCCAGACAGAGGAACAGTTATAGTGGTGAGTTGTATCTCCAGACAGAGGAACAGTTATAGTGGTGAGATGTATCTCCAGACAGTGGAACAGTTATAGTGGTGAGTTGTATCTCCAGACAGTGGAACAGTTATAGTGGTGAGTTGTATCTCCAGACAGAGGAACAGTTATAGTGGTGAGTTGTATCTCCAGACAGAGGAACAGTTATAGTGGTGAGTTGTATCTCCAGACAGAGGAACAGTTATAGTGGTGAGTTGTATCTCCAGACAGAGGAACAGTTATAGTGGTGAGATGTATCTCCAGACAGAGGAACAGTTATAGTGGTGAGTTGTATCTCCAGACAGAGGAACAGTTATAGTGGTGAGTTGTATCTCCAGACAGAGGAACAGTTATAGTGGTGAGTTGTATCTCCAGACAGAGGAACAGTTATAGTGGTGAGTTGTATCTCCAGACAGAGGAACAGTTATAGTGGTGAGTTGTATCTCCAGACAGAGGAACAGTTATAGTGGTGAGTTGTATCTCCAGACAGAGGAACAGTTATAGTGGTGAGATGTATCTCCAGACAGAGGAACAGTTATAGTGGTGAGTTGTATCTCCAGACAGAGGAACAGTTATAGTGGTGAGTTGTATCTCCAGACAGAGGAACAGTTATAGTGGTGAGTTGTATCTCCAGACAGAGGAACAGTTATAGTGGTGAGTTGTATCTCCAGACAGAGGAACAGTTATAGTGGTGAGTTGTATCTCCAGACAGAGGAACAGTTATAGTGGTGAGTTGTATCTCCAGACAGAGGAACAGTTATAGTGGTGAGTTGTATCTCCAGACAGAGGAACAGTTATAGTGGTGAGATGTATCTCCAGACAGAGGAACAGTTATAGTGGTGAGTTGTATCTCCAGACAGAGGAACAGTTATAGTGGTGAGTTGTATCTCCAGACAGAGGAACAGTTATAGTGGTGAGTTGTATCTCCAGACAGAGGAACAGTTATAGTGGTGAGTTGTATCTCCAGACAGAGGAACAGTTATAGTGGTGAGTTGTATCTCCAGACAGAGGAACAGTTATAGTGGTGAGTTTTATCTCCAGTGGTATTTTTTACATACAGTTGAAGTTGGAAGTTTACATACACTTAGGTTGGAGTCATTAAAACTAGTTTTTCACCCGCTCCACAAATTTCTTGTTAACAAACAATAGTTTTGGCATTTCGGTTAGGACATCTACTTTGTGCATGACACAAGTAATTTTTCCAACAATTGTTCACAGACAGATTATTTCACTTATAATTCACTGTATCACAATTCCAGTGGGTCAGAATTTACATACACGAAGTTGACTGTGCCTTCAAACAACTTGGAAAATTCCAGAAAATTATGTAATGGCTTTAGAAGCTTCTCATAGGCTAATTGATATCATTTGAGTCAATTGGAGGTGTACCTGTGGATGTATTTTAAGGCCTACCTTCAAACTCAGTGCCTCTTTGCTTGACATCATGTAAACATAAAACAAAATCAGCCAAGACCTCAGAATTTTTTTGTTAGACCTCCACAAGTCTGGTTGATCCATCGTTAATAGTACGCAAGTATAAACACCATGGGACCACGCAGCCGTCATACCGCTCAGGAAGGTGACGCGTTCTGTCTCCTAGAGATAAATGTACTTTGGTGCGAAAAAAGTGAAAATCAATCCCAGAACAACAGCAAAGGAACTTGTGAAGATGCTGGAGAAAACAGGTACAAAAGTATCTATATCCACAGTAAAATGAGTCCAATATCGACATAACCTGAAAGGCCGCTCAGCAAGGAAGAAGTCACTGCTCCAAAACCGCCATAAAAAAACTGACTACGGTTTGCAACTGCACATGGGGACAAAGATCGTACTTTTTGGAGAAATGTCCTCTGGTCTGATGAAACAAAAATAGAACTGTTTGGCCATCATGACCATCGTTTGGAGGAAAAAGGGGGAGGCTTGCAAGCCGAAGAACACCATCCCAACCGAGAAGCACGAGGGTGGCAGCATCATGTTGTGGGGGTGCTTTGCTGCAGGAGGGACTGGTGCACTTCACAAAATAGAAAATTATGTGGATATATTGAATCAACATCTCAAGACATCAGTCAGGAAGTTAAAGCTTGGTCGCAAATGGGTCTTCCAAATGGACAATGACTTCCAAAGTTGTGGCAAAATGGCTTAAGGACAACAAAGTCAAGGTATTGGAGTGGCCATCACAAAGCCCTGACCTCAATCCTATAGAAAATGTTTGGGAAGAACTGAAAAGGCGTGTGCGAGCAAGGAGGCCTACAAACCTGACTCAGTTACACCAGCTCTGTCAGGAGGAATGGGCCAAAATTCACCCAACTTATTGTGGGAAGATTGTGGAAGGCTACCCAAAACGTTTGATCCAAGTTAATAAACAATTTAAAGGTATTGCTACCAAATACTAATTGAGTGTATGTAAACTTCTGACACACTGGGAATGTGATGAAAGAAATAAAAGCTGAAATAATAAATGATTCTCTCTACTATTATTCTGACATTTCACATTCTTAAAATAAAGTGGTGATCCTAACTGACCTAAGGCAGGGAATTTTTACTAGGATTAAATGTCAGGAATTGTGAAAAACTGAGTTTAAATGTATTTGGCTAAGGTGTATGTAAACTACTGCCTGTGTCTAAGTAGGGTGTGTTGGGTCAGGGTGTAGCGGGTATGATGTGTTTGTGCATAGCTGGTGGCCCGCTGGGGAGGGGCTGAGTCAGTGGCGTGCACAGCGATGTGGATAAAATACCAGAGCCGAATTCTTGTTCCTGTCCGGCCCTGGACCTGTCGATCACGATCAACCTTTTGGTGACCTCTGCTCTGTGTGTATGCCAACTTTTATATTGGTGCCATGCAGGATAACGGTCTATCTACTCCTCACAAGTTTTGTCCCAAACGGCAGCCTATTTGCACTACTTTTGACCAGAGTCCTATTGGCCCTAGTCAAAGGTAGTGCACTAAATAGGGAATGGGGTGCTGTTTGAGACAGATCCATACTCATTATGAAAGAATGTCCAGACGTTGAGGAGGACCGCAAGATTTGACTGTATGAGTTGACATGGATGGAAGAGGGCGGCAGGTAGCCTAGCAGTTAGACCGAAAGGTCAAGGTGGAAAATCTGTCGATGTGTCGTTAAGCAAGGCACCTAACCCTAATTTCTCTAGGGGCTTTACTACTATGGCTGACCCTGTAAAACAACACATTTCAATGCACCTGTGTGACAATAAACATATTTATTTGATGTATTTTCTATTAAGAGTTGGATACAGTACAAACCGCATCCATAGAGCATGGGACTAAGCTCATGATGTCCTGTGTTCCCTACCCAGGAACACTCACTGGTGCGGTGGCTCGCTGATCCGAGAGGAATGGGTGCTGACGGATCAACAGTGCTTCTCCTCCTGGTAATCTCTCCATCCATCTTTTTCTCACTTTCTTTTTTCCCTCATTCATAGCAGAGGTGAGAGACAGTAGGCATAGGGAGAAGAAGAGAGAGATGAGAGAGGAGAGCAAGTGTTGAATGGAAACAGAGTTAAAACAAAGACCTGGGGAGTCTGTATAATACATTCTCTCTGCTTCTCTATCAGTTTCTTATTCTTCCTCTTCCTCCTACTCTGTCTCCATCTTTCCCTTTCCCTACTACTCTCTCCATCCCTCTGTCTCCATCCCTCTGTCTCCATCTTTCCCTTTCCCTACTACTCTCTCCATCCCTCTGTCTCCATCCCTCTGTCTCCATCTTTCCCTTTCCCTACTACTCTCTCCATCCCTCTGTCTCCATCCCTCTGTCTCCATCTTTCCCTTTCCCTACTACTCTCTCCATCCCTCTGTCTCCATCCCTCTGTCTCCATCCCTCCCTCCCTCTTCCCATCTATCTCTCTCTCCCCCTTCCTCTCTCTCTCTCCCCCTTCCTCTCCCTCTCTCCCTCTTCCCATCTACCTCCTTCTCTCTCTCCCCCTTCCTCTCCCTCTCTCCCTCTTCCCTTCCTCTCTTTTCCCCCAATCTCATTCTAAGTGAAGATGCAGCCTGCCCATATCCTGTTTATGATAGAGCTAGTGACAGACCCTCTGCCCCAGCAGAGCTGAGATATGGCCCAGGATGCTCCAGCCTCTACAGATCTGTTTAGCGTCTGGGCCCGTACTGTGTCACTGTGTCCAGATCTGCAATAGCAGTTGGAATGAAAAGCTCCTTGATCCATGTAGTGTATTAGTGGATGTATGGGCTTAGGTTATGCTGTTATTTTTCACCCAGTTTTTCAATAGGTTTTTGGTACTTTTTGCCGTTATCTCAATCATAGTACACCAGAAATGTGAGGTTGGGCCAGGAGTTTTTTGTTGTCAGACAGGCAGACAGTAAGGAAAATGTTGAGCCCTTAGTTATAGGCTATAACAAAGAATTGGCAAGTAATAATAATAAGTCTTTCAAGCAGATAAGACCTGGACTGTTTCCTCCCCATCTAGACTGTGTTAAACTCCTAAAGCTTTCTTATCGTTCATGCTTGGTATTCTAGTAGTGAGTGGTTTAGTTGTACTTCTAGTGAGTGGTTTAGTTGTACTCCTAGTGAGTGGTTTAGCTGTACTCCTAGTGAGTGGTTTAGTTGTACTTCTAGTGAGTGGTTTAGTTGTACTCCTAGTGAGTGGTTTAGCTGTACTCATAGTGAGTGGTTTAGCTGTACTCCTAGTGAGTGGTTTAGTTGTACTCCTAGTGAGTGGTTTAGCTGTACTACTAGTGAGGGGTTTAGCTGTACTCATAGTGAGTGGTTTAGCTGTACTCTTAGTGAGTGGTTTAGTTGTACTCTTAGTGAGTGGTTTAGCTGTACTCCTAGTGAGTGGTTTAGTTGTACTCATAGTGAGGGGTTTAGCTGTACTCCAAGTAAGTGGTTTAGCTGTACTCCTAGTGAGTGGTTTAGTTGTACTCCTAGTGAGTGGTTTAGTTGTACTCCTAGTGAGTGGTTTAGCTGTACTCATAGTGAGTGGTTTAGCTGTACTCTTAGTGAGTGGTTTAGTTGTACTCTTAGTGAGTGGTTTAGCTGTACTCTTAGTGAGTAGTTTAGTTGTACTCCTAGTGAGTGGTTTAGATGTACTCTTAGTGAGTGGTTTAGTTGTACTCTTAGTGAGTGGTTTAGTTGTACTCTTAGTGAGTGGTTTAGTTGTACTCCTAGTGAGTGGTTTAGCTGTACTCATAGTGAGTGGTTTAGCTGTACTCTTAGTGAGTGGTTTAGTTGTACTCTTAGTGAGTGGTTTAGCTGTACTCTTAGTGAGTAGTTTAGTTGTACTCCTAGTGAGTGGTTTAGATGTACTCTTAGTGAGTGGTTTAGTTGTACTCTTAGTGAGTGGTTTAGCTGTACTCTTAGTGAGTGGTTTAGTTGTACACTTAGTGAGTGGTTTAGATGTACTCCTAGTGAGTGGTTTAGCTGTACTCATAGTGAGTGGTTTAGCTGTACTCTTAGTGAGTGGTTTAGTTGTACTCCTAGTGAGTGGTTTAGTTGTACTCATAGTGAGGGGTTTAGCTGTACTCCAAGTAAGTGGTTTAGCTGTACTCCTAGTGAGTGGTTTAGTTGTACTCCTAGTGAGTGGTTTAGTTGTACTCCTAGTGAGTGGTTTAGTTGTACTCCTAGTGAGTGGTTTAGTTGTACTCATAGTGAGTGGTTTAGTTGTACTCCTAGTGAGTGGTTTAGTTGTACTCCTAGTGAGTGGTTTAGTTGTACTCCTAGTGAGTGGTTTAGTTGTACTCCTAGTGAGTGGTTTAGTTGTACTCCTAGTGAGTGGTTTAGTTGTACTCCTAGTGTGTGGTTTAGTTGTACTCCTAGTTAGTGGTTTAGTTGTACTCCTATTTAGTGGTTTAGCTGTACTCCTAGTGAGTGGTTTAGTTGTACTCCTCATGCCAACATTACAGAACCTTGCTTCCATCAAGACTGTGGCCATTGGCATCAGCATTAGTTCAGTAGCTTGTTGCTGACTATGCAATGTGCTGTATGTGGGTCATTGAACACAGTTAGTTGAGGAGCCAGATTGACTGAGTTTGTAGAGTGCATGCTGAGGCGTTCTATTGTCAGTTTATTTTAAGTGTTGTTCATACAGAAAATAGAATACTGCAGTACTGTTTTTTACTGTATTATATTATTATGTATTTTAGTGTTTATACAAGCTGTGGCCAATCTTTTCTTCAGCTTATACCTCTTATACTATGTTCAGTTTATACTGACTGGTCAAATGTGGTCAACCCTATTTGTAATGTGTCTGACAGTAGTCTCTGTGGTCCTCAGTGTTCCAGACCTGAGTGAGTACAGTGTACAGGTGGGCCTCCTTCACCTCAACTCGTCCTCGGACCACCCCAGGCTCGGCATCGCACACGTGGTCTGTGGCCCAGAGGGATCCAACCTGGCCCTGCTCAAACTGGCCAAGTAAGAATAGCATGCATTCATTCAGAGAGACAGTCAGTCAGCCATTTTACTTACCTGGTAAAATAAAGGTAAAATACATTTAAAAAATGTCATCAATCCATCCATTAATTCGTTCTCAATCATGCGTTGAAGGCACAGCAACCATTTATTTATTCATTCATGTGTTTATGTGTCCACGCCTAGGCCTGCCCCTCTCTCTGAGCATGCCTTCACCATCCAGCTCCCAGTAGCAGGCTGTGGGGTCACAGACGGAACCAACTGTCTCATGTATGGCTGGGGGGAGACCAAAGGTACTGCCCTACATGACAATCCCTGTGTTATGTCTTATCCCTGTGTTATGTCTTATCCCTGTGTGGTGTCTTATCCCTGTGTGGTGTCTTATCCCTGTGTGGTGTCTTATCCCTGTGTGGTGTCTTATCCCTGTGTTATGTCTTATCCCTGTGTTATGTCCTATCCCTGTGTGGTGTCTTATCCCTGTGTGGTGTCTTATCCCTGTGGGGTGTCTTATCCCTGTGTGGTGTCTTATGTATTATCTATATACACTGAGTTTATTAGGTACACCACCCCATTCACAAAAATGGTTTGCTCCTACAGACAGTGAGTCACGTGGCCGTGGCTTGCTATATAAAGTTACTATTCAACTGAACGTTAGAATGGGCAAAAGGAGTGACCAAAGCGACTTTGAGCATGGTATGATTGTTGGTGCCAGGCGCCAATTCCACTATCTCAGAAACGGCTGGCCTCCTGGGCTTTTAATGCACAACAGTGGCAAGAATCGTGCAATCTAACAGGCAGGCCACAAACAGGCAAATAAAGGCGCAGTACAACAATGATGTGCATAACAGCATCTCGGAATGCACAAATTGTCGGTCCTTGTCACGAATGGGCTATTTGCAGCAGACGACCACACCAGGTTCCACTCACATCAGCTAAAAACAAGAAGAAACGTCTCCAGTGGGGACACGATCACCAAAACTGGTCAATAAGGAGTGGAAAAACCGATGAATCCTGGTTCCTGTTGCGTCATGCTGATGGCAGAGTCAGGTTTTGCCGTAAGCAGCATGAGTCCATGGCCCCATCCTGCCTGGTGTCAACGGTACAGGCTGGTGGCGGTGGTGTAATGGTGTGGAGAACGTTTTCCTGGCACACTTTAGGTCCCTTGGTACCAATTGAGCATCGTTTCCAATTCCCAGAAGAATTGAGGCAGTTCTGAAGGCAAAGGGGGTCTGACCCGGTACTAGATGGGTGTACCTAATAAACTGTACCTAATAAACTGAGTGTATTCTGTATGTTACAGTATGTCTGCTGACTTATCCTCATATCCACCATTTATCAACTGACCTCTGTTTCATGCTATGGTGTGGTGAAGAGATGGGGGGGTATTGGATCAAGAGATCCATGATATTGTAGGAAAAGAGACCTAGGAATCATGTGTTGAATTTTTGAATAAAGTCCCCTAAAATGACACCATATAGGATTATAGGTTAAGGGTTATAGGTTTGGAATATGGTGAAATGGTGTTTGGACAGTAGACTGACTGTTTCCTGCTTTATTTCCGTCTACTTCCTGTCCAGGGACAGGATATGAGGGGGCACTGAAAGCTGTGAGTCTGCCCATGGTCAGTAACGACTGGTGTTCTGAGCTCCACGACAAAAACCTGCCCGTCACCGACAGCAAAGTGTGTGCCGGGGGCAGGAAAGACCAGGGAGTGTGTGAGGTGAGCTTCATAAACATTACTCTACATTATCTGACTCATGCATTGACTCGTCATTGCATGACTCAATTATAACTTCAAGCTATATCTACCATCATGCCTTTTGATTGGCTGCATGAGCACCACGCTAACCTGCGATTGGTTCGTCCCTCACAGAGAGACTACGGTGGCCCGTTGGTGTGCCAGGAGCGAGAAAGCAAAGTCATTGTGGGCGTGAGCATCCACGGCCGGGGCTGTGCCCTGGCCCGGCGGCCCGCCATCTTCGTCAATGTGGCCTACTACTCGGGGTGGATCCACAAGGTCTTCATACACTACTCCAGGTTGGAGGAAAAACTACTGGAAGAAGCACAGACCAAACCATTCCATTCAGGACAGTACCACAAGCCTGCAAGAGGAGGGGTGGAGCATTTAGGACTGTACCACTAGCCTGCAAGAGGAGGGATGGAGCATTCAGGACTGTACTACACCACTGTAAGAGGAGGGGTGGAATATTTAGGACTGTACCACAAGCCGGGGGGATGGAGAATGATCTCTCCAACAGAGGATGCCTAACTAACAAGACGGTTGGGAGATGTAAGAATGAGGAGACTGACTTTATGGGAAGCAGCCATTTTGGAGCTTCGTGGCTGGACGTCGCCTCAGTTTTTGGAGGGAAAAAACACCATGAATGGAAGAGATATTTTGGGGCGTTCAGAGGCTGGGAATACAAGGACATGTTCAGAGAGGCTGAAAAGGATATGAAGGATTCTTATACTATGCAAATTGATTAATGCAGGACCAGGTTGTTACGCCTTGATCACACCGATAGCGTCATTGCGCAAAATAGTACACAGCATCATTTGGATTGTGTGCAACAAAAGTTCAACATTCACCTTCTATCATTTCTGTCAAGCTGTCTACGCATACAATGTGATGCATACCTTGATAAATCCAACGTAAGCATCACACAGAACACACTGCAACTGCCTCTGCAACGCAATGCTGCAAGGCAAACGTAGCGTTCCATTGGAAATTAGTGTATTTCTGGTGTACCAAAATGTATAGACGCTGTCGTTGTGATTGAGGCATTAGCTTTAATAACATGTCTAAACAATCGTTTCTGGCACGTGGACAGCTTATTGTTTTGGTGAAATATATGGATACTCTTAAGCCATAAAGAGAGGTGAATTGATTTGTTCTCTCACTCCGCCCACAAGACAGTAGGAATGGTATGGATGACTCAGTATTGTCTCCTGGAAAATACTTGAATTTGATCAGAACCAAAACCAGAGCCATGCGAGGAGGAATCCAGACAGGACTTGGTACGATCCGTGGCTACTGGGTCACGTTGAGGGCACATGATGTAATGGCTAAAAGTTCAGTCATTCAGAAGTTACAACTTGGTGAATGGTGAGAGTTAGGACCTGTCTAGAAACAACCTCTAGCTCATAGCCGTAAGCTCATAGCCCTACTCCCCATGTACAGGTGTAGAGCAGTGTATACCAACTCCAGTCCTCGAGTATCCCCAACAGCACACATTTTTGTTGTAACCCTGGACAAACCTGATTCAACTCACGGTGGGCTTGATGATTAGCTGACAAATTGAATCAGGTGTGCTTGTCCGGCGCTACAACAGAAATGTGTGCTGTTGGGGATACTCGAGGACTGGAGTTGGTATACACTGCTCTACACCTGTACATGGGGAGTAGGGCTATGAGCTTACGGCTATGAGCTAGAGGTTGTTTCTAGACAGGTCCTAACTCTCACCATTCACCAAGTAGTTGTTTTTGGAAAGACTGTTCAGTAACTGTTCCCTAACTAATGCTAACAGGTACTTAGCCAAACGTTAGCAGTTAGCCTACATGGCTAACATGTCTCCAGTTTTGGAGGGAACTCTACACTAGCCCCCTGGTGGGCTGTGTGTGCGTTATGTTGTCAGAGTACACATTTAGAAGTTTCTTATTGAGTGTATTTCTGGCACTCTGTGTTATTTAATAGGTCTTATAGATCTGGGCTCACTCACACCAGACGTCAGTGGAGTTGCTTCCTCTCTACACTGTGTTTTATATTTAAACGGATTAGAACGTAGTGTGCAGTCTATTTATTTATTTGTATACATCTGGCCCTCGTGAGAGGGCGTCAGTGATTGACGTCGACAAAGCGACACGTCTCGCTAATAGAAGAGGTGAAGATTATGGCGGCTTTTTATTTGATACATGTTCTAAACTCAGTGTGTCAATCATTATTATTGGAGGTACACTGAATGGCAATACGGATTACATGAAAAGTATGGCTTGTGTTCCAAAACATACCACTTGGTCAGTCATTTTTCTTTTAACAATACTGACATGCAGTAAGTGTAATGACATAGGAGAATGTAATAATAGCTTTCTTTCAGTGCTGAAAACCAGTCATGACGTCATTTTTATAATCACAGAAAGCAGATGTGTATGTATGACTAATGATCTCTTCAAACTGGGCCCCTGAGAATAATTTCACCCAATTTCTCTATCCTAAAATATTCAGTGTGTTAGTTTAACCTATGTCACAGTATTTGACCTGTTCAGTGCCTTTTTTTTAGGTGGACAGGAATCAATAGTGTACAGTAGAATTGGCGCAGAGAGCTGTGAGTGTATTTTACTGTTATGTAAATAGGATGTAAAGTAGTGTGTTTAAAAAAACAAATTTTCACCTCCAATGTCTTATTTACATTGTTTTTTTTACTATATATGGTCACTCTGTTTGTAAACTTGTATACTGTAAACTCTATAACAGCTGCTATTTTTAAAGGGTCGGGTTGGGTCTTAATATTATATACTATATGATTTTGTTATATTCACGTTTTAATATTACATTTATAGTGTAAATTACAGCTTGTTTCACTTTTTTTCATACGTCTGTCTGTCTGTCTGTCAAGCACTCTCTCCTAAAGTAAACCTTCAGACAAAGATTCTTGCAGCAATACAGTTTTCTGCAACGCATTCTCTCTCACCACAAATCAAGATACTCTGGGTCAAGTTCTTACTCTAGGTATTATTTTCCCACTTCCCATGTCAATCATGTCAATAAGACCTCAGTCTATTGGTTTTGGATGGCCACTGCCCACCATGACCCAGTTCCTGACCAGAGGATGAGCGGCAACGTTCGGTTAACGCTTACATAACGTTTGGGCAGCGCTAGAGATGTTCAGTTGACACTTACACAGCAGTTGGGCAACACTAGACACCGTAGCATGCTTCCTCTGTCATGTGGGGTTCTCATTTGATACATGACTCCTCGGTGCTGAGGAGAAAATGGCCGACCTGTCAGCACTGATCTCAGCCTCATCCGCGGTGGCTTGTCACGAACCAACCCCAAGGCTTTGTGCCTCATCGTAACGGGACGTGAAATTATTTTCTTCCCCGCTTTTGCCAGACTAACAGTCATTAGGTCACGTCCGGTGCTTCTTGAAATTAAATACATTTTAAAAGATTTGTCTGTTGGGGAAATTCACAGTGGTGTAAAGTACTTTAAATTACTACTTAAGTAGTTTTTGGGGGTATCTTTACTTTACTTTATATTTTTGACAACTTTTACTTTTACTTTACTACATTCCTAAATAAAATAATATACTTTTTACACCGTACATTTTCAGATTACGGTATGAATGACACCCAAAAGTACTTGTTACATTTTGAATGCTTAGCAGGACAGGAAAATGGTCTAATTCATGTCCTTTTCTAGAGAACATCCCTGCTGCTTCTGATCTGGCGGACTCACTAAACACACATGCTTCGTTCGTAAATGATGTCTGAGTGTTGGAGTGTGCCCCTGGCTATCCATAAATAAATAAAAATACAAGAAAATGGTTTGCTTAATATAAGGAATTTTAAATAATTTATACTTTTACTTTTACTTCTTATACTTAAGTATATTTGAGCAATAACGTTTACTTTTGATATTTAAAAACAAATACTTTTAGACTTTTACTCAAGTAGTATTTTACTGGGTGACTTTCACTTTTACTTGAGTCATTTTCTATTAAGGTATCTTTACTTTGACAATTGGGTACTTTTTCCATTACTGGAAAAAAACCAATGGAAAAATCTTAATGGGAAAGCATTCGAAAAAGGAATTTGTGAACCTTGCGCTGGACTATTCCCAAAAGCAAGAGCAACATTGTAAACACAATGAGATCTTGCAATAACCTTAATCAAACAATCAACTATGATGATTTATGGCATTTAATAGCTTGTTGCAGTGACCTCAGAAATATAGAAGTAGTGCTATGGAGTTTATGCTCAGACACTGTGTTGTGTTTATGTGTTGATCCTGCTCAGTCACCGTGCTGAAGTATGTATGCTCCCTTCCAAAGCCTACAAGAGAAGGCCATCTTAAAAACTGACCTTGGATCGCTCTCTGAGCTAATGGTTCTATCTCAGCTCGTCTTTCTGCCATTCCTCAGGCATCTCCTTGCCTGCTCAACCTAAATTAATTTTCAGAGAGGGTGTGGGTAATCTAGGGAAAGATTCATTTAAAAAGAGCCACTGGAAAACCTCACAGAACTACAACGATCTCTTGGCTTTGAGTGTTTTTGGGCAACTCTTTTGGTTCACGGTTCCAGTGGAGGGGATACAGTACAGCAGAGGTGCCCAATCTTCCTCCTGTAGAACTACCCTCCTTCAGACTCTCGCTCCAATGATCATTTAACCCACCTGACTCTACCAATTAGCTGCTCACTGTGACCTTGATTAGCAGAATCACTGTTGCAACAACTGAGGCGGAGCAACAAACATTCATACCGTAATCTGGGCCCCAGGGTATAACATAGTCTTGGCCCCCAGGGATACCGTAGTCTGGGCCCCAGGGTACACAATAGACTTGGTACCCAGGGATACCGTAATCTTGGCCCCAGGGATACCGTAGTCTTGGCCCCCAGGGATACCTTAGTCTGGGCCCCAGGGATACCTTAGTCTGGGCCCCCAGGGATACCTTAATCTGGGTCTCAGGGTATGACTCTTTCTGGTGGAGATACTGAGCACTGACAGAAATTAGATACCCCACTGAAATGTCACCATTCTTCTTTCTCTCAGAGAGATTGTGTGTGTTTGAGATGGATTGCATTGCAATCAGGCTGCGCAGAATCACTGATCTACCAAGCACCTTGCATCCAAATAACTTTGCATTATGTGATCAAGATTAGCGATTCTGTGCCCGCTCAAACTGATCCCCTCAATCAAGCTGATTAACTTGTCTGGCAGCGAGAGAAAGAATGTATCCATAGGACTCTGTCGCCCTCTCCTGCCTAAAGATGGTAGTCTCCCAACTCTTCAGAGAATGATATGGTGCAATTCAGTGGGTATATCAACAAAGGACTAATAACAACTAATACAAACTCGCTTTTTATTACCGAAATTACTTTTCAAAACTGAAAAGTCACAATTGGAATGTCTCCGTACTGGCTCTGTTGCATACCCTGCCCAGTAGTAATCAGCAGAGCCATAGAGGTGTGTGTGCGTGTGTGTGTGTGTGTGTGTGTGTGTGTGTGTGTGTGTGTGTGTGTGTGTGTGTGTGTGTGTGTGTGTGTGTGTGTGTGTGTGTGTGTGTGTGTGTGTGTGTGTGTGTGTGTGTGTGTGTGTGTGTGTGTGTGTGTGTGTGTGTGTGTGTGAATGTTTGGCTCTGACATTCACTGATGCGAGAAAAGGGGAGACACATTCTGTCAAATAAGCGATGGACCACCAGTCCTCTCCCTGTGATGAGCCAATGGAAACCTTTCATCTGTTTGGTGATGAGCCAATGGGAAATCTGACCCATCATCCCAATGATAGTTCAGTGAATGTCCCATCCTCTCAGTCTGATGAGCCAATGGGAAAATGAATCTCTCTGCATGGTGAGCCGATGGAGTCCTCTCGTCCTGGGGATGGACCAATGGGAACGTGGTGCTGCCTGAATATTGAGATGATGAGGATGGAAGCGGAATGGAGATGCCTCTATAGCCCAACACTTCTGTTCCTCCTATACCTGTAGGTGAGGTAGTACATTCCTTCACTCTTCACGTTGTGTTTTATAGGTACATCTCTGAAATGGTTAAAGCGGGGTTGGCCAGTTATCCTGGAGCTCTGGTGAATGTGCAGGATTTTGCTTCGGCCCTCCTCTAACACACCTGATTGTGCTAAGTTCTCTTTGAGAAACGGAGCAGTTGATTTGTGGAGTTGGCTGTGTTAGGGCAAGGCTGGAGCAAAAACCTGAATGGTAAGTGGCTCTCCAGAAGAAGGGATTTTCCCCCCTCTTATAAAAAATCATAAGAAACGCTTAATCACCTCTCTCTATTGTAGTAGCTGGACCATATCTCTGGGAGATTTCTGAGCATGACGTGTCAAACTGTACTCCCAAACTCTCCCTCTGCCTCCAGTGAGTCTAAACACAGTTGAAATGACACCACATAAACATAACATTTAGTTAGTCAGCTGGTAACTTGCTACAAGGTTATTGACACTTAACTACACATGAATTGTTTTCAATTGTAGCGGTATATACTAAATTTGCATAACAATATGGTGTTAAAACTCCTGAAATGCTGTATGTTTCAGGGGGCTTAGCTTGTTTATGTACCTGTTGAGTCATTGAGTTGGTTGTTGTCATCGAATTCACTGAAGGGAAATCTTTGTTCTTTTGGTTCATCAGAAATGAAGCTTTTAAAAGAAAAGTGAACTGTTATTCTCTCTCTCTCTCTCTCTCTCTCTCTCTCTCTCTCTCTCTCTCTCTCTCTCTCTCTCAAGCTGCTGTAGACCACCAAGTGCTAACAGTCAGTATCTGGATAACGTGTGAAATGCTTGATAATGTATTTGATATCAACAGAGGTATATTTTCAGGGTGATTTAAATATTGACTGGCTTTCATCATCAGTCAACCTACCAGGGTAGTTACAATATTAGGCTGGGCCTAATATACTTTATAAGAGATCATACAAGAAGTGTTGTAGTGATTCCTATGTTGATGATGTAAAGAATATTTGCTGGTCTGTGGTGTGTAATGAGGAGCAACCAGATGCTGCACTTGACACATTTATGAAATAGATTTTTCCAGTTACTAATAAGCATTGCCCCATTAAGAAAGTGACTGTAAAAACTATTAGATCCCTGTGGATTGATGAATTGAAACATGTTATGGTTGAGAGGGATGAGGCAAAAGGAATGGCAATTACGTCTGGCTGCACAACCAATTGGCAAACGTAGTGCAAATTGAGAAATCCTGTGACCTAACTGAATAAAAAGAAGAAGAAACTATATGAAACAAAGATAAATTATAGAAAGAATGATAGTAAAAGCTTTGAAACAATTTAAATAAGATTTTGGGAAAAAGGGTAAGCTCCATCATTCATTGAATCAGATGGCTCATTCATCACAAAACCCACTGATATTCCCAATTACTTTAATGTTTTTTTCATTGGAAAGATTAGCAAACTTAGGCATGACATGCCAGAAACAAATGCTGACACTACACATCCAAGTATAACTGATCAAGTTCTGAAAGACTAGCATTGTAATTTTGAATTCCGTAAAGTGAGTGTGGAAGAGGTGAAAGAATTATTGCTGTCTATCAACAATGACAAGGCACCAGGTTCTGACAACTTGGATGGAAAATGACTGGTGATAATAATGGACAATATTGCCTCTCCTATTTGCCATATATTCAATCTAAGAAAGTGTGTGCCCTCAGGCCTGGAGTAAAGCAAAAGTAATTCCGCTACCCAAGAATAGTAAAGCCCCCTTTACTGGCTCAAATAACCGACCAATCAGCCTGTTACCAACCCTTAGTAAACTTTAGGAAAAGATTGTGTTTGACCAGATACGATGCTAGTTTACTGTAAACAAATTGACAACAGACTTCCAGCACGGCTTATAAGGAAGGACATTCAACAAGCACAGCACTTACACAAATGACTGATGATTGGCTGAGAGAAATTGATGATAAAAAGATTGTGGGAGCTGTTTTGTTAGACTTCCAGTGGACTACTGTTCAGTCGTGTGGTCAGGTGCCACACAGAGGGACCTCTGAAAATGTTAATTTTCTCAGAACAGGGCAGCATGGATGGCACTTAAATGTACACCGAAAGCTAATATTAATAATATGCATGTAAATCTCTCATGGCTCAAAGTGGAGAGATTAACGTCATCACTGCTTGATTTTGTAAGAAGTGTTGAGATGCTAAATGACCCGAGGTGTCTATTTAAACTACTAGCACAAAGCTCTGACACCCATGCAAGACATGCCACCACAGGTCTCTTCACAGTCCCCAAGTCCAGAACAGACTATGGGAGGTACACAGCTTTACATAGAGCCTTGACAACATGGAACTCTATTCCACATCAGGTAACGGATGCAAGCAGTCTTTTAAAAACAGATAAAAATACACCTTATGGAACAGTGGGGACTGTGAATAGACACACACAGACACACAAACACATGATAAGACACGCACTCTACACACACATACACATGGATTTTGTATTGTAGATTTGTGATAGTAGAGTAGTGGCTTAAGGGAACACACTTAATGTGTTGTGAAAAGTGTTATTAAATATAATGTCATGTAATATTTTAAATAGTATATAACTGCCTTAATGTTGCTGGACCCCAGGAAGAGGCAACAGCAAATAGGGATCCATAATAAATAGAAAATACACACCCTCACTATGTGCTCCGTGGACACTGCTCTTAAGCTTGGCTTCCCTCCTCCATTTTGCTCTTCTGTTTGAGAACCACACCTTCAAAGGGGAATGGCAATTATACCAGATGTAGCTCAGTATTACAGGTAATTTTACAGGAAATGACATAGGTTGCATGCATAGTTTGTGCCATGTAACCTTGATGGTGTCCTCTGGAAGTTGGATCTCAGATGCCAGTTTTTCCCTGGTGAACATGTCTGCGTAGTGGCTCCGTGTGAATTCTGCTCAGTATGGGAGGAAAAAATAGGATGAGAGAGCACTCGAAGCTCAGCTTGAAAGGATAACAACTTTTCCAACTGTTCTAAAAAAGCCTTGTTGAAATAGGAATAAGTTAAATCAAACTAAGTCGTTTTAGCCTAATCATTAATGTATCCACTCCACATAAACACATCGCCTAAATGTACCTAAACAGTTGTCGAAGTAAAGGTTGGACATTGTTCTGCCTAAAGTAGACTACTGTATAGGCCTACCTTGCTCTAATACTCTGCACTGCTCCAGGGTGAAGGTGGTGCGGTTGCGATGCTGGGGCCCGGGAGGCTGGAGCTCGTTCACCTCAACTGTCTCCATCTCCTCCCTCTCCTTCACTACTAACTGGGTTGGGGTCTCCACTAGAAGACCTGGAATGCATACAAGTAGACTATATGGCTATGTTTTTCAAATTGCGCACAGTGTATGTGGCATAAATGTGTGTATTTCTAGCCGATCAAGATGTACCATGTGTAGCCTACCTGGGTATCTGGGGAGGTGCGCAGAAATCTCCACACTCAACATCGCAGAGTCAAGTTGAATTTTCCTGAGAATTCGGTTTACAGAGGACACCTTTTGACAAGGAGAAAATAATGCTTAAATTAATAGAAGTTATTTCCCTCACAGTTGTACACACTTTGTTTCATTCTGGTGTAGCTTGTGATCTAACTTACACTGGGAACTTTGGCCGATTTACAGATTCTTTCGACCGCGAGCTTTTTTCTGATTTCCCAGGCGAATATTGTTGGGTTTTTCGTCTTGCATTCGATTATTTTCGAGATTACTTCGGGGGTGAGGAGTCGAGGTCTACTCCCTCCGGTCGCCTTCGGGTCCAGGAGGCCGGTTTTGTGGTACCTGCTCAAAATCTTGCTGACGCAGCCATTTGATACCTGCCAGAGCGGAGTGCACATTTGGGTTTTCATGAATTGACGCACGATTCATATCCACCATCAGAGCACAATAACAGAAGTACTACTAGATCATTGAAAGCACACCATTTAACAACTATGTAATGGATTACATAAAATGAATAATCAAACAAATTATGCTTTTCATGTATCGAATAATATCGAATAGGGCGCAAACACGAGCTCCTATAAGCCTGCTGATACGCACCTGCAGAATTCTGGAGATCTCGCATGGGCGCACACCTTCCGATGCCAGTTCGATCATCTTCCTCCTTTTATAAGCTGGAAGCGGCCTCCCGTTCAGAAACACCCCACCAAGCTGATTGACACACCCGCTTCCTTAGAATAGAACATAATAAAATAGATTTTATAAGATTTAAACCTATTTTACCGCTTTATGCATCAACATTTATTTGAATATTGTTGGAAAAATGTATCCACTCAATTCAATGGTATAAGTAATCTTCTAACTCATTATAGTTAGTCCTTCGTTTGAATATAGACCTACCTTCGTTTGACAGGTCCACATTCGTTCCACACATGTCAACTGGTTCTTCAGAGCCGTATCAAATGAAACAACAAGATCATTCCTGTATAATATTCAGTGCTGATTTTCCTTTGATAAACAAGAGAATAAACTGTTATATTAGAAACTTCATCCCCAAAAGCTGGCCAGTGCACTGACCTGATTGTAAAGTGCATAAAACACCTCACCTGTAAAATGTGAATATTCGGAGTCTGAGGGGATCCCAATTCACACTTGTCTGTTGCACAGGTCGCCACTGACAGGAATCACGCGCGACTTCACAAATATATACCCTATCAGCCTTTTCTAGATGACGTAGTGGTCTGATAGGAGAAATGTCAATATTGCATGTAGGCCTACTGTACCTGACTCTCAAGTAACCCAGTCTATTCAGACTTAATTGTCTGGAAGTCAAGCAGACCCCACACATTATAGGATAGAAATATGGATGACCCTTATAAAGTGCCAAAGTGAAATTTGTTTTCAACGTTGTGGTCAAAATTATTGCCCTAAGATTTTTGTAAAAAAAAAAGTATATTATTCTGGGTTAACTAGACCTATTAAAACAGCTTTTGCAATTGTGAACTTGAAGCAGAAGAATGCAATTCCATATTATAAACTGTAGGACCAACAGGGGACATTTTTATCTCACATGCAGTGTATTTACAGTGGACTAAAGGCTTACATCTTAACGGGTTTCAAGGCTATTCAATTTCTGATAACTATTTGGTAAGGTACATAATATAAGGGAATAGGAAGCTCGCATCCACTACTCTCTCTAGTGAATTATGCGCATAATACAGTACTGTATCCTGAAGATGGACCATATGCTGTGTCAAGAACAATCTCCATGTTTTCTGTTGGGCTACTGAAGATACTCATTTTGGGCTTTCAAAATCGAATTTCACACGTGACACCAAAGGTAAGTTAATTCGATTTACTGTATTCTCCAAGCGACACGTCTCGGGTCACGTGACTTGAGCATCCTTTCCAAAGTAAGTGTTTAAGATTAGTCCGATAGAGTCTCCTTTTTTTAAAGCTAACATTTTAAAATCTGTCCCGATGTCGACTGCCATATGGTAAAGTGCTTCTGATAAATCATAAATCCATCATCCAGACTCTTTTATTACATTTTCTTTAAAGCATGAACAAATAGTCGGATAGGGCGAATGTGGGGAGACCAACTGGGACTTTCATTTATAAAAAAAGGATGAGGAAAACCCTCGCAGATGTCTCTTGACCAGCCAGCAGATAAAATGTGTTGTAAACGTTCCAAAGGAAATATTTGACGAGCAAATATTAGCAAATGGGAAACCACACAAGGCTCGTCTTTTGGTCCTGTTTAATGACTAATTGGGTATCATTAGCTAGGTCCACACAGATCGAAGTGCCACCGAAATAAAAGGTGGATTTTAAAATGCCATATGGTCCAAATTATATATTAACCCACGAATTATATTTTCTGTACAGGACGCATTGTATATAGCTGATAAACAGCTCTGGACACCAGGGTCTCCTTGCCAACAGACAGAGAAGACAAATAACATATTTATTTATTACTGCACAGTTCATGCCCCGATTGATTTGGAGTACTTTATTGCATTTTTTTATGTGCACAACCCAATGTTAATAAAACAGTCACGCTGCGGGCACGGAAATGGTTAAACATTCTTGGTGCGTAAATGTTCGCTGGGCTCACCAAAGGCGTCGGCTAACTATTTCTGCCTAGGGAAGAATTATAAACATAGATAGACCATATCTCAATGACAAACAACATTTTATTTGGTTCTATCGACGTGAATTTGTGCTTTCTTGTGTCCCTAGGTGTAGAGAAACATTAACATTTTACCCGCGTAAAAGGGTACCATAAACCTATCCAAAGCGCACAGAGCTCCCTCATGCGTCTCAACGTGGGGTCATATAGCCTTAATTCTAGCGCATTTCTACACATTGAAGTATGACAAGAATCAATTTACCCTCACTTGGAAGGATTGCTAAAATGTAATGTGTAATTCGATAAACATTAGCACAAAAGCACATTTAATGGTTTCCATGGTAGCCAACATCAGTAGCCTATCGATTTGTGTGAACAAAACTGTGCGTCTGATACCACATCATTGTACAGTTCAAATGCCAGTATGACTGAATAATTTGATCTGATTTGTGTACCCTACATTTGCTATAACATATTGACCCTATATATTCTATATATTGCTGATGTATTATGAAGTTATTGTAGTTCTTTGTTTGTAAAATTATACTTGTTTTACTGTATGCTTCTCTGTAGCCTACAGACAACCCATTTGGGATGGAGAGGGCAGGCAACATGAGTTTGCTTGTGGATGGTTGTAGGGGATGCATAACTGGTGGCAGGGAAGTCAGGTGCAGGAGAGCAAAACTGGGTAATAATTGTGGTCGTTTATTAAACAACCCAACGGTTCAAAACAACATGAGAATAAAGGGGTACAATAACCCGTAACGCACCAGTCAAAATAATGTGCACAAGCACTACAAACAACAATCCCACACAAAGACATGGGGGGTTATATACAAAACATGTAATTGAGGGAATTGAAACCAGGTATGGAAAACACAGACAAAACAAATGGAAAATGAAATGTGGATCGACAATGGCTAGAAGACCGGCGACGCCGACCGACAAACGTCGCCCGGACAAGGAGAGGAGCCGACTTCGGCGGAAGTCATGACAATGGTTTTGTGAAATGATTAGCAAAATAAAAATAAAACAACTTGTAAATGTGTTCTTGTAAAAAAATATTTTAAATTCCCGAGTTTAAGGACCAGACATCGAAATGAGTTTAGATTATTTGTTGAGGAAATAGAATGGATGTGAGAATGGATGGGATGAAGCCAAGGGCTGCATGTGAAGGATCCAGGGGATGGACTCTGTAGAGTTTGGATTGGAGTCTCAGGTAGACACCATCATCAGGCCATGGTAGATAGGCTACTGTGGTGATGCCAATCCCTCCAGGAGATCTTTGGAAGAACCTAAGAGATCCTATATAGAAAGTGGAGAAGGTGAGGGATGCAACACTTCATAAGGCTAGTAAGGCAATGTGATGCAACAGACATGCACTGCAGAACAAAGAAGCAGAATGTTAGTTTAGTCAGGTTTAAAGGGAAACTTCAAAAATGTTCTACTTCATATTCATAATTTCCAGCACCACACCAACATCGACATGTGCAAAAATGGTGCGTTTCTATGTTTTGTAGAGGAAGATAAGTGTTTCCAAATACATCATCAATGTGCATCGTGTGATTTTGACCAATTGTGAGTAGGCATTGCCTACGAATTATCTACTAATTGGTTGATGATGTCATTGGAAACACTTGTCTTTATCTTTTTTTCTACAAAACATAGAAAACTGCCATTTTTACATACAGTGAGGGAAAAAAGTATTTGATCCCCTGCTGATTTTGTACGTTTGCCCACTGACAAAGAAATGATCAGTCTATAATTTTAATGGTAGGTTTATTTGAACAGTGAGAGACAGAATAACAAGCAGCTTGGTGAGAAGGTGACAACAGTTGGTGTGATTATTCGCAAATGGAAGAAACACAAAAGAACTGTCAATCTCCCTCGGCCTGGGGCTCCATGCAAGATCTCACCTCGTGGAGTTGCAATGATCATGAGAACGGTGAGGAATCAGCCCAGAACTACACGGGAGGATCTCAAGGCAGCTGGGACCATAGTCACCAAGAAAACAATTGGTAACACATTACGCCGTGAAGGACTGAAATCCTGCAGAGCTCGCAAGGTCCCCCTGCTCAAGAAAGCACATATACATGCCCGTCTGAAGTTTGCCAATGAACATCTGAATGATTCAGAGGACAACTGGGTGAAAGTGTTGTGGTCAGATGAGACCAAAATGGAGCTCTTTGGCATCAACTCAACTCGCCATGTTTGGAGGAGGAGGAATGCTGCCTATGACCCCAAGAACACCATCCCCACCGTCCAACATGGAGGTGGAAACATTATGCTTTGGGGGTGTTTTTCTGCTAAGGGGACAGGACAACTTCACCGCATCAAAGGGACGATGGACGGGGCCATGTACCGTCAAATCTTGGGTGAGAACCTCCTTCCCTCAGCCAGGGCATTGAATATGGGTCGTGGATGGGTATTCCAGCATGACAATGACCCAAAACACACGGCCAAGACAACAAAGGAGTGGCTCAAGAATAAGCACATTAAAGTCCTGGAGTGGCCTAGCCAGTCTCCAGACCTTAATCCCATAGAAAATCTGTGGAGGGAGCTGAAGGTTCGAGTTGCCAAACGTCAGCCTCGAAACCTTAATGACTTGGAGAAGATCTGCAAAGAGGAGTGGGACAAAATCCCTCCTGAGATGTGTGCAAACCTGGTGGCCAACTACAAGAAACGTCTGACCTCTGTGATTGCCAACAAGGGTTTTGCCCCCAAGTACTAAGTCATGTTTTGCAGAGGGGTCAAATACTTATTTCCCTCATTAAAATGCAAATCAATTTATAACATATATATTTTTTTTATTCTGTCTCCTACTGTTCAAATAAACCAACCATTAAAATTATAGACTGATCATTTCTTTGTCAGTGGGCAAACGTACAAAATCAGCAGGGGATCAAATACTTTTTTCCCTCACTGTATGTTGATGTTGCAGTGCTGCAAACAGGCGTGGAGGCTGATTGGCAATGAGTAGAAGCTGGTGCTTGTTGAGTTGCTAGGGAGCTGCGTTCAAGGCTAGGTAAAGTAGTTGCGTTCAAGTCTGGTCCTCTCTCCTGAATTCTTGTTCATTCTTAACACCATTAAGTGTATGAACGTGGTATGAATCTGGAATGCTACAATGGGACCCAAGTTGTTATAATAGTACTCTTCATGCAACACAAAAGCTTGAAAAGACTTTCCACATAATATTATTAATATTAATATCATCATCACTTCAGGCACAAAGGTATTTCATCCATCATATTCAAACAATCAATTATATCTTACACTAAACTAATGTGTCAGAAAAGGTTTTGAACCAACATTGCATTGCATTCACATCATCAACAGACACAAACTGTTAACAACGAAAGAAATTACCCCAATTGTAGAACACATTATACAACTGCTGGGCAGTGTATGTCAGCTTTAACCGAATGAGCCAAAAGCCAAATTCTTAATTTATTACAGTACAATAATATCAATAATGACTGAGAAAGAGAAAGTGAGTGAATGAGCACACCATTTGGTTGTGACAGGAAGCAACCTTGTGAGTCATATCCTGTTTGCTTGACATGTTTTCCACATTACAGTTCATAATCATTTGGTTGGTGTCTATTGCTGGGACAGTGAAGATTGAAATCATGTTTTTAATTTTTTATTTTTTATTTCACATTTATTTAACCAGGTAGGCTAGTTGAGAACAAGTTCTTATTTACAACTGCGACCTGGCCAAGATAAAGCAAAGCAGTGCGACACAAACAACAACACAGAGTTACACATGGAATACACAAACATACAGTCAATAATACAATAGAAAAAGTCTATATACATTGTGTGCAAATGAGGTAGGATAGGGGAGGCAAGGCAATAAATAGGCCATAGTGGCGAGATAATTACAATATAGCAATTAAACACTGGAGTGATAGATGTGCAGAAGATGAGTGTGCAAGTAGAGATACTGGGGTGCAAAGGAGCTAAAATAAATAACAGTATGGGGATGAGGTAGGTGGATGGGCTATTTACAGATGGGCTATGTACAGGTGCAGTGATCTGTGAGCTGCTCTGACAGCTGGTGCTTAAAGATAGTGAGGAAGATAGGAGTCTCCAGCTTCAGTGATTTTTGCAGTTCCTTCCAATCATTTGCAGCAGAGAACTGGAAGGAAAGGTGGCCTAAGGAGGAATTGGCCTTGGGGGTGACCAGTGAAATATACCTGCTGGAGCGCGTGCTACGGGTGGGTGCTGCTATGGTGACCAGTGAGCTGAGATAAGGTGGGGCTTTACCTAGCATAGACTTATAGATGACCTGGAGCCAGTGGGTTTGGCGACGAATATGAAGCGAGGGCCAGCCAACGAGAGCACACTGGTCGCAGTGGTGGGTAATATATGGGGCTTTGGTGACAAAACGGATGGCACTGTGATAGACTGCATCCAATTTGCTGAGTAGAGTGTTGGAGGCTATTTTGTAAATGACATCGCCGAAGTCAAGGATCGGTAGGATAGTCAGTTTTACGAGGGTATGTTTGGCAGCTTGAGTGATGGATGCTTTGCTGCAAAATAGGAAGCCAATTCTAGATGTAATTTTGGATTGGAGATGCTTAATGTGAGTCTGGAAGGAGAGTTTACAGTCTAACCAGATACCTAGGTATTTGTAGTTGTCCACAGTCAGAACCATCCAGAGTAGGGATGCTGGACAGGCGGACAGGTGAGGGCAGCGATCAGTTGAAGAGCATGCATTTGGTTTTACTTGCATTTAAGAGCAGTTGGAAGCCACGGAAGGAGAATTGTATGGTATTGAAGCTTGTCTGGAGGTTAGTTAACACAGTGTCCAAAGAAGGGCCAGAAGTATACAGAATGGTGTCGTCTGCGTAGAGGTGGATCAGAGAATCACCAGCAGCAAGAGCGACATCATTGATGTATACAGAGAAGAGAGTCGGCCCGAGGATTGAACCCTGTGGCACCCCCATAGAGACTGCCAGAGGTCCGGACAACAGGCCCTCTGATTTGACACACTGAACTCGAGGCAGTCATTTGAGAAACCAAGGCTGTTGAGTCTGCCGATAAGAATATGGTGATTGACAGAGTCGAAAGCCTTGGCCAGGTCGATGAATACAGCTGCACAGTATTGGTGGTTATGATATCGTTTAGGACCTTGAGCGTGGCTGAGGTGCACCCATGACCAGCTCGGAAACCAGATTGCATAGCGGAGAAGGTACGGTGGGATTCGAAATGGTCGGTGATCTGTTTGTTAACTTGGCTTTTGAAGACCTTAGAAAGGCAGGGTAGGAACGATATAGGTCTGTAGCAGTTTGGGTTTAGAGTGTCTCCTCCTTTGAAGAGGGGGATGACCACGGCAGCTTTCCAATCTTTGGGGATCTCGGACAATACGAAAGAGAGGTTGAACAGGCTAGTAATAGGGGTTGCAACAATTTCGGCAGATAATTTTAGAAAGAGGGGGGGCAGATTGTCTAGCCTGGCTGATTTGTAGGGGTCCAGATTTTGCATCTCTTTCAGAACATCAGCTATCTGGATTTGGGTGAAGGAGAAATGGGGGAGGCTTGGGCAAGTTGCTGTGGGGGGTACAGGGCTGTTGACCGGGGTAGCCAGGTGGAAAGCATGGCCAGCCGTAGAAAAATGCTTATTGAAGATCTCAATTATAACGGATTTATCGGTGTCTTGATCTTAACATTAAAATCACCCTCATAGTCATCCAGGTGTTCTGAAACTGTTTGCTCAAACATTGATGTAACAGCGTTCATATTTGGTATTCAATTCTACTAACAGGAAAACTAGGCAGGTAGCCTAGTGGTTAAGAGTGTTGGGCCAGTAACTAAAAGGTTGCTGGTTCAAATCCCCGAGCTGAATAGGTGAAAAATCTGTTGATGTGCCCTTGAGCAAGGCACTTAACCCTAGTTGCTCTGTACAGTCATGGCCAAAAGTTTTGAGAATGACACAAATATACATTTTCACAAAGTCTGCTGCCTCAGTTTGTATGATGGCAATTTGCATATACTCCAGAATGTCATGAAGAGTGATCAGATGAATTGCAATTAATTGCAAAGTCCCTCTTTGCCATGCAAATGAACTGAATCTGTCACAATCTTCAGTAGGGACAGATCAAGACGCAGCGATGCTTCCAGTATACATATTTATTACAAACGTAACTGGGCAAAAATAACAAAATGTAAACGAAGACCGTGAAGTTGAAACATAACATGAACCTACAAGCTATGCACAAACAATAACCCACAAAATACTATAGAAAAACCCCAAACATATATATGGTTCCCAATTAGAGACAACGACACACAGCTGCCTCTAATTGGGAACCATTATCCCAACATAGCTATACATCACCTAGAACAAAAAAAAACCTACACCAAAACGAAACTAAACACGCCAGCCTGTCAAAATCAGGCCTGAATGTGACAGTACCCCCAAAGGCGCGGACTCGACCGCCAAAAGTCCATTGGGGATGTCTTCGGGTGGGCCTTCCTGTCCTAGGTGGCGGCTCCGGTGCCGGTCGTGCTGGCTCGATGTCCCGCACTGGAGGCCCTGGGCTATTGGCCGGACTGCGGACCCTCTCTGGCGGTCCCGGACTGCGGACCCTCTCTGGCGGCTCCGGACTGGGGACCCTCTCTGGCGGCTCCGGACTGGGGACCCTCTCTGGCGGCTCCGGACTGGGGACCCTCTCTGGCGGCTCCGGACTGGGGACCCTCACTGGCGGCTCCGGACTGGGGACCCTCTCTGGCGGCTCCGGACAGGGGACCCTCTCTGGCGGCTCCGGACAGGGGACCTTCTCTGGACGTCCCGGACAAGGGGCCTTCTCTGGAGGTCCCGGACAGGGGACGCACACTGGCACTCTGGTGCGGGGAGCAGGAACCGGCCGTACTGGGCTCACTAAACGCACAGGCACTCTGGTGCGGGGAGCAGGAACCGGCCGTACTGGGCTCACTAAGCGCACTGGCACTCTGGTGCGGGGAGCAGGAACCGGCCGTACTGGGCTCACTAAGCGCACTGGCACTCTGGTGCGGGGAGCAGGAACCGGCCGTACTGGGCTCACTAAGCGCACTGGCACTCTGGTGCGGGGAGCAGGAACCGGCCATACTGGGCTCACTAAGCGTACTGGCACTCTGGTGCGGGGAGCAGGGACAGGACGTGCTGGGTCCACGACGGACACAGGGATCCTGGAGCGTAGAACAGGGATCCTGGACCATGGAGCAGGGGCAGGACGTGCTGGGTCCACGACGGGCACAGGGATCCTGGAGCGTGGAGCAGGGACAGGACGTGCTGGACTCTCTAAGCGCACGGGGGCCTGGTGCACGGAGCCGGAACAGGACGCGTGCAGGACTCTCTAAGCGCATCGGGGCCTGGTGCGCGGAGCCGAACAGGACGCGTGCTGCACTCTCTAAGCGCCACGGGGGCCTGGTGCGCCGGAGCCGAGCAGGACGTGCTGGACTCTCTAAGCGCACGGGGGGCCTGGTGCGCGGAGCAGGGACTGGATGTACTGGGCTCTCTAAGCGTACAGGGGACCTGGTGCGGGGAGCAGGAACCGGCCGTACTGGGCTCACTAAGCGCACTGGCACTCTGGTGCGGGGAGCAGGAACCGGCCGTACTGGGCTCACTAAGCGCACTGGCACTCTGGTGCGGGGAGCAGGAACCGGCCGTACTGGGCTCACTAAGCGTACTGGCACTCTGGTGCGGGGAGCAGGGACAGGACGTGCTGGGTCCACGACGGGCACAGGGATCCTGGAGCGTAGAACAGGGATCCTGGACCATGGAGCAGGGGCAGGACGTGCTGGGTCCACGACGGGCACAGGGATCCTGGAGCGTGGAGCAGGGACAGGATGTGCTGGACTCTCTAAGCACACGGGGGCCTGGTGCGCGGAGCCGGAACAGGCCGTACTGGGCTCACTAAGCGCACTGGCACTCTGGTGCGGGGAGCAGGAACCGGCCGTACTGGGCTCACTAAGCGTACTGGCACTCTGGTGCGGGGAGCAGGAACCGGCCGTACTGGGCTCACTAAGCGTACTGGCACTCTGGTGCGGGGAGCAGGGACAGGACGTGCTGGGTCCACGATGGGCACAGGTATCCTGGAGCGTAGAACAGGGATCCTGGACCATGGAGCAGGGGCAGGACGTGCTGGGTCCACGACGGGCACAGGGATCCTGGAGCGTGGAGCAGGGACAGGACGTGCTGGACTCTCTAAGCGCACGGGGGCCTGGTGCGCGGAGCCGGAACAGGCCGTACTGGGCTCACTAAGCGCACTGGCACTCTGGTGCGGGGAGCAGGAACCGGCCGTACTGGGCTCACTAAGCGTACTGGCACTCTGGTGCGGGGAGCAGGGACAGGACGTGCTGGACTCTCTAAGCGCATGGGGGGCCTGGTGCGCGGAGCAGGGACTGGATGTACTGGGCTCTCTAAGCGTACAGGGGACCTGGTGCGTGGAGCCGGTACTTCTCTCCCCGGCTGTTCACTCACCCTTGCCTCATGGATGATGGGAGCTGGAATGTCACACACTGGGCTGTGGATGCGAACCGGAGACCCCACACGCAGAACTGGTGCAGGATATCGCGGTCCCAGAAGGTGTACTGGGGACCTCGCTCGCAAAGCCGGCACCACTCTACCAGGCTGCACACTCACCCTAGCCCGACAGATGAGTGGCGCTGGAATTTCGCGCACCGGCCTATGCATGCGCACTGGAGACACCGTCGCAAAACTGCATAGCACGTTGTCTGTTCAGTGCGACGCTCTCCCCGACGCTTCCTCCAGAGAGCACGAGGAGTTGGCTCAGGAGTCCATCCTGAACCGGCCAAACTCCCCGTGTGCCCCCCCAAAATATTTTTTTGGGGCTGCGTCTCGGGTTTCCGCGCCAGGCGAGTCCCAACATATCTCTCCCTCTCCGGGTTCCACGCTCCATATATATCCCCTTAGCTCCCTCGCTCAGTCTTCGCCGCTTCCATCCTCTTCTTGGGGTAACGATGCTCCGTCGTCTTCCCCCAAGGCCCCTTCCCAGCTAATATCTCCTCCCATGTCCAGGACTCCTTTTGACATCGCTGCTTGGTCTTTTTGTGGTGGGTTATTCTGTCACGATCTTCAGTAGGGACAGACCAAGACGCAGCGAGGCTTCTTAAATAACAAAATGTAAACGAAGACCGTGAAGTTGAAACATAACATGAACCTACAAGCTATGCACAAACAATAACCCACAAAATACTATAGAAAAACCCCAAACATATATATGGCTCCCAATTAGAGACAACGACACACAGCTGCCTCTAATTGGGAACCATTACCCCAACATAGATATACATCACCTAGAACAAAAATATTTTTTTTACACCAAAACGAAACTAAACACGCCAGCCTGTCAAAATCAGGCCTGAACGTGACAGAATCCCCCAAAAAACATTTCCACTGCATTTCAGCCCTGCCACAAAAGGACCAGCTGACATCATGTCAGTGATTCTCTCATTAACACAGGTGTGAGTGTTGACAAGGACAAGGCTGGAGATCACTCTGTCATGCTGATTGAGTTTGAATAACAGACTGGAAGCTTCAAAAGGAGGGTGGTGCTTGGAATCATTGTTCTTCCTCTGTCAACCATGGTTACCTGCAAGGAAACACGTGCCGTCATCATTGCTTTGCACAAAAAGGGCTTCACTGGCAAGGATATTGCTGCCAGTAAGATTGCACCTAAATCAACCATTTATCGGATCATCAAGAATTTCAAGGAGAGCGGTTCAATTGTTGTGAAGAAGGCTTCAGGCGCCCAAGAAAGTCCAGCAAGCGCCAGGACCGTCTCCTAAAGTTGATTCAGCTGGGATCGGGGCACCACCAGTACAGAGCTTGCTCAGGAATGGCAGAAGGCAAGTGTGTGTGCATCTGCACGCACAGTGAGGCGAAGACTTTTGGAGGATGGCCTGGTGTCAAGGAGGGCAGAAAAGAAGCCACTTCTCTCCAGGAAAAACATCAGGGACAGACTGATATTCTGCAAAAGGTACAGGGATTGGACTGCTGAGGACTGGGGTAAAGTCATTCTCTGATGAATCCCCTTTTCGATTGTTTGGATCATCCGGAAAAAAGCTTGTCCAGAGAAGACAAGGTGAGCGCTACCATCAGTCCTGTGTCATGCCAACAGTAAACCATCCTGAAACCATTCATGCGTGGGGTTGCTTCTCAGCCAAGGGAGTGGGCTCACTCACAATTTTGCCTAAGAACACAGCCATGAATAAAGAATGGTTACCAACACATCCTCCGAGAGGAACTTCTCCCAACCATCCAGGAACAGTTTGGTGACGAACAATGCCTTTTCCAGCACGATGGAGCACCTTGCCATAAAGCAAAAGTGATAACTAAGTGGCTCGGGGAACAAAACATTGATATTTTGGGTCCATGGCCAGGAAACTCCCCAGACCTTAATCCCATTGAGAACATGTGGTCAATCCTCAAGAGATGGGTGGACAAACAGAAACTCACAAATTCTGACAAACTCCAAGCATTGATTATGCAAGAATGGGCTGCCATCAGTCAGGATGTGGCCCAGAAGTTAATTGACAGCATGCCAGGGCGGATTGCAGAGATCTTGAAAAATAAGGGTCAACACTGCAAATAGTGACTCTTTGCATCAACTTCATGTAATTGTCAATAAAAGCCTTTGACACTTAAGAAATGCTTGTAATTATACTTCAGTATTCCAAAGTAACATCTGACAAAAATATCTAAAGACACTGAAGCAGCAAACTTTGTGGAAATTCATATTTATGTCACTCTCAAAACTTTTGGCCACGACTGTATAAGAGTGTCTGCTAAATGACTAAAATGTATAGACTATTGTGCTTGGTCAAGTGTAGTTTCTACTTTTGAGCAGATCCTTATAGGCCCTGTTGAAAAGTGCACAACAGAGGGCCATTTGGAATGCGGATATGGTGTGAAGATCCTAGTGAAAAGGAGAGACGGTTGTTGCTGCTGCTATTGATTTAGTACATTGATGCAGTTACAGATCAGCTGGAGAAAATAGATTTAATCTGAGCCAGCTTGAGTCATGCCTTTTCATCAACTAAACTAAATTAAGATGAGATAAACTTAGTCCTAGTGAGATGGAAGTATGTCTTCTGCTTTTTTATACAACCCCTCCGATATACACACAGACGCACGATCACACATTAGGTTGGAGAGGCACCTGAGATATTGATACCAGCAACCCTCAGGCTCCCTCCTGCCAGATTTCCCCCTCTGTCAGCACTGGGATGGAAACCATTCACATTGTTATACATAAGTGAAATCAGTCAATTTGTCAAAGATATATGAAAAAAAGTATTTCAGTCAAGATTCTTGGATATGGGCTAGGGATACTCTCAACAGTGGAGGCTGGTGAGGGGAGGATGACTCATAACAATGTCCGTAATGGAATAAATGGAATGGTATCAAACACATGTTTTTTCAGTACAAACTGTTCCGCAACATAGCAAACATTCAAGCGAACAGAACGCACCTCAGGGCCTTGGTGATGTTAAAACTAATGGGTGTGGCTCCTTTGAATAATTAATGCAAAGCATCCTGGGTATATCATTTCAAATGGGTGTTATTTGGCTACAACACAGAGAATGATAGAGGCCTCTGTGGCCAAAAGGCCGTATCAGCATGGGCAGCGCCATTGAGGGCTTCCAACATTTTAATGCAGTCAACTGGGTGGGACTTCCAACGTCACTAGCTGATCTCTTCTGGTGACCCTGTTGGAGTCATGTCCAACCGGGTCATCAGGAGGGATCAGCCACTGACTACTTCAAAACGGAGATAGCCTCAATGGCGCTGCCCATGCTGTCACAGACACTATAATTGCAACAAAGAGTCCTCTAGCTCTATGCGCTACCATGACTGTAAACATTAGTCATCACCAGTCATGAGTGTTATATAAAGCCATTATGTATTGAAATATAAGTTATGCCATCCAAGACATATTGACATTAGGCAATTTCTACAAGAACATTTTAATATTACTAATATAAGAAATTGTTAGCTGTGATTGTCTGAACATAAATCTGCTATCTAGATTTGAAAATGTGTACATTGTCGTTTGTAGCAATTAATTTACTGCAGCAATGATATCAATTTTAAATTTAAATGTAATAACAGATTGAGCCGAGATATGCAGCGTTTACCGGGAATGCACGCTCCGCTAACGCAAAAACATTGCCTTTCAATTCTAATCGCTCTATAGCGCTGAACTTTGGCGATACCGATTGAATCGAGACCCGAGTTTAATAAAACTCTTCGGGTCCATACTTCCGAACGTTAGAAAAAGTTTACACCTATGGCTGGATTCAATCTGTATCGCAAAAGTATTGCGTGTTATAGCGCAATTTAAATTTAAAGGCAATGTTTCGCGTTTGGGGAGACTGCATTCACGGTAAACGCTGCATATGTCGGCTCAATCATAAATCACCTTTTAATTGTTACACCGATCTTCCACAATACTTTCACAATACGGATTGAATCGAGCTCTTAAACTTATTCTCCATCTCAAAATCCGCATCAGCCAATTACTATCGTCCACGTAGTTGCACGTGATAAAACACTACATGTTAGCTTTTCCCATCAGATAACCTAGCACACTAGTGGTGAGTATACCACTAGCTAGACCATAGACTGATGGTTAAGTACTGTATATTTTGACAATCATAGCTGATATTACCTAGATAGCAGCAACTTCAATACATTTGATAACCCAATTGTGAAACATCATTTATGTAGTAAACTGACATTATTTGTTGCTTATTTTCTACTTCTTAGATGTATATTTACATTTAGCAGACACTTATTAAGAGCAATTTACAGGAGCAATTAGGATTAAGTGCCTTGCTCAAGGGTACATCAATAGACGTTTCACCTAGTCAGCATAGGGATTCAAACCAGCAACCTTTTGGTTACTGGATCAACACTCTTAACCGCTAGGCTACCTACCACCCCTTGTGGAACCAGCCTGACTGCTGTGTTCACCATTCTATTTCAGGACAATGGGCTTCAGGCCGTCACAATATCTCTGTGCATTCAAATTGCCATTGATAAAATGCAATTTTGTTCGATGTTCGTAGCTTGTCTGCCCATACCATAACCATGGGGTCGTGTGGGCGAGCGGTTTGCTGATGTCAACGTTGTGAACAGAGTGCCCCATGGAGGCAGTGGTGCCACCATGGGGCACTTTGTTCACAACGTTGACATCATCAAGCCGCTTGCCCACACAACGCAATACACACTTTCTTTCATCTGCCTGGTACAGTTGAAACCGGGATTCATCTGTGAAGAGCAAACTTCTTGAGCATGCCAGTGGCCATCGAAGGTGAACATTTGTCTACTGAAGTCGGTTACAACACCGAACTGTCAGGTCAAGACCCTGGTGAGGACGGTTGCTGACAGTTTGTGCAGCAATTCTTCAGTTTTGCAAACCCACAGATTCATCAGCTGTCCGGGTGGCTGGTCTCAGACGATCGCGCAGTTGAAGAAGCCGGATGTGGAGGATCTGGGCTGGAGTGGTTACACATAGTCTGAGGATGTGAGGCCGGTTGGACCTACTGCCAAATTCTAAAAAAATACTTTGGAGGCAGCTTATGTTAGAGAAATTAACATTAAGTTCTCTGGCAACTGCTCTGGTGGACATTCCTGCAGTCAGCAGGCCAATTGAACTCTCCCTTGAGTTCAAACTTGAGACTGTGTGGCATTGTGTTGTGTGACAAAACTGAACATTTTAGTGGCCTTTTATTGTCCCCAGCACAAGGTGCACCTGTGTAATGATCATGCTGTTTAATCAGCTTCTTGATATGCCACACATGTCAGGTGGATGGATTATCTTGGCAAAGGAGAAAGGCTCACTAACAGGGATGTAACAAATTTGTGCACAAAATTTGAGAAATAAGGTGCGTATTCAGCTCATGAAACATGGGACCAACACTTTATATTTTGCATTTATATTTTTGTTCAATGTAGTATATGTTTGTGTGCCAGATATCACCTATCCTAACTGCCATTGGTAATAGAACAGTGACTGTGTGTATTTGTTCACAGATGCAAAGAGACCTGATACTCAACACATCCACAACATGTCCAGTAATAGCAACACCCTTTTCAGTCAATGTGTTACTTGTGAACTCTGCCTATTTCTACAGATGGACTGGAGATGCTTTTGCCAGAGGCCATCCTCTGTCGCTTGGTGGTGTTACGATCGTTTTTACAATAAATGGACCAAGGCGCAGCGTGCATAGAGTTCCACATTTTAATAGAAGTGAAACATGCAGAAACAACAGATCGTACAAATACGTAGCGCTCAACAGCACTAAGAAAAACAATATCCCACGAATGCAGGTGGGAAACAGAACACACTAAGTATGATCCCCAATTAGAGGTAACGATAATCAGCTGCCTCTAATTGGGAACCATACACAAAACCAACATAGACATTTCCAACATAGAAAACTCCCCTAGTCACGTCCTGACCTAAAACACCATAGAGAACCCAGAGGGCTCTCTATGGCCAGGACGTGACAGGTGGGGAGACCATAATTGTGTAGGTTAATTCTGACCTGTTCAAACTTCAACATAGTACCTGTTTGTGTGTCAGATATTACCTATCCTAACTGCCATTGGTAATAGAACAGTGACTTTGTGTGTATGTGTTCACAGAAACATGTACGGAGCCAACAGATGGAGACTTGCAAGATGATGAAGTCCAGAACGACAGACGGAATTAATACTGATTAATCTGAATGGAGCGAGACCTGGTACTCGGCATTAACATTTTACTAGACACAACTTTTACTTGTATTGTCTTTTTTTATTATTGAATTTAATGGTATCAGTCAATATGGGGAGGGAGAAACTCTGTGTATTCTGTATACAACTCCTGTTGTATACGGACACCACACAGGAAGGTATGACCACGCATGTTTGCCAAGGTAGCCCCATTTACTACCAGACAAAATGCCGATAAGAACAGTATCTGTATCAGCAGGGAATGACAATGAACGATGAAAGGTGCACATTGTTATATTAGCAGAACACTGCTTCTATGGTATTATGTTAAGGGTTGTTTATTCTACATGGACCTGTTACTAGATTTGAAAGTTATCAAAATACTTAGTTTAGAATATCTGAATATCTGTGTATTTATTATTTTTCTATAATTGTTATATTTTTCTCTCTGCATTGTTGGTAAGGGCCCGTAAGTAGGCATTTCACTATTAGTCTAAACCTGTTGTTTACGAAGCATGTGACACATCATGTTTTAACATAAATTCAGCAATTGCATTCTTCTCATATTACTCTGTAGGCTACTGACCAATTCAAAGCTTCCTCCGGCATCTCACCATACATCTGCTTGTAGTTATTGAACTCAACCTGCAGGTGGTTTGTTTGTTGTGATTGAGTTGGGGGGAAACAGCTGTGGGCAAGGTTCTGACAGATGGGTGTGTCTTGGTGGTGGCACCCAAGAAACCCCCACATCAAACCACACCCCCAAGCCAACTCACATTTGTCTTCCATCATGGCCCGACAGCATTTCATACGGAGCAGGCCAAAAAAACAACGAGGCGAAATCAGCGGTTGCAGATCCCCTTAAAAATAAGTCAACTTGGCCACTAGAGGGATATTTGAAACCTTTTCACTTTTCCTTTTGTTCCAGTTGGTCTGTCACAAGGGTAGTGTGCCAATATTCCATGATGCATCCTTGACAGGATTCTAGCTACTAACGTTAGACAAAATTCAAAAGGCACGTTTTCACATATGAGAAAATCCCACGTTTTTGCTTATCAGTTTTACACACATCAATGCGCATTTACGGAAACGTAGATAAAGGAGGTCTATACAACATTTAAGTTTATCGTACAGCGTAAAATGAACCTTATGGTCTTGTCCAATAGCTGTCATGTCTCTATTAGTATTGTACTACTCAGTTGGTTAATTAGGAATCAACACTGTAACCGTGGGTTTGAGTCTCCCTTGTTTCAAGCTTCTTTGTTAAGGAAAAAACTGTCCCAGGGCCCCAAATGCGGTAGATCCGGCCCTGTGCTTGACTGCAATTTGACAAAAAAAAGATTCTTGCTCTAATCCATAATAATCTCATCATGTAGTAGACTATACCCACACTGTATCTGCTAGAGCAGTGGTTCCCAAACTTTTCATAGTCCCTTACCCCTTGAAACATTCAACCTCCACCTGCTTACCCCCTCTAGCACCAGGGTCAGCGCACTCTCAAATGTTGTTTTTTGCCATCATTGTAAGCCTGCAACACACACACTATACGATGCATTTATTAAACATAAGAATGAGTGTGAGTTGTTGTCACAACCCAGCTTGTGGGAAGTGACAAAGAGCTCTTATAGGACCAAGGAAAAAATAATAATATAATAATCAATAATCTTGCTCTTTATTTAGCCATCTTACATATAAAACCTTATTTGTTCATCGAAAATTGTGAATAACTCACCACAGGTTAATGAGAAGGGTGTGCTTGAAAGGATGCATATAACTCTGGATGCACATGCCTGTATTTAGTTTTCATGCTAGTGAGGGCCGGGAATCCACTCTCACACAGGTACGTGGTTGCAAAGGGCATCAGTGTCTAACAGCTTGATTTGCCAAGGCAAGAAACTCTGAACGCAGCCCAATCCATAAATCTGGCAGTGGCTTCTGATTAAATTCAATTTTCACAGAACCGCTTGTTGCAATTTCGATGAGGCTCTCTTGTTCAGATATCGGTAAGTGGACTGGAGGCAGGGCATGAAAGGGATAACGAATCCAGTTGTTTGTGTCATACGTTTCAGGAAAGTACCTGAGTAATTGCACACCCAACTCACTCAGGTGCTTTGCTATATAACATTTGACATTGTCCGTAAGCTTGAGTTAATTTGCACACAAAAAAATCATACAATTACGGAAATACCTGTGTGTTGTCCTTGTTAATGCAGACAGAGAAGAGCTCCAACGTCTTAATCATAGCCTCAATTTTGTCCCGCACATTGAATATAGTTGCGGAGAATCCCTGTAATCCTAGATTCAGATAATGCAGGCGAGAAAAAACATCACCCAGAAAGGCCAGTCATGTGAGAAACTCGTCATCATGCAAGCGGTCAGACAAGTGAAAATGATGGTCTGTAAAGAAAACTTTAAGCTCGTCTCTCAATTAAAAAAAACGTGTCAATACTTTGCCCCTTGATAACCAGCGCACTTCTGTATGTTGTAAAAGCATTACATGGTCGCTGCCCATATCATTGCATAATGTTGAAAATACACGACAGTTCAGGGGCCTTGCTTTAACAAAGTTAACCATTTTCACTGTAGTGTCCAAAACATATTTCAAGCTGTCAGGCATTCCCTTGGCCGCAAGAGCCTCTCGGTGGATGCTGCACTGTACCCAAGTGGCGTCGGGAGCAACTGCTTGCATGCGCGTTACCACTCCACTGTCTCCCTGTCATGGCTTTTGCGCCACCAGTACAGATACCAACACATCTTGACCACCAAAGTCAATTTTATGTCACAAAGCTGTCCAGAACTTTAAAATATTCTGTCATGTTGTACTGGTTTCCAGTGGTTTGCAGAAGGGGATGTCTTCCTCAATTGACCCCCCATAAACGTAACGGACATATACCAGGAGCTGTGCCAGGCCCGCCATGTCTGTTGACTCATCCAGATGTAACGCATAGAATTCACTGTCTTGTATGCGAAGCAGTAATTGTATCAAAACATCTCCTACCATGTCACTGATGTGTAGTGAAACAGTGTTGTTTGATGAAGACATTGTCTGTATAGTTATTTTGGCCTTTTCCCCCAGCATTGTCCCAGCCATATCTGCGGCAGCAGGAAGAATTAAGTCCTCCACAATAGTATGGGGCTTGCCTGTCCTAGCCAATCGGTAGCTCACCATATAAGACGCTTCTAGCCCCTTCTTATTAATGGTATCTGTTGCTTTTATACATGTCTTACTACTCGAAAATCGTCTTATTTCTCGCTCAAAAAACGTGTGGTTTATTTTTCAAAATGGCATGTTTTGTTTCTAAATGTCTGCGCAAGAGTGAAGGTTTCATTGAGTTGTGAGATAGTACTTTTGCACATATAATGTGTCTGAGGAAAGGCACTACTCCCAATATAAGTGAACCCTAAATCAATGTAGTTCTCATCATATTTGAGCCTCTTCGATTGTCCAACGTCCCTGTCTATTGTTCGGTGCTTTCCTGGGTAAGGGGGCAGTAGCTCTTCGGCTGCATCAGATTCACAACTGTCAGTGTCCATGCTAGCTTGGCTAACAAACAAATGCAGAATTACTGATGCTAGCATTGGATGTGCGACTTGTGTCGTCGATGGGTGCAGGTGTAGTACTGCTGGTAGTAGCAGTACCTCCAGTAGAGCTGGAATGTGTCTCAATGGATGCAGGCCTTACTAAATTGACTGTTTGAAATGTGAATCACATTTTTATTTGGCATACCCCCGACGGCAATGCACATACCCCTGGGATACTGTGCAAGAGCATACGTGCCAAGACCAGAGTGGGCACATTTGCTATATAACGAGATTTTGTCACGATAAAACTGTAAGTAGAGTTGAAAAGAATGGCAAACCCATTTAAATGTCATGATTTATTCAGTACTGTCACCTGTGCTCCCTCTCCTGCCTCTAGGTCACCAGGCTGCTCGTTATGGTGCACACCTGTCACCATCGTTACGCAAACCTGCGTGTCATCAGACTCACCTGGACTCCATCACTTCCCTGATTACTTTCCCTATATATGTCACTCCCTTTGGTTCCTTCCACAGGCATTGTTTCTGTTCCTGTGTCAGTTCTGTGCAATGTTTGTGCTGCTTATTTTTGTATTATGTTGTGTTTATTTATTAAAAACTCACTCCCTGAACTTGCTTCCCGACTCTCAGCGCACATCGTTACAGGTACTTGGGAATGTAACTGCAAAGGCATTTTACAAGCACAGCCTTCTTTCCTTTTATTTGATGGAAACACATCTCTGGTGGGAAAATGTGCATACTGTTTTTATCTAGATTTTAGAATATTTGCATAAATCTGTCGTCAATTGGAATAAAACCTAGCTATTGTAGACTATAACCAACCCGCACAGTACAGTCTACATGCACTGCAAGTGACATTTTAATTACATTTTATGCTTACTACATCATCACACTGCTTTTCATCTGCAACATAAGCAGCACCCTGACCTCCCCCAGGCCGATGCTTCGGATGTCAGAGTGGGGGCTGTTCTGTCTCAACGTTCTGTCCTGGACCATAAGCTGCATCCCTGCTCCTTCTTCTCCCACCGCCTCACCGCCACGAAGAGGAATAAACGATGTGGGGAATCGGGAGCTTCTCGCGGTGAAGATGGCATTGGAGGAAAGGAGGCACTGGCTCGAAGGTGCGAAACATCCGTTCATTGTGTGGACCGACCACAAAAACCTGGAGTATCTCCGCACCGCCAAGCGCCTCAACTCCAGGCAGGCAAGATGGGCCCTGCTGTTTACCCTGTTCAACTTTTCCCTCTCCTACCAGCCGGGGTCCAAGAACGTCAAGTCGGATATCCTGTTTTGCCGCTATAACCCCACTGCTACCACCCCTGGGAGGGGCCCAGATAACCGGATGTTCGTGCCTGACGCTGTCCGCTCCGCGGTCCTGGAGTGGGCCCATCTCGGCCCTCAAGACCACCTCCAGGTATCGACGACAAGTATAATCTCGAGCAGAAGGTATGGCTATCCACCCGGGATCTGCCCCTCCGGGTGGAATCAACTCTCCCCCCGGTTATCGGCCTGTTCCCCATCTCCAAGATCATTAGCCCCTCTGCTGTTCGTCTTCTGTTGCACACTCTGATCTGTTTCACCTGTCTTTGTGATGGTCTCCACCCCCCTCCAGGTGTCGCACATCTTCCCCATTATCCCCTGTGTATTTATACCTGTGTTCTCTCTTTGTCTGTTGCCAGTTCATCTTGTTTGTTCAAGTCAACCAGCGTTTTTTGTCTCCGCTCCTGCTTTTTTCAGCTTCTCTTTTCTCGGCATCCTGGTTTTGACCCTTGCCTGTCCTGACTCCGAGCCTGCCTGCCTGACAACTCTGCCTGACCCTGCCTGTCGACCTGTACCTTTGCCCCCTGGATTACAGACCTCTGCCTTACCCCGAGCCTGCCTGCCGCACGGTACCGTTGCCCCACCTCTGGTTTACTGACCCCTACCTGCCTTGACCTGTCTATTGCCTGCCCCTGTTGGAATATTAAACAATTGTTTATTAGACATGGTCTGCATCTGGGTCGTACCTCCATACCTGATAGAAAATTACGAAATCTCTCTTGTTTCTCCTTCAACTATTATCTTTCTCTCTCTTTGAGTCAACTGCTCACCACATGTTATGCACTGCAGTGCTAGCTAGCTGTAGCATATGCTTTCAGTATTAAATGCATTATCTGATCCGTTGATTGGGTGGACAAAATGTCAGTTAATGATAGGTTGGAGGACGACCTCTGGAAGATGTCATAATTATCGTGTAAGTCTATGGAAGGGGTTGAGAACCATGATTCTCCTAGGTTTTGTATTGAATTAAATGTACCCAGAGGAGGAAGGCAGCTAGTTGTCCTCTGGCTACACCATGGTGCTACCCTACAGAATGCTGTTGAGGCTACTCTAGACCTTCATTGCAAAACAGTGTGTTTTAATCAATTATTTGGTGACGTGAATATATTTATTATAGTTCTATCTACAAAGGATAACTTTGTTTTACTAAATGTTTTACAACTTTTATTTTTATGAAATTCACTGAGGAGGATGGTCCTCCCCTTCCTCCTCTGAGCCTCCACTGATGGAAACCTAGCTATAGATCACGGTTTGTATAAACATTATTTGAAATGGTCAAACATGGTTTTCTTTCTGACCTGATTTCTTTCTACACATCACAAGACTTATTATTTAAACATAATAAACCCCCAATCCCTGCTTCCCCCAAAACAAATGTGAATATTGGACTATATATTGTGCATTATACTTATGCTAACATGTTTATTCTATTCTACTGAGTTTATTATATTATAGTTGCATTGTCCAGAAGTAACCTGCAAGTAAGCACTTCGTTGGACATAAGTTTTAGAACACCTACTCATTCAAGGGTTTTTCTTATTTTGACTATTTTCTACATTGTAGAATAATAGTGAAGACATCAAAACTATGAAATAGCACATATGGAATCATGTAGTAACCAAAAAAGTTTTAAACAAATCTAAATCTATTTTATATTTGAGATTCTTCAAATAGCCACCATTTGCCTTGACAGCGTTGCACATTCTTGGCATTCTCTCAACCAGCGTCACCTGGAATGCTTTTCCATTAGTCTTGAAGGAGTTCCCACATATGCTGAGCACTTGTTGGATGCTTTTCCTTCACTCTGCGGTTACTGAGACCAGTAATACAACTTTAAACTTGTTAATTGATTAAATTGATTGATTGGCCAGAGATTCCGCTCACCTGGTGTCCCCAGTTTATGACAGGGGTGTCAAACTCCTGTTGCCCCGAGGGGCCGCATTCAGTCTTCAACGAGGTCCGGAGGGCCGCACTGAACATTTGCTATATTTCCTTGGGTCAAAATGTGCAAAAAATAGTCCTCTATCCATCGTTTTGGGAATTTTCGATGCGCCCTGACTGTTTAGTGATTATTAGCGAGCTGGACAGTCAAGAAACTGTATGAATGTAGATCAATTGACTATACACAGTGATTATTAGTGAGCTGGACACATAGCCGAAGGAAAGTAGGGGGTCTGAGGGGGATGCAGCATTCTCTGAAAAATTAGATTAAAAAAAAATATGACATAAAAAAAACTAGTGCACTGGGCCTTTAAATGTCCTGTATTAGGTGACCAATTTAGCCAGCTGTATTGCAGCCCCCCCAAAAAATGTCAGCAGCTATGGCTGGACATTCAAGAAATGGTATGAATATATAATTTCTACACAGTTTCAATTTGGTTTTAGTCATTTTAAAGTCGTTTCTTGCCCCCCCCCCCAAAAAAAAAAATAGAATATGCGGGGCGGGCCGGATTAGAACCCCTTGGGCCGTATGTTTGACACTCCTGGTCTACGATTACAGGGGATGGGAAGTATGACAGGTCAGATTTAGGTACAGATATGTTTGCCTTACAGTAAATAATTCCCCCAATTGAAATAGCCTACAATGGAACAAAGATGCATAGCCTCTCTCTGTAGATAAACACATTCAGATTTGTTGAGCAGCTTTGGTTTATACAAGGTCACATTTGATTTGCATTGGGAGAATAGACCACATAACACTGTACTATTTTTGCATGTCAAGAGCCGGGGCATCCACGATACCGTTATGAATGGTACCAGGGTAATACTATGCTGACGTGTATAACCTCCACATGCACCGGAAGATCTTATTTCACTCTGATGACGCGTCCAAGGAATAGCCCCATCTGCCCCATTCATTCTAATCCTGTACCCGGAAAAGTAACTCTTTGACGTGTATGCATGGTACCGTGTGTTTCCGGTATAGCGTGTGTTCACACTTATCCAGCCTTTTCCTCTTGGGTTTCAATAGAACAGTCACTTTGGACTCCCGGCTCCTTACCTGTTTCCCCCTGAACGGCGTATCTAACTTTGTGGACATGGCATCATCAGTTTCGGCACAGGCTCAGGCGAATCCTGCTCCGGTTGCGGCGCTCCAGAGAGGAATAGTCAAGATGGTAGGACCGTATGGATGAAGAGTGTGGGACTAGGGATGATGCTAACAGCAAGTTAGCTTTCGATTAACGGGCTAGCTACGATAGCCAACTTGTGGGGGATTCAACTTCTCATTGTTGTGGGCTTTTTCTTGTTAGAAAAGTACTGTTCAATGCCAATGTTGGCTAGCGAACACCGTTAGCCAACTAGCACCATAAATTGACTCAATTCGACAGCAGTTTAGGATTAGCAACGTAGACTACATTGAGGAGTTGACAGGGTTTGTGTAAAAGGTGCTAACTAACGTTACTGTAGTAAACATTGCGCAATGAAGCTATTTTTGAGACAAACAAACAAGAGTTGGTTGTCCTACAGAAGTACTTGAATGAGGTGTTTAGGAAAATACCCTGACGTTAGTTCAAACACTCGCAAAAGAGGTTTCAAGACAAGACAACTTTTTTGCACATTAATTGTTGGCAGGTGGGGAAGCATGACCCCCGTCCTAGCGAAATTGCTTGGTTGACCTCGGCTATGGGGTTCATGTAGCTAGGTACTGTAGTTAGCCAGATAAACCAACACTAGCTTAGCTAGCTAGGAGTGTTCAAAGTTAAACAACTCTGATTTATGGTTCTGGAATGGAAGCTAACTAGCAAGCATTATTTTGATTCCAATCTCCAGACACAACATCCAAATGGTTCGCTCGCTAACTAGTGCACTATCATAGCTAGCTAGCTTTCACGTTAGAGTATGTCCAACTCGAACAATTGACACCACTATCAAAATAATATATTTTGGTTTGAGACGAATTAGATAAGTTACCTATTTCCAAAATGTGGGACAAAAATATCAAACGAACGGGTGAACATTTTTTCCTTCAGTGTAGTTTGGTCAGCAAGTCGTGCTGCTCAGAAGCGACCACGAGACTGACACGTATTCCTCACCCCCCTTAAACTCCCTCCGTAGTGGAAGCAAGCAGCAATTGTGGTAGTATCTATAGCTACAGTGGCCCAAATTAACCCCACATGATTTAGCATGCACAGTCTCATTCTACTTCTAAGCGATTTCTAGAGGCTAGTACTCGTAACGGCTTGCATTTAATCACATTCCAGATTTTTGGCAATTACTCATTTTACTTCCTCTCATAGGGGGCCAGTCTAGACAGTTTCCAACTTGTATTTGATGTGATACAGGTTGTGTGTCTGTGTCATTTCCTGAAAAGCATTTTCAGTGATCAGATTCAGACCACAGTTTGTCTAATCTAGTGTGATATGTATAGGTTAGGTACAGCAGATATGGCTACCAGCTATCGTACAACACTCAAGACAATTCGGAGCTGTAGGATTCGTCTCCCCACTGTGATTACTAACTGAAAGGCCTGTTGTTTTGAGTATACAGTAATTATAGACTGCCTGCCACTGCCTACATGTCCCCCATAGACGCATGTTTCCTCTGGAGAGGGTAAACAAGCGAATGGTCACCTTGGGAAAAGGGAAGTGTGTGGTATCAGACAGTAGTTACAGTAAGGGATAGATTGACATTTACAGAATGGTTGGTTACCTGGAGGAAATGGGGCAGGGTCATACTTTTTAAAATCCTTTTTTTTTTCATTAAAAAGAGTCCCAAAGGGCGTCGTCCGGGTTTGGCCCGGGGTAGGCTGCCATTGTAAATAAGAATTTGTTCTTAACTGACTTGCCTAGTTAAATAAAGGTTTTTAAATTAAAATAACTCCCTAAAGAGTTATTTTTAGTGGAGATGATTTGTTGTGCAGCGTCTAGCTGGGTCAGATGGAAGAGCACAGAGAATAGTAGTCTGGGTGTTGAGGGATCTTCCCTGAAGACTTGGCTCTTTGTCACATATGGCTTACAGACTCCGTCCCCCTAGTCTTGGTGTAACCTTTGTCTCCTGTATAGTCCAGGGGAGGGCAATGTAATTGATGAAATGTCAATATTTCTCGGCGTTGTAGAATTAGTTGCTTATTAGGCTATATATTGATGTGTGCCCTATGTCGACCCCGCTTCTCTGATTCTCCCCAAAATGCACCATCTTGCATGCAGATTAGCCTATAGTTTATGTTCTGCTCAGATTGAGTGTGAAGATGAGGACCGAAAGTCAACTTTGATAGCTTGCTACTACTATAATTCATTTAGTTAAAAACATCTGTTTCTTGCTCATTATGTATTTGTCAGTTATTGACCTCACAATAAGACAGATTCAAGTAACTTGCGATGTGGTGCTAAAACCAGACGGTGCAGCTGTGGAAATGGACAGCTCATGGTGCTGAAAGTGGGCAAATTCGAGTAGGCATAATTCATTTAAATCGCCTTCATTTTAATTTGACTTTACTAACAACGAGGGCTTTGTATTGTAGCCTATTTCTTCCTATTTAAGAAATAAGAGGTAGTCGTACCTGTTTGACAGATGAAATTAGGCATTTGCTCCACCCACCATGCACTCTTTAAATAACCTACCTCCGTATCTGTGAAGGGCTGTTAAGTTAAAACCTAGACTTGAGAGGGTATGCCATAAGCCTACCTTTTATTTAAGACAATGGGGGAAAAGTACAGGCCTACCCCTTGTTAGCTTAATTTTGAAGAAAATAAAACTGATCCGATGAAATAAAGTGATGTATAACAGCGCTTTGATCCGCATTGCTTTATGCTTGTAACGAGCTGTAAAAAACCCGGGAAACACCCGGGAAAGACGTGATGTCTACTGCTATTACTTTTACTACTACCGCTTTTACTATTAACACTCCTACTTCTACCAGCCTCCTCTGTATTAATCATTGAATTCCGTTGCAAAACTGAAGCTATCTATGGCTGGTCATGAATCACTACAGGAGCTTAGGCCCCTTTCCGTTCCTCCTGTTCTGTCTAGTGGTGTTCTGAGAAATGAGTCACTCTTCAGTGGGGAGTATCTTTCTAGATCCCAATACTTCATCGTATTAATTCAGCCGATTTTGTGTTGCTTAAACAGAAGCAAGCGAAACGGAGGGACCTACCTGAATTGGGCTGATATTAACTCTTGTTTTGCTCTGTTTGCATCGGTTTGGTTCTTAAACGGTTTCCGTGATGAATACACATCTGACGCTGGTCTGACTGTACTTCTCGCTACAGTAAAAGGCGCTTAGGGTTTGACCCAATCAAAAACAGTCTGAACCAAACACTCAACACCAACCTACCACTAGACCTATTCAATGTCACAGCTGTTAGGCCTATACTAAGCCTGGCTCTACTACAACTGCTACAACTATTACCACTAGTACTATTACTACTACCATTATTACGACTCACTACTATCACTACCATTATTACCACCACTACTACTACAACTATTACCACTACAACTATTACAACTACTACTAGAACTACTACCATTATTACCACTCACTACTATCACTACCATTATTACCACCACTACTACTACAACTATTACCACTACAACTATTACAACTACTACTAGAACTACTACCATTATTACCACTCACTACTATCACTACCATTATTACCACCACTAATACTACAACTATTACAACTACTACTAGAACTACTACCATTATTACGACTCACTACTATCACTACCATTATTACCACCACTACTACTACAACTATTACCACTACAACTATTACAACTACTACTAGAACTACTACCATTATTACCACTCACTACTATCACTACCATTATTACCACCACTACTACTACAACTATTACCACTACAACTATTACAACTACTACTAGAACTACTACCATTATTACCACTCACTACTATCACTACCATTATTACCACCACTACTACTACAACTATTACCACTACAACTATTACAACTACTACTAGAACTACTACCATTATTACCACTCACTACTATCACTACCATTATTACCACCACTACTACTACAACTATTACCACTACAACTATTACAACTACTACTAGAACTACTACCATTATTACCACTCACTACTATCACTACCATTATTACCACCACTAATACTACAACTATTACAACTACTACTAGAACTACTACCATTATTACGACTCACTACTATCACTACCATTATTACCACCACTACTACTACAACTATTACCACTACAACTATTACAACTACTACTATTACTACTACCATTATTACCACTCACTACTATCACTACCATTATTACCACCACTACTACTACAACTATTACCACTACAACTATTACAACTACTACTAGAACTACTACCATTATTACCACTCACTACTATCACTACCATTATTACCACCACTACTACTACAACTATTACCACTACAACTATTACAACTACTACTAGAACTACTACCATTATTACCACTCACTACTATCACTACCGTTATCACTACTATTACCACTACTACAACTATTACTATTACTGCTATTGCTACTACTACTGCTATTACTACTACTACTGATATTACTTACTACTACTGATATTACTTACTGCTACTGCTATTACTTACTACTACTGCTATTACTTACTACTACTGCTACTGCTATTACTTACTACTACTGATATTACTACTACTACTACTGCTATTACCATCGCCATCGCCATTACCGTTACCACCGCCATTACCGTTACCACCGCCATTACCGTTACTGTTACCATTACCGCTACCGCTGTTACCGCTACCACTGTTACCATTACCGCTACCACCGTTACCATTACCGCTACCACTGTTACCATTACCGCTACCACCGTTACTACCACTGCCACCGATATTACTTACCACTACCACCGCCATTACTTACCACTACCACCTACCACCACCGCCATTACTTACTACCACCGCCATTACTTACTACCACCGCCATTACTTACTACTACTGCTATTACTTACTACTGCTATTACGGCTACTATTACTGCTGTTACTATTACTGCTGTTACTATTACCGCTGTTACTATTACTATTACCGCTACTGCTGTTACTATTACTGCTACTGCTGTTACTATTACTGCTACTGCTTCTCCTATTACTGCTACTCCTATTACTGCTACTGCTATTGCTATTACTATTACTGCTACTGCTATTACTACTACTACTACTGCTATTACTACCGCTTTTACTATTACTGCTGTTTCTATTACTGCTACTGCTGTTTCTATTACTGCTACTGCTGTTTCTATTACTGCTACTGCTGTTTCTATTACTGCTACTGCTGTTACTATTACTGCCGTTGCTATTACTGCTACTGCCGTTGCTGTTCCTGCCGTTGCTATTACTGCTACTGCTGTTACTGCTACTGCTGTTACTATTACTGCTATTACTGCCATTGCTATTACTGCTACTGCTATTACTATTACCACTATTACAACTGCTATTACTATTACCACTATTACTGCTGCTATTACTATTACCACTATTACTGCTGCTATTGCTATTACTACTGCTATTACTATTACTGCTATTACTACTGCTATTACTATTACCGCTATTACTATTACCGCTATTACTACTGCTATTACTATTACCGCTATTACTACTGCTATTACTATTACCGATATTACTACTGCTATTACTATTACCGCTATTACTATTACCACTATTACTGCTGCTATTGCTATTACTATTGCTATTACTATTGCTGTTACTATTACCGCTACTGCTGTTACTATTACCGCTACTGCTGTTACTATTACCGCTACTGCTGTTACTATTACTGCTGTTACTATTACTGCTGTTACTATTACTGCTGTTACTATTACCGCTACTGCTGTTACTATTACCGCTACTGCTGTTACTATTACCGCTACTGCTGTTACTATTACCGCTACTGCTGTTACTATTACTGCTGTTACTGCTGTTACTATTACTGCTGTTACTGCTATTACTATCTCTGCTATTACTGCTATTGCTTACTACTACTGCTATTGCTTATTACTATTACTACTACCGCTGTTACTATTACTGCCGATGCTGTTGTAGCGGTATTTATTAGAGAGGGGTAAAGAAAGATTTTGTTCGGGCGCCAATTCTGTAGCGGTATTTATTAGAGAGGGGTAAAGAAAGATTTTGTTCGGGCGCCAATTCTGTAGCGGTATTTATTAGAGAGGGGTAAAGAAAGATTTTGTTCGGGCGCCAGGCCGGTATTAACCATGCCGAAAGGAAAGAGCAGAATAGAGAGAGTACCGCTACCAGACCCACCCACATCAGCAGAAGAGACTGCCTAGAGAGTAGCCTGTTGGCCAGATAGCCAGTGGAGAGAAAAGATAAGACACACCATATAAACCCCTTCACTTGCACAGGAGTAACCCTACCAATGATAACTCATACAATAATAATGGCAGAGCAATTGAATGACAACGTCATAGAAACGGTTTACAAGAAAGAACCAGGCATCAACATTAGAGAATTTGCAATAATCTGTATTACCGCCCAGTGGGGCAGTGCAGAGGGTATGAATGTGGGGATGTTCGTAGACAAATCAAAGGCCTTAAAATGTCCAAAATCTTCTCGGCCACATGTCACTAGTATCACACCCCCTCAATACAATTCAATACAATTCAATACAATGCACAACTTGCAAGCAACCTCCCTTCCTTTTAACTAAAATGTCAATACAGAGACTTCTGGCCGGGCCATAATAGGCCAGCGCTAATGAACATAAACGGAAGTGCCTTTGAAAATAGAAAGTCTGCTGCAGGGTAAAGCACTGGAGCGATAGAGGGAAGAAAAAGAGAGAGAGAATCTTAGCTGTTGACTTTAGGCTGGTTGCCTCGTCTGTTGACTTCAGTACTGTCGGCTCGTCTGATGGTGTGTTGGCTGATATGTCCAAGCTTCGCAACAATGTTGCTCCTAATCCATGCGATCCATCACAGGTGCGGTCCCAAACGATAACAACCACAGAGCAGTCTCCCGATTATTGAGTTAAACACGTTATAAACTAAACACGTTGAAAACAAACATGGACTTCTGCAGCATTGCACACACAATCAAACTGTCGCGCCAACCAAGAGCTTCCTCCCAGAGAGCTGAAAAAGCTGTCTTTATCTCTCCTCCTTCCTTACTGCTGATGCGCTCTTAAAGTGGCAGCGCACGGTGAAGGCTCCGTGCAGGATTTCGCCACACTGTTACTATTACTGCCGATGCTGTTACTGCTACTGCCGTTGCTGTTCCTGCCGCTGCTATTACTGCTACTGCTGTTGCTATTACTGCTACTGCCGTTGCTACTGCTGTTACTGCTACTGCTGTTACTATTACTGCTATTACTGCTACTGCCATTGCTATTACTATTACTGCTATTACCACTACCGCTATTACTATTACCACTATTACTGCTGCTATTGCTATTACTACTGCTATTACTATTACCACTATTACTGCTGCTATTGCTATTACTGCTGCTATTGCTATTACTATTACTACTGCTATTACTATTACCACTATTGCTATTACTGCTGCTATTACTATTACTACTGCTATTACTATTACCACTATTACTGCTGCTATTGCTATTACTGCTGCTATTGCTATTACTGCTGCTATTGCTATTACCACTATTGCTATTACTGCTGCTATTACTATTACTACTGCTATTGCTATTACTATTGCTATTGCTATTACTATTACTACTACTACCGCTATTACTATTAACACTACTGCTATTACTATTTATACTATTAACACTACCGCTATTACTATTAACACTACTGCTATTACTATTTATACTATTAACACTACTGCTATTACTATTTATACTATTAACACTACTGCTATTACTATTTATACTATTAACACTACTACTGCTATTAGTACTACTGCTATTACTACTACTACTACTACTACTATTAACACTACTACTGCTATTACTATTACTACTACTACTGCTACTACTATTAACACTACTACTATTACTACTATTACCACTACTACTGCTATTACTATTACTGCTATTACTATTACTACTACCGCTATTACTTTTTACTACTGCTACAACTAGACTATATACATTCTTGTTTTTGTCTCCACCTCCAATACCATGGAATAGGGTTGAGTTCTGAGAGAATTTGTGAAAATAATAAGCATTACCAAAACCTCAACTTCCCAATCAGCCCATTAACAGTCTCAGATTAGCCTATAGACATTCTAATAATTATTGTGCCTGGTCTTACCTACCACTGCTACAATGCAAATAACCCTAGTCTTTCACCTAATCGCCTAATGCTAATATTTACTGTGACGTTCCTCTCTTCCAGGTCTTGTCAGGATGTGCAATAATCGTGCGGGGCCAGCCACGGGGAGGCCCGCCCCCGGAGCGCCAGATCAACCTGAGCAACATCCGAACCGGGGCGCTAGCTCGCCGCGCCCCCCAGAGCCAGCCCGACCAAAAAGACACCCCTGACGAGGTGAGTTGAAGCACTTCAACCAATCACTGACAGTGGGCTGGTCCATTCATGAAGAAGAGTGATGGGTTGGTAGGCGTTGTATTGAGGTTCATAAGGGAAAAAATGAATTTCAGGTGGCTGCATGGAGACGAAGCTTTCACTTTCGGGAGCAACATAATTAGGGTGGAGTGTTTTCTCAGGGGTTGTACTAAGAAAATGTGTTGGTTGTTCGATCAGATTTCCCCTGCAGTGACAGTTATTATGTAATCGCTGATATATGATACTTGTTGTCTAGTAAAGCATATACAGGGCATTCAGAAAGTATTCAGACCCCTTCCCTTTTTCCATATTTTGTTACGTTACAGCCATGTTCTAAAATTTATTAATTATAAACAAATCCTTTTCAATCTACACACAATACCCCATAAACGATATCAAATGCGGGATCGATAAAAGACTGGCCAAGGCTTTCGACTGTCAATCACTGCATTCTTATCGGCAGACTCAACAGCCTTGGTTTCTCAAATGATTGCCTCGCTTGGTTCACCAACTACTTCTCAGAGTTCAGTGTGTCAAATCGGTGGACCTGTTGTCCGGACCTCTGGCAGTCTCTATGGGGGTGGAACAGGGTTCAATTCTCGGGCCGACTTTTCTCTGTATATATGATGTTGCTCTTGCTGCTGGTGATTCTCTGATCCACCTCTATGCATACGACACCATTCTGTATACTTCTGGCCCTTCTTTTTCTGCCGTCCAAAACCTTCCGTGGCCTCCAACTGCTCTTAAATGCAAGTAAAACTAAATGCATGCTCTTCAACCGATCGCTGCCCGCACCTGCCCGCCCGTCTAGCATCACTGCTCTGGACAGTTCTGACTTAGAATATGTGGACAACAACAAATACCTAGGTGTCTGGCTAGACTGTAAACTCTCCTTCCAGACTCACATTAAGCATCTCCAAAATTAAATATAGAATCGGCTTCCTATTTCGCAACAAAGCCTCCTTCACTTATTCTGCCAAACATACCCTTGTAAAACTGACTATCCTACCGATCCTTGACTTCGGCGATGTCATTTACAAAATAGCCTCCAACACTCTACTCAGCAACCGTGCCAGCCGTTTTGTCACCAAAGCCCCATATACTACCCACCACTGCGACCTGTATGCTCTCGTTGGCTGGCCCTCGCTACATCGCCAAACCTACTGGCTCCAGGTCATCTATAAGTCTTTGCTAGGTAAAGCCCCACCTTATCTCAGCTCACTGGTCACCATAGCAACAACCACCCATAGCACACGCTCCAGCAGGTATATTTCACTCGTCATCCCCAAAGCCAACTCCTACTTTGGCCTCCTTTCCTTCCAGTTGTCTGCTGCCAATGACTGGAAGAATTGCAAATATCACTGAAGCTGGAGACTCATATCTCCCTCACTAGCTTTAAGCATCAGCTGTCAGAGCAGCTCACAGATCACTGCACCTGTACACAGCCCATCTGTAAATAGCCCACCCAACTACCTCATCCCCATATTATTTATTATTTTGCACCCCAGTATCTCTACTTGCACATCTCACTCCAGCATTAATGCTAAATTGTAATTATTTCGCCACCATGGTCTATTTATTGCCTTACCTTCCTAATCTTACTACATTTGCACACACTTTATATGTATATTTATCTTGTGTTATTGACTGTACATTTGTTTATCCCATGTGAAACTGTTGTTTGTGTCGTACTGCTTTGCTTTATCCTGGCCAGGTCGCAGTTGTAAATGAGAACTTGTTCTCAACTGGCTTACCTGGTTAAATAAAACAATAAAAAATAATGACAAATCGAAAACCGGATTTTAGAAATGTTTGCAAATGTATCAAACTTAAATGCCTTATTAACATAAGTATTCAGACCCTTTGCTATGAGACTCGAAATTGACCTCCAGTGCATCCTGTTTCCATTGATCATCCTTGATGTTTCTTCAACTTGATTGTCCACCTGTGGTAAATTCAATTGATTGGACATGATATGGAAAGGCACACACCTGTCTCTATAAGGTCCCACAGTTGACCGTGCATGTCAGAGCAAAAACCAATCAATGAGGTTGAAGGAATTGTCCATAGAGCTCCGAGACTGGATTGTGTCGAGGTACAGATCTGGGGAAGGGTTCCAAAAAATGTCGGCAACATTGAAGGTCCCAAGAACATAGTTGCTCTTACTAGAGCTGTCCACCTTGCCAAACTGAGCAATCGGGGGTAAAGGACCTTGGTCAGGGAGGTGACCAAGAACCTAATGGTCACTCTGACAGAGCTCCAGAGTTCCTCTGTGGAGATGGCAGAACATTCCAGAAGGACAACCATCTCTGCAGCACTCCACCAATCAGGCCTTTATGTTAGAGTGGCTAGATGGAAGCCACTCCTCAGTAAAAGGCACATGACATCCCGCTAGGAGTTTACCAAAAGGTTCCTGAAGGATCTCTCAGACCATGAGAAACAAGATTCTCTGCTCTGATGAAACCAGGATTGAACTCTTTGGCCTGAATGCCAAGCGTCACGTCTGAAGGAAACCTGGCACCATCCCTACGGCGAAGCATGGTGGTGGCAGCATCATGCTGTGGGGATGTTTTTCAGCAGCAGGTACTTGGAGACTACTAAGGATTAAGGGAAAGATGAACAGAGCAAAGTACAGAGAGATCCTTGCTGAAAACCTACTCCAGAGCGCTCAGTACCTCAGACTGGGGCGAAGGTTCACCTTCCAACAGGACAATGATCCTAAGCACACAGCCAAGATGACGCAGGAGTCTCAATGTCTTTGATTGGCCCAGACAGAGCCCGGACTTGAACCCAATCATTTCTGGAGAGACTTGAAAATAGCCGTTCAGCGACACTCCCCATCCAACCTGACAGAGCTTGAAAGGATCTGCAGAGAAGAATGGGAGAAACTCCCCAAATACAGGTGTTTCAAGCTTGTAGCGTCATACTCAAGAAGACTCGAGGCTGTAATCGCTGCCAAAGGTGCTTCAACAAAGTAAAGGGTCTGAATACTTATGTAAATGTAATAATTCCGTTTTTATTTTTAGTAAATAAAGTTTTTGCTTTGTCGTTATGGGGTATTGTGTGTAGATTTAGGGGGGGAACAATTTAAATATTTTAGAATAAGGCTGTAAAATAACAATGTGGAAAAAGTCAAGGGGTCTGAATACTGTACGAATGCACTCTGTGTCCCATCTGCCTTCCTTTATAAGGAAAATAAGAAATGGTTGTTTTTGGTCAGGGTCATAGAGAATGATTGAGGCCGCTGGTTGCCAAAAGGCCGTATTAGCATGGGCAGCGACATTTTAAGGCCTTCCACCATTTTAATGTAGTCAACTGGGTGGTACATCCAACTTCATTGGCTGATCCCTCCTGGTGACTGTTGGAGTCATGTCAGTCTGGGTCATCAGGAGGGATCAGTCAATTGTGAAAAAGAAAAATGGACTACTTCAAAATGGAGATTGCGCTGCCCATGTGGTCACAGATGTTATAATGGCACAGATGCAAAGATGATTCCTATCTTTATGGTCAGGGTCTGTAGATGAGTTGTGGGTGATTGATTATTTGGTGCCCCTAATGGTATAAAATAGGTAGCCATGATCAACAGGTCAATCTTCTTTCCGTTGCAGCCCTATGCCTTCCAGGCCAGAGAGTTCCTGCGCAAAATGCTGATTGGGAAGGAGGTATGCTTCACAGTGGAGGTCAAGACTGCTCTGGGCAGAGAATACGGCATGGTGTACCTGGGCAGAGGTGAGAAGACCACCAGACACCCACACAGGCCTAGCCACAAATAGAGGCCAGAGTTACTACTAGTCGGGAAAAAAATCACTACATCACTGGTGAACTATTTGTCTATATCCCACAGGGATATCTTTCCATTCTGGGATAGGATTTCAATTCCCTCCTTGAATTGACTGCATTTGCATTGATCGAGTGAATGGACTCTTTTTCATGCATGAACTCTCCATTGTGCCTTATACTTCATACAACCCACTTTGCCCTTTACTAAAACTCTGTCTCTATTTCTTTTGAGTGTTAAATCCTCTCTCTCTCTCTCTCTCTAGACACCACCGGCGAGAACATTGCTGAATCTCTGGTGAACGAGGGCCTCGCCACCGTCCGCAGGGAAGGAATCCGGGGCAACAAGTAAGACTCAGCAGTGCTGTGATATCACAAGCAACAGGGGGCATCAGTCTTTTAACAGGTTGTTGATTGATTTACCGAGGCTTTAATCAGCCCCATGGAGATTTGAAGTGGTGGTAACCAGGGAGAAACAACGCAGTCAATTTGTCACAGTAGAAATTGCCGTTGTTACATGCGTAAGATGATGGAATAAACATCAGTCATCTGTCTGTGACATCTTTGACTCTGTCCCCATCAGTACACTGTCCACTTGCTTTGATGCCACAGAAGGGTGAAGTGTGATGTCACAATTCAGCACTTGCACTATGACAGAGTTTAGAAAATAGCGTGACTATCACTGCGGTAGCTTGATGTCACAATGGGCTGCATGTATTATTGATGACACAATGCCACTGCCCATGGAATCTTCACCCCCACTCGAGGGTTTCAGTTAAGGTGGGAGTCCAGGTGGTGGCAGTGTTGCCCTGCAGTAACATTGAGGCTTTCCCACTGATCGGCAGTCTCAAAAGCCTCTGTCATACATGACACAAAGCTTTATCCAGTTAAAAACTCTCTCGTCTGATAACTGTCCCAAAACACCCTTTCACCTCTGAGTGATTGATTGCCCTCTAGTGGGCATGACTGGGCACTACAGGAGTTCAGTGCTGTGAAACCCTGTGTTTTCACTGGCGGTACCAGATGAATAAATACATGGCTTGCCTGCATATTTTGGACCTAATGACTCGTTTCGAGCATTCTACGCAATGGCTTGGAACAGGCTTTAATGTAAACGCCTCTACGCAGGCTGTCGTTTGTCCCAAATGGGGTGGCTATTATGGTGGGAGGGCTGGGAGACGAGCGAGCCCTCATTCATTAGCCTGGCGATTGCTCTTGACGATCACCCGAATCGGAGGGCGATGATGATGATTTGAAAAGGAGCGGGCGAGCACATGTTTCGAACCTGGCTGTCCGTTGCGCCCAAACTATGCCAGGAGCCAATTAACAGAAGGCCCGGGCCGCGTGCCAACCATCCTCTCCTCGCTGCTACGGCAAGCTGCTGGGGCACACTCACACACGATTACACTACACAGATCTCCTCTTCAAACACTTTCTGTTTCTTCCAAGGCAACCCAACCATGGGGCCACCACCACTGACTGAGGATTTTGGCAGGCTCTTCCTGGCCAATGATAAAGTAGGCTGTCTCTATGAATGTGGCTGTTTTGTTAAATTACTGAAGGAGGGAAAGGGGGGCGTTGTGTTGGTTTATGTAACCACACCGACCGGCGGTGGGGGAATCCAAATTACCATTGGTACCACTGCTTCACAGCTATTGATCCTTTAAACTGCGATCCCCAGTGGAGTGGCTGAACTGCTGAGGGGTGCCTCTTCTGAACCCCACTCTTAAATGTCCAGTGGTTCTGTTTGTCTGCTGTATTTTGCAGATTTTCGGTGCTAGACACACTTGTAGAAATGTCATAGGTACCAAGCCTAGGCCTACAAATCGACAACTAGGCTATAGCCTAAAAGTAAATATTCTTTGCTGCCTGTCTGTGGGTCAATGTTAGAAAAATGGTTGAAAAAAAAACGTCTCTCTGTTTTTGGGTTTTAGAAATATAAGTTTCAGCCCCATCTTTCCAGCTACAGTGAGGTGACCTAAATATATTTAGTGCAGGAATGATTTGACATTAGTACCAGGTAGGCTACCTTCTGTGTCTTCATTGATCTCTGATCGTCAGCCTTGTCGCATACTCGCAGTATCTCGCTGTGTCCGTTCAGTATCTGGGCTAGCCTCAAGCTGCATCCCAAATGGCACTCTATTCCCTACATAGTGCACTACTTTTATCCAGAGCCCTATGGGCCCTGGTCAAAATAAGTGCACTACACTATAGGGAATTGGCACAGCCTCAATCTGTGGTTTGTGCTGTTAGTCCTAAGTAGCTTAAGTGCAATTGACTTTCTGTAGGCTTTTTAGTCTGGCCCAGAAAGTTAATGTTCTCTTCTTGCTTCGGTAAGCAAGAAACAGTTTTATTTCAGTTGGGATTTGTGTCTAGAACAGTCGAGGAAGGAATGGGGGGAAGACGTACTGGTGTTGTTGGGCGCCAGTCCAATGCTCCAATTAGGAGCTGTTTCAGAACACTCAGACTCTCTCTTTGTGTGTGTGTGTGACGTGTTTTAATTGAGTACCACTTTGTGCCGCTTTCTTTCTAAACCTAGCACCCACTCTCCCTTTCAGACCGCATCAATGTAAAAAGGCTCAATTTACACAGTGCTCGTTTCAACAAAGAACCCAGTCCCACTATCTCACTCCCCATTTCTCATATCAGTCATGGGCAAGCTTCACTTCTCCACTGGGCAGAACTTGTTAAAAGTCTTCACACGACGACGGAAAACAATTAAAAGGGAAAAAAGGCGGAAAACGCTGATGGTCTTTCAAGATAACGGTCGCCATTTTTGTTTTGAACCAGTGTGAAATTGAGACATATCACCCGCCTTGCCTGCTTGAGGGAGTTGTTGAGCGCCATGTTGTCTTCAAAGAGCCCTCTGATCTTTGTTAGAGGCCCAGTTTGACAATCTGGTTATCAGCAGGCTGAACCTGAAAGCTCATGCAGATGGAAGTGAAACTGGGGAGTTGTGTACTTGGCCATCTACCAGGTGTCTGAAACTCATTTTGGTGTTTCGGCAAATGGAGGAAGTTGTGGTGCCTCAAAAGATTTCCCCTGAATCTCCCTTTTTATGTTTTTGGTTGATCAACTTAACCATTGCGTGTCCCCCAGGTATTAGGTGGCCACCGGCCCTGGTGTCACAGCTAAAGGCTCATTTTGTGGAACTGGTAACACTGCGTTCATTGAATTGGTGTGAAAGCATAACCATACAGTTGGGAACCATTGATCTTTTTGACCCTAATTTATCTGAAAGGATTTAAAAAGCACAACATAGCAGAACTGCGCTGTATGTCCACCTAGCCAGTCTCATCAGTTTAGCCTGAGGGGCGGTAGTAGAACTGTCAGTGCAGCTAGAACTACTAACTAGTGGCCATGCAGTTCCAGGACTAGCACACCCTGAGAGGCTGGCAGTTACCCCCTAAGGCCAAGCTGATCATATAGAGAAGTGGACCAGTAACAGGAGGTTAGCTAGCATCAATAGAGGTGTCACTTACTGATGCCCTAACAAGGCACTGTGCTGGGACTGGGCACTGTGTCAGCAAAAATAACAATTTCCATTATCTCTAAGATCTATTCCAGCTACTTTACTACAGTTTGAAACCTCAGCCTGTGTGTTATATACAACCACTTATTTTCTTGTCCTGGTGTGTGTAGTCCAGATCAGGCTCGACTGTGTGACCTGGAGGACCAGGCCAAGGCCTCCAAGAAGGGCATGTGGACGGAGGGCGGAGGCACCAACACCGTACGCGACCTCAAGTACATAATCGAGAACCCCCGCAACTTCGTTGACTCCATGCACCAGAAACCTGTCAATGGTAAGGCTAACACACACCTCATCATTCCTTATTAGAAGCCCCTGTGTGCACTCCACACACAGCTGCATAATCCACCATTTTGGCTCAAGTTTACCCCCTGATGCCTCCATATCTATATCTGGCATGTAATGGCTCCCTAGATCACACCTCATGGGCTCATTATGTGACATTCACCCCCTCTAATGCGTTTTTCTCCATTCTGTCCGCGCCACCGCAGATAACGGCCACTCCCTTTAATTGAGTGGAGAAATGGTGTGGAAGGTTTTTTACCATTCAGCGAGACCGCCCCTGCTGTTTTTAAATGGGCAGTAGCAATCCAGCCAAATCGCCTTAAATGTTCCCTCCATTGAGTTCCGGGGGCCCGAAATCGGTAACTAATTTCCCCGGTCTGGATTATGGCGGATCACCTCATCAGACTGCGTTCATTCAGCTCCCAAACACCCAAAACATGATTTACAGCTCAAATGTAGCTGGCTTTCACACCAAAAGAGTCATTTCTGGAGGTCAGGGTGACAACAGAAGAAGAGTGACAGAAGACATCATTCTGTAACCCACCAGAGCAGTATGTAATTAACAACATGTACTGTAAACACGTGGGGTGAAGAGGTGAAGGTCATCCTGTAGATGGATACATTTGACCACTGACTTTTTAATGCATAATACAGTACAGAACTGAATCCATAGAGATCCTATTTAAATGAGTATTGTAATTCCTAATTCTATGAATCTACTGTAGCACTGGCTCTGTGTAGAACTGAGTCCGCTTTAGAACCTATAAAACTGAATGATGAGGTCATAGTAGAATGTTTCCCCTTGTGTAAACAGATGGTTTCATCGTATTAAAAGTTTCCATTGACTGTATGAATACTTTATTACTGACCCTCGTCTCTCCTCCTCAGCCGTCATTGAGCACGTGCGCGACGGTAGCGTGGTCCGTGCCCTACTCCTGCCCGACTACTACCTGGTCACGGTCATGCTCTCTGGGGTCAAGGTCAGTCTCTTTGCCCGTACTATGACTGTAGGATATATGGTTGTGTGTATGGTCAACTTTAATATCCTTATAGACCATAGCATATATTCCTTCTGATTTGATTAGTGAATATCCAGTGGTGTAAAATACTTGAAAGTACTACTTAAGTCGTTTTTTGTTGTATCTGTACTGTACTTTGTTGTATCTGTACTTTACTATTTATATTTTTGACAGATTTTACTTCACTACATTCCCAAAGAAAATGATGTACTTTTTACTCCATACATTTTCCCTGGCACCGAAAAGTACTCATTACATTTTGAGTACTTAGCAGGACAGGAAAATGGTCTAATTCACACATTTATCAAGAGACATCCCTGGTCATCCCTACTGCGTCTGATCTGGCGGACTCAGTAAACACCTGATTTGTTTGTAAAGTATGTCTGAGTGTTGGAGTTTGCCCCTGGATATCTGTAAAGAAAAACAAAATGGTGCTGACTGGTTTGCTTTATATAAGCAATTTGAAATTATTTATTATTTTACTTTTGATACTTAAGTATATTTTAAAACCAAATACTTTTACTCAAGTAGTATTTTACTGGGTGACTTACTTTAGTCATTTTCTATTAAGGTATCTTTACTTTTACTTAAGTATGACAATTGGGTATTTTTTCCACCTCTGGGAATACCGCTATATGTTTCTGCAGGGGTTAGCTAATCGTACTACGTCTATCACTGTCTGACTCATAAGATATGTGAGACGGAAGTGATGTTGGGGATTTTCCTTTGTTACTTCCCTATTTGTCCATCCATCTTTTTCTATGACCCAGAGTTTTTACCAACGGCCCACTACAGATAGCCAGTCTTTCCCATCTCACACTTAGAGAAGAACAGCTTCAAACAGCTGTAACATCTTGTCTGCTTGGTGTTTCAGTGCCCAATCTCCCAGCTCTGCTCTGTCTCCCATATCTAGTTTTGTATGTACTAGAAGGTCTATATGTCATGAACGTGTCTCTAGTTTCCTCAATATTTTCTGTATTCTGCCTCTTGATCCTGTGTAGCTCAGTTGGTCAGAGTAATGCCAGGGTCGTGGGTTCCATTTCCGCTGTGGTCACATACGCAAATAAATGCGCTCCCTGTACTAGAAGTTGCTTTGGTAAAGAGTCTACTAAGTGGCATATTACATACTATATATCCTCTCTCCAGTGTCCGACGTTCAAGCGTGAGGCGGACGGCACGGAGTCGCCAGAGCCCTTCGCTGCCGAGGCCAAGTTCTTCACGGAGTCACGTCTGCTCCAGAGGGATGTGCAGATCATCCTGGAGAGCTGCCCCAACCAGGTCATCCTGGGTACCATCCTCCACCCGGTGAGACTGACTGACCCCTCACTTATAACCCCTGGGCGTTGTACTATATGCAAAGGCTGGTAGCTCAGACTGTCGCTGTAGGCCAGAGGGCAAGGAAGGATCATTTTGAATGTTGCAGAAGACTGAGGTTGTTGCAATTAACTCTATTCAAACATTCTTCATGGGACCCTCCCATTGTATGAGGTTCTCTGAATGTGTGTGAGGGCAGGCAATGTATCTCTTTCTGTCGAGCTTACTCTGTTATCTTTGTTTCCTCAATAGTAGTCAACTCCATAAATAGTGTATCATGGAATAGAGTACAATACTTTATATGTTCTGTCCTTGTTGTTTCATCTCCAGAACGGGAACATCACAGAGCTACTGCTGAAGGAAGGGTTTGCCCGCTGTGTGGACTGGTCCATGGCCGTCTACACCCAGGGGGCAGAGAAACTCCGGGCCGGAGAAAAGTCAGTCCCTTCCCCAACCAAAACCACTACCACAACATGCGTCGCAACACGGTCAATCCGTCAATGTGACCACAACCATCATTATCCTCAACCGTTTTATTAACCAACCAATTAGGTTATGTGGCTTAGTGTGAGTACTTTAGAAATTAGGAATTTCTTTCTAACTCGAAGTGAGACTGACAGAACTTTGTCAGTGATCTGACAAAGGTTGGATTGGAGGACACAATGGCATGCTCATTGGAAAAAGGCTTGCAGTGTAAACTTAAACCACTAAAATCAAATATAAAGTATGGAGACGATAATGGGAATATATTACTATATATATATACACACACCGGACCATTCAAAAGTTTGGGGTCACTTAGAAATGTCCTTGTATTTGTCCATTAAAATGGCATCAAATTGATCAGAAATATAGTGTAGACATATGCAATATTTATACATACATACATACGCTTACAAAGTAAAGGTCGACCGATTTTTATGATTTTAACGCCGATACCGATTATTGGATGAACAAAAAAAGCCGATAATGATTTAATCTGACAATTTTTTTTATATATATATTTGTAATAATGACAATTACAACAATACTGAATAAACACTTTTATTTTAACTTAATATAATACATAAATAAAAATCTATTTTGTCTCAAATAAATTATGAAACATGTTCAATTTGGTTTAAATATTGCAAAAACACAGTGTTGGAGAAAAAAGTAAAAGTGCAATATGTGCCATTTTAAAAAATGTAACGTTTAAGTTCCTTGCGCAGAACATATGAAAGCTGGTGGTTCCTTTTAACATGAGTCGTCAATATTCCCAGTTAAGTTTTAGGTTGTAGTTATTATAGGAATTATAGGACTATTTCTCTCTATACCATTTGTATTTAATAGACCTTTGACTATTGGATGTTCTTATAGGCACTATAGTATTGCCAGCCTAATCTCGGGAGTTGATAGGCTTGAAGTCATAACAGCGCTGTGCTTCAAGCATGGCAAAGAGCTGCTGGCAAACGCAGGAAAGTGGTGGTATCCATAAGTCTAAATATTGCTGTTATATTGCACAACCTTCAATGTTATGTAATAATTATGTAAAATTCTGGCAAATTAATTACGGTCTTTGTTAGGAAGAAATGGTCTTCACACAGTTCGCAACCAGCCAGGCGGCCCAAACTGCGGCATATACCCTGACTGCTTGCACAGAACGCATGAGAAGTGACACAATTTCCCTAGTTAATATTGCCTGCTAACATGCATTTATTTTAACTATATATGCAGGTTAAAAAAATATACTTGTGTATTGATGTTAATGATTAGGTACATTGGTGCAACGACAGTGCTTTTTTTCGCGAATGTGCTTGTTAAATCATCACCCGTTTGGCAAAGTAGGCTGTGATTCTATTATAAGTTAACAGGCACCGCATTGATTATTTGCAACGCAGGACAAGCTACTTAAACTAGTAATATCATCAACCATGTGTAGTTAACTAGTGATTGTTTTTTTTTTTTTTTTTTTTTTATAAAATAAGTTTAATGCTAGCTAGCAACTTACCTTGGCTCCTTGCTGCATTCGCGTAACTTTGTGGTCAGCCTGCCACGCAGTCTCCTTGTGGAGTGCAATGTAATCGGGCATAATCTGCGTCCAAAAATGCCAGAAAATGTCCAGAAACAAATAACTTTCTACTGAAACTCGTCAAGAAACTGAAGATCTCGTACAACGCTGTGTACTACCCCCTTCACAGAACAATGCAAACTGGCTCTAACCAGAATAGAAAGAGGAGTGGGAGGCACCGGTGCACAACTGAGCAAGAAGTCCATTAGTGTCTACTTTGAGACAGACGCCTCACAAGTCCTCAACTGGCAGCTTCATTAAATAGTACCCGCAAAACACTAGTCTCAATGCCAACAGAGTTCCTCTGTCCAGTGTCTGTTCTTTTGCCCATTTTAATCTTTTATTTTTATTGGCCAGTCTGAGAAATGGCTTTTTCTTTGCTACTCTGCCTAGAAGGCCAGCATCCCGTAGTCGCCTCTTCACTGTTGACGTTGAGACTGGTCTTTAGTCATTTACAACATTAACAATGTCTACACTGTATTTCTGATCAATTTGATGTTAATGGACAAAATTAGCTTTTCTTGCAAAAACAAGGACATTTTCTATGTGACCCCAAACTTTTGAATGTGTCTGTATGTATATAATATTATTTTTTCTTTAATATTTGAGAACGAACAATCACCAAAATAAAGGTTAGACAGTCAGGGAAAATTGCAAAAACAATGAATTTAGCCATGTTGATTTTATTATTATATTTGAGCAAGTGCAGGAAATTAGCTTTAACACTGGACATTTTTCGCTCAGCTGCCATGCCCCCCTGCTACACCCATCAGATGACTGTTTTGATCCAGAAAAAAACTCTAAAATATCACGTAACTTACATATGTACAGATCAGTGAGTCCCCTGAGGGAGGCAGGAAATTGAGAAGTAATTGACCAGCCATAAATCAGTATTGTAGTTGGTCTGAATCCAGCACAGCTGGAGATGTGGAACTTTCACCCGCATAATATCAATTGAACTGTCTTTGCATGTCATTATCGTTCGCCTTTGAGTAGTTTTAGCATTGATTTTATGGATTTGATTTCATATTTTGGATTGAAACACAATATGAAAATATTTAATATCAGATGATGGGAATATGAATGATGAATGCTTATTTTTATATATATATATATATATAATTTTTTTATGTATGCCAATTGCCTTTATATTTTTTACTAAGAATCATATGAACGTGTGTTTGTATACATTTTTCAGGAATTATATACTGAACAAGAATATAATTGCAACACGTAAAGTGTTGGTCCCATGTTTCATGAGCTGAAATAAAAGGTCCCAGAAATGTTCCATACGCCCAAAAAGCTTTTCTCTAAAATGTTGTGCACAAATTTATTTACATCCCTGTTAGTGAGCCTTTCTCCTTTGCCAAGACAATCCATCCACCTGACACGTGTAGCATATGAAGAAGCTGATTAAACGGCATGATCATTACACAGGTGTACCTTGTGCTGGGGACAAAAGGCCTCTCTAAAATATGCAGTTTTGTCACACAACACAATGCCACAGATGTCTCATTTTGAGGGAGAGTTCAATTGGTATGGTGACTGCAGGAATGTCCACCAGAGCTGTTGCCAGAGAATTGAACGTTAATTTCTCTACCATAAGCCGCCGCTAACGTTATTTTGAGAATTTGGCAGTACGTCCAACCGGCCTCACAACCGCAGACCACGTGTAAACACGCCAGCCCAGGACCTCCACATCCGGCTTCTTCACCTGTGGGATCGTCTGAAACCAGCAACCCGGATAGCTGATGAAACTGAGTATTTCTGTCTGTAATAAAGCCCTTTAGTGAGGCTCTCCAGTGGATGGGCCTGGCGCCCAAGTGGGTGGGCCTATGCCCTCCCTGGGCCACCCATGGCTGCGCCCCTGCCCAGTCGTGAAATCCATAGATTAGGGCCTAATGAAGGAAATCAGTCAATTGAAATAAATTCATATGAACTACAACTCAGTAAAATCATTGAAATTGTTGCATTTATATTTTGTTCAGTATATGAAAGGATGATTTGATATTTACTGAGAATTGTATGAAAGGATGTTTTCTCCACCTTCATTTTTCTTTTGAACAGATCTCGTGCCATTCACATCACCATTCACCCAAGGTCGTCACGTCTTCATTGATGATTGCTCTTCTGTTTGTTTCCTCTCTTTTTGTTGACATATCCCCCCTTCTAACTGAGTCATCCTTTTGTTTGTTAGATCTGCTAAAGAACGTAAGGTGCGTATCTGGAAGGACTACGTAGCCCCCACAGCCAACATGGACCAGAAGGACAGGCAGTTTGTGGCCAAGGTAAGAAGACCCAGCAGGGCTGAGGGTTAGGACTGAGGTTGCATTCCAATCCAAAAGGTCGTCCCCTTCCCCTCTGCCCTTGTTCACTCCCTTTCATGAATTTGGAAGCGGGTGACGGTAGAGGGAAAAGGAGATGCTTTCTTAATGGTACACAGTCTCATGGACTGAACAGACTATCTTTGCTTTGGTTGTTAGGGGATGTTTCCCTGGCTTCCTCCATGGCTGTGCTTACTGCAGTATTTCCACAACTGTTTATTTCATATTTTCGTCATAGCACTGCACCAAAAGCAGGACCAGACCTTGAAAGCTCTGACAAACCTCCCAGCACAGAGGTACGATGAGGAAGCGCTTTAGCAGTAACCTTGAACACTCCCTCCCTAGCCAAATGACTGCGGAATCGCCTGCCGTTTCTCCTAAGTTCCCAGACCGTTCCAGCTCAGCTCGGAGACACGGGACGGGATATTAGTTCTGGATGTTATTGGTATACGGCAGGAGAAATGATTATTGTCTTAATATCACAGCGGAAACTGCCTTTGAATGAATCTCAAATCTGGCCTTGTCAGAGTCCATTACTTTCTACTAAGTAAGACGGAGCCACAAAAGGAGCCTCCAGTAATGTAGCTTGGCCTTATTGCTGTTATAAGAGGACACATTATACCCTCTATCATTGTTTTAGTGTTACCCTTAAAGCTACAGTCTGTGATTCCAAAAACAGCAAAATCTTTTAAATAAAGGAATTTAAATTACCTTTTGAACAGCTTCCAAATTCCAGACTGTAGCTTTAAGTACTCCCAATATTCAGAAGTTGGGTCTCTTACATAGGTTGTCTGTTTATATTCTGAATCGAGCCCGCGGTACGGTCTTCCCTTGGACAATCTGTTTTCTTTAGGTGACACACAAAGCAAGTTGATTTAATTCTCAAAGTAGTAGCTTTTATGATCTGCTTAGATTTCTTTCGGATCCGGTGGCTGGACTTTTAAGTCTTTGAAATATTCATGGCTAGCCTTTGGTTACATAAAAGGTGTTGCCGTCGCAGCAATCTGCTTACAGAATGAGTTTGCGAAAAGAAATCTGCACACACACACACACACACACACACACAAAAACTAGCTAAGTTAGTGCGTTTTTCCCCTGAGTCAGAGAAGACTAGTGCTGAAGAAAGGATCAAACATTTATGCATTGGCTTCAGCTGCTCTCAGATCTCCCGAGTCCAGGGAATGGAAGCCGAGAAGGGGGAGGAGGGAGAGAAAAGGGAATGGGAGAGAGAGATAGGGGGGGTGACAGAGAGCGGGGTAGACGGACAGAAGTGATAGAGAAGCGGGAAGGGGGTGGAATTGAGTATTTCCTTCCCAGTGTGTTATTTTTGCAGACAGGCAGGTACAGTTCCTCAGTAGAGGGATGAGCCCTTGTGCCGGTTCCCAGAATGTTTCCCCGTCTCTTCCTCCCCTCCTGCTGTTCTCAGAATGGGAGTAGTCAGAATAACACTGAGGCCCACCGACTCAAGGCAGCAGCACGTTAGCAACCCAGTGAATTATTGGGTTGCCTTTTTTGAGACAAGCCCCGTCGGTGACGCTGCGCTTGTTTTAATATGCCACCTTGGCTTTTTCAAAAGGGCCTTTTGTAGGCTACCCCCAGATGGTATGGTGGGATAGATAGGTGTTGGTTTTGTGGCGACTTTCATCATTCTGTTCGGTGGTCAACTGGTACAATGTTTTGTCACATTGTCAGCTCCCTGAACTGTCATTGGCCAATTGGGCTCACTTAACATCCTCATTGGATTGTTTTGGTTTGGGCACCTTGAATTCTCATTTGCTAACCTCTGTCTTTGTTCTATTTGTCCCACGACATTGCAGCCTGTCAACTTTCCTGGCATACTCTCCTTCCCAGTCATAGTCCCTCATTATTTTTATGGGAAGGGATGGATAGAGTTCAGAGAGAGCAGCCCAGAAGGGTATCATATACGAAGCAGTTTTGAGGAGTTGGCGAGCTATCTTTGGCCAATTCGGAGTTTAACTCGAGAGAACCAGTAATACAAACTCAACTTTTAGCCAGGTACGTTTCTATGGCAACAAATCCTTCAGAACTAACCTGCTCCGGGGCAGGCTAACTCAGGGCTAAATCCATTTATGATGAATGATATGACTGAACTGTGAGTTAAGGACCAATGAAGTCAGATTCCCTCCCTCTTGCAAAGATTGAGTCATCAACCCCTTAATTTGAGGAAGATTACCGATTTAAAAAAATATATATATATATTTTATTGACCGTTTGTGGTTTAAATTAGTAATGTTAAAATATATCACATGTTTAGTAATGACAGAATGCATTTTAAAGTTTATACAATGTAACACTTTTGTATGACTTAATGAAAACATATTGATAGGTGTGGTGGGGGAGTTGTACATTAAGCACACCATGACAGCATTAACGATAAGTCCTAAAATAAAGATGGCTTCTAAAAAGCCTGTTTCACACCATAACCTGCTGAATTGGCAAGAATTTTGTTGGGGGCACAAATGAAAGTGGCACTACCTCGCCCATGGATTGTCTCAACGGAGAGTCTGGTGTTTGACTTGCTATGTGCGACATGCATGTGCAGTTACAAGCCAATTAGTGGCAGGTGGACGAGCAATATCCACTGTTGTATTACGGATGAAGCCTGACCTGGAATGCGAAGCTAACTGAAGCTGGTTAGCTTTAGAAAACCCTGAGTAAATCTAGCTCGCTTCGTAGGATACCACTCCGGTCGCCAGAGTAAAACCTGCTGACTCATCCCCCACTCTCTCATACCCCCTCTTTCTCTCTCACCTTCTATTTCTCCTTCTCTCTCACATTTTCTCTGCTGGGACTGGTAGGTAGGCTACGTCCCAATAGGCTGAAACTGCCTCCTCTCTTCTTCCTCTTGTCTCCCTTGTGACCAGCTGACCTGAGAGAGGACGTGATGGATGAAAATGATGTGGTGGAAAACCTGTCTCCTTCAGAGGCCTGTCACTGTCACGGAGGGACAGGGGACAACTGGCTGCATGTCAATAGTCTGAAACAGTTTGTCACATCAGTGTAGATGGAGAGGCCATACTGGTGTTGTAAAGGCCCTTTAAAGCTGCACTTTTTGGGTGACCGGACCAAATTCACATTGAAATGTTAGTTGTAGATCTGTCATTCTCGTTGAAAGCAAGTTTAAGAAGTGGTAGATTGGTTCTATGTGTGCTATTTCTATGCTTCCTGTTAGTTTTTGCATCTTTTTACTTTCGGTTTTGTACACCTGCTTTAAATATCGGAATATATAATATTTTTGGTTTTGTAAAAGATATTTCACAAGGATTTAGATGGTACAATGATTGTCCACACTAATATATATTTTTGGTTTTGTAAAAGATATTTCGCAGGGATTTAGATGGTACAATGATTGTCTACACTAGACTTGCTTGTTTTGTCAAATAAACAGAAATTAAGCGAACTATTAGAATTTTAACAACCAGGAAATGGCGGAGTGATTTCTGCAAAGTTCATCTTTAAGGAAACGATGCTGTTCCAGAGTAATGGGTTAAAGACTGGACAAATATAAGCTGCTTATGTGCAGGTTACTATTGACTAGGACCAACCTTCACATTGATTTGCCCTAACAATGGAAGTGATGTGAATGTGACAATTTGATTCTCGCACGTGTATGCCAGAGTAGGGCTATTTGCACACCTGATGACGTAGCTACTGCATGTGTAGAGAGGACGTCTCTGGAAAAACTACCCTGCGTCTTGATGCAGTACTGCAGTTCTTTTCACACCTATATGCCTATACATTATTTGTTACTGCATCACATCACCACCAGTCTTTTTAAAACAAGATGAATGACAAGTAAATGCACTGGTCTTGATATGTATCCTGGACACTGTAGATGCCATACTAGTAGTGGCCACCAGGTGACAGCACCTCTCTACCACCAGGGTCTGTGCTTAGAGCAGGGGTCTCCAACCTTTTCTAGCATTAGAGCCACTTAAAAAAAAAAAATGGAGCTGTTTCCCTAGCTTTCCAATAGGCACGTTCTTCTCCTCTCCCCTGCAACTCTTCTCCGTGTCCTTAGTACACTACTTTCTCTTGTACACAGTTTTCTGTCAATATACCTGGTAAAGTAAGGGGGAGCAGATGTAAATGTTTTGCCTGCGCTACAGACGGCTATATCGGTCTGCTAGTACAGGACTAGTAAAGGCCCAGTGCGCTACTTTTGTGAAAAAATTGAGCATTTTGTATTTTTCCAGATTTTTCAGTGGGGGAGCTGCAGCACCCTCAGCACCCCTCCTACCTGCGGCATGACTGCTGCTGATCATTTCATTGTGAAGTTTGCAAATAATAAATACAAATGATGAACTTACTCATGATATACTACTTTGCAGTTAACATTTTTAGTTGAGAAGGTTTTGTGGAAGGTATTTGTGTCAACCCACTAGACGGTTATCACATCAACTGGCCACACGCGGAGTGATAGACACAAACGCGCGCACCAGACAGAAAGACAGGGGCAATATTGCTTAATTCTTTGCCAGATATTGTTAGGTTTGGGTATTTAAGCCATAGTGGCTAACCAGGGGTGGGATAATGTCAGTGCTGCGTTAGATAGTAGCTGGGAGCTTGCTGTGTCGGATACTTGTGAGATTTGTTTATGACAGTTTGCGATGTAACACATGAATAATTGCATATACTTTGGGAATTGTTTGGCGAGCTACTCATAGGCAAGCTACTAGTAGTTGGTGATCAACCTTTTGTAGACCCGTGGCCTAGAGTGACTCAGCCTGTACATGCCTCTTGTTGGCACCCACACAGAGTCGAAAGGTCTACTCTTTCTTTCTTTCTTTCTTTCTCTCTCTCGCTCTCTCTGTCTGTGTATTTCTCTCTGTCCTTTCTCTCCATATCTCTCTCTCTCTCATAAACAGTTGCCAATTACCCGTTCTAAATGTGCTGGCCAGCCATTTTCTGCTTCTCTTCTCAACATAACCGTTGATTTATTTATTTGGGGAGAGAAGGAGACTCACGTTTCCTTTTGTGGTGCCAGAGCTAGAGAACAACCTTGTTACAGTGTTGAGGAGTGTGTAGGTTGGTACAACAGAGATTAGATTTTTTGGAGATGGAGAGATGGGTAGTGTAGCGCTTCGAGTCCCCCGCACTGGGACCATGGGACTGATGTTAGGAGTCCTCTCTCTGTCTCTGTGTCTCTCTCTCTGTCTGTGTGTTGTGTATGTGGGCAGGTTAATTTCTCCCTCCGTCCCCAACGGTAAAACTATTTGCAGATGTATTATTTCCCTGCCTCTCCTCTCCTCTCTTCCCAGTCAGATTTGGGACTAACTGAGCATCTCAGAATGCCTCGAGGGAGGTGCTTGTGTGTTCAGGATTTCTCTAAAATTGGTCTAGCTCCAAGCCCGGTTCCCAATAGCCGCCCACACAAGCTTGACTGGTATCCAAGGGTGGTTGTCTCCCATGTACATCTCAGCAATTGGGGCCTGTTCAAATACTAGTCATCCTTCCCTCATCCTTCGTTCTCTAAAACAATGTAAGATCTGATGGGGTTGGATCATTGATCTGACCAAGTGTGTGTGACGCGTGCGTGTGTGTGCTTGATATGTTTGCCCACCCTTCCAAGTGAGCTTGATGTACAGCCCATGTTTGCTGTGTATGTCACAGGTAGGCCTGAGTGGGTGTGTTTGTGCCTTTCCCAAGTGATCTTGATGTACAGCCCATTTTGTTTATATCACACATTGATCTCTCTGTGTGGGCGAGTGGGCCTGAACTTGTCCACTGTTCCCCAGCTGAGCTTGATGTTTGTGTGAAAGTGGGTCTGTCAGTCATTCTTCATTATGTTTTGGCAGCCGTCCTCTCCTCTTCCTCCCCCTCTGTCCAGTCCCTCTACAGTCCCAGCCATGTTGTTTTCTCTCTCGGTCTCATCACTTTATTACTAATCTGTTTCTCCTTCTGCGGTGGAGAGAGAAAAAAATGTTTGTTGGTAAAATGGAGAGCGATTCTAGACATTTTCACTGGAGTGGGATGGATCAGTCACGACGCTAATCCTGACTGATGTCCATCTCTCTGTTCCGTCCCCTTCTCTCCCAGGAATCCCCTCTCCATGTGGAATGTGTATATACGATTCACAGACTTGTGTGCGTTTGAGGCTGGAACTGTGGAACAAACCGTTTAGCATAAGTTAAAAGGACTGGCAATGCATCAATGTGATGCTCTACAATGTGTGAAGATGCAGTGATAATTGTGACAGTAGGATGTGTAGTTTCAATGTCTTTACAATGTTAGGGTGGTACATTTGGTTGTCTGGTTGTATTACATAATGTGTTATTGTTACATCTAAAAGTCGTCAAGAAACGGCCTTGTTGATCATTCATTATAATATACTTGACTTCTCCAACAAGTGCAATGTGAATATATTAAGGTTGTTCAGTACGTGGAGTGGTGCTGTAGGTTACAGCTCTTCTCTCCCTCTGCTCTGTGTGGTGCTGTAGGTTACAGCTCTTCTCTCCCTCTGCTCTGTGTGGTGCTGTAGGTTACAGCTCTTCTCTCCCTCTGCTCTGTGTGGTGCTGTAGGTTACAGCTCTTCTCTCCCTCTGCTCTGTGTGGTGCTGTAGATTACAGCTCTTCTCTCCCTCTGCTCTGTGTGGTGCTGTAGGTTACAGCTCTTCTCTCCCTCTGCTCTGTGTGGTGCTGTAGATTACAGCTCTTCTCTCCCTCTGCTCTGCGTGGTGCTGTAGATTACAGCTCTTCTCTCCCTCTGCTCTGTGTGGTGCTGTAGATTACAGCTCTTCTTTCCCTCTGCTCTGTGTGGTGCTGTAGATTACAGCTCTTCTCTCCCTCTGCTCTGCGTGGTGCTCAGTACTGTTACTCTGTATATAGAGCCAAGTTACTGTTCCTCAGCATGTTGACTCAGTACTGTTACTGTGTATATAGAGCCAAGTTACTGTTCCTCAGCATGTTGACTCAGTACTGTTACTGTGTATATAGAGCCAAGTTACTGTTCCTCAGCATGTTGACTCAGTACTGTTACTGTGTATATAGAGCCAAGTTACTGTTCCTCAGCATGTTGACTCAGTACTGTTACTGTGTATATAGAGCCAAGTTACTGTTCCTCAGCATGTTGACTCAGTACTGTTACTGTGTATATAGAGCCAAGTTACTGTTCCTCAGCATGTTGACTCAGTACTGTTACTGTGTATATAGAGCCAAGTTACTGTTCCTCAGCATGTTGACTCAGTACTGTTACTGTGTATATAGAGCCAAGTTACTGTTCCTCAGCATGTTGACTCAGTACTGTTACTGTGTATATAGAGCCAAGTTACTGTTCCTCAGCATGTTGACTCAGTACTGTTACTGTGTATATAGAGCCAAGTTACTGTTCCTCAGCATGTTGACTCAGTACTGTTACTGTGTATATAGAGCCAAGTTACTGTTCTTCAGCATGTTGACTCAGTACTGTTACTGTGTATATAGAGCCAAGTTACTGTTCCTCAGCATGTTGACTCAGTACTGTTACTGTGTATATAGAGCCAAGTTACTGTTCCTCAGCATGTTGACTCAGTACTGTTACTGTGTATATAGAGCCAAGTTACTGTTCCTCAGCATGTTGACTCAGTACTGTTACTGTGTATATAGAGCCAAGTTACTGTTCCTCAGCATGTTGACTCAGTACTGTTACTGTGTATATAGAGCCAAGTTACTGTTCCTCAGCATGTTGACTCAGTACTGTTACTCTGTATATAGAGCCAAGTTACTGTTCCTCAGCATGTTGACTCAGTACTGTTACTGTGTATATAGAGCCAAGTTACTGTTCTTCAGCATGTTGACTCAGTACTGTTACTGTGTATATAGAGCCAAGTTACTGTTCTTCAGCATGTTGACTCAGTACTGTTACTGTGTATATAGAGCCAAGTTACTGTTCCTCAGCATGTTGACTCAGTACTGTTACTGTGTATATAGAGCCAAGTTACTGTTCCTCAGCATGTTGACTCAGTACTGTTACTGTGTATATAGAGCCAAGTTACTGTTCCTCAGCATGTTGACTCAGTACTGTTACTGTGTATATAGAGCCAAGTTACTGTTCCTCAGCATGTTGACTCAGTACTGTTACTGTGTATATAGAGCCAAGTTACTGTTCCTCAGCATGTTGACTCAGTACTGTTACTGTGTATATAGAGCCAAGTTACTGTTCCTCAGCATGTTGACTCAGTACTGTTACTGTGTATATAGAGCCAAGTTACTGTTCCTCAGCATGTTGACTCAGTACTGTTACTGTGTATATAGAGCCAAGTTACTGTTCCTCAGCATGTTGACTCAGTACTGTTACTGTGTATATAGAGCCAAGTTACTGTTCCTCAGCATGTTGACTCAGTACTGTTACTGTGTATATAGAGCCAAGTTACTGTTCCTCAGCATGTTGACTCAGTACTGTTCCTCAGTGTGTTTATAACTTTCTTTACACATTTAACCTTTTCTATTATTACTGTTTTCTGTGTCTTTATTGTTGGGAAGGGCCATTTCACTGTTACAAAGCATGTGACGAATACAATTTGAATTGTTTGTTGTTGGACTAAAGCCTTCTCTCTCTGCTCTGTGTAAACTAGGCTCAGTTCAGCTCAGACCACAGAGCCAATTCTCTAGACAGCAGCTGTCCTCTGTCCTCCAAATAGAGCTGTGATGGCTGCCTCACTAACCTCTCTCTCTCTCTCTCCTCCCTCCTGCTCCTCCTCCCACCCCACTTTATCCCACCATCTATGTCCCCCTTCCCTTCTTTCTCCCCCTTCTCTCACTCCCTCCCTTTCTACCTCCCCTTCGCTCTCTCTCCTTTTCTCCCTCTCTCCCAGGTGATGCAGGTCGTCAATGCGGACGCCGTCGTGGTCAAGCTTAACTCTGGCGAGTACAAGACCATTCACCTGTCCAGCATCCGACCCCCCAGGATCGAGGGCGAGGTATGCACACCGCCCCTCGTCTCTGTATCTCTGTGTTGTGTGTGTTGGTAACTTGTCCTTGGCTTGGCTACCCTGTTACAGAGGGCCATTACCAGCTTCCTAGGGGCACCTGCTGTCAGAGCCACTGTTTGGAAAGCGCTGATGTGGGCCCTTTCCCTCCCCCAGTCTTCTATGAAAAGGCATTCCTTGTCTGTTTCTCGCTGTCTCTCTCTCTGTGTGTCTGTCTCTCCCACCCACCTCTGTGTGTTTGATTGCAGCACTGCAGAGAAGTGGGCTGATCCTTTCCCTTACTCACAGCTCGCCGCGCGCGCACAATGAGAGACAAATGCACACTCTGACAGGCCATCATTCACCTCTCATGTACTCCCAGTCACCACTGTAAGACAATCATGCACACTCACTGTCACCAGGCACTCACACAGTTCTATGCATTCATACTTAACCGGTCACCACTCTGTCACACTCCTGCTATCAGAACACAACTTTCAGTCTGTTCCCTTCTCGTACACAACACACACACACCCCTACCACATCCACATGTCGGTATATCTCCACTCCTGCATGTGTGTTTCCTCCCATCTAAGCCCCGCTAGAGTCCTAATCAGATTTCAGTCTCTCTCTGGTCGGGTATAATAAGAAAAGAGAGATGGACAGAATGAGAGTTTCTTAATGGAGCCCTTAATGATGGAATAAGAACAGGACCTAAATATAGTCATGTGGCCACCGCCAGGACGACCAGACTGGAATTAGCTGGCGACCCCTGACCCCGTCTGCTATTGGCCCCATGATGATGAGGAGTAGGCCATTCCTGGGGAAAAAAGTGACCTTTTATTTAACTAGGCAAGTCAGTTAAGAACAAATTCTTATTTACGATGACCACCTACCCTGGTCAAACCTGGACGACTCTGGGCCAATTGTGCGCCACCCTATGGGACTCCCAATCCCGGCCAGATGTGATGCAGCCTGGATTCGAACCAGCGACTGCAGTGACGCCTCTTGCACTGAGATGCAGTGCCTTAGACCGCTGCGCCACCTGATGCTGGGCTCTGTCTGAAATGGCACTCTATTCCCTTTATAGTGACTGCATGGTACCCCTTTACCACTGATACCAGGTCAGTTTACCATCCCCTTTAATGGTTACGGTTAGGTTTGTGGGTTGGGTAATCTGATCCTACATCAGTGTTTGAGGACCAGGAGCAACTTCTACCTAGACTATGATTGCGTGATGGTTCAGCACTAACCGAGACTGAGGAGGAGGTATTTCCTGTTTCCCTTTCTCCTACCTGTATTGTTCCTAGTTGTCAAGTACATTCAGTATGCCAACCTTCTCTTCCGCTGTCCTTCAGCCTGCTTCAATAGGGAGTCGTTGGTAGCGGAGAGGAGCAGTAAGCAGTAGAATCCTAGTTCTATGGCCTCGAGCCCTGAGAGCAACTTGGAGGTGTTGAGTACTTCTTGTGTGCAGTGACAAGCTTTTTGGTTTCTGACGCAAGCCAGTTCAATTTGGACTATTATCTCATAGAAGCTCTTTGTGGCATGGCAGACAAAGAAGAGCGATATACTAAAGAAAGCGTCATTGGTGACTTCTTGTACTGTATTTAATGATGCTGACAATAACTATTAGTCACCAATGTGCCGACTGACGAATCTAAAAAGAGGGAATGAAAAATGAATGCAATCTCCTAAATGACTCAGATGTTAATGCGTTGCTCTAAGTGTTGGGTGTACAGTGTTCAGAGTGGGCTGGAATCCCTGTGAAGACGGAACGTTGTTTCCTACCAAGAGTGGTTCGATATCTTCTCATAGGCAGTCCATTACATAGGGTGCATCTCATTGTGCAACGGGGCCAGTGTGATTGCAGGCTTTTGTTCTAGCTAAGCAGCAACAAGTCTACTTCAACTCATCAGTCTTGATTGGAGATTAGTAGAATCGGGTGCGTTGCTGCTTGGCTGGAACGAAAGCCTGCACCCACACAAACCCTGTATTGGGTGCTCAGATGTTATAGACGGATACGGCTAAGGAAGCAAATATATGCTGCAGGCCTTTTTCTGTTGGTTTTGAATAGCCTACCTTTCAATACTTACTAGTCGGCAGATGGATTTAAAATGGTTTTCATCATGCCGAAATGGGCACAATACACATTAAAATGAAGCGTCTGCTTGGTTAAATGTTTTAATGTCTGATTTTGTATCTTTATTTGTTTTTTGATAGCCTACTCAGAATGCTGCTTAAGATGGCTTAATCTCTTCTAATTTAGACTGGAGTTGTCTTAAGATCCTCATTGGGATTTATATTCAAATTGTAATGTGTAATTATTGCAGAAAGGAGAACATGAATCTGTCAATATAGACAATGTTGGAGGCTTATAGGGTATACACTAACTTTTTCTTCTTTATTACCCATCATGCTGCTTCTTCCCCTCCTCCCTTGTCCCCTCCTCCTCACTCTCTCTCTCCCTTCTATTGTTAGCGTCTCAGATCATTAGGAGAATACTTTGTGCTCCTCTTCCTCCTCTTTGTCCCTCTCCTTCTTTCCCTCTGTTCCCTTTCGCCCTTATTGCTTTCATGTTCTGTCCCCTGTCTCATGTTCTGTCCCCTGTCTCTGGTGCGTTATCTCCTCTTGTGGATCAGAGTGGTATACTATGAAACAAGCTAGATATACTCCGGATAAAAAAAAATAAAAAAAAATATGTATTGTCACATACACCAGATAGGTGCAGTGAAATGTGTTGTATTACAGGATCAGACATGGTAGTACGGTACCTCTGAAGGAAATTAGGGTTAAGTGCCTTGCTCAAGGGCACATTGGCCGATTTTTCACCTTGTCGGCTCGGGTATTCGAACCAGCGACCTTTCAGTTCTGGCCCAACGCTCTAACCGCAATGCTACCTGCTGCCCTTAAACTGTATGAAGCTAGCCAGATTCAGTTAGCTTCACATTCCAGGTCAGGCTTCATCCATACTACGACGGTGGATATTACTCATCCGCCTGCCGCTAACTCTAGTAGGCTTGTAACTGCTCGTGCGTTGAGACAATGCTGAGACATCAATCCATGGCCGAGTCAGTGCCACATTTTACATTTGTGCCGAATGAAAAGTTATCTTGCAAATTCATCAGGCTATGGTGTGAAATAGGCTTTTAGAATTGTCGTCTTTATTTTATTACTTGTCGTTAATGCTCTCTTTGCTGTTCTTATCAATGCACAGGCATCTTTTCCCTCCACCCCTATCGCTCCTTTTTTGCCTTGTGGCCATAGACATATAATACATAAACTCAGCAAAAAAAGAAAGGTCCCTTTTTCAGGACCCTGTCTTTCAAAGATAATTTGTAAAAATCCAAATAACTTCACAGGTCTTCATTGTAAAGGGTTTAAACACTGTTTCCCATGCTTGTTCAATGAACAAGCTGATCGTCCTCTCAGTGAATCGTCCTCGCAGTGGCAGATCATGTGTAACAACACCTGCACAGGATCGGTACATCCGAACATCATACCTGCGGGACAGGTACAGGATGGCAACAACAACTGCCCAAGTTATCAGGAACGCCCAATCCCTCCATCAGTGCTCAGGCTGTCTGCAATAGGCTGAGAGAGGCTGGACTGAGGGCTTGTAGGCCTGTTGTAAGGCAGGTCCTCACCAGACATCACCGGCAACAATGTTGCCTATGGGCACAAACCCACCGTCGCTGGACCAGACAGAACTGGCAAAAAGTGCTTTTCACTGACGAGTTGCGGTTTTGTCTCACCATGGGCGATGGTCGGATTCGTGTTTATCGTTGAAGGAATGAGCGTTACACTGAGGCCTGTACTCTGGAGCGGGATCGAGGTGGAGGGTCCGTCATGGTCTGGGGCAGTATGTCACAGCATCATCGGACTAAGCTTGTTGTCATTGCAGGCAATCTCAATGCTGTGCGTTACAGGGAAGACTTCCTCCTCCCTCATGTGGGACCCTCCCTGCAGGCTCATCCTGACATGACCCTCCAGCATGACAATGCCACCAGCCATACCGCTCGTTCTGTGCATGATTTCCTGCAAGACAGGAATGTCAGTGTTCTGCCATGGCCATCGAAGAACCCGGATCTCAATCCCATTGAGCACGTCTAGGACCTGTTGGATCGGCGGCTGAGGGCTAGGGCCATTCCACCCAGAAATGTCTGGGAACTTGCAGGTGCCTTGGTGGAAGAGTGGGGTAACGTTTCACAGCAAGAACTGTCAAATCTGGTGCAGTCCATGAGGAGGAGATGCATGCAGTACATAATGCAGCTGGTGGCCACACCAGATACTGACTGTTACTTTTGATTTTGACCCCCCCCTTTGTTCAGGGACACGTTATTCCATTTCTGTTAGTCACATGTCTGTGGAACTTGTTGAGTTTGTCTGTTGTTGAATCTTATGTTCATACAAATATTTACACATGTTAAGTTTGATGAAAATAAAATAGGTATTTAAAAAAATATATATAAAAAACCCATTTGATTTAATAAAAGATTTAGTCATTACTCTTCTTCAAATGAAGGGGATGATGACGTAATCTTTGCATGAGGGAGGGTATCTGATTTCATTGGTCCTCAACTCGTGGCTCGGACACTTCATTCAGGATGAATTGAGTAAGCCCTGAGGTAGCCTTTTAGTTCTGAAGGATTTGTTGTGATAAACATTTTTACCTGGTTAAAAGGTGAGCCACTTTTGTAGTACTGGTTATCCTGAGTTGAACTCAGAGTTGACCAAAGTTACCTCGATAACTCCTCAAACCTGATTCGTAGTATAGGGCTCAGGTAGCTCTGTGTGTACTTGTTTTCCACTCTTTATCTTTTGCAGAGTCATTGCTTGCCTCATTGGCCAGTGTGTCTATACAGTATGCCTCTGTTTCATTTGTTGTGACAGGCATGTCTGCATCTCTCTTCATCCATCCACCCACTCCTCCCCCTCCACCATCTCTTCAATCTCCTTGCCCTCTATTTTCTCTCTGTAGCTCTCACTCTCTCTCGCTCTGCATCCCTCTCCCTCCTTTTCTGTAGCTCTCTCTGTCTCTCTCTCTCTGTGTCTCTCTCTCTGTGTCTCTCTCTCTGTGTCTCTCTCTCTCTGTCTCTCTCTCTCTCTGTCTCTCTCTCTCTCTGTGTGTCTCTCTCTCTCTGTCTCTCTCTCTCTGTGTGTGTCTCTCTCTCTGTGTGTCTCTCTCTCTGTGTGTCTCTCTCTGTGTGTGTCTCTCTCTGTGTGTCTCTCTCTCTGTGTGTGTGTGTCTCTCTCTCTCTCTCTCTCTGTGTGTGTGTCTCTCTCTCTCTCTCTCTCTCTCTCTCTCTGTGTGTGTCTCTCTCTCTCTCTCTCTCTCTCTCTCTCTCTGTGTGTGTCTCTCTCTCTCTCTCTCTCTGTCTCTCTCTGTCTCTCTCTGTCTCTCTCTGTCTCTGTGTGTGTGTGTGTGTACCAGATGCTTTGACAGCATGTATTTTGTGCTCCATTGCACGGTCGTATGTTTGGGGAAGGCTGGGAGAGGGGTTAAGACCAGCATATGGAGACAAAGATGTGCGTTCACTGCTGTACGTTCCTCCGGCTCGGTCTCTGTGACTCTGTTTCAGGCTCTGTGGCTCTCTGTGTTCTATTAGCTAACCTTAGTGTTACGTAAAGGCAAAAAGCAACGCCCAGAGTAGGAAGGACACATGCGTACTGACACACTACAGCGTTTGTCCTTGGGAGAAAGTGTTTGAGAGTTGGAAGTGGAAGGAGGTCACCATGCAGTGTCGGCGGTCCAGTTGTCTGACGTGCTTCTGGGGTGACCGAAAGACCACATCCCAAATGTCACCATGTACGTGCACTATATGTAGGGTGACATCTCTGCTAGCCCTACTTTCCCTACTGCCAGATGTCAGCTAAATGCTAATCTCACTCCTGATCAGTTGCCTGACTTTGTTAGGATGCCCACACATGTTCTCCTAAGCTGCCTGTGTCAGTAGACAGACTGGAATTGGCTTCTCATAAGTAGTCTTACGCGCACGCTCACAGCTTGCGGCTACAGTCCCTTCTGTGACCTCACTCAGTTCCACAGTAAAACGGGGGTGGTCCCTCCAAGCTGAATTGGGACTTTGGGAGGTTCCAGGGCCAGTCCTGTGTGTGGCCGTATGGGGAGGTTCCAGGGCCAGATGCAATGACCAGTGCACAGATGAACTGTGACAACCACTGCCAAGCTCTCTTTTGCATGCCCCACCCCCCCTCTCTCTTTCCCTTTATGGGTGCTGGTACTTCTTCCAACCATGGGACATGACATGTCCTTTGATTGACAGGCTGTGGGACCAATGGTGACTAGCCACAGTGAAACGTGACTTCATGTTAAGGGTACCAGGCCTTTTTAGGCTTTGCTTCCTCTCTCTCGCTCTCCCCTCTGGGCCTCTCTCCGTTCTCTTTTTCACTCAACCATGTACCCTTCCCTTTTTACTTTCTCATCCTTCTCTCATCCCGCCCATCTGTCTCCTTCCCTCTCTCCTCCTCTCCTCTGGTGTGGCAGTGGTGTATTTTCAGATGTGAGTTATTTTGAGCAGGCAGGGTTGGAGTCAGCTCTTTTTCCCCCTCCCTCTCTCTCCAGCCAGCCTCTGCAGCAGTAGCAGACAGCAGGACAAGCCTGGAGAAAACGCAATAGTAGAGGGGGGAGATGTCAGAACAGCTCAGTGAGTCACTGTTATACCCACTCCCTCTCTCTCTGTGTGTGTGTGTGTGTGTGTGTAATGGGGGGTTAACGTATAGCATAAGAGATGACGACAAACCGTCTTCTTAATGTAATGGGAACATACACAGGAAGTGTCTCATCCTTAGGTGGAATGTATAGTTCTGACTCATTGCTATAGCTAGTGTGTATGTCTCATACTTATGCGGACAGAATAGCTTCCTCTCATCTCTACAGCTGAACTGTGTGTCATGCTTCTGCGCGCAGTATCTGTTTATCAGTTCCTGGTGGTATTTTGCAGTCTGTCTGTGTTTGTATTTAAGATGTTATATTCTGTAGCTCTTCCCCTCTTTTAGTTTATCTCTGCTCATGCCCTCACCATCTATCTCACTTCCTCATGCCTTCATACCCCTCCCTCCCTCCCTCCCTCATGTCTCTCCATGCGTTCTCTTCATTTTGTTGTGCCTGTGGCCTCCAGCGTGGCGCGCTGACCCCGTCGTCTGGGGTCGTCCCACTGCACGGCCCCCGTGACTCATCTCACACCCCATTGGCTGTTTGACATTTCCCCTACGCCGGTTGGACCCCGCGCTCCTAGCCTGCGATTGGCTGAAAGTTTTTGGCCCACGCACAACCCAGCAGCTCTTGTCATCGCCTACGATAGAGTAGGCAGAGGAGATGATGATGATGATGATGATGATGATGATTGTTCTCAGTGAGACTGACAGTGGAGTTAGTGGGGAGTGTGTCAGCTAGCTACGTCAATGGGTCAACTTGCGTAGCATTGTGTGATGTGGTAGTACGGAAAACATACCCAGAAGCAAGAGAAACGGGGAAAGCTGCTGTGACGTGAATAAATAAAACCATCTTACCTGCGGATACTTCACATGATGGCTATTTCAGAAACCGAAAAAGGAGCACTCAGATGTTTAAAAAATGTGTGTGTTGAAGATTGTAGAGAATGGGGATGTTATAGTGAAAGTGTGTGGAAGATGGATGACTGCAGCCTGGGTAACAATCTCTTCAGCTAATCCACTTTCTACAGTCCATGTCACGTGCCAAAGATGCTGGCCTCTGCTATCTTCAAATATAAACATTCTATCATTAATGAGTTCCAAGAGAGCAGAGGAGTTGGGGGTGGGGGTGTAAGCACAGTGTTTGTTGACACGGGAGGTCTTTACACGTGCAGTCTTAAATGCAGGCTGTTTCTCTAAGGCCCCCAATGTACAGTTCCATCTTCAATGTTTGCTCTCTCTCTCTCTACAGGCTAGCCAGCGTAAACACGCCATACACACTCTGCGGCGTCTGCACACACAAAAATGCACTCCACGCACAGCACCTTGCAAAAGTATTCAGGCCCCTTGGATTTCTTCAGTTTGTGTTACAAATTGGGATTAAAATGGATTTAATTATTTTGTTTAATTCTCTATTCATTTATTTATTTTACCTTTATTTAACCAGGTAGGCTAGTTGAGAACAAGTTCTCATTTACAACTGCGACGTGGACAAGATAAAGCACAGCAGTTTGATACATACAACAACACATGGAATACACAGACATACAGCCTATATAATATTATTATTATTATTATTATTTTTTTTTAAATAAGTCTATATACATTGAGTGCAAATGAGGTAAGATAAGGGAGGTAGGGCAACAAATAGGCCATAGTGGCGAGGTCATTACAATATAGCAATTAAACACTGGGATGGTAGATGTGCAGAAGATAAATGTGTAAGTTACTGGGATGCAAAGGAGCTAAATAAATAAACACAGTATAGGGATGAAGTAGTAGGATGGGCTGTTTACAGATGGGCTATGTGCAGGGGCAGAGATCTGTGAGCCGCACAGACAGCTGGTGCTTAAAGCACTCACGCCCCGTAGCCCTCACTTCCGTCATCATGAAGTGCTTTGAGAGACTAGTCAAGGATCATATCACCTCCATCCTACCAGACACCCTAGACCCACTCCAATTTGCTTACCGTCCCAATAGGTCCACAGACGACGCAATCACACTGCACACTGCCCTAACCCATCTGGACAAGAGGAATACCAAATCAAATCAAATTGTATTTGTCACATACACATGGTTAGCAGATGTTAATGCGAGTGTACCGAAATGCTTGTGCTTCTAGTTCCGACCATGCAGTAGTATCTAACAAGTAATCTAACAAATTCACAACAACTACCTTATACACACAAGAGTAAAGGAATGAATACGAGTATGTACATATAAATATATGGATGAGCGATGGCTGACCGGCATAGGCAAGATGCAGTAGATGGTATGGAGTACAGTATATACACACACATATATATATATATATATATACACACACACACACACATACACACACACATACCTACGTAAGAATGCTGTTCATCGACTGCAGCTCAGCATTTAACACCATAGTACCCTCCAAACTTATCATTAAGCTCGAGACCCTAGGTCTCGACCCAGCCCTGTGCAACTGGGTCCTGGACTTCCTGACGGGCTGGCCCCAGGTGGTGAGGGTAGGAAACAACACCTCCACCCCGCTGATCCTCAACACTGGGGCCCCACAAGGGTGCGTTCTCAGCCCTCTCCTGTACTCCCTGTTCACCCATGACTGCGTGGCCAAGCACACCTCCAACTCAATCATCAAGTTTTCTGACGACACTACAGTGGTAGGCTTGATTACCAACGACGAGACAGCCTACAGGGAGGAGGTGAGGGCCCTCGGAGTGTGGTGTCAGGAAAATAACCTCTCACTCAATGTCAACAAAACAAAGGAGATGATCGTGGACTTCAGGAAACAGCAGAGGGAGTAACCCCAATCCACATCGACGGGACCGTAGTGGAGAAGGTGGAAAGTTTTAAGTTCCTCGGCGTACACATCACAGAAACTGAAATGGTCCAACCACACAGACAGCGTGGTGAAGAAGGCACAACATCGCCTCTTCAACCTCAGGAGGCTGAAGAAATTCGGCTTGTCACCAAAAACATTCACAAACTTCTACAGATGCACAATCGAGAGCATCCTGTCTGGCTGTATCACCGCCTGGTACGGCAACTGCTCCGCCCAGAACCGTAAGGCTCTCCAGAGGGTAGTGAGGACTGCACAACGCATCACCGGGGGTAAACTACCTGCCCTCCAGGACACCTACACCACCCGATGTCACAGGAAGGCCAAAAAAATAATTGAGGACAACAACCACCCGAGTCACTGCCTGTTCACCCCGCTATCATCCAGAAGGCGAGGTCAGTACAGGTGCATCAAAGCTGGGGCTAAGAGACTGAAAAACAGCTTCTACCTCAAGGCCATCAGACTGTTAAACAGCCATCACTAACATTGAGTGGCTGCTGCCAACATACTGACTGGATGCACCAAGTGTATCACTAGCCACTGTAAACAATTTTGTATATGTTTACATATCCGACATTACTCATATCAAATGTAGACACTGTACTCTATACCATCTACTGAATCTTGCCTATGCCGGTCAGCCATCGCTCATGCATATATTTATATGTACGTACTCGTATTCATTCCCTTACACTGTGTGTATAAGGTAGTTGTGAATTGTTAGATTACTTGTTAGATACTACTGCATGGTTGGAACTAGAAGCACAAGCATTTCGCTACACTCGCATTAACATCTGCTAACCATGTGTATGTGACATAAAATTTGATTTGATTTAAAGCTAGTGAGGGAGATATGAGTCTCCAGCTTCAGTGATTTTTGTAGTTCGTTGCAATCATTGGCAGCAGAGAACTGGAAGTAAAGGCCGGCCAAAGGAGGAATTGGCTTTTGGGGTGACCAGTGAGATATTCCGGCTGGTGCGCCGGAATATCTTGCGGGTGGGTGCTGCTATGATGACCAGTGAGCTGAGATAAGGCGGGGCTTTACCTATCAGATACTTGTAGATGACCTGGAGCCAGTGGAATTGAACCCAGTGAACTCTATCTGAGAAGTAGTTGGTGAACCATGCGAGGCAATCATTAGAGAAACCAAGGCTGTTGAGTCTGCCAATTAGAATGCGGTGATTGACAGAGTTGAAAGCCTTGGCGAGGTCAATGAATACGGCTGCACAGTAATGTCTCTTATCGGTAGTGGTTATGATATCGTTTAGGAGCTTGAGCTTGGCTGAAGTGCAACCATGACCAGCTCTGAAACCAGATTGCATAGCGGAGAAGGTACGGTGGGATTCAAAATTGTCGATAATCTGTTTGTTAACTCTGCTTTCGAAGACCTTTTGAAAGGCAGGGTAGGATAGATATGGGTATGTAGCAGTTTGGGTCTAGATTGTCACTCCCTTTGAAGAGGGGGATGACTGCTGCAGCTTTCCAATCTTTGGGAATCTCAGACAACATGAGAGGTTGATCAGGCTAGTAATGGGGGTTGCAACAATTTCGGCAGAGATTTTTAGAAAGAGAGGGGCCAGATTGTCTAGCCTGGCTTATTTATAGGGGTCCAGATTGTGCAGCTCTTTCAGAACTTCAGCTGTCTGGATTTGGGTGAAGGAGAAATGGGGGAGGCTTTGGGCGAGTTGCTGTGGGGGGTGGAGGGCTGTTGATCGGGGTGGGGGTAGCCAGGTGGAAAGCATGGCCAGCCATGCTTATTGAAATTCTCAATTATCGAGGATTTATCGGTGGTGACAGTGGGCAGCTAGGAGGAGGTGCTCTTATTCTCCATGGACTTTAGTGTCCCAGAACCTTTTTGAGTTTGTCCTACAGGATGCACATTTCTGCTTGAAAAAGCTAGCCTTAGAAAAACTAACTGCCTGTGTATATTGATTCCTAACTTCCCTGAAAAGTTGCATATCACAAGGGCTGTTCGATGCTAGTGCAGAACGCCACAGGATGTTTTTGTGCTGGTCAAGTGCAGTCAGGTCTGGAGTGAACCAAGGGCTATATCTGTTCCTGGTTCTACATTTTTGTCGGTAAATGAGAGCACCTGGGGAGTAAGAGTGGAGCTAGGCACTGCAGGGCCTGGATTAACCTCCACATCACCAGAGGAGGAGTAGGATGAGGGTACGGCTAAAGGCTATCAGCACTAGACGTCTAGTACGTTCGGAACAGAGTAAAAGGAGCGGGTTTCTGGGCGCGATAGAATAGATTCAAGGCATAATGTACAGATAAAGGTATGGTAGGATGTGAGTACATTGGAGGTTAACCTAGGCATTGAGTAATGGTGAGAGAGATATTGTCTCTAGAGATGTTTAACTTCTTAGGGAGTGGTGGGGCGCTAGCGCAAGGCGCCAAATTCAAAATCCAAAAGTTGAATTATTAAACATGCACCAATATACAAGTGTTTCATACTCATCAAAAGCTCTGTTTCTTGGCAATATCACAGAGTTGTCAGATTTCAAAAAGGCTTTACGGCGAAAGCACCACATTTGATTGTTTGAGGGTAGCACCTTCACTATTTTTCCCATTACCATGAATTCATTAGCCTTCACGGTTCACACAAAACACATTTCACAGCGAAAACAAATCAATTACCTGTTGAAGAACTTCTGCTGATTGCTTCCCAAGTGTCCAACGAAGACAATCCATGGTTCTTTTGTTAGAAAAAGTAATGTATTATATCCATAAATCTCAGTTTGGTTCGCGCGTTATAATCAGAAACTACAGCCTCCACTACCTCCATTGAAATGTGAAGAGAACTTGTTCAACTTATACCTATAAACTTGTCCAAGAACAATCAAATATCCTTTTTAATGTATCCTTAGGAACACGTTTATGTATTTTAACTATAATAATTCAACCGGAATTTAAACTGGGCTATAAGAACGGAAAAAACCACAGAGCGCGCTTGGCGAGAGCGCGCGTCCTCTTCTATTGACATCTCTGGGGACACTTCCTGATTCCTCTTCTTCTCTGCTCTAATAGCATCTAAACAAAATCTGAACACTGTCTCGAGGCTGACATCCAGAGGAAGCGATCGGTACTGCATTCATATGCCCTTATATGGGCATTTTCATAAGGGAGGGGTTCCAAATGAGCAATGTGTCAAAACCACTTTTTCCAGGACAGAAATTCCTCGGAGTTTCGCCTGCCATATCCGTTCTGTTTTACTCACAGACAAATGGTTAACACTTTTAGAAAATTCAGTGTTTCCTATCCAATGATACTAAATATGTGCATATCCTATTTTCTGGTCCTGAATGGGAGGCATTTTACTTTGGGCACGCCAGGGTCTCCAAAACGGTCACCTCATGCGCTGCTCCCTAAGAAGTTAAACCAGGTGATGTCACCACATATGTGGGAGGTGGAACTATATGGTTGGTTAAGACATATTGAGCAGGGCTAGAGGCTCTACAGTGAACTAAGACAATCAATAACCAGAACAGTAATGGACAAGGCATATTGATATTAGGTAGAGGCATGCGTAGCCGGGTGATCATAGGGGTCCAGTGAGTGGTTGGGCTGGCTGGAGATACGGCGATGCTGGCCTAGGCTAGCAAACTAGCCGAAGGACCTTAGAGGGACGTTGTGACGGAGGAAAGTCTGTTTTAGCCTCTGTGTGCGGTGACGTCAATAGACCAGTTGTGATGGATTAGTAGGGTTCCGAGTAGCAGAGTGGTCCAAGTCCAATTGGCAGAATAGGTATAGTGACCCAAGAAATTGGCCGATGGATCTATTTAGCTAACAGTCCAATATGCTTCTAGGCAGCTAGCGGGCCGCGGCTAACAGCTAGTGGGCCGCGGCTAGCAGATGGACATGCAGGGGACGTTGCAACGTAGGGGCCAGTTGAGTACCCCCTCGAGCATATTACGTCGTAGTCCCGTCGTGAAGGATCGGCGGGGTTCTGTGCCCCGTACCGGCAGTAGAAGGGGTCCGGGTATTGTAGCCCAGGAGTGGCTGATGGGCCTCTTCAGCTAGCCGGGAGAAATGGGCTCCAGGCTAATTTGGTGCTTGCTTTGGGACAGATGTTAGCCAGGAGTAGTCACTCTGATAGCAGCTTGCTAGCTGCGATGATCCAGGTGAAAATGTTCAGAGCTTGCGGTAGGAATCCGGGGATAAGGAGAGAGAGAGAGAGAGGTCCGGTATGCTCTGGTTTGAGTCGCGTTGTACAAACTGGCGAGAGCTTTCCGAGCTAAAGGTTAGCTGATGACCGCTAGCCGTGGTTATCTGCCTAGTAGCTAGTGAGCTGGCTAGCTTCTGTTAGGGGATTCCGGTTCCGAGGTAAATAAAATACTTTAGAAAAAATTGATTCACGCCACATTTGGGTGAGGCGGGTTGCAGGAGAGTATTTGAAGTTGAGGTTTAGAAAAATATCAAAAATATATACGAAGAAAAATATACATGGGACAAGACGAGGACAAAGACGTCTGACTGCTACGCCATTTTGGAATAGTCTAAATGAGTATAGGAGTACAACATGGCTTTACATGATTATTTATTTACTATTTTCTACATTGTAGAATAATAGTGAAGACATCAAAACTATGAAATAACACACATGGAATCATGTACTAACCAAAAAAAGTGTTAAACAAATTGAAATAATATTTGAGAATCTTCAAATAACCTCCCTTTGCCTTGACAGCTTGGCATTCTCTCAAACAGCTTCACCTGGAATGCTTTTCCAACAGTCTTGAATGAGTTCCCACATGCTGAGCACTGGCTGCTTTTCTGTCACTCTTCTGTCCGACTCCTCCCAAACCATCTCAATTTGGTTGAGGTTGGGGGATTGTGGAAGCCAGGTCATCTGATGCAGCACTCCATCATGCTCCTTCTTGGTAAAATAGCCCTTACACAGCCTGGAGGTGTGTTGGGTCATTGTCCTGTTAAAAAAACAAATGCCAGTCCCACTAAGCCCAAACTAGATGCTGTATCGCTGCAGAATGCTGTGGTAGCCTTGCTGGTAAAGTGTGCCTTGAATTCTAAATAAATTAGTGTCACCAGCAAAGCACCCCCACACCATAACACCTCCTCCATGCTTTACGGTGGGAAATACACATGCGTAGATCATTCGTTCACCCACACAGCGTCTCACAAAGATACTGCGGTTGGAACCAAAAATCTCAAATTTGGTTTCCAGACCAAGGACAGATTTCCACCGGTCTAATGTCCATTGCTTGTGTTTCTCTGCCCAAGCAAGTCTCTTCTTCTTATGGGTGTTTTTTTTTTAGTAGTGGTTTTAGCAATTCGACCATAAAGGCCTGACACACACGGTCTCCTCTGAACAGTTGATGTATCTGTCAATTTAACTTTGTAGCATTTATTTGGGCTGCAATTTCTGAGGCTGGTAACTCTAATGAACTTATCCTCTGCAGCAGAGGTAACTCTGGGTCTTCCTGTGGCGGTCCTCATGAGAGCCAATTTCATCATAGTGCTTGATGGTTTTTGCGACTGCACTTTCAAAGTTCTTGACATTTTCCAGATTGACTGACCTTCAAGTCTCAAAGATGCAGTCGTCCTTCTGAACTGAGGTGCAGGTGGGGATGGAAACCGCTCAGGGATGTTACCATGAAGCCATTGTTGATTTTGAAATGACCATAGAGTTCAGTGTCTGTGATGGGAGAAAGCTGAGGATGGATCCATATTGTAGTGACGCCGCAATGATGATCTAAATAACAGAGTGAAAAGAAGAATACAGGATATTCAGGAACATGCTTCTTGTATACAAAAAGGCACTGAAGTAATACTGCAAAAAAACACAGCAAAGGAATATAATTTGGTCTAAATGCAAAGCCTTCTGTTTTGGGCAAATCCAACACGTAACTGAGGAACTGCCTCCTTATTTTCCAGCATGATGGTGGCTGCATCATGGTATGGGTATGCTTGACATCGCCAAATACTGGGGACTTTTTCAGGATAAAAAGAACCTGAATGGAGCTAAGCAAAATCCTTTCTTCAGTCTGCTTTACACCAGAGACTGGGAGAGCAATTCTCCATTCGGCTGGACAATAACTTAAAACACAATGCCAAATTTACACTGGAGTTGATTACCAAGAAAGACAGTGAATGTTCCTGAGTGGCCAAATTGCAGTTTTTACCTAAATCTGCTTGAAAATCTAGGGCAGGACTGTCTAGACATGATCCCCAACATCTTTACAGACCTTGAAGAATTTTGAAAATAATGTGCAAATATTGCACAATCCAGGTGTGCAAAGCTCTTATAGACTTACCCAAGAAGACTTACAGCTGTAATCGATGCCAATGGTGTTTCTAACATGTATTGACTCATGAAGCTGAATACTTATGCAATGACCTATTAAAGAAATATATATATATATATATATATATAAATTCCTATTTGACCGAGTATTTTGTGTAATTGTTGGCAAAAACATGACAATTAAATCAATTTGAATCCCGCTCTGTAACACAATAAAATGTGAAGAAATCCATGGGGTCGGAATACTTTTACAAGGCACTGTATACACACACACACACACACACACATCCATCCCCAATCCCACACTCCTCCCCCCTACCAGCACATTCCACACCACATGACCCCCGTCCTCGGGGTCAGTAGGTCACGAGCCCTCCACTTGTTTTTTCAATCCCCTACAGCTACTCAGCTATTTGTGCTAGTCATACATTTAGTCTCAACCAGGGGTCATTTATAGTGAAAGGGATTTACCCCAAATAGAAGATAAGTCCCAGAGGGAATAATGTTGATATTAGTGTCACGTTAGGACTAAGTGCATCGCTATCAAATAGGACTTTCTCTACAACCTTCAGTAGCATTGGATATAATGGTGGGGGAAAGGACGGGGGACTTGACTCCGAGACACTTTCGCATTGGCAGAGCGTTGACTAGCCAGCCCGTTCTATATGATTTCCCCTTTGTGTTCAATCAGTGAATTATGGATAACTCCTGTTTAGGGCTGCACAATTACAGGAACTTTTTAAAAATAAATTCACTGGTTTTCCATGGTAGGAGGGAATAGGAAGGAACTCCAGATTCCAGGAATCCTCCAACCAGGATTTCGGGAAAACCAGGGAGTTTGAGTTTACAGTATCTGTACGGTTATTTATTGTCTGTCTCAATCTTCTGACATAGCTTCCTGTCCTTGTCTTTCAATATTGTCACTGTTAATGAAGGGAATGGGTATTAGAACACATCCCGTGTTTCTCTCTGCCCTGCGTCATTTATCACAGGTTGATGCCATCCTTTGAGGCCTTAAGTTAGCTTGAGTGTGTATTGTCATGAACATCAATGCGCCTACAGGACTGTGAAATGGGCAGAGCAATGTTTTTGAGCATTTTCTATCATGAGCTATAGAAGGTGGAAGTAGGATGAGTGACGTTAGTTATCGCCAATTGTTGACTGTAGAACAGTATATTAGTTTATATGGCCAGTTTATGTGAAGGCTCAGTAGCTGGAGTCATACAAAATGCATTAGACCCCTCGCATGGTAAAATACTGTGTGGTTCCTGCGGATCAATGCCGCCTATCGATTCCCGGGCCTTGTGGAATCGTTTTATGGCCCTCTCTCTTTTTTTTTAAGTGATTTGGGAACCTTTCGTTCCATCTCTCCATCTCTCACTCCCAGCCACTTGTATTTTTGTGTTCCATTGCCATGGTTACTGGGACGCTGTGTCCTCACACAAGGTGACATTAGATGCGTCCTTGGGTCACATGGGCTTGATGTGTCCGCTCTAGGGGATTGAATCTCTACACAGATATTTATAGTTTGAGATTTAGATGGATAGAGGCTGTCCTCTCTTCCACTCTCTCTTTTCCTCATCATCCTCCTCAAATCTCTGTCAGCCTCGCGATCTGTCAGTCTTTCAATTTTTCTCTGATATTTTGCTCACTGCTGTCTTTCTTTCCTCCTCTCCTTCTTCCTGAGGGGTTTCACACTCCTGTAGAACAGGGGAGTCTCTCTCTCTCTCACTCTCACTCTCTCACTCACATTGGCGCAATACAGTACAGCTGACATTTAGGTCTTTTTCCCTCCTGACTTGGATTCTTTCTTGAGCGAAACACCTCATTAACAAATGTTTGAGTGTCTTTTTGCGAGGTGAAGTAGTGTGAGTAGTCTTGACCCAGGTGTAGTTGTATCTGGGCATGGTACCATCGGCTGATAATGGGCCTTGGCAGGCACAAAATGGAGGAGTTTCAGAGAGTCCGCTCAGTGAAAGCCTATTAACACCCATGTAACAATAGGAATTGGATGTAACAAATGTATCACTAGCCACTTTAAACAATTTTGTATATAATGTTTACATATCCGACATTGCTCATATCAAATGTATACATTGTACTCTAAACCATCTACTGAATCTTGCCTATGCCGTTCGGCCATCGACTCAAATCTCACGCCACTTTAATAATTATAATTGAATGAAAAAAATGTATCACTAGCCACTTTAAACGATGCCATTTATATAATGTTTACATATCCTACATTACTCATCTCATATGTATATACTGTACTATATACCATCTACTGCATCTTGCCTACGCCGGTCAGCCATCGCTCATCCATATATTTATATGTACATAAAAATACTCGTACTCGTACTCATTCCTTTACTCTTCTGTGTATAAGGTAGTTGTTGTGAATTTGTTAGATTACTTGTTAGATACTACTGCATGGTCGGAACTAGAAGCACAAGCATTTCGGTACACTCGCATTAACATCTGCTAACCATGTGTATGTGACAAATAAAATTTGATTTAACTGTACGCTGAGGTAAAGGTCATGTGGGAAACCTCCTTAGACACATCATGGTGGATTCAGTCCCTAGGCAGTATACCAAAGACCCCTCATCCCAAGGTAACTGCGCTTCAATGAAAGGCTTTTGTGAAAAGCCCCAGCGGAAACAAAATGGAGGTCGGAGGCTCCGGGAATCAGCAGGAGGGGAGTTCTATTGGCCTGGTGTGAGATTGATTAGCTTACCTCTCAAAAGCACTGCGCTTCACTGAGCTGGAGAGGGGTGGTAGTGGGGGAGAGTGAGGAGGGGGGGAGGAACCTACTCGATCCAAACATGATTACACTTTGGCCAAGGTTAACGGAAACCACGTTAGGCGGTTAAGATTATGATTTCTGCCATGGCTGGAGTCCCTCCTGTGAAGTCAGGTGCCTGGGTCACACGGTCAGGTCAACTCTTTTTGAACAATGTTCTCTAATCGCTAAGGGCGCTAGGCTAGCGTAGGTAGGCCCGTTCAGAGGGAATCTTTTCCAATGGAAATGGGGCGTGGGTGTGGGCGCAGTTTTGTAACGTTGGTTTCTTCTTCTAGAAACTGAGGGGTGGGCTTCACACCCAAAGCCCATGCTCCTGTGAGACACTGCCCCCTGTTTCCTCTTCTCCAGAACTTTCCATATGCTCAGCTGCACAGCGCACGTGTCAGCCCCGACACAAGGAGAACGACTAGAACATCCCAAAGGAGGAGAGGAAAGGGCGAGCTCCGTGTGTGTGTGGGGAGAGATAATAGTGGTCTTCATAGAATGGGCGGTAAACACAGCTATTGTAATCCATAGCCTTATTTTTGATTTTTTTTGCATTTGTGCGTGTGTCATTTCTTTGTGTGGGTGTGTTTGTCATTCACTGTAATTGTTGTGTTTCTGTGTGTCTGTCCCTGATACTGAAGGAGGACAAAAAATAATAACCCTTTGAAAATGCAAATGGGTTCTATTTATGTTCTGTTCCTGCCTTGTGTGTATTTGCACGTGTTTGTGTGATGCTGTCATTCATGCCGGGGTGTTTATGATCGAGATGGAACAATGGCACCAGTCCTCATCCCATCTCCCCAGTGACAGGACTCCTGAGTGGGAACGGTAAACAACTGAGCCCAGCAGCTTTCAGTGCAGTGGGGATTCATACTGCTGGGGAAGAGGGGAAGAAAGAAAGGGGGGAGCCGAGGCCACTGCAGAGAAACAAGGAGGATGAGAGGGATGGCTGGAAGTCAGTGTTTGAGTATGTTTTAATAACTTTCTCTCTTTCTGTCCCCCTCTGCTTTCCCCTTCTCTCGTTCTCATCCTCTATCTCGCTGTCTCTCTCGGTCTTTCTCTCTGCAGGAGAAGAACAAAGACAAAGACAAGCGTTTCCGTCCCATCTACGACATCCCCTACATGTTCGAGGCCCGCGAGTTCATGAGGAAGAAGATCATTGGCAAGAAGGTAAGAGGACCACGCCCACAAGTCCCACTCACGTAGAGCTGTAGTTGCCTAGATCTGCTCCAGAGGCTCTCCCTGAAGATCTAGTGTAGTCTAGATCAGTGGTTCCCAACCTTTTTCCCTTACTGTACCACCAACTGAGTTTCTCTCTGCCCGCGGTACCCCTGAAGTACCCCGTCATGTGCGTTTTACCAGTAAGCCTATGGTCTCACGAGTCTTCTCCAGTACCCCTGTAGATAGGCCAAGTACCCCCAGTGGGAACCGCTGGTCTAGATCATCCGTTTTCTTTCTTGCACTCTTGTCTTGAAACACACACACACCCCTGTAATAACTCACCTGCTATGCTTTTTTTAATTTGTTGGATTCATGTCAAGTGACATCGGAGTTGTCCCTCCACTCCTACCTCATACACTGACTGACCATTTGATTTTAATCAGGAGATTCAATCTAGTCGCTCACGATCTGGGCCTTACAACTCACTCCCTCTCTGGGTGTAAGTCATGTGTGGCTCTGTAGATTTCAACGGGTGTTTTTGTGTGTTTGTGTCAGTAGTGATTTGTTGGGCCCATACATGCTGGGCCAATGTAGTTTACATGGTCTTCACAGCAGGGCCCGAAGTGCTACGCTTAAGAGAGACCGCAGAACACACAGGCACACACAATCCTCTGGGCTTCACACAACACCGAGCAAGGGGCCATAATAGTTCAGTATTCAATAAGAGTTTGGGAACTCGTCACGCCCCTCATATTCTTTTTAATCATCAACGTTAATGTTTTTTTAATGACGCGATATTCTATATTCTCCCTCGAAGCTAGTGTAGAGTGAAGCGACAATAATGATTGCGTCGTGCTATTTGTGATTTGCGAAGACTGAATCAAGTCAGAAGTTCTTACATACTGTCAAAGTGCAAAAACCCAGTTAAATGACGCCACCCCCCCCACAAACCCCCAACATGGTTTAACTGAGTGAGAGCTGATCATTCTTGCTGTAATATTAGTTCTGTGTGTGGTATGGGTGTAACGGTACATGTACTCGTATTGAACCGTTCGGTACGGGGATCTCGGTTCGGTCCGCACTGTGAACCCAAAATACATTTAAAAAAACACTGTGCCTATAGGCTGTGCCTACGCTTCGTTGTATGCTTCTGGAGTAAATCTGAGCAGAAATTTGTTTTCAGGCTATTCCGTTAGACAACTAGAGCCTATGCGCACATTGTAATCAAAATTAAAATCTTAATTGCCGCATTTCAAACTGTCCTTTTTGTGAGGCGCAGCCGAGAACTAGTTCTGTACGATGGCGAGTGGTGGGGTCGATAAACGAGGAGGATTCTCAATCATCGATTAATCTCCAGTTTGGGACCATTTTGGCTTCCCACTAGAATACAACGGCGATGAACAGAGATGATGTCTCCACTGCTGAACGAGAATAGTCTATGCAGCTGCCAACACCTCAAACATGAAACATGTTGACACATTTTCGCCGACATCACCTCCGTATTCCTACCACTGCAGGAAAAACAACCAACATTTCGTCTCCCTTCTGAATTGAAGCAGCCCTTCGCAGCTGATTCTGACCAGGCAAAATAAATTACAAGAGCGATCGGTCAAATCAAAAATAAAATAAAAAGAATAATCTAGAAGTAACACCAGAAAATGACATAACAATAAGGAGGCTATATACAGGGGGAACCGGTACCCAGTCAATATGCAGGGGTGCAGGTTAGTCAAGGTCATTTGTAAAGTGACTATGCATAGATAATAAACAGCCAGTAGCAGCAGTGTAAAAACAAAAGGGGTGTCAGTCAATGTAAATAGTCCGGGTGGCCATTTGATTAGCAGTCTTATGGCTTGGAGGTAGAAGCTGTTAAGGAGCCTTTTTGTCCTAGACTTGGCGCTCTGGTACCGCTTGCCTTGTGGTAGCAGAGAGAACAGGCTATGACTTGGGTGACTGGAGTCTTTGACAATTTTTTTGGGCCTTCCTCTGACACCGCCTAGTATATAGGTCCTGGATGGCAGGAAGCTTGGCCCCAGTAATGTGCTGAGCCTTACACATTACACCCTCTGTAGTGCCTTACGGTCAGATACCTTACGGACATACCAGGCGGTGATGCAACTGGTCAGGATGTCCTCGATGGTACAGCTATATAACTTTTTAAGGATCTGGGGACCCAAGCCAAATCTTTTCAGTCTCCTGAGGGAGAAAATGTGTTGTCGTGCCCTCTTCAGGACTGTCTTGGGGTGTTTGGACCATAATAGTTAATTGGTGATGTGGACTCCAATGAACTTAACTCTCGACCCGCTCCACTTCAACCCTGTCGATGTTAATGAGGGCCTGTAGGCCCTTCTTTTCCTATAGTCCACGATCAGCTCCTTTGTCTTGCTCACATTGAGGGAGAGGTTGTTGTCCTGGCACCACACTGCCAGGTCTCTGACCTCCTCCCTACAGGCTGTCTCATTGTTGTCGGTGATCATGCCTACCACTGTTGTGTCGTCAGCAAACTTAATGATGGTGTTGGAGTTGTGCTTGACCACGCAGTCGTGGGTGAACAGGGAGTACAGGAGGGGACTAATCATGCACCCCTGAGGGTCCCCAGTGTTGAGGATCAGCGTGTTGTTTCCTATCCTTATCACCTGGGGGGCGGACCGCCGGGAAGTCCAGGATCCAGTTGCAGAGGGAGTTGTTTAGTCCCAGAGTTCTTAGCTTAGTGATGCGCTTTGTGGGCACTGTGGTGTTGAACGCTGAGCTGGAGTCAATGAACAGCATTCTGAAGTATGTTTATAGCCGTGGATACCATTCTCGGTGGTCGAGAAGAATTTAGGGTTTCAGCACCTCGTGAAAGTCCTCTCGAAACTTTGCGAACTTCGCACTCTCGCAAACCATTTCAGCAAAAGGGTAGTACCCACTCTATATAAGCAAGCTGAACCTGACATTTGTCAGTGAATTGGCCAGTGAACCCTGGGTTGCGGTTACTACAGATGGATGTACCTCCAGGGCTACAGAGAGCTACTTAACAGTGACATCACATTAACGCCGGAGTGGGAAATGAGAAGTACCGTGCTACAGACCGCGCTCCTTTTATAGGAGTCACACAAGTGTGCATATTTTTCTTTGTAAGAGAACATTATAGGATAGCCCTATACAATGTCTGAGCCATGTTCACATATTGATTTCTCGCGCATATTGCACTTAATTCTAGTGTTGATGAGTAACAGTGTTTTCATTCATTTCTAGTCCTGATGATGCTCTCATCAGGCCTTAATATGACTCATGGTCATTATGGAGTCAGGAACACCAACACTTCTGTATTAAATAAACAACAATGACCTTCAGTAACTGTTGGCATTTCATTTACCCGCTGTACAGAAACCGATACGTACCGAACCGTGGGTTTGGAGAACCGTTACACCTGTAGTGTCTGGTGTGTGTGTGCGTGTCTGTCTCCCTAGTGTGTGTGGGCTCGTCATACAACACGGGTCATAACAGCCATATCTATCCATGTAATGAGGGAGTTAAACCTGTGTTGGGGATGTAGGATGTATTGAAAATGGCATGTTCATCATGTTTGGCCCCATTTTAAAACGACGCCAGGGTTTATCGCGTGGTTAAACGACAGCACGCGCCGCCGTTAAGTGTTTATGGGCACGCATAATGACATGCAAGCTAGTCCGATACGCCGAAGCAATAAAATCACACACACATCGTGTCCTCCTTTTTTACCTGCGTTCAGGCCCTCCAGTGCTTCTGTTTCATCCACTATAAACGTCCAGCGCATTGACAGTCCAGGAGAAGCACTCTAGTGGTGCTGTGGTTTACGGAGAGAAGTTGTACTCCTGGGTCTGTTAGAAAAACAACTCAAACATTCCTGTGCCTGGAGTGAGAGCTTGATTGGTGGTGGTCTGTGTGTGAGGGAGAGTGTGTGTGTGCAAGTGATTTTGTGGTTGTGTGTGTGGCTGTTTAAATGAGTGTGTGAGTGCGTGTTTGAGCCTGTGTGTGTGTGTGTGTGTGTGTGTTCAGGGTATTTTGCAGGTTTTCCGCTCCAGCTCCTCGTTTTATAATTCATTACAGGTAGAGAAGTAGTCAGCCCAGTTGACCCAGCCGTGGCTGTATGATTTGTTTCTGCCTTAACCACGCTATTAATCACCCCGGCCTTGTGGCTGTTTAGATTAGGACTTGATTAAAACGTGTAGATTCACAGAGGCATCAGAATTCGTAGATGTATCTGCAGTTATGAATGCATCCGACTCTAAAATCATTGCATGTCAACTAGGTCTATATCTCATCTGGGTAGGTGCATGAGACATCAACCAGACCTGGATTGAAACACTATTTTGAAAGCTTTCAAATACTTTCAGCGATTGCTTTAGCCTTGCATGGAGTGCCAGTCTGGCAGGGGATTGGAACTTTTGCGACTATTCTATTGGTTCCATTGCAACAGGCATGCTCAATCAAGCCCAGCTAATGTATGTCAAATGATTTTCAAATGGTATTTCAATCCAGCATCGTCTTATTTATCCTCTCATTCCTCCACCTCTCCCATTCAGTCATTATAGAAGCTAAGAGTACGGCACTGTCTTCATCCGTTGCAGTATATTCTTTTAGAAGGCTAGGCCCTCCCCCATTTGTTCCTATTCTTTTGAAGTGATGACGGTTTAGGTGTAGAGCTTCAGTTCTGTTCGCCGTAGCCCAATCCATGCAGCATGAGACCAAAACATTCCCCTATTCTTTTTATTTGATTTGTATTCACAGTTTAAGGTTACAAAGGGAAAACAATATCATCAAGTCTGAACTAAAATATTTTGCAACAGAGCGTTTTCTATTGGTGTATATATAGTATTTGAAACCCTGGCTGATCACTAGTTTCCTCCCGTTCTTTAATAGCCTGTGTTTTTGCTAAGACACGGCTCGGGTGAGAATAGACATGTATTTTTTTTCGACGATTCCCAGATAAATGTTGATACCCAACCTATTTTTACCTTGAAGGTAGGATACACTGCCCTCGGCCGCCATGGCAACCAGAGTTAGAAAGCACGACAAGGAAGAACCAGAGATGATTAGCCGCATCAAGTGATGTAAGGGCACAGTGGTGTGAGACGAGGGCGAGTGTACCAATGCGTACATGGAATGAAAAGGGCTGAAATACTGATCTTTAACTGCATATAGGCCTAATTTGCTTCTGTTTTGATCCCATTTTGACTGCAGACAAGGGAAATGTCAGTGAACCCAGTTCACGAAGTAAGTGTGGAAGCTAAACCATCCAACGAGCAAATATGACAGTCCTACCAACGCTTCCGTGTCCTGCTATGCAGAAGGACCAGTGCTTCTACTACAGCAACAATTAGAGAGGGAATTCTCTGATCATGTCCAGTGGCTGCTTATAACTCTCCTGCTCCGCTGGCCACCACAGACACTATCATTTTACCTCCCGCAAACACAAAGAAGGACAGAAGAGATTTGAGAGTACTGTAGGTGGCAGGTAGCCTAGTGGTTAAGGTTAAGAGCGTTAGTGCTAATAACCCAAAGATTGTTGGTTCAAATCCCCGAGCCGACTAGGTGAAAGATTTGATGTGCCCTTGAGCAAGGCGCTTAACCCTAATTGCTCCTGTAAGTGGCTCTGGATTAGATGGTCTTCTGAATGACTAATGTTTAAATGTAGTATTAAAGCCTTTGTGCCTGGTTTCATTTGAGAACCTGCACTGGGTTCTTTTAGCGGTCTTGGCTCCGCTCTGCACCATCGCTTTACTTCATCAGCGGGGTAATTGGGACTTGACACGGTGGTTCTCTGCGGTGTTTTCAGACACGTCTGGTGCTCGGGAGGGCACGGTACGCCCGAAAGCCCCAGCTCCGAGCCGCCCGCGCTCTGCCCTCGCCTCACACAGCACGGCAGACTACATTAGTTTAACAAGTTATTTTCGCTCCCTCGAAATCCGGTGGGACGATCGTGCAAGGAGTGCTGCCATCCCCAAATTGAGTTCACCCGCTGGGCATCCCTCGACAGAATGTGCCCCTCCTCAGTCCCGAGTGGTCCTAAAGAGGGTTTTACATGACGGGTCAGAGGTTGTATCATACAGTCCACCAATGGTTGTTGTTGGGAATTGACCCAGCCTTTCCCCACAGAACACTATTGTCATCGACCTAAGCATAAAAGGCATACAACACTGAAATACAATAAGCTCAATCAATGTGGCCAAGCACAAATCCAACTCAATCATCAAGTTTGCTGACGACACTACAGTGGTAGGCTTGATTACCAACAACGACGAGACGGCCTACAGGGAGGAGGTGAGGGCCCTCGGAGTGTGGTGTCAGGAAAATAACCTCTCACTCAACGTCAACAAAACAAAGGAGATGATCGTGGACTTCAGGAAACAGGAGAGGGAGCACCCCCCAATCCACATCGAGGGGACAGTAGTGGAAAAGGTGGAAAGTTTTAAGTTCCTCGGCGTACACATCACGGACAAACTGAATTGGTCCACCCACACAGACAGCGTGGTGAAGAAGGCGCAACAGCGCCTCTTCAACCTCAGGAGGCTGAAGAAATTCGGCTTGTCACCAACATCACTCACAAACTTCTACAGATGCACAATCGAGAGCATCCTGTCAGGCTGTATCACCGCCTGGTACGGCAACTGCTCTGCCCACAACTGTAAGGCTCTCCGGAGGGTAGTGAGGTCCGCACAACGCATCACTGGGGGTAAACTACCTGCCCTCCAGGACACCTACACCACCCGATGTCACAGGAAGGCCAAAAAGATCATCAAGAACAACAACCACCCGAGCCACTGCCTGTTCACCCTGATATCATCCAGAAGGCGAGGTCAGTACAGGTGCATCAAAGCTGGGACCGAGAGACTGAAAAACAGCTTCTACCTCAAGGCCATCAGACTGTTAAACAGCCATCACTAACATTGAGTGGCTGCTGCCAACATACTGACTTAAATCTCTAGCCACTTTAAACATAGGAATTGGATGTAACAATGTATCACTAGCCACTTTAAACAATTTTGTATATAATGTTTACTTATACGAAATACTTATATCAAATGTATACACTGTACTCTAAACCATCTACTGAATCTTGCCTATGCCGTTCGGCCATCGACCCAAATCTCTAGCCACTTTAATAATTATAATTGGATGAAATAATGTATCACTAGCCACTTTAAACAATGCCATTTATATAATGTTTACATATCCTACATTACTCATCTCATATGTATATACTGTACTCCATACCATCTACTGCATCCTGCCTCACTCATCCATACATTTATATGTACATACTCATATTCATTCCGTTACTCTTGTGTGTATAAGGTATTTGTTGTGAATTTGTTAGATTACTTGTTAGATACTACTGCATGGTCGGAACTAGAAGCACAAGCATTTCGCTACACTCGCATCAACATCTGCTAACCATGTGTATGACAAATAAAATTTGATTTGAAATGCAATCAATCAATCAGTGTCTGTTTAGTAAGTTGGCACACAGCCAGAGGAAGCCTCAACGTGTTCCACTTTAAGATGTATAAAATAATGATGGCGTCCCTTTCTCTGTCAAGATGGCTGAGATACGTTTGATGTTTTATGAAGCGTGTCCAATATTCATATTCAAAGGGTTTCTTTTATCAGAGGGTGTGTCCGTAACAAATGGATGTCAGAGCATCAGATAAGAGCTGTTTAATGTGTGACAGAGGTAGTTGGTGATTTTTGGACTTTTGCACAAGTGGTGGATTAAAATACCCTACTGCCCTCTTATTGTTAATGATTCTGTGCTACAATAAAACCTCTCAAGTTTCAGGGATTAGTCCTGTAAACAACATTGTTTTTCCACATTTAAGAATATAAAGTTCAACAGAGAATTTAACCAGACTACATCTCAATTTGAACGTTCTCTTGATGCGTGAGGAGAACATTTTGTTTTGAATCCCAGTTATCGTTTTTTTGATTCAATAGTGTCCAAGTGTTATTTGACCTCTTGACACCCACACACAAAGGAAATCAAGAGAGGGGATGGATACAGTCAGTCAGTGTACAATCTCAGGCCATAGACTTTAGGTTGATATTCACAAGATTAGTAGGAGTGCTGATATAGGATCAGCTCCATCTCATATAATCCATATCATTTGATTGGTTCTGAATTTTAAGACTATCCTGTATCAGCGCTCCTACTATGAGCCGCTATGAATATGGGCCCTGAAGTGCTGTACTCAAGTCTCAGGTGGTTAGACTGGACCAGAGTCCATTTCAGGTCGCTTCTCTTCCTTCTGTGCCTCAACACACTGACAGAGACACCAGAAAGCCTGAGAAGTTTACTCGTGTCGGGTAATGAAGGTAAATCTGCAGAGAAGTGCTTTCTGCTCTCTCTATTTCCGTCTCTTTCTCTCTCTCTGTCTCTCCCACTCTCTCTCTCTCTCTCTCTCTACTCTCCCCGTATTGAAATAGCTGTTTCGCTCTGTGACATAATCCAAAGCTAGATTTGGCTAACTTTATAAGTAGTGCTGTTCCTCTTTTCTATGCGCTGGGTCTCAGCCTCAGCAGAAAAAGTCCAATGAAAATGTTGCATTAATCCACTTATCAGGGGAGAGCACATTCGGATAATCCCGGCCCGCTCAAAGTGGCTCCTGTTCTGCTGCGCGAGTGTAGTACAGTGAATGCAATTTTTTTTTTTTTTTTTATAATGTGTGTGGGAATGTAAAGTGAGACATCGTGGAGTTTGTGTTGCCAGTTTGACTATAGTGGGAGCAGTGTGTGTGTGTGTGTGTGTGTATATAGCGATATGCACGTGTGTGTGTGTGTGTGTGTATAGCGGTATGCACACGTGTTTGTGTGTGCGTGTTTCTCTTTATACATGCCTGCTCATTTCACAAGAGTCACTAGGTCCCCAGGTCCAGATCCCAGATGGGACTTTGTGTGGAGTTTGCAGTTCACCCCACTTCTCTAAATGATAGCCAGCTGCTTTTACTGTGGTGTTAACAACACCGGAGCATCTGAGCACATCAACACTGCTATGAAGTCATGTCTCTCTCCCTCTCTCCACCCGGGGCTTTAAGACGTGGAATTACAGCTGTGTGTTTGAGCAAAGCCGAGGCTCAGTTTTTAATCCATAAAATATGTATTACAGACTTTCCCCGCTGCACTTCGCTCCAGACTATTAAACTCAACCACTCACACTGTGGTTGGTGTGGGGAGCTCTGCAGCCAAACAGCCCTGTGTCTGACCAAGCAGGCTTTTCACCTATTGTACACCTACACTCTATCTACCTACACTCTGATATCTACCTACACTTGGATATCTACACAGACGCGCGCACACACACAGTTAAGCGAATCTCCGATCCCCTGATCCCAGTCGGAACAAACACATTTCCTCCCCTCCTCCTCATCATCAGATATCCCCCTCCAGTCCTCCTCTAGGGGTCTCTTCTAAATGACTTCCTCTATCTTGAGATCTGCACACTGGTCTGTGGAGAATCTGCTGGATCCTCTAATCTACCATCGCTTTGTCAAACCTTTTAATCTATCATCACTTTACTTAATGGGGTCAGACTCTCTCCCTCTCTGTCGTGCTCTGCTGAGAATCTGTTCTATTCCTTTTTCCGGCTCTTTCCTCCTTCCTCTTCTGCTTTTGTCCTCTTTTCCTCCACTCTTTCTCTCCTCTTTCTCTCCTCTCTTTCTCTCTCCTCCTCCTCCCTCATCTCTTCTTCTCCCCCCCTCTCCTACACCACCTCTCCTCTTTCTCTCCTCCTTCTCCTGCTTTTTCTCCCTCTCTCACGCTCTTCCTCCTCCTCCCCTCATCTAAAGTCATTATCCCTGCCCAACGATGCAGAGCCATTACAGAAGATGTGTAGATTCGGGAGGAGACACGACACAAAGCACAAATGAACCAAAACCATCTTTTATGGGGGGAATAAATGTCTTTATTTGTTGAGGCTCAGCACAAAAAGGCTCACAGCCGTGTTCCGCTGTGGGGAAATGAGGAGCCTCGGCAGGAAGTCTGCGCTAAATGAAATTTCCATTATGCCGATCAGATTGGGTTGTTATGCTTATTTTCTGTCGTGAAGTGTGTGTTTGCTAGCGGTAATATGACTAAGAGCATCTTATACCAATGTTATTGACAGTAATATGTTGGGTAGTCCAGGCAGTTTCCTATATTAAGTGGAAATTGAGCCTTTCCTAGTGTTCTGGTTGTAATAGGGGAACTTTCCACTCATTCTGTTAGGTCTACTTTAAAATGAAAATAGATGCAATGGCCTCTGAAGACTTATAGTAACAGTCACACACAATAACATTTAGGCTAGTTAGTAAATGCTTCAGCCATTTTGTAGAATGAAATATATTTTATTGTCACATTGGATAGAGGCAGTGAAATGTGTTGCTTTACACAGGGTCAGCCATAGTAGTGCGGGGGCCCTGGATCAAATTAGGGTTAAGTGCCACATCGACAGATTTTTCACCTTCTCTGCCCAGGTATTTGAACCAGCAACCTTTTGTTTACTGGCCAAACTCTCTAACCGCTAGGCTACCAATGATAAACCCTACTATTGTGCCTTATTGTTGTACAAAACGCTACCTAGCCCCACATAGTCCTCTATTGTAGTACGACACCTTTTAGGCCCCTTTTACGGTTACACTGTAGCCCCAAACCCACTTGTAGCTAGGCCGTTCTAGCTTCTTCCTCTACCACGCTCTCACATCCCTATCTTACCACCCACCCTCGCCAGACGCCAACATAGCAGAGAGCATGCTGGGACATCCATTTCCTATAATCCTGTCCACCCTCCATCACTGTGTCCTTGTCCAGCGAGGCCCTCAGATTAATGACAACGCCCCCCTCGTCTCCTCTCCTGTCTCTTTGTGACCCCAACATCTGGGGCGGTTGGGACCCTCGCACCTCTCTCGCTCTCTAACGTTCTCTCTCTATCGGAATAGCTCTTTGTTTGTTCAACTGTATGATGGAGGAAAAATGCAGGCCAGGAGATTCCCAGATTGTAGATTCCCTGTTGCTCCCATCCTGGGCTTAGGGAATGTCATTGCCTGTCCCCACCTATCCTATTCATCCCTGCTGCCCTCTGTTTGCTCTGTCGGCCAGGATGGGAGGAATGGGGGAAATGGTTGTTCCCTATCTAAACGCTCTTTTTCCTCCACCCGCTGTGTGCTGCTGGGCCGGGCCGTGTTTGATAGCAATCTGCCACCTCTTGGTTGTGTGGGCGCGTGCGTGTGAGTGTGTTTGTGAGCGTAGAGTAATAAACAGCCCCAGTGCTCCTCTGGGGAGATCTACAGTCCAGCCTGACATGATTCACACTGACTGGAGGTGACCTTGTAAACTAGCCCACACACACGCACGCGTACACACACACACTCTTCTGGCTATTGTATTTTCATGACCAGTATTTCTAATTATTTGAAAAATGTTGACTAGGCGATACTGTGATTTTATTACGATTTGATGTCCCAAACATATTGCTCACCATATGTCTGCTGCAGAGGAACAAGTTAGTCATGAGAAAACAAGTTTTGATCAGTCATGGAAATGTGCTGAAAAGAAATTGGCTCCCTACTTAAAAAGAAGATTGAGAACAAGCTATGAAGGAAAAGCACTAGCGGCGTGTAACTTTATCGATTTCCCCTAATGTTAATCATGAATGATAGGCCGACATAATGGCAAAATAAATAACGTTGACACAAATTGACTTCAAATCTCCCCATATGTGCAGAAATACTTGAATCCTATATTACCTGACATGATGGTGACCGTGAGTACTTGAGGTCCCTAATCCACTGAAGACCCAGTGGCTCTTTTAAATCAGCCTTCAGAGTTGTTTGACATCATTCCCCCAGGAGAGTTGTTGTCTGACATAATTTCCTGTGACATGGCATTGACATCATTTCCTGTGACATGGCATTTCAGGTGAACGTCACAGTGGACTACATTAGAGCTGCCACCAGCGCCTCAGAAACCAGCACCATCCCCGCCTTTGCAGAACGCACCTGTGCCACCGTCACTATCGGCGGCATGTGAGTACACCTATGTGGAAACCAACTTTTCCCCCTGCACTGTCGACCTCTGCTGACCCCTAACATGTCTGTCTCACCCTGTCTGTCACCTTGCTTGTAGACAAGATGAGTAGTCCAGATGAGCGTTTGTCACTCCTGGCTCCGGAAACACCTATAGTAAGTGCAGAGCTTTGTTCTAGCCCAGTAGTAACATGGCAGAGTCAGCTCAAACTTACTGTATTTGAACCGCTGGAAAGTTGAATTGAGTGTGTTAGTACTGGACTGGAACAAGCCTGCACAATATGCTATGATTGAAGGGGACTGATCTAGGCCATATATATCTATATTCCTTTGAATCAGTTGAAGTGAATATCTGTCTGTAGGCCACTGATGTAATAGGAAGGACAAGACAGTTAAAGGAGAAACAAAATCTCTACAAAAGCCCAAGAGAACAGGTTACATGTACACAGTACAGGCCTACTGCATTAAAGAGCAACCAACGTGGGCAAACCACACAGTTCATTCACACCCCTTCACGTCAACATGTCGCCAGCCCGGCTACGTCCTCTGAGGATGTTTTCACATACAAATGGAATACCTTTTTAAGACATGTTCTGGTGCTACGGAGCACCTCTCCTTTCATCTGCCAGCCCCCCTCATCACACGGCACCGCTAGTTAGCAGCGACGCCGGGCCAGCGTAGGTCACCGCTCGCCCGAGAATCACCTAATTACCAGCCAGACGCACTGCGGTGCATTGTGGGTAACAGGTGGCCTGGCCGCCCTCAGGCTCTGAGGTGCTGTGTGTGCACGTCTTATGGCGCACCATATTTCTCTCCACGTGGCGAGCCAGACCCCTCTACCCGTTTAGCACAAGGCGAGGGAGAGAGGCACAGCAGGGGGGCTAGCGGGAGATAGCTAGTGCCAGCAGGCTAGCAGGCTACGTCCTAGATAGCACTACCATTGAGATTGTTAGTATTGGAGTGAGGACTGGTGGAGAGGGTTGTGGAAAAGGCCTGTTTGACCTTACCCTGCTTTTAGGCTAATTTAAGGCTGTCTGATTTCCCAAGGACACGTCAACCTCATTTCCTCATACTTTCTAAATGCATCCAGTCAGGCAGGCTAGGTCATTCAGTAAATAAGAGTTTGTTCTTTATACTGACTTGCCTTTATAAATGAAGGTGGAATACAACACAATCCTTGGAACAAGCACTAGTCTGACAACCTGGATGGGTCAAAGTGATAGATCCCCCATGTTGTTTTCACCCATCCCAGTCATGTGAGAACCATGAAAAGAAAACAACGTGCTTTTTAAACCTTTTTTAAAAGTGTCTAATTTGAAGGCAGTTTGCAACACTTAGTCCAACATTTCTGCAGTGTTAGCTGATCTGCCTCCACAGTTCCATTCAGAAGATGTGAAAGTCATTAAAGCCACTGTCATGATGTGATGCTCAATTTGTCTCAATTTAGAAAAGACCAAGAAATGAAACAAAGTGAGGACGGGGGAACTACTTTTACTGTTTTTTCTCTTTTCTTTTTGACTCCACATCTCAATTGAAGGCAGTTTACTAGACTCCTGTTTAAAATTTTTTTTTTTAAACCTAATAAAAAACATTTAATCACAACGAGGAGCTACCAAACTTCCTCAATTACGGTCTTGGCATGCCGACAGGCTAACAAAACATTTTGGAAAGACAAGCCTGCAGCGAGCGCACTAGCTGTTACATGGGCGCCCAAGGGCTCTGAGCTAACTGCAGAAGCACTTCCATCGACGTTTTACTTCTATCTCTCACCTTTCCCCTCTTTCTGTGGCTGTGAAATAACCATGCAGCCTCTGGTTGCTGTGGTTCGAAGGTCTCTCTCACCTCGCCATGTTGCCGGGACCTTGACTTGTTAGTTAGTCATTGTCTTTCACATTTTCCTTAAGCTTTCTTCTGTTGTTCTTCAGTGTTTCTGGGCTTGCCCCCGCGCCCTTTTTGGTGCTTTAAGGCTGTGTTGCAGCCTTAAAGCTTTCTACTGTATGTAATATCTGGGTTGGTAAATAAACACTGGTTAAAATCCCCTCTCTTTGTCGGTCTTCCTCTCTCTGTTTCTCTCTCTCTCTCTCTCTCGCTCTCTCTCCCTCCAAAGTAACATAGCCGAGGCGTTGGTCAGTAAAGGTTTTGCCACGGTCATCCGCTACAGACAGGATGACGACCAGCGCTCATCCCACTACGACGAGCTACTGGCTGCAGAGGCACGGTAAGCACTGTGCTGCTGAAAAATAAACCTGACTGATTTAACCAGGTTGACTTTAAATTAAAATGCTTTCTGTCACGCTCATGCAACAACAGAAGTGTATTCCCCCTAGGGATACAATACGAATGTCTGTGTTGCATCATGGGAAAATATTGAACAACGCTGGTCAGGTGGCCATTTTTCCCTGTGTCATAAAGCAGCGCCTCTACAAGGCCTGGGGTGTATTCATTAATACGATTCTGTTGCAAAACGTTTCTTAAACGGAAGCAAACAAAACAAACAGGGAAGGACCTACCTTAATTTGTCCAGTAGAAACTCTTGTTTAGACTAATGATTACACCCCTGCTCTGCTCTAATTTTCTCAGAAAGTATTGGCCCCTGAGTGTCACACACACTAAATCAGGCCTCTTATAATCTTATAATATAATTGTGTGTATGTGGACCGCGAGATTTAATACAGCGCTGAAGATGTAGATATCCGGGTTAGCAGATAGATGACTAGATGCTACCTTCAGATAGATGCTACCTTCAGATAGATGCTACCTTCAGATAGATGCTACCTTCAGATAGATGCTACCTTCAGATAGATGCTCCCTTCAGATAGATGCTCCCTTCAGATAGATGCTCCCTTCAGATAGATGCTCCCTTCAGATAGATGCTCCCTTCAGATAGATGCTACCTTCAGATAGATGCTACCTTCAGATAGATGCTACCTTCAGATAGATGCTACCTTCAGATAGATGCTACCTTTAGATAGATGCTACCTTTAGATAGATGCTACCTTTAGATAGATGCTACCTTTAGATAGATGCTACCTTTAGATAGATGCTACCTTTAGATAGATGCTACCTTTAGATAGATGCTACCTTTAGATAGATGCTACCTTTAGATAGATGCTACCTTTAGATAGATGCTACCTTTAGATAGATGCTACCTTTAGATAGATGCTACCTTTAGATAGATGCTACCTTCAGATAGATGACTACCCACCCTTGGTGTTTGTGCAAGTGCTTTCTCATGCTACCTTTCTCTCTCCTTCTGTCTCTCTTTCTGGGCTCCTCAAAGTCCTCTTCCTTTTCTCATTCTCCCTCATCTCTTACACACACACAGTAGTAGTGAAACACACATCACTGACCCACAGATGACACTGACTGCCACAATTTCCATCATCTTCGTTATCTTCATCTGTAGCACTCAAGCCCTTTCCAGTAGGAATCTGAACAGGTGGTCATCACACCAGCGTCAGGGTCAGACTGAAAATGCACTCACTCGTCCCCCACAACCATTACAGTTTCCATTTTAAGGGTATAGATTACACGTGAAGTCCCCCTGCCGCTGACCCTCGTGGTGGAGCCGGTGAGCTTGGAAACTGTATCCCCCCTCTGAGCCGGAATGGCTCTCTGAGTGTTTATTACCCACATCTCCATTTCTCCTCTGCGGCTCAAAGACCTTGATGGTTTCTCCTTAACTCGCTGGATGATGGGATGAACCGTAATGGTGGCCACTCTGTCTCACTCTCTCCCTCTGATTGATCACAGGGCGATCAAGAACGGGAAAGGGCTGCATAGCAAGAAGGAGGTCCCCATCCACAGAGTGGCTGATATCTCTGGGGTAAGATGGATTAGTGTGAGAGTGTGGGTGGGAGAGAGAGAAATGTGTGTGTGGGACTTTGAGGAATAGTTGTGGGTGTTTACTGTTATGTGACTAGGCTTATATGTTGTGTGTTTTTCCCCCTGCAGTGTGTGTGCGTGTGCACAATGTTCATGCACATTCTTGGGCAAACATTCTTCTTGATAATATAATTGCCAAACCTTGACCCACCAGTCTCAATGCCCTCCAGTCTCTCCCAAGCCACTCCCCAGGACAAACCTTGTCATCTGACCTGTAGATGAATCACTCTAAGTAATATCCATAATACCAGTCGCCCACCCGTATTATAGCAATAAAGGCCCATCTAAATATAGTTCCCTCTGCGTTAATAAAGTCATCTAGGAAGTTGTTTACGTGGTCCAGGGACAGCAGACAGCGTCTCTGCTTATGAAAATTGATTGGGCTGTTCACTAAATGAAGATTAGATTTTACTCCGCGCGCCCATAAAATGTGTTAACGGGGAGTAATGAGATGCACGTTCGCACCCACTCTCTCTCCACACTCTCTCCATGGACACGTGTGTTAAAGCACATAAAGGAATGACGGCTGGGGACACACACTCCCTCCCTCTCATTCTGTCCACCTTAAGTCTTTGTTTTACGAGAAGGCTTGTCCGTGCTTTAATGGACTGGGCAGTCAGTCTATGCGGACGTGTGTTGTTTAACGCCCTCATAGACACACACGCACGCTGTACTCCAGTGTAATGAGGTGTGTGTGTGCACACGTATCTTTCTCTGTCTGTACCTGTGTGTATTGGTCTTTCCCAGTCCCCCCCTCCTGAAGACGCTCCATCGCTCTCAGCAGCCCTCTCTGTGTTTCACTGCAGCGATATTAGAGGGTGATACGACACATTTGCATGTCAGCTTGTTTCCCCATCACTCTGAAGACTGACAGCCGCCCAGGAATAGATCCTTGATACCATGCCAATCTGTTGATGGCTTCTGCCAGTCAGGGAGAACAAGCGTGTGTGTCTTCCTCCATCTTAAAGTACTGCTCCCTCTTGGCTGGAGAGCTGGGCTGTGGAGGCTGTGGTGGCCGGGCCAGGCTAATGTAATGAGCATTCTAATAAAAATACAAAAATAGCAGCTAACAGCCCACCACCGCCCCCCTCAGCTCTCCACCTGTGTCTCACACACACACACACACACAGGGATATTACCGAGAGGGATAATGTAGCTGGACTGGGTTATATGGATAACAATACAGTGGGAATATATAATGGAGTACAGTGGGATGTGTGTATGTACAGTATGTGTGTATATATACAGTACATACAAAGGTGCTGAGTGGATATGGCACTGGGACAACACACAGGTACAGGTTACATAAACACAGTCCCTCCTGACTCCTGCCCTCCAGCCCAGATAGTATTTGTGTGTTCACCTGTTTCCCTATTCCCATTGCCCACCTTTCTCCATCCTACGAGTTCATCTGAACAGAGAAATACTGTGTAGTTTAGGGCTCGATTCCTGCCCACTAACTTTAATCACCACAACCATGTTGACTTTGCACCCTGTAATCCTGAGCGACCTGGCGCTTGATGGAATACTTCCACCTTGTCAACAACATATTTCCTCATCCTCCTCACCCAGTACATCTATCTGTTTTGCCAGAACACATCTCTCTTCCTCTACACACACCCCACCGCACCCCACTACATCTAAATCATGAGAGAGGGCTAGTGAGTCACTGCCTGGTTTGTTGTGGCTGCATTGGCCTGCCTGCCTAGCTGTGTATTTATTAATATAACTCTCTCTCTCTGCCATTGATTGATTCAGTCTGTCTAAATAGGCAATAATTTAGCCACGCTTGTAATTCTGGCCTTGGCGTACCCATCAAGCCAGTGACTCACCAGAAAGGGAGAGAGAGAGAGATGAGGCCTAGCAATGTCATAGTGAAATCATCGGTCCGTCCACCCTTACCGAGAAACCCCACGCTATGAACTTCAACCTAATTTACTCATCTGCATATGAAGTGGATGGACTAAGACTGAGGTGTACGATCCACTATCACACCATCCAATTGACATGGAGATCTGCATTTATATGGCGAAGCTGCTACTCTGCACATGAACATCTTTATTTGTTTGTCAGTTCCTTCTGCTCACTTCTCTCTCTCGTTCTCTCTTTCTTTCTTCTCCAGGAGACACAGAAGGCCAAGCAGTTCCTGCCGTTCCTGCAGAGAGCGGGCCGCTCCGAGGCGGTGGTAGAATATGTGTTCAGTGGCTCCCGGCTCAAACTCTACATGCCCAAAGAGACCTGCCTCATCACCTTCCTCCTCGCTGGTAAGTAGTCCATCCACAACTTCCTGCTTTGGCAAACTACATCCTGGTTTAGGTAACTTTCTTCCACCGTCCTTCCAGTTACACACAAATCAAACGTATACGTCACGTACACAGTTTACAGCGGGTATAAAAGGTGCTGCGAAATGCTTGTGCTAGGAGCCAACAGGGCGCCGTGTCTTTCAGCTCCGTCTTGTCGGCTACCTCAGAGATTGGAGCGGCGCCTGGCTACACTATTAGTTATCAGTCTTAACTGACCAACGTTTCTTTTTGTTTACTTCCAGTTGAATAAAAACACTCTTAGATGTCCTGTGTATCTTGTCTCCTAAACTCTACTTAGCGAGTGAGTGGTTCAGATGGCTGACTTAGTCAGTTTAGTATGAAGGTCCAACATGAGCTGTCCAGGGTCTGCTGTCCAGGGTCTGCTCACTAGGCATGATATCCCCTCCACAGCTCTGTTCTGATCTCTCAGGGCTTCACATAGGCTAGTAGGGGTGTGTGTGTACAGTACGTGAGGAGAGGTGTGTGTTTGTGTGTGTGTGTGTACAGTACGTGAGGAGAGGTGTGTGTGTACAGTACGTGTGGAGAGGTATATATGTGTGCCAGACATATCAAGCCAGGTGCTGCGTCGCGGCCCCAGCTCAGAGGTCACGGTGTCTGATAGCAGAGCTAGCGGAGCTCCCAGCTGTTAGCAGTCATTCACTACGAAGGTCGACAGGGGTCCGGTGAAACCACGCCAGCCGGCTTCTGGCACCATTGGGATGGCATGTAGCTGATGTGACCTTTCACCTCATGCTGGCGTTGACCCCCCTTCCCGCTGGATCCCTGCCAGCGACCTCCCCAGTCTGCCTCGTCTGCCATTTTGTGCCAAGCCAGGTGAATGTACGCAAAACTGATTGCAAATCAGTGTCAAGGGCAGGGCTCTCAAACCCTGTTCCTGGAGAGCTACCGTCCTCTAGGTTTTTGCTCCAACCCTAATCTAGTGCCCCTGGTTCTAGAAAATAGTTGCTTGCTAAGATGAATCAGGTCAGTTACAACTGGGATTGGATTGAAAACCTACAGGACGGTAGCGCTCCAGGAACAGGGTTGTAGAGCCCTGGTATAGGGATCAGTTGGGGCATGAGGTGACCGTTTTGTTCCCGCGAAACAAGCAGAGTGACAGTTGCAGGAGAAATATAGGCTACAATGTACTGTAGATTGGTTATGGTTGCATTTTTGGTTTCTGTCTGGCAGCTCAGTATTTTGTCTGGCAGCTCAGCATTCTGTCTGGCAGCTCAGCATTCTGTCTGGCAGCTCAGCATTCTGTCTGGCAGCTCAGCTTTTTGTCTGGCAGCTCAGCTTTTTGTCTGGCAGCTCAGCTTTTTGTCTGGCAGCTCAGCTTTTTGTCTGGCAGCTCAGCTTTTTGTCTGGCAGCTCAGCTTTTTGTCTGGCAGCTCAGCTTTTTGTCTGGCAGCTCAGCTTTTTGTCTGGCAGCTCAGCTTTGTCTGGCAGCTCAGCTTTTTGTCTGGCAGCTCAGCTTTGTCTGGCAGCTCAGGTTGATTTGTGCAGATAATTTAGATCAGAGTCAGTGGATAGCAGGAATGCTTGTGTGTTTTAGATTAGATGAGACTCCATTTACTCGACTAGCCGTAATAGAAGCATTACATCTAATCCAGGCATCTATCTATCGGCCTCTATTTCAGCTCTGTCATTGACCAAACAAAAGAAGAACCCATTTCATTCATTTCCCAACAGGACACCGCCGTATATTCATGATAGCATCATCCCCGGTTTAATTGTGCATGTCTTCCATTGTAAATGTTTTAATTAATTTGGTAATTTGTTTCTAAATGTCTTTCCCATTTGTTGTTGGTTTTTGTAATTAATTATTTTCTCCACCAGGCATTTTAACTTGACCCTCTCTCTCCACCAATCCACCTAGGCCTTTATTAAGACTGGTTGGAAATCTGACATTATAACTTGACGCACGCTCACACGCACGCACACACATGCTTGTGTTTTCTGTCATTGGAAATGATTTTATTCAATCAGTGGTTATTACCATATGACTATAAGCACATTATGGCACCGAGCCTGGGTTTATTTGATTAAGGTCGTTCCCCGGTAAAAAGGTTTTCTACTAGGAAATGACAGTTCATGTTGTCTTTAATAAACACATTAAGGCCGGATTAACGCTGATTGATACAAACGATCCTGCTTCCTTTTTTAATAAGAGGTGCTTCTGTTATGATCAGCCACCACGCCGCATCCTGGCCACCCTCACCGCATCCCGGAAGGTGTGGCTGTGTCTAATCGTTTTTTCATTTATTTGTGTGTGTTTGCTTCCTGTGTGTTTGTGTGGTCATGACTTTGCCTTTGATTCCGTGTTACGTCTCTGTCTGTGTGTGTCCTGTGTGTTGTGTATTGTCCATTGTATGTGTGTGTATTGCCCAGAGCTCATGTGCGCCTCTGTGGTTCTTATTGAGGTTAGAGACCCCTGCTATATGGGACTGTTGGCATAACATAACTACCCCCTGTTATCTCTCACCCTACATACCCTTATCTACTACCGCTACCCTTATCTACTACCGCTACCCCACTCCTATCTTCATGTCCTCTCAATGTGTCCAAGTTATCTCTCCATGTTTTATACACCTATCTCCCTCTGTAACCCTGTGTGAAATGACATAAGGCTTGCTTCCCAAATGGCACCCTATTCCCTACCTAGTGCACTACTTTTGACCAGGGCCCTGATTAAAAGTAGTGCACTACACAGCCTTCAGAAAGTATTCATACCCCTTGACTTATTCCACATTTTGATATTATAGCCTGAATTCAAAATGGATTTTATAGATTTTTCCCCTCAACCATCTACACACAATACCCCATAATGACAAAGTGAAAATATATTTTTCAAATTTATTGTATTGGGTTTGCCCCAAACATACCACTTTGTATTCAGGACAAGAAGTTAATTGCTTTGCCACATTTTTTGCAGTATTACTTTAGTACCCTGTGGCAAACATGATGCATGTTTTGGAATATTTTGTATTCTGTACAGGCTTCCTTCTTTTCACTCTGTCAATAACGTTAGCATTGTGGAGTAACTACAATGTTGTCGATCCATCCTCTCCGGCGACTGGTTGTAATTGACACACCATCCAAAGTGTAATTAATAACTTCACCATGCTCAAAGGGATATTCCATGTCTGTTTTTTTATCTACCAGTGTTTGCCCTTTGAGGCATTGGAAAGCCTCCTTGGTCTTTGATGGAATCTGTGTTTGAAATTCACTGCTCGACTGAGGTACCATACAGATAATTGTATGTGTGGGGTACAGAGATGATGTAGTCATTCAAACATCCTGTTAAATACTTATTTATTTTTTTACCTTTATTTAACTAGGCAAGTCGGTTAAGAACAAGTTCTTGTTTAAACACTTATTACACACAGAGCCCATACAACAATTTGAACTTATTTAGGCTTGCCATAACAAAAGGGTTGAATACTTATTGACTCAACATTTCAGCTTTTCATTTGTAATTTGAAAAATAATCTAAAAGCATAATTCCACTTTGATATTGTGGGGTATTGTGTGTAGGCCAGTGACACAAAATCTTAATTTAATCCGTTTTAAATTCCAGCTGTAACACAACAAAATGTGGATTAAGTCAAGGGGTGTAAATACGCAGTACACAATTCTGCATCATTTTCAGGGGAACCTTTTTGACTCGTGAGCACTACTTACTTTAATTTGACCTATATCATCACAACGAAATCCTGCAGCAACAGGAATTGAATATTTAGTCCATCATGTTGGTTGATTGGTGGTTAGGCTTTTAGCAGGCCAAAAGTAGGCTACATGACAATTGCAATAATGTAAATATAACCGTGTGTTAGTGAGGGTTTTCAGTGAATTTCTGCTTTTTATTTTTTATTAATTTGTAAACATTTCAAACAACATAATTCCACTTTGACATTCTGTGCTGTGTGTAGGCCAGTGACAATCAACAACATGTGGAAAAGTGATGGATTGAATACTTTCTGAAGGGAATAGGAAGCCATTTTGATCTGTTGCATGTTAAACACCAGAAGCCCTTCACCCTCAAGACCCCTTCATATACGTTTCTCACAATCACATAATACGTATTGGAGGTTTCCACATCTCTAGAACATATGGATGGGATCGTCGAGGCTAGATAGGTGCATCCGTGTAATGGCCAATCTGTTTTTAATGTCAGGCAGGAATTCAACTGGATTGGAAGGAGGCTCTCCAGAGAGATTGCGTGCGTGTCTTTTTGAGTGAGATTCCCTGGGCGCCATACTACATGGACATAAATCCTTTAAGACAGAAGTGTAGTTTCTCTTGAGGTCTGCTTATTGTGGAAGTCTGATGCTTTACCTGTTGACACCAAAGAGCCCTGCTCTTGGTCTCTCTCTGTCTTTGTCTGTCTTGGTGTTTCTCAATATGCATACTACCGTGCTCCTCATCCTCCGAGTGCATTCTCTGACCACATTCTCTTGAGTACGTTCTTGTGAGGACGAGAATGTGGAGAAAGCATAAAACATTACATTTGAGAATCACTCCCCTCTACTGTATTACCTCACGCTGCACCTCCCCATTCACTGAATCTTCTTCCAGCCTGGACAATGGCAACAATAGAGATGAAACAAGATGTACACAAAGCAACCGTTTTACTTCATAATAAACTAGGAATATGAATAGTAGCTAGCCAGCTAGTTAAACAGGCAAAAATGACCTAAAACGAATGTTATGCAATGCAACATAAATGTGCATTTTCCATGGATAACTACCAATTCTTTGTGGCTAGCTAGCAAGCCCTATTGATTTACTATGGACTTACTCATTCACTGAACCGTCTTCCAGACAGGATAACAATGGCAATCGAGACAAAATTACAAAGCAACCGTTTTACTTCATAACTATCAGCTAGCTATATGTTAATCGTAATAATGTAGCTAACCAGATAGGTAGGCAACAACACATCTGCCATGCTGACCCTCAACGCTGGGGCCCCTTAGGGGTGCATGCTTAGTGCCCTCACGTGCTCCCTGTTCACCCACAACTGCGTGGCCAAGCACGACTCCAACACCACCATTAAATTTGCTGACGACAACCGTGGTAGGCCTGATCACCAACAACGATGAGAGAGCCTATAGGGAGGAGGTCAGAGACCTGGCAGTGTGGTGCCAGGACAACAACCTCTCCCTCAATGTGAGCAAGACAAAGGAGCTGATCGTGGACTATAGGAAAAGGAGGGCCGAACAGGCCCCCGTTAACATCAACAGGGCTGTAGTGGAGCGGGTCGAGAGTTTCAAGTTCCTTGGTGTCCACATCACCAATGATCTGTCATGGTCCAAACACACCTAGACAGTCCTGAAGAGAGCACAACAAAACCTTTTCCCCCTCAGGAGACTGAGGATCTGGGGACCCAAGCCAAATCTTTTCAAAGTTCTACAGCTGCACCATCGAGAACATCCTGACAGGTTGCATCACCGCCTGGTATGGCAACTGCTAGGCATCCGACCACAAGGAGCTACAGAGGGTAATGCGTACGGCCCAGTACATCACTGGAGCCAAGCTTACTGCCATCCAGGACCTATATACTAGGCGGTGTCAGAAGAAAGCCCCAAAAATTGTCAGACTCCAGTCACCAAAGTCATAGCCTGTTCTCTCTGCTACCACAAGGCAAGTGGTAGAGGAGCGCCAAGTCTAGGTTCAAGAGGCTTCTTAACAGCTTCTACCCCCAAGCCATAAGACTGCTGAATGATTAATCAAATGGCCACCGGAGTATTTACATTTAGCCCAATTGACTTATTATGGACTTGCACTCTACGGTATGCAGGCAGATAAACATGCCAAAATTAACACAGCATGTATTTATTAACGTATCAAGATCAAATATTGTAGTCAGGCAACATAGGCAACATCTCATTCTGAAGTCGCAGTGTATTTTCTCTCGCTTCAGCTGAAATAATTGCGGTCATTGATTTCAAGAAATTGTGCATCATTTTTTTACGTGGTTGCGTCATATTTCGTTGCGTACTTTCCATTGAAGCTTGCTTTGATGCATGCTTTAAAATATGTACAAACGGAGTCCTCACTCACTCACTCACACACACACACACACACACACACACACACACACACACACAATGTGTGTGTGTCTGACATACTGTGGCTGTTGCAGTGACCTTATTACCGGCAGTCATGAGTCATGACCACAGTCAAATTCCATGCGACCGTTGAGTCACGGTAATCTCCTCTTATACATTCTGGACGCTAATGGCCTGGTACTCAGCGCTCTATTGTCAATGGAAAATCACGTCAAACACTTATCATCAAAACAGTATCATGCTTTTAAAACTCACCTCACTGTGATGATCAATTCAAAGCAGTTCAACAACCGGTTAAAACTGAGGGGAAAACATGGTCGTTTCAAAGCCTCACAACGAAATGGTGAGTATTAATTCAAATAACCATATGCATATTAGAACTTATGCATACGCATAGGACTCTTTATGCCCCCCCTCCAAAAAACGCAATAAAGAATAATGCTTGTGCCGTGACACAGTACAGAGCCTAATAGCCTACTGCATATTACGCATGGCAGAAAAACAACATAGATTTAAGATGTCTTCGGTACTTAATTGGTCTAGCCTTTTGCGTGTGGATTATTATTATTATTATTATGCTGCATACTGGATGGACTGGTTACCTTATGCTATGCTCCAAACGTTCTATTAATGAGTCTGGGAGAGAACATAAAGGCCTAGGTGAGGCTGTTGGTGTGTTGATTGTGCACTATAGTCTAGCTATAGGGCATTTTTCTATTTTCACAATTAATTGGCTGACGCTAACTTTAGCTACAGAATATCTCACCGCCGTGCGTTTTTATCTCCTTTCCTTTCTCCAGCGTGCAGAGAGGGGCTTTGAACAGTTTAATGAAATGTTTTCTTGTGAAAACAAGTTACTATTGATGTTCCCCTACAGATTTCACTTTGTTTCCAAAATGAAACTCTGGGTAGCTGCAGGAACAGTGTTGGAGAAGCCATGTTACTGAGTTTAGGCGAATATCACCTGTCGCTCAGCAAGAGGCTGCATGCTCCTCAGTGGTTGATGCGTGACGTGAAATAAGTGTTCCTATAAGCTCATATCTATATATCCCTCTGTGAAAGCAGACTTTTGAAGGTTGCCACTAAAGAGGAGGATCCCAGGTGCTACAATATTTATTTCTCAGTTGCTTATATTAAGCACAAACTTCACTATGAAACCGGAGTAGCCTACCCGGCATGATTGAAAGGAAAGCATCTCCATTCGCTGTTCGAGTACATACGGATGACATCTCTTTTTTCCCTTGCCCCTGTTCCTACCCATTTTGATAATGGCCCATTCTAAATCTAAACAAATTGTCAAGATTTTATTGAGAATAGTCTGCTGGGTGAAATATGATCACTTGATTAGAGAACAGCGTGTGCAGCCTGAGCCAAGTAACAGAGAGACAACTTTTGCATCTTCCACAAACATTTTTAGGTTGTGTTTTTGTATAAGCACTTTGTGACAACTGCTGATGTAAAAAGGGCTTTATAAATACATTTGTTTTGATGGAGGAGCCTCAACGCGCGCACACACACATTTTTTATTTAACCTTTATTTAACTAGTCAAGTCAGTTAAGAACAAATTCTTATTTACAGTGACGTCCTACCCCGGCCAAACCCGGAGAACGCTGGGCCAATTGTAAAGAACAAATTCTTATTTACAATGACGTTCTACCCCGGCCAAACCCGGAGAACGCTGGGCCAATTGTGCACCGCCCTATGAGACTCCCAATCACGGCCGGATGTGATACAGCCTGGATTCGAACCAGGGACTGTTGTGACACCTCTTGCACTGAGATGCAGTGCCTTAGACCGCTGCACCACACCCTTTGTGGATGTATTTTTATTCACCAAGAATAAGGGCCACGTCCCTCTTCGCTAGCTGGGGGAGAATAGAGCTGGTTTCTAAAATACATGTTCTATACAGGCATGTCTTCTATACAGGCATGTCTTCTATACAGGCATGTCTTCTATACAGGCATGTCTTCTATACAGGCATGTCTTCTATACAGGCATGTCCATAAGCTGCATCCCTGTTGTCAAAAAAAGAATGTTTAGCTCCAAACCCTTTAGTGTGTGCACTTTACTGTTTATACTTGTGATATCGCTGTTCAACAGTAAAAACAATCTGGTATTCAACATAATTTATTAATGTGTATAATGCCTATAATCATTAATTCAAAAGTCCAAAAATGGATGTACCAATCCCAGTATGCTTCTTTAAGGGCTCTGTTTGCATAGACTGTGTAGACCCCGTTAAAGAGCTCTGACATGCAGAGAGTCATGCCTTGCAGGTAGGCCCATTTCTCTGCTAGGTGCTATTGGGTCTGCATTGTTTTGCTCTCTCTCTCTCTGTCTATCCCCTACCGTCTCTCCTCAGGTAAACCACCTTTCTCTCTGAACCACGTACACTTGTGAGCAGAGTTCCCCTTTTGATATTTATTTTAAAGGGAGGCTGGAGAGAGACTTCTGTTTTTCTCTCCCTCAACTCCTCCTGTCTACTCCATGGAGGCACCTCAAAGCCTCCCTCTCCCTCCCCTTTCCTACTTGCTTTCCTTCCTTCCAGAGTTTTCCGGGGAGTGCTCCTGATCCCTAAAAGAACCAAGAGGAGAGGGAGAGAGGCTCTCAAAAGAGAGAGGGAGCGAAGGAGAGCAAAGGAAGGGAGGGGGATACAGCGAGAGAGAGAAGCCCCACTTCAGAGTGGCCCGGAGGGGTGCTCTGGGGAAGAAGGGATGTTCCTCTTCTCTCATCCACATGCAACTTTCATGAGATGGAGTGGGTTTCTTCTTTCGTAGAGAGGGAGAGGAAAAAAGAAAAGAACAGAAGGCCTAGATGTGTGTTGTGTTCAATAGGACGAAAGGAGACAACAGGGATAGTCCCTCATGGAAAGAAGTTTCACAGTGGCCACGCCCTTCTGGTGGGGTATGAATGTAAAAATCCCGCAATCTGCTGTTGGCACCTATACAAATTAGCCCCAAGGTTTCCTTAAGTCTTTTTCATTATCTTAAATTAAATACCGTGACGGTTTTCTCATTAGCTGGGAATGTTGTTTGAAATGACCTATACAACATACTTTGGTGATATCGTTATCGACCTACTGCATACCCCTTAAATATATACATTTTAGTGAACAGGGTTTGCTATTAGCATTCTAACACTCATTAAGAATGACTGGTAGAATCGCTAGCATAGCTTGCCGTCGATAGCATTCACTGGTTGAAGTTGAAGTAACTTTTGAGTGTAAAGGAGTTGACTGGTGACTGACGTGAATCAGGCTTTCTGTTATGAAAATGTGGCACCTGACATTTGAGAGATTTATCGGACCCATATGCATTGGGTGGTAATGTGATTAGGGCGTCTCCACCACGGTGCTCAGTATGACAGAAATCACATTTACGATATGGTAACAGAACATGCAAGATGAGGATGCAATGAGTAGGCTAATTGGGAGTAGGCTAATTGGGAGTAGGCTAATTGGGAGTAGGCTAATTGGGAGTAGGCTAATTGGGATATATCATTTTGGCAATTTAATTCCTAGCCTTATGGACACGCCGCCAATGAGCCTATTTCAATCTACTATCCCCCATAGTAGTAAAGTTGACCAATTCTATTTGTCAGCTTGTCGAGAAAGAAATAGCCCAAACAGACTCTGGGACAGTTGTGGGACAATAGACCACAAATTCATACAACCAGTAGACCTACTGTAGACTACATACTACATGATGCAACAGATCAGAACGTTTAGCTTAAAATGTTGAGAAACTATTATTTCTTAAAGTATTACCACAGCGATGCCTACAAGGCAGTAGGCTACACGTGAATGGGGTGGCAGGTAGCCTAGTGGTTAGAGCGTTGGACTAGTAACCGAAAGGTTGCAAGATCGAATCCCTGAGCTGACAAGGTAAAAATCTGTCGTTCTGCCCATGAACAAGGCAGTTAACCCACTGTTCCTAGGTCGTTATTGAAAATAAGAATTTGTTCTTAACTGACTTGCCTAGTTAAATTAAGGTAAAAAATAAATAAAAATATGTGCATTTGGCTACTGGACAATCAAAACAAGTTGAAAACCAATAGAACATGAGAGAAATAGGCTGCTGGTTTCAATGGAATATTGAAGTATTGAAAATAATTGCCTCTACGGATATGGTTGGATTTTGCCAAGCTACTTTGAAGCAAGGTAAAACACACCTCATAATGTATAGTAAAGCGTTCAGGTTTCAAACAGTTAAGTAGCCATAGGTTTTCAAACTGGCTACAGCTCATTGCAAAGTGGTGTGTGACGCTAATGAAGCCTGCCTGCCATTGCCTATGCATTTGAATGGCAAATGGGAAGCGCGCTTTAATTACCGGTTGAGAAAAAAAAATAGGAGCTCTTTTTAATCATGGCCCAAAAACAATTTTTAAAACACGATTGTGAGTTGTTGCACAATGATTGAGTTTATAAAATCTCTATTCTGTGCATGTGATAAAGATACATAACGAATATACACAAGCGCCCATTTAATTCTACTAAATTATGCTAATTAACCTATAGACTGATGAGCATGACCGGTCTAATGTATTTATATCAACTAGTATTGAATAGGCTAAAAATAATTATTTTGCAATGGGATTCTTTATTTTTTTACCTGACAATTGGCTGCTGCACATTTTATAGCTATTACCGACTATCAGAAACCCTGCCGTGAATATATATCATTCACAACATTTGGACGGGAGCTATAATCCAGTCATAAAACAAAACAACTCTAAACTGTGTTTGAATTCTGGCTTGTCTGAACTGCCTTCAAGGGGGAAGGATTGCTTCTGTACCCCACTTCTGTGATTTTAGTTGAAAATGTCACTTTCCCATGTAGACATATGAGTGAAGCGCAGTATGTTTTGGGGCTTTAGGACTTCCTGCTTTTGAAGTTGTCTTTGGGGGGGGGTGAAGTGGACGTGATGTCCTTTCAAAGATGTTTTGCAGGGTAAATAAGAGGCTTGTTTGCAGGGTAAATAAGAGGCTTGTTTGCAGGGTAAGTATGAGGCTTGTTTGCAGGGTAAATAAGAGGCTTGTTTGCAGGGTAAGTATGAGGCTTGTTTGCAGGGTAAATAAGAGGCTTGTTTGCAGGGTAAGTATGAGGCTTGTTTGCAGGGTAAGTATGAGGCTTGTTTGCAGGGTAAATAAGAGGCTTGTTTGCAGGGGTAAGTATGAGGCTTGTTTGCAGGGTAAATAAGAGGCTTGTTTGCAGGGTAAGTATGAGGCTTGTTTGCAGGGTAAGTATGAGGCTTGTTTGCAGGGTAAATAAGAGGCTTGTTTGCAGGGTAAGTATGAGGCTTGTTTGCAGGGTAAATAAGAGGCTTGTTTGCAGGGTAAATATGAGGCTTGTTTGCAGGGTAAGTATGAGGCTTGTTTGCAGGGTAAATAAGAGGCTTGTTTGCAGGGTAAATAAGAGGCTTGTTTGCAGGGTAAATAAGAGGCTTGTTTGCAGGGTAAATAAGAGGCTTGTTTGCAGGGTAAATAAGAGGCTTGTCTAGGAAAATATGAAAAGGTTCAGAAGGCTAAAGCTTGGACATGAGGAGAGAACCATCCCATTTTGTGTGCTTGCCTGCCATGGGAATAGTCGGAGTGTTGTGTGGGCTGTCTGCTTGATCCCTGTGGGTGCGGTGTGTGTGTGTGTGTGTGTCGTATTGAGCTAGCTTAAAGGGACATTTTAAAAACTTTCTATTCATCTCCAGCACCTCAACATCAACATATGTCAAAATGTCCGTTTTCTATGTTTTGTAGGAAAAAATGTGTTTCCAATGACATCATCAACCAATCAGCAGACAATTAGTAGGTAATGCCTACTTACAATTGGTTTTAAATCACATGATGCACACCTTATTGTCTGTCTTTTTAAATGCAAAACATAGAAACACACCGTTTTCACTTATGTTGATGTTGGGGTGATGCTGGAGATGATGAGTTTAAAAAGTTTAAAAAAAATAAGTGACGTTTCACTTTAGCTTACCTGTCTCCCTGTCTGTGGCTCTGCAGCTTATGGAGATTCACTCAGTTCCTGGAAATTGGGAGCTGAGAGATGGAGCAGCTTTAGCCAAGAGTCTCGTGTGTGTTACTGAACTAGCTGGCAACCAGACAGTGGGTGTGGGTGGTGTGTGTGCCTGCCTGTGTCAGGAGCAGTCCCATAAACCTGCGTAATGAAAAAGGATCCAGTGAATTTCTCTGGTTGTCTGATGAGGCAGTTCATTAAGGAGTTCTCCTCGTCTTCATGTTTTTGATTAGCTCTGTTGTAGAAGGAAAATATTCACCAGTTTGTACATTTTTTATGAATGACAAAACAAAGTTTCAAATTTTTAGTTGCATTTTCCTGTTTTTGTCCCTACCAAAAAAACATTAAATCTCTTTTCAATATCAGTCACTCATTTTTTTTCACATCTTCTGTCTCTCAGGCTTTTTCTCTCTCTCGTTCTCGCTTTTTTGTTCTCGCTCTCTTTTTTTTGTCCTCATGTAATTCTTTCCTTTTCCTCCATTAACCATGGCAGTGGTATACAATGTCTACTGTTAACTTCCTATCAGTCATCCATTGTAGATAGGCAGGCTAAGTGTGAGTGAAGTTGGCCGTGGCAAATGACTGTAATACAATGAGCTTTAGCTCACTCTACAATCACTGCGTTGCTTTGCTCTTTAAAGGAGAAACGCAGGTTCTTGGAAATAAATAAATGTTATTGAAATGCTGCTTATTGTTGCATGATGACATTGATCGATATAAATATGAACACAGGCCTAGTACTGATATTTACAGATTGATCATGTGGTTGGCAGGTTGATCATGTGCTTGGCAGGTTGATCATGTGGTTGGCAGGTTGATCATGTGCTTGGCAGGTTGATCATGTGGTTGCACTCTGAAAAGGAAAGTGAATGAATGGGGTGAGTGTCTGACCTGGATAAAGGGAGATGGTGAAAGCATTCATTTACACTGCCCTGTTGTACCTCAACTCCTCTAGTCTGGCTCACCTGTATGTGGCTACAGTCAGTCACATCCATCGAGATGGAATAAGGATATATAAAACGTAATATCACTAGTCTAACATCTATGGCCAAACCCCTATTCTGACTGACTGTTTTGTCAGGCCTCTACACCATTTGGACAGGTCTGAGGCAGTGAGGGTTGGAGAACACAGACACGATGCGATCAGACAAGACGCATGGATTACAGATTACGTGATGCTGATGTGCTTTTGTGCAATAAGAGTTTCTCTAGGTCAGGGATGGGCAACTGCTGACCCCCTTTTTGATGTAAAAAGGGCTTTATAAATACATTTTGATTGATTTGACTGACAGTCACTCAATTAGCGCATGTCAGCAAAAAAATAAATTGTGGGGTAAGTTAGTCTAGCTGCCAGCTATCTAAACGTGTAAGAATCATGGTCGAATTACCAACCGAGGGGCCCCCACTCACTCAGATATCATACTAAAAACTGCTAACATTTATTTCCGCCTCATGGGAAAATGTGTAGAATGACAGGAAATTAACTCTAAAACGTACATTTTTGCTCTCTGCTGTCAAGAGGGAGTCAGCTAAAAAAACATTTTGCTTAGGGCCCTCAAAAGGCTACGTCAGGCTCTGACTGCATGTGTGGGTACACAGACCTGCAAACCACTGCGGCCCCTCATGAGTCCAGATTGTTTGTGGCCTTCATCTCTAACCATCCTTGGTCTAGGGTAATGATCCCGAGATGAGAGATCTGAGGGGAGCATGGGGAGATACACGGAGAGGGAGGAGGGTGAGAGGCGAGGGGGAGGGATGTCTCGCCCAGAAGGAAGCGTCTCCATGTGGTGCATTTACACCCTGCCGCATTCTGCACTCTCCCAGCTCCATGTTATACCAGCCTCACCCCTCCCAGTTCCTAGCTCCATGCCATATCAGCCTCCTAGCTCCATGCCATATCAGCCTCCTAGCTCCATGCCATATCAGCCTCCTAGCTCCATGCCATATCAGCCTCCTAGCTCCATGCCATACCAGCCTCCAAGCTCCTTGCCATATCAGCCTCCTAGCTCCGTGCCATATCAGCCTCCTAGCTCCGTGCCATATCAGCCTCCTAGCTCCGTGCCATACCAGCCTCCTAGCTCCGTGCCATATCAGCCTCCTAGCTCCGTGCCATACCAGCCTCCTAGCTCCGTGCCATACCAGCCTCCTAGCTCCGTGCCATACCAGCCTCCTAGCTCCGTGCCATACCAGCCTCCTAGCTCCGTGCCATACCAGCCTCCTAGCTCCGTGCCATACCAGCCTCCTAGCTCCGTGCCATACCAGCCTCCTAGCTCCGTGCCATACCAGCCTCCTAGCTCCGTGCCATACCAGCCTCCTAGCTCCGTGCCATACCAGCCTCCTAGCTCCGTGCCATACCAGCCGCCTAGCTCCGTGCCATACCAGCCGCCTAGCTCCGTGCCATACCAGCCGCCTAGCTCCGTGCCATACCAGCCGCCTAGCTCCGTGCCATACCAGCCGCCTAGCTCCGTGCCATACCAGCCGCCTAGCTCCGTGCCATACCAGCCGCCTAGCTCCGTGCCATACCAGCCGCCTAGCTCCGTGCCATACCAGCCGCCTAGCTCCGTGCCATACCAGCCGCCCAGCTCCGTGCCATACCAGCCGCCTAGCTCCGTGCCATACCAGCCTCCCAGCTCCGTGCCATACCAGCCCTCCTAGCTCCGTGCCATACCAGCCTCCTAGCTCCGTGCCATACCAGCCTCCTAGCTCCGTGCCATACCAGCCTCCTAGCTCCGTGCCATACCAGCCTCCTAGCTCCGTGCCATACCAGCCTCCTAGCTCCGTGCCATACCAGCCCCCTAGCTCCGTGCCATACCAGCCCCCTAGCTCCGTGCCATACCAGCCCCCTAGCTCCGTGCCATACCAGCCCCTAGCTCCGTGCCATACCAGCCCCCTAGCTCCGTGCCATACCAGCCCCTAGCTCCGTGCCATACCAGCCCCTAGCTCCGTGCCATACCAGCCCCTAGCTCCGTGCCATACCAGCCCCTAGCTCCGTGCCATACCAGCCCCTAGCTCCGTGCCATACCAGCCCCTAGCTCCGTGCCATACCAGCCCCCTAGCTCCGTGCCATACCAGCCCCTAGCTCCGTGCCATACCAGCCCCTAGCTCCGTGCCATACCAGCCCCTAGCTCCGTGCCATACCAGCCCCTAGCTCCGTGCCATACCAGCCCCTAGCTCCGTGCCATACCAGCCTCCTAGCTCCGTGCCATACCAGCCCCCTATCTCCGTGCCATACCAGCCCCCTAGCTCCGTGCCATACCAGCCTTCCAGCGCCTATCTCCGTGCCATACCAGCCTCCTAGCTCCATGCCATACCAGCCCCCTAGCTCCATGCCATACCAGCCTTCCAGCGCCTAGCTCCGTGCCATACCAGCCCCCTAGCTCCATGCCATACCAGCCTTCCAGCGCCTAGCTCCGTGCCATACCAGCCCCCTAGCTCCATGCCCTACCAGCCTCACCCACTGTGCCTCACACACCCATTCCTCAACCACTGGGTGCCATACAACAGGGATCTGACAGGAGGGAAGAAAGGAGAGGGTGCAGAGAGAGGGAAGATAGGCGAGAAGCAGTGGGAAATACAGAGACCGCGAGAGATGGAGAGAGGAAAAGTGGATTCGCCAACTATCTTCAAGTTCAATGAATTCAATTCCTGAGTGAAATTAAGTAGCAATGGGAAGAAATTGACACAAGCTTTGACCTGCCGCCCACATGTTTTTCTAGTCAATTCATTAAATGGAGCGTTTGATGAAAATGATGTATTTACAGATTGTTTTCTCCTCCAGATCTTTTAGCCATGCAGCCTTTACGCCCTTACAAGTTTCATTAAATCCACCTATAAGGTGGCTATAAATTATATTTGGACCTTAGTTTTTCAAAAGAGGTAAACAAATTGAATGATATAGACAACCAATGTTCTTTATCCCCTTTCTATACCAATCTTTCCAGAAAACCACTATTTTCAATTTAGGGTTGTTCCATAATGAAGCAGAGCTTGTCAGGAAAGTTGAAGATTTCTCTCTCTCATGAATCTGACTCCATATATTTTTTTTGTATGGGACATTATTGGATTCTGCAGTCCCACGTTTTGTTAACTCAAATAATTTGATGTTTCGAATGGGGCATCCTCCATGTCCACCCAAATTGGCCTATTAGAGTTCTCAGTAAAGAGAGAGCCTATTTGGGCAGCTACAAAGGCTTCTTGATATAATTGCATGTCAGGGAGCTTTAATCTTCCCTTCTCAGTCGAATTATGTCATCTCGCTAGTTTCATCCTGGCCCTTTTACCGGCCCAAACAAACTCCGTAATAATTTTCTTTATGGATATAAAGGTATAGACCTGTATGGACAGTGGTAACATGCTAATGACCATCTTTATAACCTGTATCCTACACCATAATAAGATTTGTAGCTTATCCCAGCTCTTAAACTGGAGTTCAATTTTGTTCAGTAGTTAGTCAAGGTTTTCAGAAATCATGTTCTCTAGACCAGGATTTAAAGTGATCCCCAGGTACCTCAAGTCTTTAGGGACCCATTGAAACCTCCAGCTGAGATCATTTCTCAGACAATGTTTTGATAGCGGCATTACTTCAGATTTGGTCCAGTTTACTTTAAAGCCTGATGTCTCTGAAAATGCATTTAAGTCCAGTAAAGGAGATATGTTGAGTTGGAGCCTGACATTATTAGTAATATGTTGTCTGCATAAAGCAGTTGTTTATTCTCCCTACCTCCCATATTAACCCCTTTGATTGACTGATGCAGCCTAATGGCTTTGGCTAATGGTTCTAATGCTAGAATAAATAGGAGGGGCGAGAGACAGTCACCTTGTTTCGTGCCTCGTCCTACTGAAAATGGAGATGATCGTAGTCCGTTAGTGACTACTGTGGATTTGGGGTCGTTGTACATAAGTTTAATAATATTCTGAAAGCCCTGTCCAAATCCAAATTTATTTATAGTATAATGCAGGTAGTCCCGGCCCACCCTGTCAAAGGCTTTCTCTGCATCTAGGGATAAGGCTGCCACTGAAGTATCCAAATCTTTTGCATTCCAGATGACATGCAGTAGGCGTCTAAGATTGTCATATGAAGTTCTGCCTTTCGCAAATCCTACCTGGTCTGGATTTTTGATTTTCTTAATTAAATAATTCACCCTCATAGCCAAAAGTTTTGTAAAAAAAATTCTCGCACTCATGGGGATCCTTTCCTTTTTTAAGGATGAGAATGATTACTGCATCACTTATAGAAGGTGGGAGCTCACCTGTGTCAATCGATGTGTTCAATGTTTTCAATATTTTTGGGCTTTGCTGCTCCTCAAACCTTTTCTAGAAATCACTGGGTATCCCATCCAACCCCGTGGGTGCTTGTCTTATAGTTTCGGTCAATTCCTCATGTAATTGGCCCGTCGATCCAGTTCCTGTCTTCCTCTGTTAGTTTAGGAAGTTTCAGATTCTGAAAGAATGCCTCTGCTTTCTGCATATCTAAAGGACCGTCTGTAGTATGAAGTTCCTGATAGAAGTCTCTAAATATATTGTTTATTTCTTTATGATCGGTAATCAGCTTGCCTGTCTTTTTTCTGATTCCACCTATTTGCAGATCTGTTTCTCTAGATTTCGATTGACTGGCCAGTGGTTTTCCTGCCTTTTCCCCTGATTCATACCATCTCTGCTTCAGCCTGTACAGGGAATATTCAGCTTTTTTTACTGAATAAAGTATTCAGCTCGTATTTGGTTTTCGTCAGGTTTACCAGAAAACTGTTTCAAAGAACATCGTAATATTTTAAGCATAAACACTCAGTGAGACTGTTACTTACAACATAGGAAGTTCTCCTATCAGCTTAGACAAAAATGGTGATGAATCTGTGATGAACCACTGCTGCCATGCGGATCTTCCATAGCCTACCACGCTACTCAGATTGTTCGGCCTCATTAACGTCCGCGACACACTTCTTTGCCTCCTTTGGGTCTGTGAAACTACTTTGTGATCCTCTCACAGTAACCCAGAACACGACAGTAGTGCAAGGAGTATTTCAGTCCCCATTTCATGCACATGAAATGGGGCGGCAGGTAGCCTAGTGGTTAGAGCGTTGGACTAGATCGAATCCCCGAGCTGACTAGGTAAAAATCTGTCGTTCTGCCCCTGAACAAGGAAGGCCGTCATTGAAAATAAGAATTTGTTCTTAACTGTCTTGCCTAGTTAAATAAAGGTAAAATAAACATGTCTCTTTCTTCTATGAACGCATTTCTCTTGTCCTGAACCTCCTTGAAAAAGTCAGGGAAAACTCCACCTTTGTCCCTTTCCAGTGAAAAGACCTTCTCCCTGTCAATGTATGGTAAGAATTTCTCCAGGATAGGCCGTGGGGCTGGTACTGGGCGCAGTGTCGTGTTATGTTTTCCCATGTTGATATCCTCTCTTCGGCGTTTGTAACTTGGTTGTCGAGAGTGTCCACTTTTGTTTTCAATGCACCCACTATGTTTTATTTCAGCCACATTCTCACCCTCTTTTGCAATTTTATCTTCGATATTTTTGTTCACTTTGTGAATCTGCTTTAGAACTGGGTCATCAGGCTGTCCTTCTCCACCATTTTCCTTGCTAGCAGCAGCTGCAGGTAGAGACAACATTTTTGTGTTTTTCATTAAAAGTGTCTGATTTTGTGCGTTTCCAAGTCGATTTTCCATGTACCCGATATCTTAGACAATTAGTTAACAAAAGGTGTAACTAGGCGTTAAATAATCAGGTTGGAGCTACACAGCCTCTAGTTAGCTGCTGCTCTTCACAACATTGTCGCCGGAAGTCGACAGGTAGGCTATATTAAGTACAGGCTATATGTAGCAAAGCAACTCCCGCCGCTTCTTCCTCGCTAATCAAATCTACATTTTTCTCAATGCCCATTTAAAGGCTAATTTAAAAGCCCTAATGCAATTTCCAAGCCTCTCTGACCATCCTCTTACTTCACTGTTTGTGACTTGCAATTGAAGAAGAGAGGGAGAGAAGGAGGTAGAGGGATGTAGGTGGAAGGAAGAGAGGGGGATGTAGGGGGAGGAAGAGGGGAGGGAACAAGTGATGTAGAGGAGAGGGAGAGGTTGATGGAGAGATTGAACGGAAAGAAGAGGCTGGAGAAAGTGATGAAAAGAGCAGGTGGGGGGGTTTAAAGATTTAGAGGGGAAGGGAGTGAGAGAGAGGGAATGATAGAGAAAGAGAGAGCGAGTCAGAGGGAGAGAGATTGTCTGAGTGTTTTCATCACAGGGGTGAAGTTGTCTCTGCTTGCATAAAACATGGAGCTGTCTGAACCACAGTGCTCAGTAGCACATATGCTCTGGCCACAGGTGATTTGTAGAGCAGTTATTCCAGGGCACGTGTGTGTGTGTGTCTTTTGAGAAAGTGTGTGTGTGTACACGACCCTGTACGTTTGTGTGTGTGTGTGTGTGTGTGAGGAGGATTGGGTAGAGGCGGCTGGGACGGGGACGTGCCGTATTTCATCTGGCGCATCGATCACTGATTTTAAAACGTTACATCTTATGCACTTGGCTAGCCAGCACTACTGAGCAGAGCTGTTTGTATGTGTGTGTCCATAGGGGGCTGGGGAGGGGTCTGACCACATAGGGTAGCCCAGCACTACCACCTGCCTCAGCTAATCAAAGGCTTGGTGATTAGTTGATACGTTTAATTGAAACAATTGCGTTAGTGTTGGCTTGGATTTGATCCACATTGAAAAACACAGATCCAGGTTTTATTGTCCCTATGGTGACCCTGTGTCTCCCATCTTCACCAAGTCCTCTGTCCTAGAGAGAAAGACATCCCTTAGTGAAGCAGTTTACTTTAAGCGTGGCTTTCTCTACCCCTTTCTCGGTCTTATACAATACTGGCCCAGCCACTCACTCGGTCAATTCCAGGCCAAAACATGTCTAAAAATACTGGGGATGCTGCTGGACTGAAATTACTTTTTCCTTCCTCCTTGGAGCCGGGGCGGAACGCACGCTGTGCAATTTAAATGCTAATCTAGGGACTATTTACTGGCTATTAAGAGGTTATTGAGTCTTCGGCCTCTGTGGCTCTCGCCGTGCCGTGGGTTCAACAGAAAATATGTTTCTGTTTTGTTAGAGGGGTGAGATGGGAATTGTCGGTGTGTTGGAAGTGTGAGCAGTTTTGCTAACGCAGCATTGCTAGGAAGTGTGGGTGTGTGTTCATGCGCTGGTTAGTCAGTCAGTGCCAAAATGAGGACCCAAACTTGACCCCCGTTTCACCTTTCCCTCTCTCTCTTCTCTAGTCCAATCATGTCAGATGTGGTTAGCATAAAGACCAATCAGGATTTAGCTTAATAGGAAGCGGGAGCCTCCAGATTACTAGAAGTTGACTCAGAGACTTTTTGGACAGGAGGCTGCTTTGTGAGCACAATGTTGTTGGGTGTAGCGCCCAGCAGAACCAACAAACTCTGAATTACTCTACATTAATCAATGAAACAGGGTGGAGAGAGGATAGGGGGAGGTGTGTGTGTGTGTGTGTGTGAGAGAGAGAGAGAGAGGGGCATGGATTGGATAGAAGTATACAAAGCATAACAAAGGTTCCTAGCCATGCGCCAGCTACAGTAGCTGCATCGGCCCTGCACTCTGCATACAGAGTCTAGCTTAGCCTAGCACTCACCACTCAGCATACAGAGCCTAGCCTAGCCTAGCACACACCACACTTCACCACTCAGCATACAGAGCCTAGCCTAGCACACACCACACCTCACCACTCAGCATACAGAGCCTAGCCTAGCACACACCACACCTCACCACTCAGCATACAGAGTCACACTGCCCCTCACCACACCACACTGCCCCTCACCACACCACACTGCCCCTCACCACACCACACTGCCCCTCACCTCACCACACTGCCCCTCACCTCACCACACTGCTCCCTCACCTCACTCACACTGCCCTCACCTCACCACACTGCCCTCACCACACCACACTGCCCTCACCACACCACACTGCCCCTCACCACACCCACACTGCCCTCACCACACCACACTGCCCTCACCACACCACACTGCCCCCTCACCACACCACACTGCCCCTCACCTCACCACACTGCCCTCACCACACCACACTGCCCCCTCACCTCACCACACCACACTGCTCCCTCACCTTACTACACCACACTGCCCTCACCTCACCACACCACACTGCCCTCACCACACCACACTGCCCCTCACCACACCACACTGCCCCCTCACCACACCACACTGCCCTCACCACACCACACTGCCCCTCACCACACCACACTGCCCCCTCACCACACCACACTGCCTCCCTCACCACACCACACTGCCCCCTCACCACACCACACTGCCCTCACCACACCACACTGCCCCTCACCACACCACACTGCCCCTCACCACACCACACCACACTGCCCCTCACCACACCACACTGCCCTCACCACACCACACTGGCCCCTCACCTCACCTCACCGCCTCACCTCACCTCACCACACTGCCCCTCACCTCACCACACCACACTGCCCCTCACCTCACCCACACCACACTGCCCCTCACTACACCCACACCGCCCTCACCACACCACACCGCTCTCACCACACCACACCGCCTCCCTCACCTCACCACACCACACTGCCCTCACCACACCACACTGCCCTCACCACACCACACTGCCCTCACCACACCACACTGCCCCTCACCACACCACACTGCCCCCTCACCACACCACACTGCCCTCACCACACCCACACTGCCCTCACCACACCACACTGCCCTCACCACACCACACTGCCCCCTCACCACACCACACTGCCCTCACCACACCACACTGCCCTCACCTCACCACACTGCCCCCTCACCTCACCACACACTGCTCCCTCACCTCACCACACTGCCCCTCACCTCACCACACTGCCCCCTCACCACACCACACTGCCCCTCACCACACCACACTGCCCTCACCACACCACACTGCCCCCTCACCACACCCACACTGCCCCCTCACCACACCACACTGCCCCTCACTCACACCACACTGCCCCTCACCTCACCACACTGCCCCTCACCACACCACACTGCCCCTCACCTCACCACACCACACTGCCCCTCACCTTACCACACCACACTGCCCTCACCTCACCACACCACACTGCCCTCACCACACCACACTGCCCTCACCACACCACACTGCCCCCTCACCACACCACACTGCTCCCTCACCACACCACACTGCCCTCACCACACCACACTGCCCCTCACCACACCACACTGCCCCTCACCACACCACACTGCCCCCTCACCACACCACACTGCCCTCACCACACCACACACTGCCCCCTCACCACACCACACTGCCCCTCACCACACCACACCACACTGCCCCTCACCACACCACACTGCTCCCTCACTCACACCACACACTGCTCCCTCACCTCACCTCACCGCCTCTCACCTCACCTCACCACACTGCCCTCACCTCACCACACCACACTGCCCCTCACCTCACCACACCACACTGCTCCCTCACTACACCACACCGCCTCACCACACCACACCGCCCTCACCACACCACACCGCCCTCACCTCACCACACCACACTGCCCCCTCACCACACCACACTGCCCCTCACCACACCACACTGCCCTCACCACACCACACTGCTCCCCTCACCACACCACACTGCTCCCCTCACCACACCACACTGCCCCCTCACCACACCACACCACACTGCCTCCCTCACCACACCACACTGCCCCTCACCACACCACACTGCCCCCTCACCTCACCTCACCGCCTCACCTCACCTCACCACACTGCCCCTCACCTCACCACACCACACTGCCCCCTCACCTCACCACACCACACTGCCCTCACTACACCACACCGCCCTCACCACACCACACCGCCTCACCTCACCACACCACACTGCCCCCTCACCACACCACACTGCCCCCTCACCACACCACACTGCCCCTCACCACACCACACTGCCCTCACCACACCACACTGCCCTCACCACACCACACTGCCCCCTCACCACACCACACTGCCCCTCACCACACCACACTGCCCTCACCACACCACACTGCCCCTCACCACACCACACTGCCCTCACCACACCACACCACACCACACCACACTGCCCCTCACCACACCACACCACACTGCCCTCACCACACCACACCACACTGCCCTCACCACACCACACCACACTGCCCCTCACCACACCACACCACACTGCCCTCACCACACCGCACTGCTCCTCACCACACCACACCGCCCTCACCACACCACACCGCCTCACCTCACCACACCACACTGCCCTCACCACACCACACTGCCCCTCACCACACCACACTGCCCCTCACCACACCACACTGCCCCTCACCACACCACACTGCCCCTCACCACACCACACTGCCCTCACCACACCACACCACACTGCCCCTCACCACACCACACTGCCCCTCACCACACCACACTGCCCCTCACCTCACCTCCCTCACCTCACCTCACCACACTGCCCCTCACCTCACCACACCACACTGCCCCTCACCTCACCACACCACACTGCCCCTCACTACACCACACCGCCCCTCACCACACCACACCGCCCCTCACCACACCACACCGCCCCTCACCTCACCACACCACACTGCCCCTCACCACACCACACTGCCCCTCACCACACCACACTGCCCCTCACCACACCACACTGCCCCTCACCACACCACACTGCCCTCACCACACCACACTGCCCCTCACCACACCACACTGCCCCTCACCACACCACACTGCCCCTCACCACACCACACTGCCCTCACCACACCACACCACACCACACCACACTGCCCTCACCACACCACACCACACTGCCCCTCACCACACCACACCACACTGCCCCTCACCACACCACACCACACTGCCCCTCACCACACCACACCACACTGCCCCTCACCACACCGCACTGCTCCTCACCACACCGCACTGCCCCTCACCACACCACACTGCCCCTCACCTCACCTCACCACACTGCACCTCACCTCACCACACCACACCACACCACACCACACTGCCCCTCACCTCACCACACCACACTGCCCCTCACCTCACCACACCACACCACACTGCCCCTCACCTCACCACACCACTGCCCCTCACCACACCACACAACACTGCCCCTCACCTCACCACACAACACTGCCCCTCACCACACCTCACCACACAACACTGCCCCTCACCACACCTCACCACACTGCCCCTCACCTCACCACACCGCCCCTCACCTCACCTCACCACACCGCCCCTCACCTCACCACACCACACCGCCCCTCACCTCACCACACCACACCGCCCCTCACCTCACCTCACCACACTGCCCCTCACCTCACCACACTGCCCCTCACCTCACCACACCGCCCCTCACCTCAACTCACCACACCGTCCCTCACCACACCACACCTCACCACATTCTCTTTCAAACACACGCTCAGCCAACTCTGAGTGCAAGAGATAAGCATGCATCTCCTCACAGATTTCCTGTAAGAAGCCACCCTATAGCCCTCCTGCCCTCCCACCCTATAGCCCTCCTGCCCTCCCACCCTATAGCCCTCCTGCCCTCCCATCCTCCCCCTGGCTCTTCTTTTAATCCACTGCCCAGTGAAAAGACCCACTGCAGTTGATAGTCATGAATAGCAAGGTCAGCGCCAGGGGACGGCCAAACAAAGGATGAAGCTGCCTCCATTGAAGCACAGCAATTTAGAAGGTGTTAACTGTTAACCCAATACGACCACCGAGGGGGAAAGCACTTAGGATTGACCAGCGATTACCAATTATACATTTAGCTGCCACAATAATGCTCAGCTCTACTAATCTCTAGTGTCACTTCACCTGTCATGGTGGCATCGTTGTATCGTAACTGTCCTAACGCTGGGTCGTTACGTTGTTTCAGTTGTTAGGGACAACTTCGACTTGTTTGACCGTAACGTTCTAACTGGTCTAAATGTTGTCTAACCTCATAGTTATTTTTATTGGCTGTTTTGCTGACCCTTGTTCTGTGTTTCTCATTGGCCAGGTATTGAGTGTCCGCGCGGCTCCAGGAACATGCCCGGCGGCATGCAGGTGGCTGAGCCCTTCAGCGACGAGGCCATGGCCTTCACCAAGGAGCTGGTACTGCAGAGAGAGGTAAGCGCAACATCCATTTTGGCTCCAATTTCTTTGATTTCAGTGGTTTTACTTGCGACTGCATGTTTGGCTGGTTCAGTGCTCGGAGATATTGGATCACATTCGACCTCCGCCTCAAGGCACCCTCTGTGAGTTGCGTGGATGGTCGACGATTTTGGATCATGTTTGACCTCCATTTAGGTTCATCTATGGATTTCTGGTGCCTAGTTTCCCTTGGTGAATGCCATTCTACATTGACGATAGGAGTTGTTTGTGTTAACTGTGAACCAAGGCTTAGTCTTCCCTCCTCTTCCCCTCATGTCCTTCTGCCATACATCCTTTTCTGACGAGCCGTGGAGAGACGATTAGGGCCTCCACTCCATCACTTGACCAAATCCATAGAACGTCTCAGTTGAATAATGTTAGAGCAGAAAGAAGGGGTGACAGGGAGGACAGGCGATAATTTAGCCACCTCAAAACCACCCTGTTATGCCCCATTCTGTGAAACCCAAAACCTTTCATTGGCCGACTTCCCAACCCCTTTTGTTCTCTCTGGCAAATGTGGCCTTGTCTCACCCTCCCTCCAGATACTCTCTTTTACAAACTGATTCAAGGTCAGTTTTGTATCCCCTCACTAATAGTTAAAGGTATAATTTGGCATGGGTAAGCTGATCCTAGATCCAAACGTTTGACATGTTAAACAGGAAGCCCATTGAAGCTAGCTCTGAATCCAATGACAGCTAGCCTACTGTAACTCTGTAACTCTGTTGGACCCTGGTGAATGGCTCTGCGGGGGCGTGCGTATCCCATGCTCTTTTGAGCCCCTCTAATTGTCATGGAAATGTGGCTTTGAGGCCAAAGGTTTTGGCTGGTGTGGAGTTGAGCTGAGGATGAGCTGAGCTAGCCAGATTGCTGCACTAGATTCCCAACTGAAAAGCTTTGGTTCTGGAAATGAGGTTTGCAGGGGGAGTATTCGTGATGGGGGCACAGTCAGACTCGGACCGCTCTGGCTGACAGGGACACACATACATAACACCCACATATGCAGTTGAAGTCAGAAGTTTACATACACCTTAGCCAAATACATTTAAACTGAGTTTTTCACAATTCCTGACATTTAATCCTAGTAAAGATTCCCTGTCTTAGGTCAGTTAGGATCACTGCTTTGTTTTAAGAATGTGAAATGTCAGAATAATAGTAGAGAGAATGATTTATTTCAGCTTTTATTTCTTTCATCACATTCCCAGTGGGTCAGACGTTTATATACACTCAATTAGTATTTGGTAGCATTGCCTTTAAATTGTTTAACTTGGGTTAAATGTTTCGGGTAGTCTACCACAAGCTTCCCACAATAAGTTGGGGGAATTTTGGCCCATTCCTCCTGACAGAGCTGGTGTAACTGAGTCAGGTTTGTAGGCCTCCTTGCTCGCACACGCTTTTTCAGTTCTGCCCACAAATGTTCTATAGGATTGAGGTCAAGGCTTTGTGATGGCCACTCCAATACCTTGACTTTGTTGTCCTTAAGCCATTTTGCCACAACTTTGGAAGTATGCTTGGGGTCATTGTACATTTGGAAAAACCCATTTGTGACCAAGCTTTAACTTCCTGACTGATGTCTTGAGATGTTGCTTCAATATATCCACATCATTTTCCTTCCTGATGATGCCATCTATTTTGTGAAGTGCACCAGTCCCTCCTGCAGCAAAGCACCCCCACAACATGATGCTGCCACCCCCGTGCTTCACGGTTGGGATGGTGTTCTTCAGCTAGCAAGCCTCCCCCTTTTTCCTCCAAACATAACGTCATTATGGCCAAACAGTTCTATTTTTGTTTCATCAGACCAGAGGACATTTCTCCAAAAAGTAAGATCTTTGTCCCCATGTGCAGTTGCAAACCGTAGTCGGGCTTTTTTTATGGCGGTTTTGGAGCAGTGGCTTCTTCCTTGCTGAGCGGCCTTTCAGGTTATGTCGATATAGGACTCGTTTTACTGTGGATATAGATACTTGTGTACCTGTTTCCTCCAACATCTTCAAGGTCCTTTGCTGTTGTTCTGGGATTGATTTTCAATTTTTGCACCAACGTACGTTCATCTCTAGTAGTCTAATGACTACACTAACACATCTGGATTGGAGCTGTGATACCACACTTTCAATTGATCCATTTTAGGTAATAAGCTTCTAGTGTTAACGTGCATAAAACCCCGGCTTTTACGAGAGCAGAAATCAGTGAAGCAGATATCATCAGCAGTAATACATTCAGGGCACGGCAAAGGACAGGGAGAGCTCTGTAGTGCTGATTTATGACATCTGAATGTGCATCAGATGGCAACAAGATCATATTGTACAGCAATTTCATCAGGTAACATGAATATAAAGCCAGTTAGAGGTGGTTAGAATAGGATGGGAGGCCAGAGTCAGAGTCCCGAGTGTGGGAACAAACAGTCTGTCCCATGGTTGGGTACAGAAAGTTTGTAGTCAACAAAGTATGCAGGAGTAGTGAGGCAAATAGCAAAATAGCAAAATAAAATATACAATGGCTAGCCCCAAGTCATTATAAGTCAGTCACTCGCCCCAACAGTGCGTGTGTGCTGGAAGCGAGCGCAAGCTCGGGAGAGAGGGGGGATTGTGGTGGAGGTACCTGTACCAGACTGGGGGTGACAGATCGCCAGGTGGAATCCAAGCAGCAGTGCAGCAGGTGTCACACCCGGAGTAGGTGTCACACCCACTTGGACATCTGGAGGCAGATTTCTTGTAGGAAATACCAGCGAATGGTCTTTAAACAGCAGGAGGGGGCTTCAGAGGATGTGTGCATACATTTTACGTTCTGGTGGCCCCGGGAATCGAACCCATAACCCTGGCGGTGCAAGCACCATCCTCCACCAAGTGAGCCATGCAGGACCACAGCCATACCCACGTTGGCTCGGTCACGCACACCCTCGGAAACCCAAAATGGTCTTCCTATTCTCACACGACATGCAGTCCCTCTTGCCCTCTCTCGTCCGTGTGAGTTAGCATGCTTAGGAGAGACTGCTGCTGCTGTCTTAACCTACTGGCTGTGGCTAATGCACTCTAACACTGCCCAAGCTAATTGTACAGAGGGAGAGAGGGATGGACAGAGAAATAGAGGGAGGGGAAGAGAGAGGGAGGTGGAGGGATGGGGGTCAGGGAGAGATTGATAGGGAAAGATTCCCCAGGTTGTAAATGAGGGCCTTAGTCAAAGTGGCCCGGTTAAAAAATGTTCCGCCCCAATCCCCCCAGTGTCACTGCGTTTTAAAACTGCCGCTCCGCTCCAATGGATGCGAATGGAGCCAAGGTGAACTCATTTTAGAACGTTTTCTGACTGAGTGCAGATTTATTTTTACTTAGTGAATGATTTTTGATTGAAGCTGCTCTCCAAGTGTTCGACTTTTCAGTGAATGGGGTTTAATTTTAGTTTAAAGGGAATTCTCCATAGGCATTTCCACCGATGTGTTTGTATTTTTTGGAATCAGACTGTCAATACCGGTAATTTGAAGTCTTAGCAGGGGATTCAACTTCAAGGCCTCTCGTGTGCCGAACCGACGGCACGTCAAGCATCATTCCCTCTCCTCTGCCCCTTCTCTTATTTCTCCCTCCTTTCGCCTCCTCTCTCCCCTTTTCCTCCTTAGAGGAATTCTGTGTTAGTGCAGGCTTGACGGGTCGGCTGGTATGTTGGGGTGTCATCACACTCTTCAATGTTCTCTCTCTAAAGCATTGCGGCGACGGCGTCTTCATTTCTCCTGATGCAAACACGCATAATTTAAGTGGCGCGTGTTGAGAGGAGCAGCCATGATTTCTGCCGCTGTTTTTAAATCTCTCTTGCTCTCTACATCTTGGTGTCTACCACACTCTCTCTCTCTCTCCCTCCGCCTTTCATTTTTGTCTTTCTGTCTCTCTCCTGCCTCTTGCTCTCTACGTCTTGCTCTCTCTATCTCTCTCTCTCTCTCTCTTCCTCTCCCATCTCTCTGTGTGCAGTCTTAATCTCTGACTGATGTTCTCTCTTCCCATGTGTACTTCTTTAAAATAGCTTGGCAGTATTTCAGGGCAAAGACATTTAGAAACAGCCCAAATAAGTTCCTCTTTTGAAGTTTCCTCCTAGAACCCATATGTCTCCTGAGGTATATCGTCGGCAAACATTTTTACATGTTCATTTTCTATCTTTCTCTATTTCACGCCAAGGAGGGTTTTTGTTCACGAAATGTTTGTGTGTTGTAATAGATATTACATTTATTGAGTGCAGAGTGTTTGCGTCGAGAGGAACAGGGGAGTGGGATAACCATGGATCAGAGGTTTAGGAAACGGAAGGAAAAATGAAGACGGAAGTGGTAAAAGTGATATGCTGTAGGGCCTGACTGCAACAGTATTCTCTGCTCCATCCCTCCATCACGACTGTCTGTGATTGACAGAATGAGGAAGAACAGTAAAAGACTGAGGAAAGTGGGATTTAAAGAGGACTGGATTACAGGCAATGTGGCTGGTCTGCCTCCCACGTGTGGTTCTGACCTTGTTGTGTGCTGGTCCCACGGAGGTCCCTCTCTGCCCACCACCATGTCACGGCTTTAATCACCAAACACCCAACACTACCAGTTCTCTTAGTGAGACAGTCAGACAGAGATGGACTGACTGACTGACTGACGGACGGACACACACTCATTCGCCTCTGACCTTTCGCAGTCTATCCATTCCTCTCTTATTCTTTCTCTTTCTGTCTTTTTTAATTCAAATGTGGTCTTTCACTCACTTGATCGATTCCCTCCACATGCTATTTCTTTCTTTCTCTGTTCTCTCTCTCCCCCTCTCTACCTCTCTCCCCCTCTCTCCCTCTCTCCCCCTCTCCCCCTCTCCCCCTCTCTCCCCCTCTCTCCACCTCTCTCTCCACCTCTCTCTCCCCCTCTCTCTCCCCCTCTCTCTCCTCCCCCTCTCTCCATGTGCAGTATCTTTAGAAAGTATTCACAACCCATTGACTTTTTCCACATGTTCTTATTACAGCTCTGAATTTAAAATGGATTAAATGGAGATGTCACTGATCTACACACAAAGTGGAATTATGTTTTTGGAAATGTTTACAAATTATTTAAAAAAAATGAAAATCTGAAATGTCTTGAGCCAATAAGTTATTCAACCATTTTGTTATGGTAAGCGTAAATAGGTTCAGGAGTAGAAATGTGCTTAACAAGTCACATAAGTTGCATGGACGGTGTGTACATGATTTTTAAATGACTACCCCATCTTTTAAATGACTACCCCAAGTTTGCTGCTTCAGCGTCTTTAGATATTTTTGTCAGATGTTACTATGGAATACTGAAGTATAATTACAAGCATTTCATAAGTGTCAAAGGCTTTTATTGACAATTACATAAAGTTGATGCAGAGTCAATATTTGCAGTGTTGACCCTTCTTTTTCAAGACCTCTGCAATCTGCCCTGGCATGCTGTCAATTAACTTCTGGGCCACATCCTGACTGATGGCAGCCCATTCTTGCATAATCAATGCTTGGAGTTTGTAAGAATTTGTGGCTTTTTTGTCCACCCGCCTCTTGAGGATTGACCACAAGTTCTCAATGGGATTAAGGTCTGGTGAGTTTCCTGGCCATGGACCCAAAATATCGATGTTTTGTTCACCGAGCCACTTAGTTATCACTTTTGCCTTATGGCAAGGTGCTCCATCATGCTGGAAAAGGCATTGTTCGTCACCAAACTGTTCCTGGATGGTTGGGAGAAGTTGCTCTCTGAGGATGTGTTGGTACCATTCTTTGTTCATGGCTGTGTTCCTACACAAAATTGTGAGTGAGCCCACTCCTTTGGCTGAGAAGCAACCCCACACATGAATGGTCTCAGGATGCTTTACTGTTGGCATGACACAGGACTGATGTAGCGCTCACCTTGTCTTCTCCGGACAATCGTAAAGGGGATTCATCAGAGAAAATGACTTTACCCCAGTCCTCAGCAGTCCAATCCCTGTACCTTTTGCAGAATATCATTCTGTCCCTGATGTTTTTCCTGGAGAGAAGTGGCATCTTTGCTGCCCTTCTTGACACCAGACCATCCTCCAAACGTCTTTGCCTCACTGTGCGTACAGATGCACTCACACCTGCCTGCTGCCATTTCTGAGCAAGCTCTGTACTGGTGGTGCTTGATGATCTGATAAATGGTTGATTTAGGTGCAATCTTACTGGCAGCAATATCCTTGCCTGTGAAGCCCTTTTTGTGCAAAGCAATGATGACGGCACGTGTTTCCTTGCAGGTAACCATGGTTGACAGAGGAAGAACAATGATTCCAAGCACCACCCTCCTTTTTGAAGCTTCCAGTCTGTTATTCTAACTCAATCAGCATGACCGAGTGATCTCCAGCCTTGTCCTCGTCAACACTCACACCTGTGTTAACGAGAGAATCACTGACATGTCAGCTAGTCCTTTTGAGGCAGGGCTGAAATGCTGTGGAAATGTTTTTGGGGGATTCAGTTCATTTGCATGGCAAAGAGGGTCTTTGCAATTCATCTGATCACTCTTCATGACATTCTGGAGTATATGCAAATTGCCATCATACAAACTGAGGCAGCAGACTTTGTGAAAATTTATATTTGTCATTCTCAAAACTTTTGTCCACGACTGTATATGTAAGGTCCCTCAATCGAGCAGTGAATTACACACACAGATTCAACCACAAAGACCAGGGAAGTTTTCCAATGAATCACAAAGAAGGGCACCTATTAGTAGATGCAGATGTTGAATATCCCTTTGAGCATGGTGAAGTTATTAATTACACTTTGGATGGTGTATCAATACACCCATTCAGGAAACAGGTATCCTTCCTAACTCAATGGCCAGAGAGGAAGGAAACTGCTCAGGGATTTCTCCACAACTAGCATAAATGACAGCGTGAAAAGAAGGAAGCCTGTACAGATTTAAAATATCCTGATGGCATTAAAGTAATACTGCAAAAATGTGGGAAAGAAATGTACTTTTTGTCCTGAATACAAAGCATTATGTTTGGGGCAAATCCAAGACATCACTGAGTACCACTCTTCATATTATCAAGCATGGTGGTGGCTGGATCATGTTATGGGTATGCTTGTCATCTATAAGGACTAGGGAGTTTTTGTTGTTGTAGTTGATCAAAAATAAATGAAATAGTGCTAATCAAAGGCAAAATCCTAGAGGAAAACTTTGTGTTCAGTCTGCTTCCCAACAGACACTGGGTGACAAATTCACTAAAACACAAGGCCAAACTGGAGTTGCTTACTAAGATGACATTGAATGTTCCCGAGTGGCCTAGTTAGTTTTGACTTAAAACTGTTTGAAAATCTATGGCAAGACTTAAATGGCTGTTTAGCAATGATCAACAACCAACTTGACAGTTTGTATAATTTTTTTAAGAGTAATGGGCAAAAATAGCTCTTAGAGACATCAAGATATTCGTTTTATTTTCCATATATATATATATATATATATATATAAAATATCTAAACTTTTCTTCTAATGACAGTATAGGATTTTGTTCAGATCGTTGTCAAAAAATGACAATGAAATCCATTTTAATCCCACTTTGTAAGAACAAAATGTGGGACAAGTCAAGGTGTGTGTGAAGGCACTGTGTGTGGCCAGTTGATTTTATCACTGTAGTATCTAGTAGGCTATACGGTATCAGAGCTGAATGAACTCATCCCATCACATCATCACATCTGTCTCTCCCTCGCACCTCTCTGACCCTTCCTGTTCAGGTTGCAGGGCACAGACTCCCTCGCTGCCCACGAAGCTTTAATGTCGGTGGGTTTGTGGGTGTCTGTGATTGGGCCCCCCACAGAGTGTCGGTGGGTTTGTGGGTGTTTTACGTGTGTGTGTCTAATCGGGAAGCCTTTGATTAGTTGAATCAGGTGTTTTAGTGCGCTGTTGGGGGGGAAACAGTCTGTACACCCTTTCTGTGGAAGTTTGAAAGAAATTGCTTTTCAACAGTATTGGAAATAGTACCTTTACCTGCAGCATTATGAAACACCTGCCTAACCCTGTAATTTATCTAAGCCAGCCACAGCAGGTTGGTGGCACCGTCATTGGGGAGGACGAGCTTGTGGTAATGACTGGAGTGGAATTGGTGGAATGGTATCAAACACATCGAATACATGGTTTCCAGGTGTTTGATGCCATTCCATTGAATCTGTTCCGGTCTTTTATTATGAGTCGTCCTCCCCTCAGCAGCCTCCTGTGAAGCCAGCCTGTATGAGAATTGCCCACTAAATGCATTTGGAGGTGGCTAGGCCTGTTTAACATTCTCCTGCTCACACAGTTATGGGTGAGAGAGTGCATCCTTCATGTGTTTTGAGCCCTTTAATGTCTATTTTGCCTCTCACTCCCCAAGACCATATTGGATTTCTCCTCCGTCTGGCGCTTTGCATTGATTTCCGTTCATGTCTGAATTATTTGGCGCGAGTCAGATTACACAAGTGCCGCGCTTCCATCTCTCTCTCCTCCTCCCGTCTCCCTCTCTAGCGCTTTCCATCTCTTTGTGTGTACATTCACGTGTTCATTTGTATGCACAGTCATGTCTCTGTGAGCTTACATGCTTGTGCCGATATACAGTGCATTCAGAAATTCAGACCCCTCAACTTTTTCCACATTTTGTTATGTTACAGCCTTATTCTAAAATTGATTAAATAGTCCCCCCCCTCATCAATCTACAGACAATATCCCATAATGACAAAGCAAAAACTGTTTTTAGAAATGTTTGCATTTTTTTTTTAAATAACATCACATTACAAGTATTAAAAAGACCCTTTACTCAGTACTTTGTTGAAGCGCCTTTGGCAGCGATTACAGAATCGAGTCTTCTTGGGCATAACGCTACAAGCTTGGCACACGTGTATTTGGGGAGTTTCTCCCGTTCTTCTCTGCAGATCCTCTCAAGCTCTGTCAGGCTGGATGGGGAGCGTTGCTGCACAGCTATTTTCAAGTCTCTCCAGAGATGTTAGATCGGGTTCAAGTCCGGGCTCTGGCTGGGCCACTCAAGGACATTGAGACTTGTCCCGAAGCCACGTTGTCTTGGCTGTGTGCTTAGGGTTGTTGTCCTGTTGGAAGGTGAACCTTCGCCCCAGTCTGAGGTCCTAAGCACTCTGGAGTAGGTTTTCATCAAGGATCTTGCTGTACTTTGCTCCGTTCATCTTTGCCTCGATCCTGACTAGTCTCCCAGTCCCTGCCGCTGAAAAACATCCCCACATCTGCCACCACCATGCTTCACCGTAGGGATGGTGCCAGGTTTCCTCCAGACATGACGCTTAGCATTCAGGCCAAAGAGTTCAATCTTGGTTTCATCAGACCAGAGAATCTTATTTCTCATTGTCTGAGAGTCTTTAGGTGCCTTTTGCCAAACTCCAAGCGAGCTGTCATGTGCCTTTTACTGAGGAGTGGCTTCCGTCTGTCCCCTCTACCATAAAGGCCTGATTGGTGGAGTGCTGCAAAGATGGTTGTCCTTCTGGAATGTTCTCCCTTCTCCACAGAGGAACTCTGGAGCTCTGTCAGAGTGACCATCAGGTTCTTGGTCACCTCCCTGACCATGGCCATTCTCCCCCGTTTTGCCGGGCAGCCAGCTCTAGCAAGAGTCTTGGTGGTCCCAAACTTCTTCCATTTAATAATGGTGGAGGCCACTGAGTTCTTGGGGACCTTGGGGACTCCGATCAAGTTGTAGAAACATCTCAAGGATGATCAATGGAAACAGGGTGCACCTGAGCTCAATTTCGAATCTCATAGCAAAGGGTCTGAATACTGAATGCTATTTCTGTTTTTTATTTGTAATACATTTGCAAAAATGTCAAACCTGTTTTCGCTATGTCATTATGTGTGTAGATTGCTGAGTAAATTTTTTTTATTTAATCAATTTTAGAATAAGGCTGTAACGTAACAGAATCTGAAAAAGGCAAGGTCTGAATACTTTCCGTAGGCACTGTAGCGATATTGTGTGTGTCTAGTTAAATAATAGATGGTGTGTTTTATAGGCCAGACAAACTTGGGGACACTGAGAATTCTCCCCCTGGGGACAGTTTGTTTGTAGGGTCTTTAAAACATTAACTTGTTAGGGAGTGACAACTGAGGGGTCGGTTTTGGAGAGTCTGGCGTGCCCAAAGTAAAATGCTTGCCGCTCAGAAAATAGGATATGCACATAATTAGTACTATTGGATAGGAAACACTCTGAGGTTTCCAAAAGTGTTAACATTTTGTCTGTGAGTGTAACATAACTCATTTGGCAGGCAAAATCCAGAGAAAATTCCATCCGGAAATGTCATTCTGGTGGTTTATGGCTCACTTAGAGATATTGCCTTTTGAAAAGTCTTTATACCAGGACACTGAATGTAGTACCTATTGCTTCCACTGGATGTCAGCAGTGTATAGGTAGTTTCATGGAAATCGGAACCAATGTGTTCAATAGGTAGAGGTTTTGGTGAGGGGGAGCTCTTTTTTTCAGTTGCATGTTTTTGGGCGCACGTTTGGCTGAGCGGTCCACTTTATTTGACTTGCATTTCACCTGGTAGTGTCGGGAGTGGGGCGCTAGCGCCCCAAATCACCTTGCTGCTCCCCTATGAAGTTAAACCACCAATACTATTCTCAATAGCATTTCCTTATATCATTTATATAGAATATATAGATGTCTTCTTCGTCCACTCCTTTTATTCATAACTGTTTTACTTTAGTAGGATTTACATGCTTTTCATGCCAATATGAATATATGGTTTATTGATTTAAATTCAAGCACCGGAACATTGCCTCTGCACTAGGCGACAACCTGACCACGAACACACCCGGTCCCCTGCACTTACCTAGTGCCGGTGTGTGAGAGATGTGGTGTTATCCTTGGCCCTCTTTAATAGTAGTGTCTTATAGGATGGAGGAGAATGCAATGTCCCCCCATTAACTCCTCTACGCCACGGCAGAGAGAGATGGAGGGAACGAGACAGAGAGGTATGTTCTTTATCATCCCCAGATGTTTATGAGCGTGACCGTGTGTGTGTGAAAGAAAACTCTGATAACCTCCGGCTGACAACTTCACCATCCATTCTGATGAGCCCCACGGTACTCCATACACCCTGGTACTCTGAAGGCGCACACACACACACACACACTCACCCACCCACCTATGGGCTTGAGAATGTTAAATGTATGCTCTCATGCCTGTAAGTTGTGATAGATCAGGGTTGTGTGTGTGTATTGCGCGCCCGTTGATGTGAATAGACAGCCTATAATTAGCTAGATTAGCTCTGCTCTATGACCTTTCATGAGGCTTGATGTGTTATGACTGGTCACGCTGTTCTTACCTCCACACACACACAGTGGTGGGACAGAGAGGGTGTGTGTGTGTCCCTATTCCCTACTGTGAGTCTGGGCCCGGCGGGCGGTGCTGTCATGCTAAAGGGACTGGCTGTAGCTGAATCATCTGAATATGTCTTACCCTTCATGTCAAGGGCACTGCGCCACGAAAGACCTCAGTGATGTGAATAATACATGTTCTGTGGTGCAGGTAGATCACTCTCTCTGCTTCTCTCTATCGCTCTCTGCATCGCTCTCTGCTTCTCTCTATCGCTCTCTGCTTCTCTCTATCGCTCTCTGCTTCTCTCTATCGCTCTGCTTCTCTCTATCGCTCTCTGCATCGCTCTCTGCTTCTCTCTATCGCTCTCTGCATCGCTCTCTGCTTCTCTCTATCGCTCTCTGCATCGCTCTCTGCTTCTCTCTATCGCTCTCTGCATCGCTCTCTGCTTCTCTCTATCGCTCTCTGCATCGCTCTCTGCTTCTCTCTATCGCTCTCTGCATCGCTCTCTGCTTCTCTCTATTGCTCTCTGCTTCTCTCTATCGCTCTCTGCTTCTCTCTATCGCTCTCTGCTTCTCTCTATCGCTCTCTGCATCGCTCTCTGCTTCTCTCTATCGCTCTCTGCTTCTCTCTATCGCTCTCTGCTTCTCTCTATCGCTCTCTGCTTCTCTCTATCGCGGGTTCATAGATTTTCAGCGTATGACTCAGAGGACATAGATAAGAGAGATGTTCAGGAGAGGGAGACGAAGGCAGGCAGCCTGCCTTCCTGAAAGCCACGTGCTGAGAAGGTAGGAGTCCACATTTTCCTTCTGTCCCTCCCTCTTTGTGTGTCTCTGTAGACAGCAGTTATCTCAGTGAACCTGTGCACCAGTGTGATTTACCTGGCCTATTTAAAAGATCCAGTTGGTCAAATTCTCCTCCTCGTCCTCTCTTCTTTCTCTCTGTGTTTTGCACCAGCCCTTTGTGTTGCTGTCCTCTCCTGTGGGCCCACTGACTTTCTTTCTCTCGCTTTTCTCTTACTTCTATTTTGGTCTTTCTCTCCTTTCGGTCTCCTGTTTAGTCTTTCTTTTCTCCTCTCTCTCGCTTCCTCACTCTCTCTCTGTATCTTTCTGTATCTTTCTCTTTCTTTCTTTATCTGTGTCTTTCTCGCTATCTTTCTCTTTCTTTCTCTCTCTGTGTTTCTCTCACTATCTCGCTCTCTCTGTCTCTCTCTGTCCGTCTCTCTGTCCCTCTCTCTGTGTTTGCTGGTTGTAGGAGTTGGACAGTGTGTTGCTAAGTGACTGGGTTGAGTGGGGCCGCTGCTGGGGCTCTTATAGAACAAGCTTGTTATCAAGAGCCCTCTCTCACACCTTTTTCCCTCCCTCCCTCCCTCCCTCCCTCCCTCCCTCCCTCCCTCCCTCCCTCCCTCCCTCCCTCCTCCCTCCCTCCCTCCTCCCTCCCTCCCTCCCTCCCTCCCTCCCTCCCTCCCTCTTCTTTATTTTATTCTCTTGCTCTTGTTTGTCTGGTTGTTCCTCTTTCTTGTGGTCTTTTCGCTCCCTTCATCTTGTTTTTGTCGTATGAGGTGATGTTGTTAAGACATGGTAGTAGGTGGTGTGTGTGGTGTGTACCAACCTCTTTGTCGGTGACTCCAGACAGTGACATAACGTCCCACTGTGGGAGGAGAGGAGTTGGATTCTTCTCCTCTTCCTTCGTCAGCAGTCCAGGGGTCTCTGCCTGGTGTGTGTGTGTCGTCTGGAATTAAACAGTTTTGAGTGATCCATCATGTTCTCACTTCCCCTGGACATGGTTGTTTAGACAGGCAAGTGTCCTGTGTTTCAGAACCAGCTTTAGCAAAACAATTGTAGTAACCTGTACAGCTGGGAACAAGAAGCTCCGATCTCCCCCTGTAGTGGTCAATGGCCATGCCTGTGCCTGTCCAGACTGAGTGATGTTCAACACCCCTGAGCTGTCACCGGAACGCTAGGTAATGTTCCACACAGAGGATAGCGGCCCCTTGTGTGTGTGTGCGCGCGCGCGCTGCTACTAAACACAACACTCTGCTGGTTAGGGCCCATCCAGCATCCGTACCACAGTCACCCAACATAATGCTGTTATTTTTTATTAACAGTCCAACAGGGAATAGAAACCTCTGGTAATTTAGGAAAACTCTTCAAGTTTTGTTATTGGATTGTAGGCCTTGGCTCTGTTTAAAAAATTGAAGGTTGTTTTTTCTTAACGTGGGTTATAATCTCATAAGCAAGTACATTTTGCATTCAGCTCTGTCTGTCTGTCTGTCGGGGTGTATGAGGTCAAATCATGACGTCCGTGATCTTCAGGTCGGAAAGTTGGAGCGCTAGAAAGATGCCAGAGTTTCCGACTTGGAGTTGGATGACTGTTCCAAAATATTTTTCTTTATTTGTGTTTAAAAAAGAAAATTGGTAGTCAGAGATTTCCAAGTTTCCAGTTGTTTTGAACATGGCATTAGTCTCAGTGAAGGGAGGGAGAGAGCAGCAGAGGGTCCGTCCGCTTCACGGTCCCTGCTCTCTCCTTCCTTTCCTCCTTTGAGACTGACCAGAGAGAGTGGACACCGTCTTCTACTGATGGAGACACTTGACTCTCACCTCACCTGCCTCATGCACACATTCACGTTGTGCCTATTTCTTTTCTTTTTTCCCCTCGCTCTCTCGCTCCAGCCTCCAGGTGCTAACAGTAAGGGCCCAGCATGTCCTTCCAAAACCATCAAATGCCCTGCCAACACACACACACACACACAGGGTTATCATGGCTTGTCTTAGTTGTCTTATTTAACCTTTTAATGAGCCTTTGACTCAGCTAACCTTTAACATTTATTTGACCAGGAAATCCTCATTCCTTAATGTCTTTACTCTAATCCCCTGTCCTGAACATCTTGTCGGCTACTGTACCTACACCCTCAACTAGCATGCACCTCTCTCCACCCAGGTCAGTCTCATCAGTGCAGTGCTATTGATCGGGAGTGATCGTAACAACAATGTTGGCCTCCGCTACGTGTGTGTGACCTTTACTAAGCAGGGACCATAGGAGCACCACACACACACTCACCTCTGAATTATGGATAGACTTTCTCTTCCTCCGTTCTCCTTTTTTCTTACTTTTTTGTTCGCTCTACACCTTTTGATGCCCTAACTTTTTCAGTTCTGCCTTAGTCTCTCTCTCTCTGTCTCTCTCTCTCTCTCTCTGTCTCTGTCTCTGTCTCTCTCTCTCTCTCTCTCTCTCTCTCTCTCTCTCTCTCTCTCTCTCTCTCTCTCTCTCTCTCTCTCTCTCTCTCTCCTCGCCATTATGTGTATCTTTTATCCTCCCCTATCCCTCTATCTTCCCTCCTCCTCTCATCTGGTTAAAGGCAGTCGTCAGCACTTCTGTTTGCGGCCCCTGGATGACACGTGTGATTAGGGTGATAATTGTAGTAATTGTTGAGGGAATGAAACACTACCATCACTCTGCTTTATTATATCTGCTTCTTCCTGCTCCGCTTTCCCTCTTCTTTCTCTCCACCTCTTTCTCTCCTTTCTCTCGCTACCCCTTTTTTCACTATCATTCTCTCAACCAGTCTTTCTGTCTACATCCATTTTTTTCCCTAGTCTCTCTTCCTCTCTCTACCTCTCTTTCTCTCAATCATTCTCTTGCTACGGTCTCCTTTTCTCTCTTTCTGTTTACAGTCTGTCTACCTCTAACTTTCTTTAGTCCCTCTATCTCTACCTCTCCCTCTTTCTCTACCTCCACACTCCCTCCCACTCATTCTCTTAATATTGCACGGTACTCAGCGTTAGTGGGGCTTAGTCTCTTAATCGATGCTATCGAATTGCCTTGTTGTGGCAAGAACTTTAGGCTTGTTGTCTTATTGTGGAAACTTTGTTTTTGTACGAACAGGAGTGAGGCATTGGGGACTGCTGATAGGTCCCTGAATAGCAAGCCACTGGCGCTTACACAGCTTACAGGGGTCTCGTTTGGGCTCTAATAAGCTAGTAGTGTATATTTATGTGTTTCTTTTGCAGATATAATTTGCTGTGTGTTGTCTTTTTCGTGTGTGTGTCAGGGTTTCTGTTAGCCGGTAATAGCTGGCTTTTGGCCTTTAAAAAAAAATTGAGAAGCATTGAAAAGCAAATAAAGAACAGAAATCCTGTTGCGAAATTATACCTATTCATTGATGGAAATACGAGTTAATGGAAATACATTAAACTGGTCATGTTTTGGCTATGGGTTAATTTGCATACTTTAGTGGAATTAGATTGGCGCGTGTCTATATTCGTTATGTATCTTAACACGTGCACAGACTAGAGATGCAGAGCCTTTGAGTGGCAAATCGGTCAGACAGCGCTTTTAGAAACCCAATCATTGCTCACCAATTCTAAATGCAATCGTGTGTTAAAAATATTTTTGGGACAACTTAAAGCAGTTCTTTGATTTTCTGAACTGGTAATTGACGTGCGCTTGCCATTCGCCATTCAAATGCATAGGCAACAGAAGGCAGGCTTCATTAGCGTGTCACATACCACTTTGCAATGAGCTGGAGGCAGTATGCATTTTGAAAACCTATAGCTACTTAATTGTTTGACACCTGAATACTGTAATACATATTATGAGGCGTTTTACCTTGCTTCAAAGTAGCTTGATGCTCATGGCAAAATTGTATAGCCTAATTAGCCAACTCCTGTCTATACAGAAATTAATAAAATCATTCAAAATAGGCTACTAAAGCATGATTTGGCCACAGAGGATCATTAGCTTCCTCTAGCCTTATAAGTTGTGTATTAAACCGTATTGCCTACAGTCGGAAGGAAAGACAGCACACACAATTTGGAAAGCTCACGTTGCAAATAGCAAACATATGATTGTGGAGTTGCGACTGTCAGTGAAAAGTAGAGGCGCCCAGCCAGGCATATCACAGTATATCAAAATTCAATCGCGGGTCAACATAGTTTGGAAAGCAAATGGCTGTTGCTGTAAAAATACTGTAATCTGTATTTTACTTATCAAACATCGTAATGGCACCAGCGGAGATCGGTCATATCCCCGGTGAGTGTGCGCTGCGTATATCCACTCTATCATTGTTGAGTCAGTGCCACTATCATTTCCTCCTCCAGTTGATTCTATGTGTGTCTCATTGTCATAGGCCTATTATATGTAGGCTACACTGTAATTTGTTGTATTCAAAAAGATTACCCTAATATCTCCAGTCATATAAAGTGTAGTAGTATTGCATGCCATGTGTTTTTTTCCCGTGCAAAGAAAGAAGAAACGTATCTGATAAAGCCTATATCCCAGGCTTCTACACGCATTCAGCCATGTGTTGCATTGAATGACATTTTCCAACAGTGATTGAGTTATATTATTATCTTATTAGACTATCCAATAATCTACTAATCGCATTATGAATAGTAACTCGGCAAATGCAATGATGCATGGAATGCTTTTTATGGTGAAAATGTTCTTCCCAAACTTAACTCACGTCGCCTAGGCTAGTGATTTTGCTGTTTGTTTCACGTCTTGGCTGTGGAAATGTACATCTGGACGGTTATTGTAACATGCTCAAATTGCGCGACAAGGACACACGCCATTGCATCCTCGGCGTGCGTGTTCTGTTAAGATGAATTATCATAATGTAAATGTGATTTCTGTCATTCTGAGCACCGTGGGTGGACATCCTAATCAAGTTACCACCCAATGCAAATGGGTCCTGTACAATTCTCAAATGTCGGTAAATTTAAGATGATGCATTTTCCTAACCGAAACCCTGGTAAGTGTGTGTGTGTCTGGCTCCCAGTTGCTCCCTTTTTGGAGAATGGCTAAGGTTCCCATGACAACAGTGGTTGTTGTATGCCGGCATGATCCTGGTGAAGGCATGAACAGGCTGCTCCACACACACACACACACACACACAACCACAACCACACACGACAGCTGTCATCCTGAAAACTGCCAACCTGTCCCTCTCCTCTCACCCTTTATTTTTCTCTTTCTCTCTGTGTTGACACAGAGCCAGGGCTCCCATGTTGGATCCCGCTCTCCTCTCTTTACTCACTTCCTGCTGGGCACACAATCTCACAGCAATGTTTTGTCTCTTACTACCTGGGCTGCCCACCATGCCGATACCCGTTTCACATCAACCCGTGTGTCTGTCGTACGCTTATTGAGTTGTCAAACGCCTGGCTGACTGTCTCCTGCCATGTTGTGGTCACAGGTCCAGTCCTGCCCCCCTCTTCTCTCTTCTCTGCCGTCATACACACACCTTTATAGAAGACTGTGTGTCAGTTCTGACAGGCAGTCTGTCAGCTTGGTCAGACAGTGTGTGTGGGCCTTTCAATAAGTGTGTCCTCTCCCCTTTAGTTCATCCATAGGAATCAGCTGCGGCAAAGAGTTCTCTTTTAAAGAGTGTGACTAAAAGAGAGAGAGAGGGCGTAATCCTGCGCCAGCTTACCCCAGCACAATGTCTGACCTCTCCAGGCTGCTCTCCGGGCCTCCGCACTCCAGAGAAAGGCCTCTGATCTCAACCGCAGTGGCAGCGATCTCCCCCCTCTTCCTGGTCTCCAAGGAGAGCAGGAGCTCAAAGAGAAGGACAAGCCACAGAGCCAGCCAGGCAGAATCCTTTACAAGGCAGGGAGATCTGACTAGTATGAATAGAGGAGAATCATCTGATAGGGCCAAGAGAATAGGCTAGAAGAGAGAGGTGTGTGTGTGTGTGTGTCTAACCCCAAGGTTACAAAAAAAATGGTGTGTCAACAAATATGGGCAGTAGCTTTGATACACTGTTATATAGTCAAATAATCAATCCCACTCTAACTTGACAAGATATAGACTATACATATTCCATACAGTCTTTCCCTTGTCTCTAATGGCTATCAGTGGCGATATGACACACACTCAAGCTAAATATTCACATGCATATGCGTAATCCATAATTTTGTATACACACACAAATTGCACACTAATTTGTGGTTCAGTACGGTACCCTGCGTCACCACTTCATTGCTCCAGACCAGCGCAAATGGGAGTTAGAGCACTGATTATGCTTTTGGGTCTTACTGTCTCTCTTAACTGACAATGAATCGGCGACATAAACCTACATAGAAACTGATAATTGTGCAGGACTTCAGTATTACTTACTAAAACTGTTGTTACACTAAAGTTTTTATCATTTTATTTTGTTAGCATTCTTTTTCTCTTACTGTAGTGTAGGCCACTCCCGACCAGTCATGTTATACAGCGCAACGGTCTAAGACACTGCATAGCTGTGTTGCTACAGATACTGGTTCAATACCCGTGCCGGCCTCGACTGGGAGACCCATGAGATGACTGTTTTTAGTTTCTCTCCCTCTAAAAACAGAAATAATTATTCTAAATAACAAACTGGCTTTATTTACAAAGAATGCACAGAGCAACACTTTAAGGGGCATTGCACTAATAATGGCGCTGACTAGGGAAACGTTCCCGCTGTTCTAGCAGGTAGCTGGACAATAGACTTGCCTAGATTACCGCGCACGACACAGGGATTCTTTTGCTAAATAGCCCAGTACTGTGTAGCCTACTCCCGACTGTCACGTTGTACAGCACCATATTATCCGTTCCATCCTAACGTAAATCCAGAGGGTTTTTAATTATTTATGACATTATGGTTACAATAAAGAATATAAACAAGATGTTTTTATTTACAGTAGGGATTGACAGCTGGTGGCATTTTGAAAACAGGTTTTCAAACACTTGCAGCCCGATTATCAGGACTTTAGCCTTTATAGCCTGGCTACTGTAGGTGTGAACATCCCCCTACCTGCATTGTATTTGATGCTTAACTTCTTAGGGAGCGGTGGGGCGCCAGGTGAAATGCAAGGCGCCAAATTCAAAATCCAAAAGTTGAATTATTAAACATGCATCAATATACAAGTGCTTCATAGTCATCAAAAGCTCTGCTTCTTGGCAATATCACAGCGTCAGATTTCAAAAAGGCTTTACGGCAAAAGCAGCAGATTTGATTGTTTGAGGGTAGCACCTAACATATTTTTTCCATTATCATAATTTCATAAGCCTCCACGGTTCACAGAAAACACATTTCACAGCGAAAACAAATCAATTACCTTTTGAAGAACTTCTGTTGAGGGCTTCCCAAGTGTCCAACGAAGACAATCCATGGTTCTTTTGTTAGAAAAAGTAATGTATTATATCCATAAATCTCTGTTTGGTTGGCGCGCGTTATAATCAGAAAAAACAGCGTCGACTCCTCCATTGAAACGTGAAGAGAACTCGTTCAACTTATACCTATAAACTTGTCCAAGAAAAATCAAACATAATTGATAATGTATCCTTAACACTTTAATGTATATGTTGTATAATATTTCAACCGGAATATAAACTGGGCGATAAGAAAGGAAAAAAACAAAGAACGCGCAAGCCGTGAACGCGCATTTTCTTGTAAGGACATCTATGTGGACACTTCCTTATTCCTCTTCTTCTCTGCTCTAAAAGCAGCTAAGAAGAATCAAATCACTTTCTCGAGACTGTTGACATCCAGAGGAAGTGATAGGTACTGCATTCATATGCCCTTATAAGGGCATTTTCATAAGGGAGGGGCTCTAAATGAGGCAATGTGTCAAAACCACTTTTTCCAGGACAGAAATTCCTCGGGGGTTTCGCCTGCCATATCCGTTCTGTTTTACTCACAGACAAAATGTTAACACTTTTAGAAAATTCAGTGTGTTTCCTATCCAAAGGTACTAAATATGTGCATATCCTATTTTCTGGGCCTGAATGGGAGGCATTTTACTTTGGGCACGCCAGGCTTTCCAAAACGGTCACCTTGTGCGCTGCTCCCAAAGAAGTTAAGTACTCTGAAGTGTTACATTTCTAACTCAAAACAGCGGTACAGTATTTGTTCATCAACATCTTTATGCTTTAGTTAATAAAATAACTAGAAAAAAGACATTCAAAATGCAGATGGTTATTTAAACTACATTTTAGTTACACTTCCACCCTGCTCCACGACCACGGGTAAAACCTTGCTGAGATGATCAATGTATTTGTTGCATTGAAGTATCGTCAATTTCTCTAGCCAAAACGTCTTGATGTCCTCAAAAGTTTGGACACACCTACTCATTCCAGGGTTTTTCTTTATTTTAATAGTAAAGACATCACAACTATGAAATGGCACATATGGAATCAGTTAAGAACAAATTCTTATTTACAAGGACAGCCTAGTCCTTCCTCCCCGTTGGGGAATTCCTGCGTGCCCGAGCACGACACAGGGATTCTTTAGCTAAATAGCCCAGCACTGTAGCCTACTGCCAACCGTCATGTTGAACAGCGCCATATTTTCCGTTCCATCCATTCAGAATCCCAAAGGCTTTTTAGTTATTCTTGGAATAGAAACATCATAATATTAATCAAAGTAATTGAGCAAAATTTCTTAAAATCAGTCCCATATACTATGTTCTTACAATAAAAGTTTTTAAATTCTCTAGTACAGCCACTTTTGAAGGCTATCAAATGCTTCTCAAAGATGCCCTCTGGTGGCCAAACTAGCACTAACTAGCATTGATGTCTCCAGTGGTTGGCACTTAAATAACGAGCCATAGAATTCTGCTGCACCACGCAAGCTGTGCTGCAGTACGCTGCAACATTTAAAGGACGAACCACTGTACATATCTTGAATTATGTTTTATTAAGAAGGTACCCATGCACAATCACATGATTTAACATCCACACTTTCATAGACATTTTACACACACACACACAGCCCTTCTCTGTTAGACTACGTGTTAGCCTCTGAAGAGATTTTTTTTACTTTTTATTTTAACTTTATTTAACTAGGCAAGTCAGTTAAGAACACATTCTTATTTTCAATGAAGGCCTAGGAACAGTGGGTTAACTGCCTGTTCAGTGTGTGAATACAGCACAGTAGGTGCAGACAGGTGAGTAAAGGCTGTTTATTAACACCAAAGACAGACAATGACTGTTAAAAGCTGTTAACACCACAGACAATGACTGTTGTTAAAGGTTGTTTGTTAACCACATACAATGACTTGTTAAAGGCTCTTCGTTAACAACACAGACAATGACTGTTGTTAAAGGCTCTTCGTTAACAACACATACAATGACTGTTGTTAAAGGCTCTTCGTTAACAACACAGACGAGGACTGTTGTTTAAGGCTGTTTGTTAATAACACAGACAAGGACTGTTGTTTAAGGCTGTTAACAACACAGACAAGGACTGTTGTTTAAGGCTGTTTGTTAACAACACAGACAAGGACTGTTGTTAAAGGGCTGTTTGCTGTTAAAGGCTGTTTGTTAACACCACAGACAAGGACTGTTGTTAAAGGCTCTTTGTTAACACCACAGACAGAAACTGTGCTCCTGCTGTCTCCAGACAGACACCCGATGACTGTTGTTCATTAAATCCTGCCCAGCTGAGTGCCAGGCTAATGGCCATGTCGTTTGGTCACTTAGCGTCGAGATAGAGGCGCAGTGAAGATGGATTTACAGGATGGGGTGGCTGAGTGAGGGGTAGAAGAGATATTGGGGGGGGTTCTGGTTCTTCATTTAAGTCTGGCAGAGAAAGATGAGCTGCATACTGATCAATATGTTATAGTAGCAGATGTCTGTGTTCTTGATTAGAGAAGAGGCCTACGTGTGTGTACGTGTCTCTCTCTCCCAGTGAATCCAGAAGGAAAGGCCATCGGATGTAATTGGCAAAAGAGAAAGCATATGGTTGTTGATTAAGGTGAAACTGGTGCGCCTGGCACCTACTACCTTCCCCCGTTCAAAGGCACTTCAATATTTTGTATTCCCATTCACCTTCTGAATGGCACACACACACAATCCATGTCTCAATTGTCTCAAGGCTTGAAAATGCTTCTTTAACCTGTCTCCTCCCCTTCATCTACACTGATGGAAGTGGATTTAACAAGTGACATCAGTAAGGGATCATATCTTTCACCTGGTCAGTCTGTCGTGGAAAGAGCAGGTGTTCTTAATGTTTTGTACACTCAGTATAGTCACACAAACCTAACCCCCACACACACCTGTTGTACCCTGGCGTTGTCCCCATCCCTTGTCACCCACATCAGTATCCTGATTGTTGTAAAAACGACCCCATAAAAATATAGAGGAGTGAAAATATTCCTTCTCCTGTGGCTGATGTTTGTGCTCCATTAGTTGGATATGCATAGTAAGATGGGAGCATGTACAACCCTTCCTGCCAGCCTGCTACCACCGCCTCTACTGCCTCGCTGGAATGGACCTTATTCACACCTCGTATGGATCTTCTACAGCGCCTTTGGTGTGGAAGAGAGAGGTGGGGGTGCAGACCAATCGAATAGCAGTGTTACTGTCCATTGTGATTAGCCTCAGGCCTTTATGTCTCAGAGTTGGGCCACAGCTTGTTTTGCTGTCTACTAAGATAGTCAATAAGGTACACCATATAGGGTGTTGGTGTGAAATATTGGTTTTGTGTATCTGGAACATTGAACCAAAGAGATGTATTGTCAGCTTTTCTATCAGCCTCTGCAGTTGGCTGGTACACAGTGGTAGACACGACACAGTCATTGCACCGCACACACACTCACACATACACACTACACACAGGTGTCGATTCACTCCATATTGCTCCTCTGTCCCTTAGTGCAAGTTGTCATTTTGGCTGCGAGATGACACAGACACACTCTTCATACAGAGAGAGAGAGTTATCTCCTGAAACAATGCTAGTGAAGCCATACTAGATGTATTACTGGGATCTAACATTTTGTTCCTGCGTTGCCAGCAGAGTAGGAGGCTAGGTCTTGGCCAAGTCGTCTGATGTAACCTCCTCTCCCCTCTCCTCCCCTCATCCCTCCCTCCCCACTGCCGCACGTTGACTCTCTCCCAAGTACACATTGTAGACAGCTGAAAGAGCTTGGTAGGTGAATGAAGCTTTCTGGCCCATTGCTTTCACCTGTCCTGCATGTTCATCTGTTCAGATGCTTTCACCTGTCCTGCATGTTCATCTGTTCAGATGCTGTACCTGTCCCGCATGTTCATCTGTTCAGATGCTGTACCTGTCCCGCATGTTCATCTGTTCAGATGCTGTACCTGTCCTGCATGTTCATCTGTTCAGATGCTGTACCTGTCCTGCATGTTCATCTGTTCAGATGCTGTACCTGTCCTGCATGTTCATCTGTTCAGATGCTGTACCTGTCCTGCATGTTCATCTGTTCAGATGCTGTATCTTTTACAGCATCTTCATCCTCCCATTATTCATTGTTCGTAGTAGTAGCTGCCCTGGGTGACTTTCCCTGAGCAATCACAGTGGATGCTACACTGAACAAAAATATAAACACAACATGTACGGTGTTGGTCCCAGTTTTCATGAGCTGAAATAAGACAGCAGAAATTTTCCATATGCACAAAAATCGTATTACTCTGAAATTGTGTGTACAAATTTGTTTACATGTCGGTAAGTGAGCATTTTATCATTTGCCAAGATAATCCATATACCTGACATAACAAGAAAATGATTAAACAGCATGATCATTACACAGGTGCACCTTGGGCCGGGGACAATAAAATTCCACTCTAAACTGTGCAGTTTTGCCACACAACACAATGCCACAGAAGTCTCAAGTTTTGAGGGAGAGTTCAATTATGCTGACTGCAGGTATGTCCACCACCGCTGTTGCCAAATAATTGTATGTTAATTTCTCTACCAAAAGCCAATGTCGTTTTAGAGAATTTGGCAGTTCATCCAATCGGCCTCACAACCGCAGACCACGTGTAACCACGCCAGCCCAGGACCTCCACATACGGCTTCTTCACCTGTGGGATCGGCAGGGGGTTGGGGGGTGCTGAGGAGTATTTCTGTCTTTTAATAAAGCCCTTTCGTGGGGAAAAACTCAGTCTGATTGGCTGGGCCTATGCCCTCCCAGGCCCACCCATGTCTGCGGCCCTGCCCAGTCATGTGAAATCCATAGATTAGGGCCTAATTAATTAATTTAAAATGCCTGATTTCCTTTTAAGAACTAACTCAGTAAAATCTTTGAAGTTGTTGAATTTATTTGTTCAGGATACTCATTGTTGAACCTAGTATATTTGTCATGTTTATCCCAAAGCATTGTCTCTCCCCATGCCACTGTTCTTTTCCACTCCTCCTCCATGGGTCTCCCCTCCGTCTTCCCAGCAGGCGCTCAGTACCTTTATCAATAGTCACCACAGGGGGTGTGTGGGTTCACTGTAGCTACCCGTCTCCTCCCATAGACAGGTAAACCATCCATCATTAAACCTTCTATTGGCAGGAACAACCGTTTGTGGAGTGTTTGTTTGTGGAGTGTTTGGAAGTTTAGGGTCAGAAGCAATATGATATGCTACATCAAATTAAAGGGATTGGCAGCACTCCAGCTAGTTGAAAACAATTGGAGATGGTATGGTGGCAAAATTATTATGTTATAATACTTTAATTGCATCAAATGGTTGTGTTATGCAACTGTTATATATTTTATGGTTATGACTAAATGTTTGTACATCTAAGAATATTCCATTCTGAAAATGTATGCAATAGAGATGGTAGTCCAATTGATGTGTGTGTGTCTAGATATTAACTTTGTGTGTAAACCTGGAACAGGCTGGTATGACTTCATTTCGGGAGTATCTGGGAGAACAAAGAATTCTTTGATTCTACCAGACACATGCGAGAGGCCCCTGTCCTTGAAGACGGGAGGGATAGTTAAAGAGCCACCCAAGTTTGACTTATGTTGCAAAGATTGTGATAAGGAATGAATGGGTACTGTGGGAAGACACTATTTCTTGGAAATGGTGGGGCCTTTGTATCTTTGTATTTCAACATTGTACCATATAAAAGACTGTGTACACCTTTTAGAGCTCAGAGCTCTCCCGCGAATAAATAATCTACATTTGACCATTATAGATTGGGCCTCTGTTTGTCTCATTTCAACCAGTATCTTACAAATACTGGGTAACAGACAGAGTTTGTTTAATTGAAGTTCAGTTTGTGAACATTGAGAACAACATTTCTATAACAGCAACAGAATAGAGGATTCTTATAACTATTGTGTGGGTGCTCTTCTGAGGATGGGCCTCTGGGAGATAACACTGACAGGAGATTTACCATGTCTTTTGGGTGATAAAACCTAAAGAGCATTCCAGAGCATGAGTTAATGTTTCTGTTCTATACCGTACCCGGGAGAAATGGTTCCAGTTTGGAGAGCCAGACACTGGTCTATACAATTAAAACTTGACACAGCAGATACTGTCTGCTATGTATTATAGGTATCTTTCATACAAATCTTAACCTTGTGACCCATTCTATATATCTGTTGTTCGTCATGTAAGTTGATAGGGGTGTATCTTGGCTATAAAAGACCTTTGTACTTTTGTCTCGGCGCTCTCAACAAATAATTTGACTGTGAATCGTCGACCAGCCATCATTATCGTAGAGCACTCAATCGATTCACTTTATGTGTGTGTTGTATTGACCTGCTCCCTGATTAATAAGTGAATAAAGATTTAGTTGAAGTATAACTCTGACTTGTGTGATAAGTTTGTCTCTCCTCATTTGATAGTAAAGAAATGAACCACCACAGGGAATCGTATAGAATACAAATGGCTAATTGACCTAATTTGCTGCTTATGTAATAATACACAATAGAAACACAGTGTACAGGTTCAACTGCCAGTCAAAACACACCTCCAAGCACAGAAGCACATCAGAGCTCTCCCTCATTGTGTGATGTGTGTGTGTTTATGTACGTGTGTGTGTGTGTGTGTGTGTCAAATAACCAAACGACGGGGGGGGATATTAGAAAGCCCTAGCTCTCTCTCCCTCTAGGACCCTCCTCTGTGATTGGAAAAAACAAAGGACTGTTAAAATGGTCCAGCTCTATCAAAGAATACCTTGACTGTTGTTCTCACACACACACACACCAGCTTTGATGTTCCCATCGCCCTCCTATTTAATTAGACGGTCACAGACGGATAGAGAGACCGAGAGAGACCGAGGGAGCGACAGAGCAAGCAAGGAGCGTTGTCTAATTAGTAGTGCCCCCTACAGGGGGAGTATACCTTCCTCCCTCAGTGGGATTCTTTTAAACAATCTGAATTTGCGCTTGGTATTTGTTATGCATTTTGATGCTCACTCCCACCTGCTCAAGTTGCTCAGTGGGTAAGAGTGCAGGGTTGGTAACACCAGGGTTGTGAATGTTTTCCCCACGTAGGTCACATATATGTAACTGCCAAAATAAAGGAAACACCAACATAATGTCTTAATAGGGCGTTGGGCCACAAGAAATTCCATCATTTGGTGTTTTGTTCATAATGCAAAACACTGTCTGAGGCACCGCTCCAGAATCATGAGTGTTCCAATTGGGTTCAGATCTGGTGACTATGACTGACACACCCACCCACCCTTTAACTCATGCCCTTATGCTCCTATGAGTCCCCTCTTTCAAAGTCACTGAGATCTCTTCTTCTAGCCATGGTAGCCATAATAATGGGCAACTGGGCATTTTTATACATGACCCTAAGTATGATGGGATGTTAATTGCTTAATTAACTCAGGAACCACACCTGTGTGGAAGAACCTGCTTTCAATATACTTTATACCCCTCATTTACTCAGGTGTTGCCTTTATTTTGTCAGTTAACTGTAAATTGAGTTAATGTCTTGGCTCGGAATTGCTTTGAATAAGTGTCCTGAATGACCGTGTTTGTTCTATATTATTATACTCTGGGATTGTGGGTGTTGTCCAGAATCACTTCCTGACTCGTCTTTGCTGAACAGGCTGATTGTGTTTGATGTGGCCAGAGAGACAGAGAGAGAGAGTGGTGGTGTGTTAGACTGACGCAAGGTCACCTTAAATCCTCTCACACACTGCCAGGTCTACATTTCACGTGTACACACACACACACAAACAAACACTGTTAGAATGCCCTTCACTGGGGTTAAATCCCTTCGGAGGCATGGGAAAAGAACATCAAGCCCCCACACTAATACCCAGCTGTGTGTGTGTGTGTTGGCGTGCATCCATGTCCATTCGTCGAGATAAGAGGGATTGAGGGTAGAAACTTGTTTCTGATCTTTACAACTAGTCTGCAACTATTCTAAACACACTGTGCATTTGGGCCTAGAAACACTAATGTGCTCTTTAATCCTACTATTAGTGTTGCTGCATTCGTAACTCAGTCTATTTCTCAGCAGTAAACGCTCGCTCTCAGCACTCTTTAGCTGTAATCTGCAAGTGTGCATGTTTTCTGTTCGGAGTGCTTTATTGTCAAAGTGCACACTACCGTTCTATTGGCCTTCCGAATGAGAAAACATGAAAGCCAAGTCTGTGATTATTACATATAGGCGTTTTTGTTCTCCTGGCTCACACACACGGTTTAAATTAAGTATTAGCTGTATTTTAAATGGGCAGTGTTCAAGGCTGCATTTATTTGGGGTCCATTAAAACTAGGAACTGGGACCTGCGCCTAGGCCCTGCTCATAAAAGCTTGCCTATGAATCTGAGATAAGCACTCTACTTGCTATATCTTAATATATTGGATCGGAATCCATCTTTTTACCACATTTACATTAAGTAATTATGCACAGTGCAATAGCTTTCTAAATGGCCCCACTAAATAATAAGTGCAGAGAACTGTAAGAGAGAGAGAAAATACTCTGTTTCCCATGATGCATTGGTTTAGTGCATCACAGGCTGCTGCAGAGAGGTTTCATATTGATCCTGGAAGGCTACAGCGACAGCTGACCCCATTGAACTATTGCTGTTGGAGTGGTAGACACACACACACACACACACTGTAGTGCGCCGTATAAATCCTACAAGTGATCACACAGGTCATTGAATAATCTGTAATGAACATAAACCGCCTCCGAAGCTGATGTAACACAGTTAGTTTTTCCCTCTTAATGTCTTTTCCAGCCGTATTCCCATTTGAAGGCACATTCCTATTTGCCTCAGCGTTATCAGAGAACACATGATAATGAGAATCTAAATGGGTTCAACAACCTAGAAAACTAGTACACAGCTCTTTCCCTTTCAAAGCCATACTCCATTTTTTCCCTCTTCAACACCCCCACCCCTTGCGCGCGCTCTCTCTCTCGTACGCTCTCTATCTGTGTCACTCTTTGTGTGTCGCTCTCCGTCTTGCTCGCTACTCGCTCGCTCTCTCTCTCCGGCTCGCTCTCTCCGGCTCGATCGCTCTCTCCGGCTCGCGCTCTCTCTCCGGCTCGCTCTCTCTCTCCGGCTCTCTCTCTCTCTCTCTCTCTCTCCGCTCGCTCTCTCTCTCTCCGGCTCGCTCTCTCTCTCTCGGCTCTCTCTCTCTCTCTCTCTCTCCTCTCTCTCTCTCTCTCTCTCTCTCTCTCTCTCTCTCTCTCTCTCTCTCTCTCTCTCTCAGCTCTCTCTCTCTCTCTCTCTCTCTCTCTCTCTCTCGCTCTCTCTCTCTCTCTCCGCTCGCTCTCTCTCTCTCTCGCTCTCTCTCGCTCTCTCTCTCCTGCTCGCTCGCTCTCTCTCTCTTCGGCTCGCTCGCTCTCTCTCTTGGGCTCGCTCGCTCGCTCTCTCTCCGGCTCGCTCTCGCTCTCTCTCTCCGCTCGCTCGCTCTCTCTCTGGATCGCTCGCTCTCTCTCTGGATCGCTCGCTCTCTCTCTCTCGCTCTCTCTCTCTCCGGCTCACTCGCTCTCTCTCTCTCTTCATCTCTCTCTGTCTCGCTCTCCATCTCTCTCTCTCGCTCGCTTTCCATCTCTCTCGCTCTCTCTCTTTTCTTTCTTGCTGGAAGCACTGTGCTGATTTTTCCCTAACTCTGACACACTGAATCAGAATACCTTTTATAGCACACTGACTTAAGTAGCTACCTTGTTAAAACATTTTCTCTCCTCTTAGCACGCCAACTTTGAAGTAGATTGCTAGCGCTGTAGGAGGCGTTTTGTCAGATGAGCTCCCCACCGCTCCAAAACTCCTCCAAATGAAGTCCTTGTTTGGGTTTTTTCCCCTTCTCTTCTGACCGAGTCACCTGTTCATTCCGAGACGCTCTGCTTCAGAAACCCCTGCCCCCGTGGGTCGTGTTTAAAACGTGTGTAGCTACCATACGGGACCTTCTCTTTCCCAGTGTCTCTCTCTCTCTCCTACCCACCCCTCTTTCTCTCTGCTTCCTAAATGACGTGGTGAAATGGATGGTCCTGCAGAACGGCAGCAGTAGCACTGGCAGCGGTAGCACGGTGGTGGCAGAGGCAGCAGCGGTAGCACGGTGGTGGCAGAGGCAGCAGCGGTAGCACGGTGGTGGCAGAGGCAGCAGCGGTAGCACGGTGGTGGCAGAGGCAGCAGCGGTAGCACGGTGGTGGCAGAGGCAGCAGCGGCAGCACGGTGGTGGCAGAGGCAGCAGCGGCAGCACGGTGGTGGCAGAGGCAGCAGCGGCAGCACGGTGGTGGCAGAGGCAGCAGCGGCAGCACGGTGGTGGCAGAGGCAGCAGCGGCAGCACGGTGGTGGCAGAGGCAGCAGCGGGTAGCTAACAACGTCAGTGGAAAAAACATTCTGCTACAGCAGGGGCACAGAGATAGAGGCTTTCAGTGTAGTGGAGATCCATGCTAATGTGGTACAAGGAGAGCAGAGGGGGAGTGCATGGGAAAATTCATTGTAGATTACAGAATGAACTGCGTGTGTGTGACAGAGACCGAAAAAGAGTAGACTAATAATGTATAGTTGACAGGTTGGTTTGTGTGTGTGTACTGTAGTTGATTGTGTGTGCACTATGCATTTGTATTAACCACTGCGTTTGACATAGCACCACACAGCCTGTGAGATGCTGCAGTGTGGACATGAATTCTGCTCACGCTGTGAACCCAGACAAAAGCAGTGAAATGAATGGCGGGTAACTTCATATTCCCAGGCCTGTGTGTGTGTGTGTGTGTGTGTTTACATACCTAATTGAGCACAGCTCTCTCTTTCTGTCCCTACCCTGACAGCTCCCTACGATAAGCAGAGGTCATAAAAACACTCTTCCATTGTCTCTGGCCAGCGGCAACACAGATACACTGTTTTCACCTTCCAATAGAGCAGTACAGTCTCCCTCCAGGACCACAACTGGTTCACATACAACTAGGTTGGTAACAGTAACAGTCAGGTTAAATTGGATTTGAAATCGTTTCTAGTTACAGGAGTCTGATCTTCCAGATTTAATATTGTTTGATGGTATCTTTTAAAGGCTCACCTGTTGGCATTGCTGTTAAGATACGTTTCTATTGAATTCTTTAACAACCAATCAAAGCACAAGCCTGACAGTGAACCAATGAAAATCAATCAATACGGCCCCATCTGATAAAACACACTTCCGAAAAACAAGTCAGTCTCTTCCTCTTTCCTTACGCAGCCGCTCGTTCCCTAGGCCTCAACCCCCCACCACACACAGTAGCAGGGATCCTCACACACAACAACTACTCATCATGTCGACCTACTATAGTGTGTAGCCGTCAGTGATTGGCTTTTACTCCCAACAACATGGCTGAGTCACGTTGGTTGCACGCTGTGGCTGTGAGTCAGGCGTGCTTATAGAAGAGCTTGTGGTTTGAGTGTCGTTCATACAACTGTTATGAACAGATAGGCCCTGAGTCATCACCAGTGTTGTTTTAAAGGTTGTCATTCATTATAGTATTAAGGAATGTTTATTTCATGTTTTATAGACTTGTTAGAAAATGTTGGTCTATAGTCTAATCATTGGTAGTAGAATGTTTGTCTATCATTTCCCTTGTGCCATTTGGAATAAATAGAATTGTAACGACCTGTAATATTCCAATAACTAGGACCCTATTGAGTCATATCCCCCTTCTTTTCTATAGAATCATATATAGAAAGATATTGAATCATATAGAAAGATATTGAATCATATAGAAAGATATTGAATCATATAGAAAGATATTGCCTAGATAGCAAATGGAATAAGTAATGCAGAAAGTAAACATTTGAGGAGCTGTTACTTCATGAACACATTGTTTGGTCATTACAAGGGACCAGCACGCTATGTTCTTCTATCCTCATGTGGGCCTACAATTAATTTACATTCAAAATCCTATTTCCCCTAACCTTAACCCGTAATCTCTAAACATAAAATAGTCTTTGTCCTCATGGGGCTGTGGGATATGTCCCCACGAGAGAGCATTTTCCTTGTTCTAAAATCCCACAAGGATAGTACATCCCCACAAGTATAGAAGAACCAACCACACACAACCCTTACAACCACACACAACCCCTACAACCACACACAACCCTTACAACCACACACAACCCTTACAACCACACACAACCCCTACAACCACACACAACCCCTACAACCACACACAACCCCTACAACCACACACAACCCCTACAACCACACACAACCCCTACAACCACACACAACCCCTACAACCACACACCTCTACAACCCCTACAACCACACACAACCGAGCACGCACAACCCCTACAGCCACGCACAACCCCTACAACCACGTACAATCCCTACAACCATGCACAACCCCTACAACCATGCACAACCCCTACAACCCCACACAACCCCTTCAACCACACACAACCCCTAGTACATACATCACCTACCATTTACTGCCCCCCTCCGCCCCCTAGTGAGAGAGCTTGGGACTATAGCCTTGTTCTGTTAAATGTTCTCTGTGTATATAGTTTAAAAGAATACAATATAAAAATTGCTGACACCATTCAAACCAATGAGGGTTCAGAACTTTAAAGCCAATTATCTCAGAATCTTCTTTTTGCAGATAGAACCCTTATAGTCCCAAGCTTACCAGTGGTTCAGTCCATTACTGGTTATCAGCATTTCCTGTCTATTGCACTATACTGCCCCACCCCCACCCTACACCTCTAGTTGGTGCAGCCCTCCAGGCACAACCAAGGAACTCATTTTTTCCCCTGTTCCATCTCTAGCTGGCACTTTTTCATCATGTTCCGTTTGCTCCGTATCTCTCTCTCTCTCCCTGTCTGTCTGTCTCTCTCTCTGTTTTACCCTTCTCTTTTTCTATCTGCTCTGTCTCCCCTCTTTTGATATTTGTTTATTCTATTCCATTTAATATTTCACCAACATGCTTATCCTGCTCCACCACATTTCTTCGTTCTGCTGATTCGTCTGTTCTGTCCGCTTCTCTCTCGCTCTCTCTGCCTCCATCTCTCCTCTTTTGCATTTTTCAGATTTTCTACCCTTTTACTTTTCCTGTTTCTCTCTCGCTCACTCTTTCTCTCCCCTTTTCCTTTCTCTCCCCCCTCTCTCTCTTGTCTTCCCTCTTTTTCTCTCCCCTCCAAGCTTTTTGCTTCTCCCTCCCTCCCCTCTCTCTCTTTCTCCTCCTCTCTCTGCATCCATCAGGGTCCTGTGAGCTGTGGCGGACGCGGTGCATGCTGCATGCTCGTCTCCTTCCAAATGGCTTCCTCAGTGATTGCTAATGATGCACACGGAGTAGAGCGAGAGCTGCTTCCTTCCGACAGAGGAGGACTGGCGTTTGTGTCGCCCTGGACACGGCCTGCCTGACAGCCCCCAACGACTAGCTAGCTAGCGGCACAACGTTAGCTCAGTACAGAACCACTCCAGTATAGATTGGTGTGGTATAGCAGAGATATAATTCAGTACAGAAAGCACAGGACAGACACCTACTGCCTCTAGGACCCCTCTTTTTGTCCAGCTACACTACTGTGCTTCGTTAGCTCACTACAGCATAGTACAACATTGGATGATGTGGTATATCATAGGTAGAGCTTAGTATGCCATGGTATTACATTGGTGTAGGATAATACAGAAACAGTACAGAACTCTACAGACCAGCACAGCGCCACCATACGTACTGTATGTGGATACCCGCTGGTCAAACTTCTCATTCCAAAATCATGGCCATTAATATGGAGTTAGTCCCCCGTTTCCTGCTATAACAGCCTCCACTCTTCTGGGAAGGCTTTCCACTAGATGTTGGAACATTGCGACGCAGACTTGCTTCCATTCAGCCACAAGAGCATTAATGATATTGGGCACTGATGGTGGGCGTTTAGGCCTTGCTCGCTGTCGGCGTTCCAATTCATCCCAAAGTTGTTTAATGGGGTTGAGGTCAGGGTTCTTTGCAGGCCAGTCAAGTTCTTCCACACCGATCTCGGACAAAATGTCTGTGTGGACCTCGCTTTGTGCATGGGGGAATTGTCATTCTGAAACAAGAAAGGGCCTTCCTCAAACTGTTGCCGCAAATTTGGAAGCACAGAATCATCTAGAATGTCATTGTATGCTGTAGCGTTAAGATTTCCCTCCACTGGAATTAAGGGGCCTAGCCCGACCAATGAAAAACAGCCCCAGACCATTATTCCTCCTCCACCAAACTTTACAGTTGGCACTATGCATTGGGGCAGGTAGCGTCCTCCTGGCATCTGCCAAACCAAGGTTAGTTCGTTGGACTGCCAGATGGTGAAGCGAGATTCACTCCAGACGCGTTTCCACTGCTCCAGAGTCCACAAATTTGGAGTGTCCACATACTTTTGTATATATAGTGTATGTGCTATCTTAATTTGACCACTCTGATGTTGCAGAGAATTTTCCTGTAATTTCCACCTTAAAATGTCAGACTTGATTTGCCTTAACAAAAAAATGTATCAACACCTACAAAAATGACCATCAATAATTTCCTGTTGCTGCAGGATTATTTTCCTGCTGTGATAAACTGTTCATTTATATCTCTCTCTTCTCTACTTTCTGTCTCTTTCCTTCGGTCTCTCTCTCTCTACTGTCTCTCTCTATCTCTCTACTGTCTCTTGCATTCAGCACACTCCATTGACAATTGGGAAAGCTACTTTGTGGCTCTCACACACTATCACATCGTCAAACCAATTTCCTGCTCAAACCATCACACCGGAGAAACAATGACAAATTCTGGCTCTCGATGGCGATGAAATGGACTGGATGAAGCGGCTACGCTTGTTTTCCAAACCCCAAGCCGCCCCCAAGTCGCCGCAGCTCGCCCCGCTGTCCCTACCCACGAAGTAGCCACAGTACAAATCACTGCTGACACACACACCCACATGCATACGCACACACACGGGCATGCGCACACACACGGGCATGCTCGCATATGCAACAAAGCAAGCGCACACATTTCACTGTCAGTCTACACCTGTTGTTTACCAAGCATGTGACAAAGAACATTTGATTTGACACACCACAGTGCCTGTCAGATGCTGTCTCTTAGCCAGCCCTGCACTTTGACACACAGTCCCTTTCTTAAGGCAAGCCGTGAGTCACCGGCAGTATCTTGCCTAAGTGACCAGCGTTGGCCTAAGGTTCAATGCAGAAGCCTGTATTTAACCCAATAGGTAGTTGGTGGGGGGGTTTAAGAGAGTATTTAGGTTTAAGAGAGCTTTTTAGTCTGCTTATCAGCTCAGTGGCAGTGTGCATATTGTTGCGTGCATCTGTGTATAATCTAAGTAAATGTGTGTAAATGTGTCGGAGTGTGTGAGAGGCAGGGATATTTTGACTTTGTGTGTGTGAAGGATATATTAATCAGTTTGCATGTGTATGTATCAAAACCCCCCTCCTAATCTCTGTCTCTTTGGATAAGAGAGGGCCCCTCTCTCTAAGCCCAACTCCCTCCCTCCCCTCCATCTCCCTCTCTAAATTCTCAGAACCGTCACCCCCACAAACACACACGTCACTCTCCCTCTGACGGGCCTTGACTGCAGGTTAAACACATCAAAAGCTGCCTCAGCTCTCTCTCTCTCTCTGCCATCTCTGCTCTGTCTCTCTCTCCTCTCTGTCTCTCTCTCTCTCTGCCATCTCTGCTCTGTCTCTCTCTCTGCTCTCTGATGCTCTTACTCTTCTCTCTGCGCTGTGCATGCAGTATGTCAGCCACTTTCCCTCCCTCTCCCTCTCCTCTCTCTCTTCTCTCTCCTCTCTCTCTCTCTCTCTCTCTCTCTCTCTCTCTCTCTCTCTCTCGCTCTCTCTATCACAAATAAATAGGAGTAGAGAGGAAATAGAGCCAGATACCTCCGAGACAATCTTGCACCGTCCTCCCATTACCGCCTCGGTTACGTAAACCGGTGACAGAGGGGACAGTGTGTGCCGTTTAACGGCTGCCGGGACTTGGCCGGTGACCGGGCTGCGGTGACACTACCTCGCCACCATCAGTTTTTTCTTTTTGTAGGACGAGTTTTATTCACAAGGGGTGTGTCCGTCCAGGCTGTGTAAATTATAGACCAATCAGAGTTTAATCACTCAGACACAGTGAGCAGTATGCCCTCATCGTCGATACCAGCTCGTATTAATACTTCCTTTTACTGCTTATTAAGATGCCCCCAATTTGTTTTTGTTCAGTTTTTGTTAGATCTTTTTTCCTCTTTTCTTGCATTTTAATGAGCTGAGGCGCCGGGGGCCCTGTCGCCCGGTTGTTAATGCTCCGGCGTCCCGCTGAAAGCCAGCGTGCGTCTTGGTAAAGAAAGAGAGGCCTCTGTTCTGTACGTGTCACTCCTTACACCAATAGTCAAAACAACAGTCTCTAAAAAAAAAACGCGCTGTTAGCCAGTTTGAGCCGTCCACAGACGCTAAGGACCTGGTGTACATGTCATCTCTCCAGGGTCAGGCTGGGGGGAGCTAGGCCAGGGCTATGTTACGATGGAGAGGGAGATTGTTGAAGATGAAGAATGCACAGTTAACGGCGAGACCCACAGCATTTGTCATCATAAAACCGTCGCTGACTGATGAAGCCACAACAGCTGGGGGAATGCAGTGAAAAGAGAAATGAGGAGATGTTTTGGTGGGCCAAGAGGAAAGCGTGAGGGCTCACGTCACCAGGGTCTGTCTCGTACATCCACAAGTCTTGTAGTGCAAAACACCTCTCTGACCACTTGAAGTCAACCACATAGAAAACAACCCCCTCAAGTTAGCACACCATATCACACCCTACATATTCATATCTTTACACACAGGCAACCATTCATTGACATGACAGCAGTGCAATGCATATCACTGGGGAGCACTTCAAATACCCCTGTATAAACAGAGGCCCTTTAAAAGCTATTTCTCGTGGTTTCCACGCATTTGGAGAACTTCATGAAAACGGGACAAATCTAGTACCCGCTTTGAAATGGGCCACACCTTGATTAAGTACCATGTCATCGACTAATGTCATGCGTACTGAACATAGCTTCGCTCCACCTGCCTTCGACACACGGGCTTATCAAGTGTTATTAAAAACAGCGGCAGGCACTTCTGCGCTGTGGTTCATTCTGCGAGAGTCACCCAGCACACGCAGGGTTAAAGTATAGCTGCAGAGTCTTACTGCAGTGTCTGAAGCGTTTGGCTGTTCGCTACAGTACGCCAGGAGAAAAAAACGTCATCTCTCTCTGTTTAGTTTTTTTTCCTCTCCAAAAATCATTTTTATTGCATTTGTAACATTTGGCACAGTACAAATTCATGGTGCTTTTACAAGATAAACCTGTAAAGATCAAACACAGACCTTTTTTGAATGTTTTTTTTCTTAAAGAAAGTCTTCTCAGTATAAATGTTTTTTCTCTTTTCACTGCATTCTCTGTAGCATTGTTTATTTTTTTATAAATCACACCGAATGCCTTTTTTTTTTTTTTAACAAGTCTACCCTCATTTCTCAAAGTCAAGATAGTATGTTAAACAACTCGTCTTTTTAAATAGAAGTTACAAGTTAGAAAATAGTTTCAATGTATTTATTTTTAATATAATATGCTTTTCTATCACCAGCCCATGGTAGTTTCAATAGTTTCATATATATATTTATTTATAAGCATGTACAACAAGAAATTATCAGTCTTTAAGTTTTGCACTCTGTACAAAAAAAAGAAAGTTCCTGTCCTTTTTTCCCCGTTGTGCATTCTATTGCATGTAGTTATGAGAAGAGAGGGGGGCTATGGGGATGTGGACGGGGCTGGGGAGGGGGGTTGTGTGGGGGCTTTAAATCTGAGTCTCCTGAACCTTCTCCTTGGTGTGAGTTTTTATGACAAAGGGCTCAGGGAGGTTTGTGATGGCGCTGGGCAAGGTTCGAGGGAGAGAGTTCCCAATGTTGTTCTCTGTCCATTTAGCCCCATGTCCTGCTGGCTTGTATGTGTTGTATTTGGGCTTGAGGGTGCGGTAGTCCACCTTGTGGTGGTCTGCTTTGTGGGGACTGGAATCCATTTTGGGTTTCTGGTTGACATAATCCTGTTTGTGGGGGCTGTTGTAGTCTGATTTGAAGACGATGTAGTCCGGCGGGGCCTTGGGGGTGTATTCTGATTTGGGTTTGTATTGACTGTTGTCGGGTTTGGATTTGTGTGTACTGTACTCCGATTTGGACTGAGTGCTGTAGTCAGGCTTGTAAGGGCTGTAGTCTGGTTTAGGTCGTGGGTGAGTGCTGTAGTCAGGTTTGAATGGGCTATAGTCCGGTTTGGGTTTTGGATGAGTGCCATAATCCGGTTTGAAGGGGCTATAATCTGCTTTAGGTGTTCTCGGGTGAGTGCTACTGCTATAATCCGGTTTGAAGAGGCTATAATCTGCTTTAGGTGTTCTCGGGTGAGTACTGTAGTCAGGTTTGAAGGGGCTATAGTCCACTTTAGGCTGCTTGTGAGTGCTATATTCAGGTCTGAACGGGCTGTAGTCAGCCTTTGGTCTATGAAGGCTAAAATCTGGCGTAGATTTGTGGGCGCTATATTCCACGGTAGATTTGTGGGTAGTGTGGTCCACGGTTGGTTTATAGGTGGTGTACTCAGCCTTGGGCTTGTGTATAGTGTAGTCCGGTTTGGGTTTGTGGATTGTGTAGTCCCCCTTGTAGTCGGCTTTGGACTTGGGGAAGCCATAGTCTGTTTTGTGGCTGATATAATCCAGTTTTTGGATGCTGTTGTGGTCTCGTATCTCGGGCAGCGTGTGGTCTCTGATCTCGTTGGCGGCAGAAGCTGGCGGCGGCAGGTCCTCCTCGTCCACCTGGATGATTTCCACCGTACGGGCGGCTGCCACCGTGCTCCGCTGCTGGTGGCGCTTCCTCAGCTTGTAGAAGGCGATGAGCATGACGGCGGCCAGCAGCGTGACGGCTACGAAGCAGCCGATGATGATCTTGGTGGTTTTCATCATCTCGTCCAGGCTGGGGACTGTGTCGGGTGGCTTGACCGTGGCGGACTTGGAGGCAGGAACGGCGGACGGTCGAGCGCCCGGCTGGCCCTCGGTGTTCTGGAGCAGAACGGTGGGAGTAGAGATGAAGACAGGCTGAAAGAGGGAGGGCGAGGCGGTGGTGGTGGTGCCAGCGCCCCCCGCACCACCTCCTGCTTCTCCTCCTGCCCCCCTACCAGTGTTAGGGGAGCTCGATGTGGTCTTGGGCTTGGGCATCTCTGTGGTGGGACCTGGCACTTCCACGGTCACTGTGGTGAAGTAGCTGAGGTTGGACGTGTTGAGTTCGGCCGCGCTCACGTTGAGGTAGGCCGAGGCGTTTGAGTTGCCGGCCGCGTTGGACACCATGCAGGTGTAGGTGCCTGTGTCAGCCGCCAGGACGTTGGAGAAGTTGAGCGTGCCGTCGTTGAGCACGGCGATCCGCTGGTGGGCCGAGGCATGCGTCAGGACAGTCCCATTGGGCAGCAGCCACCGGACCGAGGACATTGGCGCAGTCCGGCAACGGAGCTCCGCTACGCGCTCTGCCGAAATGTTCAAGTCTCTTGGCGCATCGCCTATGAAGGGGGCAGAGCACTGGAGCACGCCAGTCTCCCCCCGGTCCACCTCCACCAGCTGGCGGCCCCGCATGTGGGCCGGTGCGTGGCATCGGCCACAGCAGGTAGAATTGGTAGGGATGTACTCTCGCAGCCAGCGTGCCAGCCACAGGGCTTCACAGCCACAGTTCCAGGGGTTGTGGTGGAGGTGCAGCTCCACTAGGTACCTGAGGGGGGAGAACAGGTCGTGCGGCAGGGCACTCAGGTTGTTGTGGGCTAAGTTGAGCTCCACCAGCGAGCTCAGGTCGTCAAAGGCATTGCGCTCGATCACCCCAATCTGCGAATTCATCACCCACAGCTTCTTGAGCGAGCGCAGGCCCCGGAAGGAGCCTGGCTTGATTTCGGAGAAGAGGTTCTCAGAGATCTCCAGCTCCTCCAAGCCCAGCAGGGGGCTCAGATTGGGCATCTCCCCCCGGATGTTGCACATGCCCAGGTTGAGGTACTTGAGGTTGTGCAGGCCCTCGAAGGCGCCATCTGAGATGAAATCCAGCTTGCGCAGCTCGCCCAAGTCCAAACGCATGGCGAGGGCACTCGGTTGAAGGCATACGAAGGGATGCTCTCGATGGGGTTATTCCTCAGCCATAATTCCCTTAGCTTGGACAGGTACTCAAAGGCACCACTTGGCACCCCAGTTAGCCGGTTGTCAAATAGCTCCAGCGTGTTTAGGCTGGTGAGACCATTGAAAGCGCCCACCTCGATCTGCCGGATGGCGTTGCGGCCCAGCTGCAGAACCTCAAGGTGGTGCAGGTGTCGGAAGGTGTCAGCCTGCACCTCTCCAATGGCATTCTCCATCAGGTTGAGGTGGCGCGTGTTAGCGGGGATACCCGGGGGCACGCGAGTGAGGCCGCGCCGAGTGCACACCACCTTGCTCAACTGGCTACTACACGAGCACTGCGGTGGGCAGCCCTGAGGGCCTGGCGCCGCCGCCATAGCCAGAGAGGCGCTGCTCCACGCTCGCGCCATCAGGAACACAACACAGAGCAGGGTGGCTCGACGCACAGCTACCCGCCCCAGGAGACTCATGATGTGGCACGCTCATAATTCAGCATCGTCCGGGGAGAGGGCCGGAGGTGTGTGGGAGGGGTTGGTTAGCTGATTGGGTTGGTGGTCGAAAGTGGGAGGGGGTGGGGTATAAAGAGGGGAGGGAGGGGGGTTGGCTCTTGAGTAACCAGGAGAGGGCTGGCCCTACCCTGGATTAAGCAAGACTCTGGTTCTCTTTTCCATGGACACTACTGTAGGGGGGAGGACGACTGCTCTTAAATGTTTCTGAGAAAGAGAAAAAAATTATAGAATAGGAGATGGAGATGATTGAAATAGGGTTGGAAACGCTAGACACCTACCTCAAGCTTTTTTTTTTACAGGTCCTTACGAGATAGTTCTCTTTTTTTGTCAATCACAAACAGTGTTTAAATCAGGTATATATCCAAGGAGCAGAAAAATGAAGACTTTTCTTTCTGCTCTGTCAGAAGCAAATGAAGTGAAGATTCTTTGCCAAAATGGCCCCTTTTTATAATTCCACACAAGCGAACATCATTCGAAGAAGGAAAAGATGTGAAGACCCATCCGAAGCTTGTGTTTTAGATGGGTATGAATCCAGTCAGGCTCCTAAAGCAGTACACACTCGCTCGCCCTCGGCTGCTCTTCTCCCGCTTGTCCTTGGAATCCGCCGCTCGATGCCTCCGCCGAACGCCTTCTCCAAGTCTCCATAGCACAAACGCGTGCACACCGACACACACTCTCCGCACTCTGAAAACCCAAGACAGAGAAGAAAAATGGGTGGGGGGTTCAGGAGTAGGGGGTTAAGGAGGAAGAAGAAGAAAAATTCCACAGTCCTTTCAAATGTTCTTCCCCTTTTGTTTGAGGTGGAGGGGGAGAAAACAGGACCCCCCCCTTTTCCTTTCCTCGGCTCTTTCTATTTTTTGGTGGTCAGTCAGTCCATCCTCTCTCTCTCTCTCGGTGTGTCGCGTCGTGTCCACTTGATTTCTGTAGCGCTCGGCAGGGTTGAAAAGGCTACGCGACTCACACTGCGGTCATTAGCTTATTTCTCCTCTTAACTAGCTCTGCGCTCCAGCACAGCAGCACGCAAACACCGCTCGCCAGCAGCGGCGCTCACACACACACACACACACACAGCAGCCTGCCTCCCGCGCACTTCCCAATAATCCGTCAATTTCTTCCGAGGGTGGGGGGTTTGTAGCAGTTTTGAGAGAGGTAGTGAGGGGGGGCGTATAGTAGATTCAGCAGCAATATCATCACAGAAAGAGGCTAAAGCGCTATCTCCCTCTGTACCTCTTTCTCGCTCCTGTTTTCAATCTCTTTTTTTCCTTCACCGCGCGGCTGAATAGGAGAGTGAAGCAAGAGAGAGCTGAGCGGGGCACAGGCGTGAATGTTACAGCAGCGTCGATGAGGAAACATATCCGCTGTAGCAGCAGATGAGAGAGAGCGGGGATGTGTATCTCTTTCTTTCTCTCACTCCGTCTCTCGCTCTTCTCAGCCCCTGCAGTGTCCTGAGGTAGTGGCCAAGCTCAAAGCACTCAGTCCTTTGTGTGTGCCAGCGCGAAGCCTCTCAACCGTGTTAGCTTCCACTGTCCTCTCTTTCTCTGTCTCTCTCTCTCTCTCTCTCTCTTGTTTCTCTCTCTGGCTCCCTGGTTTAGGGGGGAATACAGCGCTGCCCAGGTGAACTGGAGAAAACGGCAGCGTGTCCCCACGGCAACACAATTTTAACCCCTGCAGCCCCGGTGTTAATCCTGCTGCTCTGGTTATTCCGGCACGTTTTTCTGGCGCCACTGTGGTGCAAGGCTGCGCTCTCTCTCGTTTACTCACTCTCTCGCTCTCTCACTTGCATGCTCTCTCTATTTTATTCGCTTGTTTACTCTGTTGCTCTCTCTCTCTTTCTCTTTTGTCCTTGAGTGGGGAACGTGAATGTACTGCTGACGCATCCCGTTCCGAGCAGTGCATTGGTTTGATGCAGTGTTTTTGTGCATTAACTAATCTGCTCTCTCTTTCTCTCTCCCTCTTCCTCTCTCTTTTTCCCTCTCTCGCTCCCCCTCACTCTCATTCTACCTCTGCTCCTCTCCCCTCTCTCTCCTCTCCAGTCTCACTCAAGCCTGTGCACTTGCTCTCTCTCCTCATTTGCCTCTCTACTCATCTTTTTCTCTCCCCCATTGCTCTCTCTCTCTCGCTCTCTCCGTCCTCCTGTCAGAAGGTCAATGTAGAGTGAGTGTATCCTGCCTGACGTGTGTGTGCGCGCACACGTGCGCCCTGGAACATGGAGTACATTTTGAGGACTGGGTGGCGGGAGATGGTCTACTGTTGAGTGAGGTAGAGATAGAGGAAGAGAGAGAGGGACAGAGAGAAGTCTCTCTGATTTCGATGATAAACACACCTCTTTTTGAGGAATGATTTTACTCTACATCTTCTCTCGCTCTCTCTCTCTTTCACTCTTTCTCTCTCTCTCCTCCATTTCCCAGGAACATTGAAGAATATCTGTCTCCTTCCTTTCCCCACTCTTTTCTCTGCTCTGTCTCTCTCCCTTTATCCCCATCTCTCGCTCCCACCTGTCCCTCTTACTCTCCCTCTCTCCTAAAATGTATGTGAGTGACTGGTGATTAGTCAGGGGTCCGGCCCCTGGTCGGAGAATGGGATGCTGCTGACTGGTGCTTGGAGCACCCCAGGCTACCGTGCTGGGCCTTCATGGTGTGTGTAGAACAGGGATCCTCAACTAGACTCAGATGTTTTTTTTCTTTAGTGGATGGGCATGGGGCTGGAACATAAGTATACATCATTTGTAGACTGCACATTGAACGCAAGAAGATATAATAATATTTGACTAAAACATAATAATTTTAAACCTTGCTTACATTTGTATACGATCACACTTGGGGATACTTTGGAAAATATTTCCAAAATTCAAATCACTTAGAGCTGATTTGCTGGTGTTTTTACAATATTTTATGTCCAACAATAAAACGATTGTTTATTTATAATTGTTTTGCTCAGAAAACTTTGGGGGTCCAAATAAAGTCACTTGGCCGCCAGCTGGGGAACCCTGGTTTAGAACATAGAATTACAACTGATAGGGGGGACAACGGATAGAATGCACGGTTCCCTGATGGCTGTACCGGTGGCCATATTTGATATAAAATCCAATGTGCCACAGCTATCTATGTTTAGATGCTATCTATGTTTTTCAATAGCACAGTGTTTTGGGTTAGGGTTAACCCAAATGTAATGTTGTGTGTGGATGAGGTGAGCAGTGGTACTGGCATGCGCTCAGTCTGTTCAGATCGGGGACAGTGTATGTGTGTGTTGGGTCATTTCATGGGTCAGTGACCCAGAATGGTCAGGTTGCGCTTGACCCAAGGGTCTCCAATGAGAATCCCCTACCAAAATGATGCATCAACCCATGATGACCCCGGCTGGTAGTTGGGAGGCTCCTCTCCTTTTTGCCTTCCCTGGATTGACTCATTGAAACAGTTCCCCATAATGCCACATAGAATTGACCCAAAATGGCAGCTCTGCCCTGATAGGCTCTAGTTCTGTCCTCCCACCCCCCCTGTTTAGGTTGTGTTTAAAGCACTATCCAAGCAGTGCTGGTGGTCCTATAACGTTACGCTGATCCACAATGGCAGAAGGGAGCCTGGTTGAGTTGTGGTTGGCCCCTGACGGCTTCAATGGGGGGATCTGATGAATTTAACGTTGAAAGACTTCCTGACCACCACCGTGCCACCCTCTCATGCCTGCTAGCCCTAACATGCCTGCTGCTGCCTCGAATGCCCTGGACCGCCCGGCGTGGTTTGTGGGCACCAGGCGACCCACTTTTTGGCACGGTGGGTCTGCCAGTCAGTTAGCGTTTCAAGGGTAGACGTGTGTGTGTGTGTGGTGCAGAACCCAGGCCTTGGGGCTACAGCCAGCGAGTCTGGGATGCTACCAGTTGCATGTAGGTCAGCTGTGTGTTTGTGTGAGATGGAGAGATGAGATGAGCGGGAGCGAGAGGACCAATGAGTGTATGTCCTGCTGTATATCCCTAATGCTAATCTGATTATATACTGTACACAGTAGCAGGATGATAGATCTAATGAATGTTATGTCATTGCACAGCCCTTACCAGAAATGAGGATTTGTGTGCGTTCTGGTTAGTTTGAGCGCAGTTAATGTGCTATGAGAGTGTAGGCTATGGAGCAGGGGTGGGCAACATACGAGCCCATTCAATCCGGCCCAGGGGAAGTTTGAGTAAAAAATATACAAAAAATATTGGGAGATGTATTCTTTTGGGTTAAGGTCCAGGTCACTCTTGAACGTCTAAAACTAGATGTAAATTATGAAAAAATTTGAATGGACCTAAAAGTTTTCAAATCACTGCTTTTCTGGCCAGCAAATTGCTTTTGACGAAGTAATCGCTCCGAAAAAATCTGTGCAAAAATCTCTAAAGCAACTTTCTATCACTGGATTCTAACTTGTAACCTTTGGAATCAGAGGCAGATGCTTACTCCCATCCTCTGTCCCCATCCCCAACGCCCTAGCAAAACCCAACTTGAAGGTTACAGCGCTCACTGTTGCCCCTAGTGGCCGGTTTCCACGTCATCTCCCAACATCCTCAGACATGGATGGCCGTTGAATACTGACTTGTATCACAGGTGACCTGCCTGGCTATAGAGCATGTGAGCCTTAAAGGGGTGTGTGCTTGGGGAAAGACATCTCTGCTTCTGTGTGTGTATTTGTGTGAGTTTGTATGGGCTCATTTCTTTTTTCGTTAGCTGTGTGTGTTCATAGTGTGTGTGTGTGTCCTCCACCTCTACAGTATCTAGGGAGACCACAGTCCTCTCTCTCATCAGTTCTGCTCAGCCTCATCCCCAGTTAACAGGGTTTAACCATTTCTCCAGCCCACTGCCCAGCCCTCCACTGGGAACTTTGTCCCCTTCTCTCTCTCTCGCTCGACTTTCAGTTTTGAATCCTCTGCTAGTTTTAGTATTATTTCTCAGAGGAGCGAACACACACTGACTGACCTTGGGGAAGAGGACGGAGGTCGGACACTTCTTTTCCCATTTTTCATTTCAATTTCCAGGAATTAATTCATGGAGAGATTACACCCACAAAGACCGGCGCGCACCCCGGCGGAGAGAGAGCTTAAACCGTGTGTGAGGGATTTTACCATTAATCATTCTTCTCATTACACACTTTACACACAGACCATATACACGCGCCAGTGTGACACCTGGCAGTTGTCCAGCATACAATGGACACACTACACTCTCGCTCGCTCACACACTTGTACACGCACCCAAACATATGCTACATTGCAACTAGATTAAATATTCTAGATTAAACTTCTGTAATCCAACTGGGTTGGGTTCAATGTGCGTTTTGTTTTATCACGTTAAGCTGTCAGTTAAATGACCTTTGGTGAATTTAACCCACCATAGGCAATCTGACCTCAACCTGTGTGGTAGCTTGTCTGTCTCTTGTCTCTCTCGCACTCTCCTCTCCCTCCCTTCTTAACAGTGTATTTGTGCGTGGTCTAATATTTGAAGGCCAGTCAGTGGTTCATTGTATTTGCCCAGATGGTGTGGGAGTGTGAGACGTGGTATATGTGTGACATGCTATTGGTGGCTTAAGGGTTCAGTCTAAGTGAATCCACACTTCAACCCCCTCTCTCACTCTCATCTCTGTCCTTCTCAGTGTTGATCTCTTCCTCTTTCTCCCCCCTCCCTCCTCAGCTCTATCTTTCTCTCTCAATCTACCCTCTCCCTCGCTCTCTTTTCATCCCCCTCTCTCTCTCTCCTTTCATCCACCTCTCTCTCCTTTCATCCCCCTACCCCCTAGTGTGCTACAGCAGCTCTCATAATAGCCATTGTTTATAGACTAATGACCTTCATTATGTTTGGGGCCAGTTTCTAGCCCCTCCAGAGCTAGTGGATTAGCTAGCCTCATGTCAGCTGGAAGTGGAAGGAAGCAGGCTTAAAGTAGCCAACCCAGTGATCATCTTCCTCATCATCATCGCCTGTTAAAATCCTTCTAAATAGCCTAGCAAACAAACATTTAATAAAAAGACTATTGAAGTTGCCCAAATTCAATTTTGGGAGTTGAGAATCATCATGTCTTTTTTGATATGGCTTATTGCACATCTGAGGCGGAGCATTTGTGGTTGTGAGATTTGAAGGTCAGTTGTGTGTAGTGTAGCCTAACAATGTTTGGATTTAGTCCTCTTGCGTTTATTTTTAGTGTGACCTTTTAGATATTTAGTGGTGTAATTAGCCAAAGTGTTTGTGTTAATGTTCTGGGGCACACACACACACTGTCACATTTAGGAACGCATCCAACCAGTGCTCTCCCTGGCATCCGGTACCAAGGGGGTGCGGCCAACCCCCTGTTGCTCCCCATTCTACCATATGCAAATTCCCCCGCCGTCTATCTCGGCCACGTCATTGGTCGAGGAGGCTCTATTAAGATTCCGGAACCGTCGTGGCGTGCGCATTAACCCTCACTGTGTCGCCTTGCCAACCGCCTGACGGGCTAGCGGGCTGTAAATAGAGAGGGCTCCGTTCTCAGCTCGCTGGGTAAAGACCATGAGAGGCCTTAAATCTCCCTGACTTTTAGCTGCTTGGGAGTAGAGGACGTGTGGGTGGTGGGGGGCTCCTCTGGGTACTCTGCCCTACTCTCTCAATCTCCCTCTTCACCCATTCCTCTCTAGTCCTTTTCAGGGGCTGGTGAAAATGAAACTTGCCTGTCTGTCTCTGTCTCTCTCTCTGAGTTTGCTGGCTAGCTGAGCGCATTCCCAATTGCAGCACAACCGTGCTAAAGAAAGCCTCTAAGAGTTAGTCTAATATTCTGTTCAAACTGTTTTATGTTCAGTCTCTGTCTGGCGAACTCTTTGAACGTGAGCACTGAAATACATGCTATGTCAACATTTCAATGCGGATGGTTTCGCCACACACCCAATTGTGACATTGTGTTAACACCTTTGTACCTTGCCTTACTGTCATGAGATGCTAGCTTCTGTCTCCAAAATGGCGGCTCTACTTAACCTCCAGTTTCCCACAGTCTTCCATGAAACGGCAGGCTAAGCATGGAAACTCCATCAGAAACCATGTGGGAGGATTAGGAAGGGAGGGGGAGGCAGGTTAGATCGGGACAGAAGGGAACAGCTTTCATCCCCAAAATCCGTCACAGATATATGCCAGACTATCAACAATGATTGACTGAGTTAAATGCCCACAGTGTGCGTGTGTGTGTGTGTCACAAATCCCTTCCGCAGGAAGATACAGAACATTTCATAGATATTACCTCTCAAAAAAAAAGGAGAGTTTCAGGCAGTGAGGAAGGTAGGAGCCTAGATGGAGAACCCAGTGAAGCCTGTGACTTATCCTCTAATATTCCCCATTTTGATTTCATTACAGATAAACTTTCCCTCTAAGTAACCTGGTTTGCATTCCAAATGGCACCCTATTCCCTTTATAGTGTGCTACTTTTGACCAGGGACCATGGGGCTTTGGTCAAAGTAGTGTACTATATAGGAAATAGGGTGCCATTTGGTGCTTTAATGTATTCCTGCTCAGTGCAGCCCTCAGACACTCGGGAGCTGGTTGGGCAGATTGAAGCCCCTGCTACCATTCAAATGAACAATCTGTTCCCAGGCTACTGGGCTGGAGATGAGTGAAAAGGGCTGCGGGGGGCACAATGTGATAGGATGCTGTAATGCAGGCTAATGCAGAGAGGTGTGAGCGTGCACAGTCAGGCGCTGGTAGTTGGTACATCGCAAAGGAGATGAGGGAAATCACCTGCTTATACGTTTTTTTGGGGGGATAGATTTGTTCGGAGTTTATGTTCAGGGAAAATAGGTGTGTGTGCTGTGTGCGTGTCGGTGCAGTAGGTGTGAATATTTGAGTGTTAATAAGTGTGTGTGCACTTCATGTTCCTCGTTTGCACGTATGTAGTTGTCGTGTGTGTGTGTGTGTGTGTGTGTGTGTGTATTTATTGGTACTTCTTCTAATGCTGTTCTCATGATTCTGACACTCTCCCCACCCCCACTCCTGCACGGACTATCTGAACCAGTCCCCTCGTACAAACCTACTGCAGTCAGTTTCTCTCCAATTTCATCTCCATTCCTCTGCTCCCCTTTTAAAACCTGAGGATTTGTCCAAACAAGCTAAGTGGGTCTAATCTGGTGCGTACACCTGTCATACAGACATGTTAACCACACCGAATTTAGCTACTCCAAGAATCCTCCACAGAACAGTCAACCTGCCAAGCAGATTTGCAGCACTGGGAATAAAATAAACTGCAAAGGAGTGTCAGTCGGCAAAGGAGTGGAATATGACGTCCATAAGAGAGGGGGAGAAAGAGGAATAAATCCCCTTAAACCAGGGGCCTGTGACCTTTCTTAAATGTATTTTCTGTAGCAAGGCAATTGGGGATTTCTCCAGAGGTGGGACTGACTGGACTCGGCCAGGCAGGCTGCTCAGTAGCTCTAGTGAAATGAAAAAAGCAATGGGTAGCACTTTCTAAGTTGAAGTCAATAACAGGTTGGGCCATTCTATCAGAGCCTCTCTCTCTCTCTCTCTCTCTCTCTCGCTCGCTTGCTCTCTCTGTGTTGAGAGCTCAGGGATGGAGAAATGGCCGTTGATTGAGTTCTTAAAAATACTCCTTCCTTTCAACAATCGGTTGTGAAAAAGCAAAGGAGCGAGCATGCGCTGAGAAAAAAGAAGACCGGAAAGAGACTGTTGATGAATGGCCTGGCAGAGATGTACTACTGCATGGCAACAAGGGGGGAAATGGAGAGATAATGAGGAAAGAGAGAGAATAAACAAGTGTGAATGGGAAAGAGCCTGGAGATCAGAGACCTTGGGAGTCCCTCCAGCCTGTTTCACTGGGTTCGAGAGAGCGAGACGCACACACAGATAGGTCTAATGCACATAGATTTAGCCCCAAAACTCCTATTCTCCAAATCCCTTCTCATATGTTAGCATTTTTACCAGGGCTTACAGGGATTAAAGTGGGCACGGCTGGCCGGCTTGTCTCGGGAACGGAGAGATCCAGAAAGAGGAGTGAAGAGGAGAGGACACGCTGTGTGTGTGGCGGTAGATGGGCTACTCTGTGTGTGTGTGTGTGTGTGTGTGTGTGTGTGTAATCCTCCATTGCCTGACAGATACAGTAACTACACCAGTCATATCAGCACAGTTTGGCCCACAGTATGCTGTTAGTATGTTGGAAAGCATCGCTAGCAATTTTCTTGAACCTTCCCTCAGTTATATTTAGAAACATTTGAAAGATGGGCAAATTGAATTTGTGTAGCCTACAGTTGGGTTTCTGTGTGTAGATGGGTTTTGAATTCAGGCTTTAACAACAAAATGTGGATTAAGTCAAGGGGTATGAATACTTTCTGAAGGCACTGTAGCATAGAACCCATCCAGGTCTAGGTTCATGGAAAATAAATGGGACTTAAAATGTAGGCCAATGCTAAGTTTAGCTAACAAAGGAAAGTGCATAATGACAAAGTGAAAACATGTTTTTAGAAATATTTGCACATTTATTGAAAATGAAATAGGCATATCTCATTTACATTAGTATTCACCTCCACATGTTAGAATCACCTTTGGCAGCGATTACAACAGAGTTTTTCTGAGTCTCTAAGAGCTTTGCACACCTGTACATATTTGCACATTTATATAAAAAAAAAGATTCAAGCTCTGTCAAGTTTGTTGTTGATCATTGATAGACAGCAATTTTCAACTCGTGACATAGATTTTCAAGCTGATATATGTTGATATATGTTGATTTTCAAGCTGATATAAATTGTAACTAGGCCACTTCGGAACACTCAATGTTGTCTTGGTAAGCAACTCCAGTGTATATTTGGCCTTGTCTTTTAGGCTATGTTTTGGAATATTTGCATTTTGTACAGGCTTCCTTCTTTTCATTGTCAATCAGGTTAGTATTGTGGAGTAGATACAATGTTGTTGATCCATCCTCAGTTTTTCCTATCACATTCATTCAACTCAAACTGTTTTAAAGTAACCATTGGCCTAATGTTGAAATCCTTGAGTGGTTTCTTTCCTCTCCGGCAACTGAGTTAGGAAGGACGCCTGTATCTTTGTAGTGACTGGGTGTATTGACACACCATCCAAAGTGTAATTAATAATTTCACCATCCTCAAAGGGATATTCAACGTCTACAAATAGGTGCTCTTCTTTGCAAGGCTTTGAAAAACCTCCCTGGTCTTTGTGGTTGAATCTGTGTTTGAAATTCACTGCTCGACTGAGGGACCTTACATATAATTGTATGTGTGGGGTACAGAGATGAGGTAGTAATTCAAACATCTTGTTAAACAGTATTATTGCACACAGAGTCCATGCAAGTTATTTGACTTGTTAAGCACATTTTTACTCCTGAAATTTATTTGGCTTGCCATGACAGAGGTTAAATACGGACTGACTCAAGACATTTTAATCTTTTAATTTTTAATTACAAAGTAAAATAATAATCTAAAAACATAATTCCACGTTCTGTGGTGGTTAATTTCTTTACTATCAAACTTATCACACAAGTCAGAGTTATACTTAAAATACATATTTAATAGTAAGAGCTTTGCAATAGCAACGGCTTGTCAACGATTCACCGTTTTCTGATGATCCGTTGAGAGCGGCGACACAAAGGCTACTGAGATCTTTTATAGCAAAGATCCACCCCCTAGTCTACATAACAAACCACAGATGCTTGGAACAGGTCAGAGAGGTGAGAGTTTTTAAATGAGAAAGGAGCATCCCCCAGCCAGATAGCATTCTCTATAAATTATGTTCAGTTTGGCCCCTAAGACGAGGTTCAGATCTCGTTCCTGGTACTTCATAGCACAGAAACACCAACTCATCCAATGGCATAAATCATTTGTCAACTCCAGATACTCCCACCTCAAGTAAACCCCTTCTTGACCACACTCCTGGACAAGCTCACCGAGGGGAGTGAGCCTCTAGGTCATACACTATCCCAAGATAAGTGCAACATCAGAGATGACATACAATGGTTCCAGACACTACCACACACATCCCCCAAAGTCAAAGGAGGGAGTGACTGGCGCACAGACATTGTGGAGACAAGTAATTGGTTCCCCAATAATCACACCATCCCTTCACATGGTTTAAGAATAGGTAAAGACACATTCACATATGAAGACAATGTTCCCTCATGTCCTCTTCCCTTTCTGATATTCTGCATAGCACCAGGGACATGTGAAAGACAAGCCTGACCTCTCCCCTCTCTGGGCCCCAGGTGACTGAGTCCCAGCTGAGGAAAGAAGTGCAACTGACAACACCAGAGTCCAAAGGGATACAGTCTAATAACAAGTATATCACATAAGCATATTATGCAGATAAGACATCTTATCTATGTTACGCAACAAATTCTGGTTATTCCGCCACAGTTCACATTATGAGGTATTGTGTGTAGGCCAGTAACACACCATTTCAATTGAATCCATTTTAAATTCAGGCTGTAACACAACAAAATGTGGAACAAGTCAATGAATGTGAATTCTTTCTGAAGGCACTGTTTGCAGTGGAACGACAAGGTCAATGGACTTCTAGGAGAGAGAGGCCTACTTAACTCTACATTAACCACCATTTCCTCAAACTATAGTGTACATCTAAGCCCCTAACCATTAGTTACATCATAAGTTGGCCTTTAGGTGTGTCTGTGTGTCTGTGTGTGTGTGTGTGTGTGTGGTGCGTGTGCGTGTTACCCAGAATGGGCTCGATCCATGTCTGACGCATGGCCCCAATCTGTCGTATGTCTCTCCCGGCTCACATCTGGAGCAATGGGTTTTCCTCGGCATAGACACACATGCTGTACACACTTCCCAAAGATGCATTTCCATGGTTGTATGATGCAGAGGACGCTTTAATATTGTATGAAACCAGAAGAGTCAGTGTAAATAAACCACACACCATCCCCCGTCAAAACACACTTGCTTCATCATGGGAGAACAACTTGATAGTTGTATGGTTTTGCTGCGGTAAGAGTGCTGTCTAGTATGAAAAAGCAGGACATTTCACTTACTCTCCACCTCCTATTCCCCTTCCTCCTTCCCTTCTTTTTTCACCTCCTCGTCCTAGATGGTGCTCTGCCATGTGCCGGGCATCCAGCACTGTGCCCACTCCTCTATCTCCTTCCCTCTCTGTCTCCTTCCCTGTATGACAAGCTCATAGTGAAAGCCGATGCCCGCGGGATGTGTGCTCACTCACTCTCTCTCTCTCGCTCTCTCTCTCTCCCTCTGTCACTTACTTACTCACCATATCTCTCTCTCGCTCTCATTCCATTCCTTTCTCTCTCTCATTCCGTTCCGAGTTTTAACCGCAGGAACAGACAGGACATGGGAGAGAGAGAGAGCTGCTGACGACAGGCCCTACGTCACCTCGTGTCCCTCTCTCCCGCGCACATAGACCCAGACACTGTTATCTCACACACATAAACACTGTTCTCTTGCTTGCATACACACACACAGCTCTCTCTCTCTCACAGACACACGCTGCTCTGCCTCCCAGCTGAATGCTTTATGTAAGACGGTTTGTTGGCCTTAGAGGATAACTCAATGAAATTGCAGCATATTATTGCCCTGCTACAGGCTGAGAGAGTTAAGCACACAGCATAGTATCATCTACCATGTACAGTGGCTATCAGAAGTATTCAGCCCCCTTTGATTTTTTCACATTTTGTTGCGTTACAAAGTGGGATTGAAATGGATTTGGAAAGTTGTTTAATTTTTTTCATTGATCTACACAATACTCCATGTCAAAGTGACAATAAAATTTGACACATTTTTACAAATGAAAACAATATTAACTGAAATATAGTCATTGCACCAGTGATGGCGCCGAGAGGGCTGCCGTCTTATTGGCTCTCAACCTATCATGCTATTTTGTTTGTTTTTCGCGTTGTTTGTAACTTAATGTTGCTGCTACAGTCTATTATGACCGAAAAGAGCTTCTGGACATCAGAACTGGGATTATTCACCTCAAATTGGACGGAGAGTTCTTCAGTGAGTCGGATGCAAGGGATATACTGCAGACACCCGACAAGGCCCAGATCTCTGTGATTCGCTGGAGAAGGAAACGGAGATTGAGGCAAAAGATCAGGGTGCCTTGCGAGGATCAGGCGACGTGTGGCTAATCTGCCCTTGCCCTCCGTTCTGCTAGCTAACGTTCATTCGCTGGAAAATAAATGGGACCAACTGAAAGCACTTATATCCTACCAATGGGACATTAAAAACTGTAATATCTTATGTTTCACTGAATCGTGGCTGAACAACGACTCAAGAACATACAGCTGGCGGGTTATACACTCTATTGGCAGGACAGAACAGCAGCCTCTGGTACAAGACACGGGGCGAGGGCCTATGCATTAATGTAAACAGCTGGTGCACAATATCTAACGAAGTCTCAAAGTTTTGCTCACATGAGGTAGAGTATCTCATGATAAATAAAAATTGATTTGCATTAGTATTTGCCCCCTTTGTTTAGGCAAGCCTTAATTGTTCAGAAGTGAAATGTGGCTTTATACAATGTGCCTTAAGTTACATGGACACTCTGAAATAATAGGGGTTGACCTTATTTTTTTCCTCTGTCCCGAGTGGCGCAGCAGTCTAAGGCAATGCATCTCAAGGCTAGAGGCGTCACTATAGACACCCTGTTTCAAATTCAGGTCGTGATTGGGTGTCCCATAGGGCGCCACAATTGGCACAGCATCGTCTGAGTTTGGCCGGTGTAGGCCGTCATTGTAAATAAGAATTTGTTCTTCACTGATTTGCCTAGTTAAATAAAATTTAAATTAAAAAATCTATACATACAACATCTGTAAGGTCCCTCTGTCAATTATTGAATTTCTAGCATAGACCAAGGAGCTTTTTGAAAGCCTCATAAAGAAGGGCAGTGATTTGGTAGATGTGTAACAAATCAAACATTGAATATCTCTTTAAGCATGGTCAAGTTAATAATTATGCTGTGGATGATGTATCAAACCACTCAGACACATCAAAGATACAGTCGTCCTTCTGAACTGATCTGCAGGACATGAAGGAAACCTCTCTGGGATGTCGCCATTGGTGATTTTAAAACGGCTACAGAGTTCAATGGTGGTGGTGCGGGAAAAAAGCTGAGAATGGATCAACATTGTAGTGATTCCACAATAATGACCTTAATGACACATTGAAAAGAGAAAAAGAAGTATACACAATAAATAATATTCCAAAACATGCACTAAAGTAATATTGCAAAAAAGAACACAGCAAAGGAATAAACTTCTGGGCCTAAATGCAAAGCCCTATGTTTGGGGCAAATTTTCAGGATAAAAAGAAACGGGATGGACCTAAGCACAGGCAAAATCCTAGAGGAGAACCTGATTGTCTGCTTTACACTAGACACTTGGAGAGGTATTCACCTTTCAGCAGGACAATAACCTACAACACAAGGCCAAATCTACACTGGAGTTGCTTACCAAAAATAATATTCCTGAGTGGCGAAGGTACTGTTTTGACTGAAATCTGCTTGAATCTTTGGCAAGACTTGAAAATTGCTGTCTAGCCATGATCCCATTGACAGAGCTTAACTACGTTTTAAAAGAGTAATGGGCAAATGTTGCACAATCCAGGTGAGAAAAGTCTGAACTAGTGCTGTTACGGTGACCGCATTACCGCCACACTGGCGCTCACAAGTCATGACGGCAGTCAAATTCCATGTGAACATTTAGTCACGGTAATTAGGCTTCTCCAAGCTCTGATGCTGCTGATGGTCATTAGTAGCATACCAAACATGCTATCTGATACTGCTGATGGTCATTAGTAGCATACCAAACGTGCTAACTGCCTGGTACTCAGCACTCTATTGTCCCTCAAATCACTCTGACATCAATGCAAATGTTATCGAAAATCACTTCGTGAGAGCCCAAGAGCTCATGTTGCGCAACATTTCTATAGGCTATGCAATTGCCTGAGAAAACAGTGTGATGACCTCTATTAAAAAGAGGAGGATCCTATCAGCTTTCTATAGGCTAGGCCTATTATATGTATTTCTCAACTTTCCTAATATTAAGCACATTGCTTCTCTTTACAACAGGAGTATAGCCTACCTGGCTGGCATGAAAAAGAACCATGGGAAAACGTCTTACACAACGATTTATTGTGGTGGCTATATTTCATAGATTTTTTAAAATAAAAATGTATATGTTCCGAAGGTCTGCATCAGTGGCTTGTTGGCTGTGTGGAAGTCAGGAGATGCTAAATGTGTTTATTAATGGTAAATTACAGTGAGACCGGCAGTTATTTGCTTGACAATCAACGGCTGACAAAATGTAATGACCGCCAGAGCCCTAGTCTTAACAGCCAAAAAGCACATGGAGTCCGATGTTTCAAGCCACATTTCAATCCACTTCCATAACTGGTTTAAAGTCAAATACAAATCTGATTCCTGGCCTGTGTCTGACTGTTATTTTGCATATCTTGTTGCTTGCTATCTTCTGTTTGACAAGAACATGTGGTAGCTAACCAGCTTGTTAATTGTTTACAAACAAGTCAGTGAATGTGCTAGAAAGCTAAACAGCTACCTAGCTAGCTAGTTGACTGCTGTCGGGAGCCAAAATAGACTTGTTTTCAAAGGATCATCTTATCCTCATCTTACACTGATTTTGAACATTCAAATCAACTGGGAAACGTCCATGGCAGGCATTGTCACCTTAGCTTGATACATAACTTCTGACTGATAGGAGCACCACCAACACTCAGACTACACCACTCTGCACACACCCGTCGTTACTATGACAACTTGTGTAGCCATGTCAGCAAATGACTGCTGGATGAACACGTCAAATCCGATTTGGTCATTTGTAATTCCAAAACGGATTTGAAAAACAACAGCTGATTTGAACATGAAGGCCTGCAGTGAGAATAAGGCTTTAGAGACTTCCCCAAGAAGACTCACAGCTGTAATCGCTGCCAAAGGTCTTTCTAATATGTATTGGCTCATTCTTCCACTATGACATTACAGAGTTTTTTGTGTAGATCATTAATTAAATCCATTTTAATCTCACTTTTGAACACAATAAAATGTGAAGAAATCTAAGGTAGTTGAATCCTTATGACACCCACTGTATGTTTGCTATGATATTTCAAGCCAACCGTCATCTCTCCTGTTTTATTGGTTTGTCTGACACAGACATTAGTGGATCGAGTTAATGTCATGATAAAAGACAGCGATGTGTTGGATAAGATATTAGACCGGCTTAGGTTAGACAGAGTTATTAGGTCGCCTTGACATTTTGTGAAATTACATTTTTCTCACAAGTCGTCCTCTGAGGACAGTTGAATAAGCAACGCTACAGTACATTTGGTGTGTGTAGGTCTGTATCACTCTTTGAAACCAGACTAACTCATTATGTCAGTGTGTGTGTGTGTTAATGTGTCACCATGGAAACCAGTGCCCAGTTGCTTGGAGCTTGATGGCTGTAGGTAAATAATACTTTCTCTATGGATGCTTTAATACACACACGCACACTCCCTCCGTGCCTACAATGTTCCCTGAAAACCATTTGCAGAATAGTCCCTCTAGTCTACACTGGTGTGTCCCGTTATTGACCTGCACTTTGCCTGTCTCCACTCCTTTCACTTCAGTATTTGACTCTCTTTCAAGAGTCTTTTCTGTAGTAGAGATCAGAGATGATGCTTGTTGTTGTTGCTTCCCCTCTGTTTCTGGCTTGACTGCCCATACGACTCTCACTGAGACAACTAGGATCTCTACCGCACCACTCCTGTCGTCAGTACACACATCCGCGCATGTGCTCGCATGAAAGCAATGCACACACACGCTACACACACACACATTATACACGCATACACACACCGCCACATGACCTTTATGATGATTGAGACCCTCTTGCTGTGCTCCCTGTTGGACTCTGGAGGTTTAGTCGAGTTACACACACACACACCCTTCTCTTCTCCCCTCTGTGGTGCGTCACAAGACAATCTGTGATTCCCAGAGAGTGGCAGGAACACTAATGATAGTAATGATAGTACTGGGGGCCTGAGACAGCCAGGAGCCCAACGGGACTCCTCAACCACAGCACTTAACCTGTCAGAACCAAACCAACAGTTTATTATAATCAGAACCATAGCCTTTTATCATTCTGCATTATGGATTGTGTGTCTGTGTAAATGCCAAAGCAGATGAGAGCTTGTCTGGATTTGCAATGAAATTGATTTTCTTTTTGAGTTGATGCTGCCTTACCCCCCCAATGCCGACTTTTTATAAGTTCATTGTTTTGGACTCTTCCCTTGTTAATCCAACGTGGGTGAATGGAGAACCCTTGGTATTTTAATATGTATTCACGGCGCATTGCCTTGTCTGGATGGAGACTGCTTTGCTGACTCCAGTGTCTAGACTAAAGCCATAGACTAGGCACCATATGATGGGTGTATCGTCCTTTGTCATTACACCGTTCATTTTAATGGGATGAAGGTGATGACGTGAATCTTCCAGGCCGAGGAAAATCTGCACCTTAGTTAGGGTGGATGCGGTTTCACTGGACTCCACTTAAACAACTAGGCTAGACTTTAGACTTTTCAAGCATGAACTGAATACAAACCTCCAACCAACATTTTTTGCCTGCATGCGGCTGTCCTCAGGTTTTATTAGGGTTTTTATCCAACCCTCATTATACCTAGCTATAGGGCCCTACTTTGTCTGCTGAGAGTGGTATAAGTTTAATGTGTTTCACTGCATCGTCGCGTTGGCCTCCTTAATGTCAATTGCTGAATGTGGACATTGCCGCGAGCCAACCTGTCAACGTGCTGTTTTAAACCCAACTTGTCCCTGGTCCTGCTGGCTCGTTTGGCTTCAGCACTCTCCCTCCTAATTGAAATGGTCGCACACCAGGTGTGTTTAAAGCACTTTAGCGGCCGGGAATTGGCAGCACGGTTTAAAGGCCAAATGCATATGTTTTTTATAGTAATATCAAATAATTTGTCTAATAATTAAGTACCTTACTGTAATATATTTAGATTAAAATAGGCAAAAATGGCAAGCAAGAATTTTGCTATGATTTTCTGGGAGTGGTCTGAGTGGGGAGGGGAAAAGTAGGAACCATGGAAAGCCCAAACTCCTACCCATGCAAACCTGCTGTGTACATTGTATTTTCAACTATCAGGAAATAACACTGATCAAATTGTTTCACACTTTTACAGTGTTACTTTCATCAGCTGTTGATACAAAACACAGGAAAAACTCAATTTTACCTGCACTGGGCCTTTTAAGGGGCTCTTTGCTTTCTCATGTGTTTGAGTCTCTCTCTCTCTCTCTGTGTGCAACTGCAGCCCCCATGGGGAGTCCAAGACCTGCCGTTGCGTAACACTTGGTACCGTTATCCTAACAGTGTTACGCAACCGCGCTTAGTCAGCGAGTGGTGACACGGCTCGTCAATTAACCTCACTCTGACTAACCACACCCCTCGCCCCCTGGCTTGTCGCTTTCGCTCTCCCGCCTCAGCCATCACTGTGAGTGTTAATACTGGACTGCACTCTGTTTATTCTACTGCATTACATGTCATCCAGAGCGGCAGGCAGGTTAAACAGGCCCACAGTGACGCCTCTGATTTGATGAATGTGCAACCTTTTGACTGGCGAGGACGAGGAGGGAACGTTCGCTAGCTCCTTTCTTGGAGTGGAGGAGCAGGTGTGTGTTGCTGTCGTTCTATCTCTCCATGTCTCAACTCGGTCTCTTCCTCTCTCTTCTCACTCTCCCCTTCCCCTCTGTCCCTCCCTCCCTCCTGATTCTCCAGTCAGAGCATGTCTTTACCCAGGCAGCCTGATTAGCAGCATCTGTTTATCCTGCCGTCTTCTGGGGGAGGAAAGAGGGGAAGAGGAGAGACAGAAGAAAACTCTTTCTCCTTCATCGCTCTCCTCCTCTCCTCTCTCCCTTGTCTCCTCATTATGGTGTATGTTTCGGGGCCTTGTTTTTTACACTCCAGTCAATCGCTTCTTCCTCCCTGACCACAGAGAGCAGAGGAGCACTGCTAGCAACATAGACGAGGAGCAGAAGGATGGTGTCACATTGAAAATAATTTTCTTTTATGGCTTACCTCAGCAGAAATGTTAACCAACCCAGGGTGATAGAGGCAGATAAGGGACAGAAATACTGGGAGGAAGTGGAAGAAAGTGGAAAGAAGGATTGTGTTGGCAGCTGAAAGGGTTTTGTTTTGGATAGCGGAGTGCTAGAGCAGTTTTGTGTCTTTAGCGATTTCAGCACGGTGTTGCTAGCTGTGTGTCCAATGCGGGATGCTAAGAACAATGTTAGCATGCTACGCCGTACGGCGATAGCATTAGTGTCTTGCATGTTCTTCCGAAGGAGAAACACTTCAGCAGTAAGCTAGCCGCTAGCTCTTGGTGCATCAGACCTTTTTAGTCTCGACCTCGGGAATGTCAGCTCAAGGCTAAAGCAACACGCTAGGCGGCCATGTTTGAGCTGATAGAAAGCTCCTTCTCTGTTCCACACACTCTCTCCTCTAAAGCTCCCTGACTAGAACTAATCACTCCTAGCCAGGCGCCCAGAGAGGCTCCAAGCACCGCTCATACCCCCCCTCGCCTTCCATCCCATCCCCACTTTGGATAACCGTTCTTGGGTACACGCGCGGCGAGGTGTTCCTGGCTGGTTCGCGGGCATAGAGACAGGGAAGGCTGTAATCCCATTTGGGAAACGCCACACTCTCCGCTGGTGATTAGATTACAGTAGCACAGTGCTGCTGTTGTCGTCAGCTTCGTGTGTCAAACATCCAGGCCCCTTTAAAAACAGCAGTGGAAGTAATATATTACCTCCCTACCATTACTGCGGTAAGGCCCACACGACTGTCTGACTCCAGACTATAGGCTGGGACCTTGTGAGTCTCGTGAGCTTAGTTTACCTCGCGACATGGATTTGTGTGTGTGTGTGATTGGATCAGAGAGGCCTCATCTAATTTGTTGATTGGCTGTTGTCTCCACGGCCGACTGGCTCCAAGTCTATTGCAGCTTTATGGGTCTGGGTGTCTGGCTCGTTTACTACACGCCTCCAAATCAGAGGGCTATGATTGGATCAAGGGGGACCAGTCTGATTTGGTGATTTGGCTGTTGACTGGTGGGGTGAAAAGTTCACTTCCATAGTCTCATGTTTGTAGCCTAGCTGGGTTGTGGAGTAGGGATGGAGTATGTTGTTTTGTACAAGGGAGGAGGTAGGAATTATGCACCTTAATTACAGCAATGGAGATGTAATTGGTGCATTCGTGGTGCACCCATTTTGTATTTATCCATGTTTTTTATGAATCTTTTCACACTATTTTGAGTCCCTGCACAACCATTGTTATATAAATGGAGTTATCTAGTTATTTATTTGGACCCTTGCGGTGTGTTGATATGTATTGTATTTGCAGCATTGTTTAGTTCAGTGAAATAGGATAGAGAAGCTGTCCTCTCACTACTCTCTGGCCCCACCCCCATCTCCAGTGACACGCTCCTTCTCCAACCAGCCCTCGCAACAGGCAGCGCTCTACTCCTGTTTCTCTGACAACCGTTTGAAACGGACAAAAGGGCAAGCTGAAAAAGCTTTTTCCTCCCTCCTACACTCTCCCCCTCTTTTCTTCTTTTTTTCTTCACCCTCGCTCTCTCCGTCTGTCAGGCCGGGGAGGACAGAAAGGGCTTTTTGATTGTCGTTGGCGTACGACGTTCTAGCGGTGTCACGGGGCGAAGGGGGTCCATTGCCTTCACCTCTCGCCGCAGCATCACTGTTTCTCCAGAGTTCAGTCAAACAACACTGCCATGCCAGATATGTCATCCTTCAGGCGCTAAGGCTGTTTCTTTCTTTTTTTCTACTGTATTATTGACTGTATGTTTGTTTACTCCATGTGTAACTCTTTGTTGTTGTATGTGTGGTTCTGCTGTGCTTTATCTTGGCCAGGTCGCAGTTGTAAATGAGAACTTGTTCTCAACTAGCCTACTTGGTTAAATAAAGGTCAAATAAATAAAGGCTGTTTTTCCCCTCCCTCACCTTCATCCTTTTTTTTGGGGGGGGGTTGACACCCTTTGAGGTGGTTTTGGAGGGTCGGCGACTCATTTACGTTCATATTCTGATTAGGAAAGGAAACCCGTCCGTTGGGGAAATGTATCCAAGCAAAGTCCTGGAATGAATCATATTATATTAGGTGTTCATGTTGGTTTAGGAAAGATTGACTGCCTTCCGGGGAACTCTCGCACGTTTTGTCTCGACCCTTTTGGTTATCCGGCTTTGTGATTTTATTTTTGCAGCGAATCTCTCAGCAATATCAATGATTCTTCACTTCTTCTCGACAACCTTTTTTAATGGTGCTGAGAATTTAATTGAGTTCAGAGTGAGAATAGTCCTTGGCCTTAGCATTGATCACATTTTAAGTCCAGTGCTATCAACACACTGTTTCTCTCTCTCTCTCTCTCTCTCTCTCTCTCTCTCTCTCTCTCTCTCTCTCTCTCTCTCTCTCTCTGGACTCCACTTCTCTCTCTCTCTCTGGACTCCACTTCTCTCTCTCTCTCTGGACTCCACTTCTCTCTCTCTCTCTGGACTCCACTTCTCTCTCTCTCTCTCTCTCTCTCTCTGGACTCCACTTCTCTCTCTCTCTCTCTCTCTCTCTCTCTCTCTCTCTCTCTGGACTCCACTCCACTCTTTCTGGGGTCTATCCAATTTCCAGCTCCCTCCCAAAGGCTTCTTTAATGATCCTTATGAACTTCCTTCCAGTTCACTATCCATGTGGCTGTGAAGTGCGTTTTCTATCACCCTAAAAGGGACAACCACTATCTATACCAAAGTCTGCTAGAACTTGTTTGCACCCCTTAAAGTAACTGTCCAGTGAACTTTTAAAAGTTCTGTTAACATACCCACATAATGTTGTTGACTCATCCTATACTCGTATTCAGACATTGGAGAAAAAAACACTTCAAAAACACCACCTCAGACTTGTATCTCAGACAGTTTGAATATGTTTAATGACCAGTGTACTCCCACACTATTCCAATACATAAAAGCTGCTTTTTTACATACTTCTAAAAAACTTTGAAAGAAAACTATTTCACTAATAATGTAATGAATTATAGGTCATATTTCCTTGAAATACTTGACAGTTACTTTAAAGGTGCAACCTGTAACTTTAATTTATGACCAAATGACTGCACTTATTTTTATAAACAGGGGGGTGAGTAGTGGCACATGAAACAATGTAGTTTATTTCAGCTTCTTGGCTGAGTGAGTTTTTGTAGTGCCTTAAGTTTCCAATGGGGGATTTCAATGAAATTTAGGCTACAATTTACCAACTACACCTTTAAGCAACAATGGAATATCCCACAGGAAGTGACCAGTTCACCTGTTATTAGCCAGTCAGCAGTATTGGTCGTGAACTGAAAAGAAGACATACTCAAGATGTCCGCCATCTTCCCTTCGGGAGAGCTGTTGATTTTTGATCGGTCTTATTGAAAGAGGAAAAAAAACACTATTTGATTTTCTCATTCTCCCGTTGGCAGATAGCCTCGGCCCAGAGACAGCCAGGGAATGGCTGTGTAGTTTTATGGTACTAGGTGTGTTTGTGTATCACATTGGGGTGTAATGTGGCTTTTTTCCCTCTCCAATCGTTTTCCCGACCCTAAGTGTGTTCAATGTGGCTTAACCGCTCCCACAGAGGATACCCTTCAAGGCACTGTTTTAGATAGCATGGACTAACTCACACTGAACTAAAGAGAAACATTGTGTGTGTGTGTGTGTGTGTGTGTGTGTGTGTGTGTGTGTGTGTGTGTGTGTGTGTGTGTGTGTGTGTGTGTGCACGTACCTGTATAGTTATTTTGTTTCTATACAGTCACTATGACTTCTGGGTTGTTTCAGATCCATAGTGTAATTTCTTTCTCCATTCTATAACATTGTGATATTGACCTTTTAAGATGTGTTTACCCACACAGCTCCCACTTCCAGCAGCTCTGCTGGGAATGCTTGTGGTCCCCATATGTGATATTAGCCAGCTTGATATGCATGAACCCAGTGTCACGTTCACCTTTTAACTTGGATGGTTCAGTTCTACTTTGTCAAAAGAAGCTGTAACTGGACTCGATAACTTACTTTAACTCTATTACTAACCACATCTACAAATAACTTCAGTTGACCACATGTATTACACTGTAATGTTTTTATTGTAAGGAAATGACAATAGGCTATACGTTTTTCAGTAGGACCTTGAAGAATCTTTCAATGTACCCTTGAGCAAGACACTTACCCCTAATTTGTTCCAGAAGCACCGTACTACTATGGCTGACTCTGTAAAACAACACATTTCACTTCACCAAAAAACATTTCCTTGCTTCTATCTAAACAAATAACTATTGTTATATTTTTACATGGATATACACTATATATACAAAAGTATGTGGACACCCCTTCAAATTTGTGGATTCGGCTATTTCAGCCACAACCGTTACTGACCGGTGTATCAGATTGAACACACAGCCATGCAATCTCCATAACAAACATTGGCAGTAGAATAGCCTTACTGAAGATCTCAGGGACTTTCAACGTGGCATCGTCATAGGGTGCCACCTTTCCAACAAGTCAGTTTGTAAAATGTCTTCCCGGCTAGAGCTGCCCCGGTCAACTGTAAGTGTTATTGTGGAAACGTCTAGGAGCAACAACGGCTCAGCCGTGACGTGGTATGCCTCACAAGCTCACAGAACGGGACCGCCGAGTGCTGAAGCACGTAACGGTAAATATCGTCTGTTCTCGGTTGAAGCACTCACTACAGAGTTCCAAACTGACTCTGAAAGCAACATCAGCACAATAACTGATCGTTGGCAGCTTCATGAAATGGGTTTCCATGGCCGAGCAGCTGCACACAAGCCTAAGATCACCATCCGCAATGCCAAGCACCGGCTGTAGTGGTGTATAGCTCGCCCCCATTGGAGCAGTGGAAACGCGTTTTCTGGAGTGATGAATCACGCTTCACCATCTGGCAGTCCAACAGATGAATCTGGATTTGGCGGATGCCAGGAGAACACTACCTGCCCCAATGCATAGTGCCAACTGTAAAGATTGGTGGAGGAATAATGGTCTTGGGCTGTTTTTCATGGTTTGGGCTAGTACCCTTAGTTTCCAGTGAAGGGAATTCTTAACGTAACAGCATACAATGACTTTCTAGACGATTCTGTGCTTCCAACTTTGTGGCAACAGTTTGGGGAAGGCACTTTCCTGTTTCAGCATGACAAAGCCCCTGTGCATAAAGCGAGGTCTATGCAGAAATTGTTTGTCGAGATCGGTATGGAAGAATTGATTGGCCTGCACAGAGCCCTGACCTCAACCCCATCGAACACCTTTAGGATGAATTTGAATGCTGAATCTCCCAACATCAGACCTCACTAATACTTGTGGTTGAATGGAAGCAAGTTCGCGCAGCAATGTTCCAACATCTAGTTGAAAGCCTTCCCAGAAGAGTGGAGGCTGTTATAGCAGCAGAGGGGGGACCAACTCCATATTAATACCAATAATTTTTTTCATGCAATTCATCCTTTACAATTGCAAATGCACTATTCATCAAGCCTTGAGGATGCCCGGCAACGTTCTCAACTTTCTCCAGCGGGAACCTATTGGCTGAAAGGCCCAGCGGTTATAGTGTTAAGACTGATTGCAGTTATTACTGTTAGAGCCCATCCAAAGCCACTCTGCTCTCTATCGAGCCTCATGGCTGCTGAAAACGTTTACAGGCACTGCGTCAGTCGCCTAAATCGCCTTTACCAGGCCCCATGCTCTCGTCATTTTGTCCCGTGTAGCTCAGTTGGTAGAGCTTGGTACTTGCAACACCAGGGTTGTGGGATCAATTCCCACGGGGGACCAGTACGAAAAGAAGTATGAAAATGTATGCACTCACTACTGTAAGTCACTCTGGATAAGAGCGTCTGCTAAATGACTAAAATGGTAAATGTTAGGACCCTGGACATAGTCATTCCAAAACTGTTTGACTCATCATTCTTTATTGAGATTTGTATTTATCTTTCGTCATGTAAAGATATTGCCCCTCATGTTACTCAATAGCTATCTCCCCGCTTCCCAACATATATGTTTGTGTGCTCTCTCCATCCCCTACAATCCCCCGACCTCTTCCCTCTCCCCCCGTGTCCCCGAGCGTAACCATAGAGAAACATATCACACCACAGAACAGGGTGGTTCTTGGAATGCTGACAAAGAGGGAGGGGGTCTCCTCTTCATAATTAATTGATACACACACACAGCCATCTAGGTCAGTTGGATGGGACACCCTGGGCCCGGAGTGTGATCGACTCAGTATTGACCCAGTGAGAGGCTATGTGTTCTGCTTTCGGCTGAAAGCTTCATACGTCTTTCAATGCCCAGCTATCTAGTCTCTCTCTCTCTCTCTCTCTCTCTCTCTCTCTCTCTCTCTCTCTCTCTCTCTCTCTCTCTCTCTCTCTCTCTCTCTCTCTCTCTCTCTCTCTCTCTCTCTCTTTTTCTTTCTTTCTTTCTTTCTTTCTCTGCTCATTGTCTCCTCAAACACTCACATTCCCAGTTACTGTACACTCATTTATCTTACCTCCTCTGACACACACGTCTCTCTCTCTCTCCCTCTCTCCACCCTCCATTGGCCCCACCAATATTTACATGCTAAAAATGCCACTGGTGATGGGAGAACTCAACCCCCAAAAAATGATGCATACCAGCAAAGCCACTGCACAACATTTTATTAGGCTTTTGTTGTCTAAAAATCACGAGGTTCCACTTTTATAGGCAATATACCGACTCAAACAAAAAAAACCTTGCAATATCAACTGGAATTGCATGGGTCTATTACTGAACTTTATGTTGAAAACTAATATTTGAATGGGAAGAGACTGTCGCTGGCAAACATGGTTACAGACCAAACAACATTGTATAGTATCCCCTCCTCATGGAGAAAAGCACATGAGATAACTATAATACACTAAGTAAGCAAAACAATAAAATCATTCCAACATTGCCTAAAATGATTAGAAAGATCATAATGAGAGATCTATATAAGCAATATAACAATTGAGATGTACAAACTATGGCATAAGGGAACAATGAGCAGATAAGTGGCAAGCCGTAATTTCTTTTAAGAGATTCATGAGCGAGTAGTCTAACTATTTGTTCAGCACTTTTGAAATGTACAGTGACAGAATTCAGAACATGGGCCGTTCTTACAGTATTCTCCCTGTACACCAAGTCAGAACCGGAGGATAAAAAATCGGGGCATATGAGCAGACAATGCAAGTTCTTACAGTATTCAACGATGACATTTCTCTAGAACAGGCTATAGTCTACATGTGCACCACCAAGTCAGAACAGTAGGGTAAGTTCTGAGGGGGAGATGGACAAAATTCTTAGGCTGAGACACATAGGCTACTAACAGCTTACTACACAACATACACTTAGTACTATTTTCTTAGCTACAATATACATATCTCCCTGGCATATTACATCATTTATGCATCCATATACAAGACATGTTTTTGGACCGTTGTTGTGCTGTGCTTATTTGAAATTGGCGAGGCGGTCCTTCTTGTGGGCAAACTTTGTCATCAAAGTGTGTCATCAAAGTCTTGCATTCTCTGGATTTAGGGTGCTTTCAAGATAGCTGGGAACTCAGGAAAAAAAACTAGGTGGAACCATGATGTCCGTGATCTTCAGGTCGGAGCTCTAGAAAGAGGCCAGCGTTCCCGACATGGAATTCCGAGTTGAATGACCATACAAAACGAATGTTTCCAATCTGAACCTGTTTTTTTCCCCTAGTTCCTTGTTGTCTTGAATGCACTGAAGTCTGAGTTTCCCCAGTTATTAGTATCCAGTTGTTTTGAATGCGGCCGAAGTCATGCTGGATTGACTACATAGCCAATGTATTCAACCTTTTCTGGCCCATAGTGTTGCGTGTGAATGTTTATCCTTAAAAGCATGGAAAATATACCATTCAGACTTAATGTTTTAAATCCTTAAACTCAGACTTGGACCACACACCGTCTCTTCTGAATAGCAGGCAGGGGAAGCAAAAGTTAGCCATTGATTCATTCCAAGCCCCTCATTGTTGAATTTGCAATTTCCAACTTTTTGTCTTATGCTTATGGCCGATGAGCATCGATAGGTTTTATCTATAATTTCTCTTCATATGACAATGATTGAAAGGGATTTGCCAGTAGATTGTCGACGTGATTCATGATGATGACTGCTTGTCTTGCTTTCTAGCTAAGATTGTGAAAGTATGATGTTGGTCAGTCCATTCTAAGCTACAGTAGATCTGACTGGCCTGTCTGTGTGTGGCATTTCAGAGCTTTTCCCCCTCCTGCCAGGGCCCTAGAATACACTCACTCACTCCACCTGCTCCAGCAGCTGTAAAAAAGAGATCCGGCAGAAAACCCTACAAACCAGCCTTTATAGAGAATGACAGTGCCAATTTGTCTTTAATTGGGCACGTTTAGGAGAGAACGCCGTAATGGATGAGAGAGAGAGAGAAGTCAGTCAGTCGCTATTTGGCCCTAAACAGAGCGTACACAGTGGCAGAAGACCTGACCACTGTGACGGACACAAACTTAAGGTAAGCTTTGACTATGTACTGACTCTGTGAGCATAGCCTTGCTATTGAGAGAGGCCGCTGTAGGCAGTCCTGGCTCTCAAGAGAAGACAGGCTATGTGCACACTGCCTGCAAAATGAGGTGGAAACTGAGCTGCGCTTCCTAACCTCCTGCCAAATGTATGACCATATTAGAGACACATATTTCCCTCAGATTACACAGATCCACAAAGAATTCGAAAACAAACCCAATTTTGAAAAATTCCAATATCTATTGGGTGAAATACCACAGTGTGTCATCACAGCAGCAAGATTTGTGACCTGTTGCCACAAGAAAAGGGCAACCAGTGAAGAACAAACACCATTGTAAATACAACCCATATTTATGTTTATTTATTTTCCCTTTTGTACTTGCAGATCGTTACAACACTGTATATAGACATAATATGACATTTTAAATGTCTTTATTCTTTTGGAACTTCTGTGAGTGTAATGTTTACTGTTCATTTTTGTTTATTCAACTTTTGTTTATGATCTACTTCACTCACTTTGGCAATGTTAACATCTGTGCCAATGCCAATAAAGCCCTTGAATTGAATTGAATTGAGAGCGGGAGAGATTCGTCTTTTGATCTCCTCTCCTTATCCCAAAACGAAATTTTTGCGATATAATAAGCACTAGAAAGATAAGTCTTCCACCCCTCCACAACAATGATAAATAATTTTGGTTTTCCCTGCTGACTCATGTGGAGAGGGATGTTGGATGTTTGCCCCCCAATCAGCCTTCTCTGTTTCTTATTCTCCCTCTTTCTGTTCTTTTCTCCTCATCCCTCTCATATGTCATAGCCACGACAAATCGTTTAGCGGCTCGAACAGACGGTACATCCTTTCATTACAACCCCGGGAGCCCTCTGCCATTTCTCGCTCTCTCTACCTCTGTATTTTTTTCAATCAGCAGACAGGAGACTCATTCTGGGCAAACATAAATTATCTATTGATGAGGGAAACTCATTAATGTGTGGCAGATTTTTTGTGAGTGAACTTGCCAAGGGGGTGGTGGTAGGGAGGATCATTCATGTTTCACTGGCCCGCTAATGACCCCCGATCGTTTGGAGAGAGGGGTGCAATCGGCCCTCCGTGACAGTGATGCATGGGCCTCCGAGTCGCATTGATCGCCCAGGGGTCCTTAGGAGTGGGCATAACAAAACACACACACACACTGTGCACCTTTGTAAACCTCACATGCCTGCTTTGTGTCAGAGACAAGTCCATCTAGACTATGCTGCCTAGCTTTGTGTGTGTGTGTGACGAGACCTTCCTTCTATGATATGAGTGCTGATTACAAGAGCAGACCACCCTAAGCAGAGTGCTGAAGGTTGATGGGACAGCAGGCTAGAGAGTAGCTCTCTAGCTTAGACACACAGCGCTGTGAATGCCAAAGACTGGTCTACTGGGAGGTATAGGCCTACTTCAGTTGAAGGCAGAGGACAAAGTGCTGTTTGAAAAGCCACATTGCAAAAGCTCTGGAGAAGTGAGAGTGAAGGTGTGGGATTTGAGGACACAGGCGTTGGATTTGGGGTGTGTGTGCTTGTGTCCTGCATCCAGCTCAGTGTGTGTGCCCACGTCCAGCGCCTGTCAACATGGTGAGAGGTTAAGCAATAAATGTTTATGGAGGAGCCTCTCACAGAGTTTACACACACTTCCCTCAGCACTTATCGCTGCGCTCATGGATTTCCACCTGTGCTCCCGGGCTCACCCTTCCACCTCTCCCGGACTCTTAAAAACCCAGAGTGCTTCTGTGTTATTCTGCAAACGCCAGGTCTTTCCCAGGCTGTGTCTTAAATGACACTCTATTCCCTTTGGGCCCTGGTCAGAAGTAGTGTACTATATAGTCAATAGGGTGCAATTTGAGACACTACCCAAGTCCCCCCCTGATGTTGTTTAGCTAGTGGCGACTCTGTGAGGACTTTAAAGAGGTCTGGGTGACGGGTTGATATGCCGTGTTCTCAGCTCTTTACAGTGTTGGAGCGTTAAGGTGATGCTGGTGCTACAGGGCAGCAGAGTTCAACTCAGGGGGAACTTTGTACTTTAACACTCATCAATACGCACATACACATACACACACACACACTATCATGCATACAGCAGATGACCACTCTTGACAGCGCTGTAAATCGACAGTAACACAGCTAACCCGAAACAAACGAGCAAACGTCTCCTCTCACCGCTCCCCTGGTTATTGGACACACCTGACTGCTTCGCCGCCAGAGGAAACCAAGTGGCCATGAGTCAGATGTCGGGAGATCGGTCCAGTCCAGGGAGGGAAACTCAATAGCCCCAGGCCCCTTGAGACACACAGGGACAGGGCTTATGGGGAGAGGCAAATGGTCTGGATAACTGGCCCTCCTCCCTTGTCTCCCTGAGAGGCCTAGAAGGTTGCCTTCGGCCTTTGTTGTCTTCAAAAACAAAAAAAATACCATGGCACTCTTCTTACAATTAGTTTAAAATGCCTTTATTTTACTTATGGCATGTTCAATAGAAGAAAAAGTTAACTCTGGCGTGTTTCGGCAGCATGGCCTTCATCAGGGAGTAACCACAACTTTTGTAGTCTCATTGATCAGGAGAATAAGAAAAGGATTTGTTTTGTAATTTCTCTATCTCTGTCATTCAGTTTTGATTGAAACACTCCTGGTAGGGATGAACATTTCTCTAGCTTTTGCTGCCAACTAACTGATCATCATTAACCACTTAACAAACGCTTACATTTGTTCCAAACAGTAAAATGATGTGACCAACAGAAAATCATGCATACTAGAAACATGCATTGCTTTAATACACTGTAAGTGAATTTTTCCAAATACTTAATGGGGGGACTAGAAACATAAAGTGCTTTAATTTATAAACAGTAAAACAGATATGTATGAAAAAAGCCTAAAATAAAAGCTGACATTCTGTACTGGCGCCTAATATTAAGCATTCTATGTGTAATCTAAAATGTATTATAAACTGGGTGGTTCGAGCCCTGAATGCTGATTGGCTGACAGCCGTAGTATATCAAACCTTATACCACAGGTATGACAAAATATGTATTTCTACTGCTCTAATTACGTTGGTAACCAGTTTCTAATAGAAATGTGGCTCCTCGGGGGTTTGTTGTGTATGGCCAATATACCACGGCTAAGGGCTTCTCCTCCGTCAATGTCACGGCCATTTACATCCCTCCCCAAGCCGATACCACGACGGCCCTCAAAGAACTTCACTGGACTTAATGCAAACTGGAAACCACATATCCTGAGGCTGCATTTGTTGTAGCTGGTGAATTTAACAAAGCAAATCTGAGGACTAGGCTGCCGAAGTTCTATCAACAAATTGACTGTACTATTCACGCTGCTAAGACTCTCGAACATTGCTATTCAAACTTCCGGAATGCGTACAAGCCCCTCCCCCGCCCTCCTTTCGGCAAATCTGACCACGACTCCATCTTGCTCCTCCCTTCCTAAAGGTAGAAACTCAAACAGGAAATACCCGTGCTAAGAACTATTCAACGCTGGTCTGACCTATCGGAATCCACGCTTCAGGATTGTTTTGATCACGTGGACTGGGATATGGTCCGGGTAGCTTGCAAAAATAATCTAGACGCATACACGGATACGGTGACTGAGTTTATAAGGAAGTGTTTAGGAGATGTAGTATTTAACCATGGCAAGGTGACTGGGAATATGGCAGAATATAAACAGTGTAGTTAATCACTCCACAAGCCAATCAAACAAGCTAAACGTCAGTATAGAGATGAAGTGGAGTCGCAATTCAACTGGTCAGACACGAGACGTAAGTTCCAGGGACTTCAGACAATCACAGACTACAAAAGGAAAACCAGCCATGTCGCCGAGACCGACGTCTTGCTTCCGGACAGGCTAAACACATTCTTCGCATCCTTTGAGGATAGTGCCACCGACGCAGCCCGCTAACAAGGACTGTGGGCTCTCCTTCTTCGTGGCCGACATGAGTAAAACATTTAAACGTGTTAACCCTGGCAAGGCTGCCGGCCCAGACAGCATCCCTAGCCGCGTCCTCAGCATGCGCAGACCAGCTGGCTGGTGTGTTTACGGGCATATTCAATCAATCCCTATCCCAGTTTGCTGTCCCCACATGCTTCAAGATGGCCACCATTTTTCCTGTACCCAACAAGGCAAAGGTAACTTAACTTAATGACTATCGCCCCGTAGCACTCTCCTCTGTCATCATGAAGTGGTTTGAGATACTAGTCAAGGATCATATCACCTCTACTACACCTGCCACCCTAGACCCACTTCAATTTGCTTACCGCCTCAATAGATCCACAGACGATGCAATCGCCATCACTCTGCACACTGCCCTGTCCCATCTGGACAAGAGGGTATACCTATGTATACCTTGGGCTCCCGAGTGGCGCAGCGGTCTAAGGCACTGCATCTCACTACAGTCCCTGGTCCGTATCCAGGCTGTATCACATCCGGCTGTGATTGGGAGTCCCAAAGGGTGGCGCACAATTGGCCCAGCGTTGTTCGGGTTTGGCCGGGGTAGGCCGTCATTGTAAATAAGAATTTGTTCCTAACTGACTTGCCTAGTTAAATAAAGGTGAAGTAAAAATAAAATGTAAGAATGCTGTTTATTGACTATAGCTCAGCATTCAACACCATAGTTCCCTCCAAGCTCATCATTAAGCTCGAGGCCCTGGGTCTGAACCCCACCCTGTGCAACTGGGTCCTGGACTTCCTGACGGGCCGCCCCCAGGCGGTGAAGGTAGGAAACATCATCTCCACTCCGCTGATCCTCAACACTGGGGCCTAACAAGGTTGCGTGCTCAGCCCCCTCCTGTACTCCCTGTTCACCCATGACTGCGTAGCCAAGCACGCCTCCAACTCAATCATAAAGTTTGCAGACAACACAACAGTAGTAGGCTTGATGACCAACGATGATGGGAGGAGGTGAGGGCTCTGGGAGTGTGGTGCCTGGAAAACCACCTCTCACTCAATGTCAACAAAACAAAGGAGATGATTGTGGACTTCAGGAAACAGCAGAGGGTTCACCCCCCTATTTACATCGACAGGACCGCAGTGGAGAAGGTGGAACGCTTCAAGTTCCTTGGTGTACACATCACTGACAAACTGAAATGGACCTCCCACACAGACAGTGTGGTGAAGAATGCGAATCAGAGCCTCTTCAACCTCAGGAGGCTAAATTTGGCTTGTCACCTAAGACCCTCACTAACTTTTACAGATGCACAATTGAAAGCATCCTGTCGGGCTGTATCACTGCCTGGTACTGCAACTGCACCGCCCACAACTGTAAGGCTCTCCAGAGGGTGGTGCGGTCTGTCCAACGCATTACCGGCGGCAAACTACCCACCCTCCAGGACACCTACAGCACCCGATGTCACAGGAAGGCCAAAAAGATCCTCAAGGACATCAACCACCTGAGCCACTGCCTGTTCCCCCCACTATCATCCAGAAGGCGAGGTCAGTACAGGTGCATCAAAGCTGGGACTGAGAGACTGAAAAACAGCTTCTATCTCAAGGCCATCAGATGGTTAAATAGCCATCACTAGCACATTAGAGGAGGCATAGACTAGAAATCGCTGGCCACTTATTTGTTAGATAGTACTTGTTAGATATCACTGCACTGTCGGAGCTAGAAGTACAAGCATTTCACTACACCCACAATAACATCTGCTAATCACGTGTATGTGACCAATAAAATTTGATTTGATTTTGATTTGTAATCCAGGCACTCCACGTTGCGTCGTGCTAAGAACAGCCCTTAGCCGTGGTATATTGGCCATATACCACACCCACTCTGGCCTTGTTGCTTAACTATCCCAACTAAAATACACACACTCCAATTGAATTCCACGAAATTATGCTAATTAACCTATAGACCGATAAGCATGACGGGTCAAATGTATTTTCGGTGCCTAACCGATTAATGGTTAACCGTTAACATCCCTAGTTATTTGGGTCAAGCCCTGACCTATTTGCCTATTTGTCTTCATAGTGTGCGTGTTTTGTTTGTCCTCAGTATTTGTCATTAGGTCACATGTAGGCACTTTAATTAAGAGGCTCATTACCACAGCATTTACATCCAAAGCAGATCAATGCCATTAGGGGATCGATGAATGTTACTACCTATTTGTTTTTTAAGGTGATCTATATTTATAGATTTGACCCTGAAACCATGAGGCCTTCGATCCGGCAGAAGTGCCCCGCCATAGTCTAACACATCAAACTCATTCCACACGGGCTGAGTGTCGGCTGGTTTTCGCTCCTCCCTTGTACTTGATTGATGAATTAAGGTCACTGATTAGTAAGGAACTCCCCTCACCCGGTTATCGAGGTCTTAATTGAATGGAAAAACCTAACACCAGCAGACACCAGGTCCTCCATGGCATGAGTTTGACCCCTCCTGGTCTAACACCTCTGGGATCGTTCTAGATTGTTCCCCTGATAGGTTGGGCAAAGTGATGGCCGTCACCAAGGTGTCATAGGCCTGTATGTGTGTTACACCTCTTTGTTTGTTTAGGCCCTATGGGCCCAGGTCAAAAGTAGTGCACTACAAAGGGAAGAGGGTGCCATTTGGGATGCAGCCCAGGAAATGTCCACATAATGACCGTGGTCGTTATGTTTTGAAAAGATTATTAGGAAGAAGAAACAGCCTTAATGATTTGAAGAGGCGCCCTAAGGGTGCTTGAAAAGGCCCTTGGTCTGTAATGTGAAGCCATCATCATCCCAGCCTACCCTGCTATTACACTGTTATTATGTGCAATTTATTCCCTTCATTACTGGTGGTGTTCCAGGTGTAATTTGGTGGTTATAAGGTTACGTGATGGCTAACTTAGGTGTGTGTGTGTGTGCGCGCAAGCTCTATTCCATTCACTGGCAGCACTTCCTGAAGCCAATAGCTCGACATGCAACCCTCCAGCAAATTTGACCCAGTCGTCTCTTTTTTCTGAATGCTATGAATCTTTCCCTTTTCATTTATTGTCTTTAGTAAGCAGTGATTGACAAACACACACATTAAGATGTCGTCCTCTCTCGGATAGCACTGTACGCACCGTTACCCTCGCAGCAGTGCTGTCAACAAATGTACCAACAGCGCTAACAGAACACTGTACCAGAGACACACACCTCCCCTTGCAGTGCCTAGATAATAGAGCTGCCATGGCATTCACACGGACTGTCATACAGAAACCTGTCCTGCATAATGGATTTATTTCAGGTAATAGTTCTTCATTTATTTATTTGGCTTCCTGCTTATCATCATGGACATTTATTTCCACCTCACTCTAAATCGCACCAGACCGCGAGGGTTTATCGATTTGTGTTCAGTCGGAATGCCAGTCCGGAACGCAGAGTGGGAAAATGTATAATTTATATGAACTTACAGTATATCCACCTAAAAGGGATCTATAATAGTGATTGGGGAAAAAGTCGATACAGTTACATATTGGGATCTATATTTTTGCGCTTGTTGGCTGTACCTGCTCACCAAAACTCTTAGTGAGCTTTTTCTCCATTTTTAACTAGGGAGAAAAAGAATTTCAGCACTTTATTTATATGACTGATAAAAACGTGTTTTTTTCATGGCTCTCTTGTCCCTCTGAAGCAGACATATGGTGAGCAATTTGTTTGGAACGTCAAATTGTTATAAAATCACAGTATCAAATCACAGTACATACAGTAAAGAATCGTGAGAACTGCAATACGTATCGTATTGGCACCTAAATATCGTAATAATGTTGTTTTGTGAGGTCCCTGGCAATTCCCAGTCCTAATCCATATTTCAGTGAAAGGCGAAACGATGGATTTTGGCCGCAGGGGCGCTGTTCGAGCCCCACTGATTCAGCACTCCTGTCCCATCAACGTCTCAATGCCTTTTCTTCTCCCATCACAACACATGAACCACACCTAATGTATTTATTTTATTTGTCAAAACAATTGACTTATGGATTTTGATCAAAGTTTTTGAATGGACGAGTCAGTGCAATCTCTCCTACGTCCCCCTACTTCTCTGTCCCCCTACTCTCTCTACCTCTTTTCCTCCATCCCTCTCTCTCTGATAGGTGCTTAAGATTGCTCTGAGCATGTTGATGCCCTTGCCCCCCCTCCCCCCTCCAGGGCTCAATGTGATGCGTGTCTGATTCCAGTGGGCGAGCAGAGCTGTATGTGGGAGAGAGAGACTGAGGTTCTTATCCTCAAGCAGATGGAGAGGGGAGTGATGGTGACAGAGGGATATCAGAGGATGGAGGGAGGGGGTGAAGGAGGATGAATGATAGTGTTTACCCTCTCCCTCCCACCTCTGTCATACCTGCTGTGGCACCGGTTTGTTTTTCTATCCTCGTGGGGATCTAAAATGTGTTTCCATTCAGAATCCTATTTCCCCTATCCCTTGCCATGACCCTAACCTTAAACCAACCCCTAAACCTACCTCCTAACCCCTAACCCTTACCATAACCCTAACCTTAAACCAAACCCTAAACCTACCTCCTAACCCCTATCCCTTGCCATGACCCTAACCTTAAACCAACCCCTAAACCTACCTCCTAACCCCTAACCCTTACCATAACCCTAACCTTAAACCAAACCCTAAACCTACCTCCTAACCCCTAACCCTTACCATAACCCTAACCTTAAACCAAACCCTAAACCTACCTCCTAACCCCTAACCCTTACCATAACCCTAACCTTAAACCAAACCCTAAACCTACCTCCTAACCCCTAACCCTTACCATAACCATAACCTTAAACCAAACCCTTAACCTACCCCCTAACCCTTACCATAACCCTAACCTTAAACCAAACCCTAAACCTACCTCCTAACCCCTAACCCTTACCATAACCATAACCCTAACCTTAAACCAACCCCTAAACCTACCTCCTAACCCCTAACCCTTACCATAACCCTAACCTTAAACCAAACCCTAAACCTACCTCCTAACCCCTAACCCTTACCATAACCCTAACCTTAAACCAAACCCTAAACCTACCTCCTAACCCCTAACCCTTACCATAACCCTAACCTTAAACCAAACCCTAAACCTACCTCCTAACCCCTAACCCTTACCATAACCCTAACCTTAAACCAACCCCTAAACCTACCTCCTAACCCTTGCCATAACCCTAACCTTAAACCAAACCCTAAACCTACCTCCTAACCCCTAACCCTTACCATAACCCTAACCTTAAACCAACCCCTAAACCTACCTCCTAACCCCTAACCCTTACCATAACCCTAACCTTAAACCAAACCCTAAACCTACCTCCTAACCCCTAACCCTTACCATAACCCTAACCTTAAACCAAACCCTAAACCTACCTCCTAACCCCTAACCCTTACCATAACCATAACCTTAAACCAAACCCTAAACCTACCTCCTAACCCCTAACCCTTACCATAACCCTAACCTTAAACCAAACCCCTAAACCTACCTCCTAACCCCTAACCCTATTTGTAACCCAACCTCTAAGCTTAAAATAGCCTTAGAGGGAAATGTCCCCACGAGAGAGCTTTTTCCTTGTTGTACTATCCCTGTGGGGACGTTGGGGGTTTTAGTTCCCCATAAGGATAGAAGAACCAACACACTCACCCTTAGTGCAGATTACAGCTCACTCACTGCCACACGTCAGCCATGATACTCACTTACATCTGAGGCTGACTGAGTCATTCTGCATTGTCTCATTACACACAGTCTCCCACATCAATTGATTTGTAACTGAAACTCTCATGGAACTCAGCTGACTTGTTTGACGATAAGGAACCCACACAGAAAGACAGACGTGCACAGAAAGACAGGCATACACAGACAGACAGGCAGACACAGACAGGCGGACACAGACAGACGGACACAGACAGACGGACACAGACAGACGGACACAGACAGACGGACACAGACGGACAGACGGACACAGACAGACGGACACAGACAGACGGACACAGACACACAGACGGACACAGACAGATGGACACAGACAGACGGACACAGACAGACGGACACAGATACACAGACAGAAAGACGGACACAGACAGGCGGACACAGACAGACGGACACAGACAGACGGACACAGACAGACGGACACAGACAGACACACATACAGAAAGACGAACACAGACAGACGGACACAGACAGACGGACACACAGACAGAAAGACAGACACAGACAGACGGACACAGACAGACACAGATAGACGGACACAGACAGACAGAGACACACACACCCACAGACAGACTGACAGAGACACACACACACACATAGACATACTGACAAACACACACACACAGACACACACACAGACTTGCAGGCACACAGACATGCACACATACAGACAGAGACCCACACACACAGAGACAGACAGACACGCAGACAGACAGACACACAGACAGACACACACACACACACAGATAGACAGAGACACACACAGACACACAGCCAGAGACACACCCACAGACAGAGACACACACACCCACAGACCGACAGACAGAAATACACACACAGCCAGAAATAGACACACACAGACACACACACACACACACACACTCAAACAGAGACACACACACACGGACAGAGACACACACACACACACACACACAGACAGAGACACACACACACACACACACACACACACAGAGACACACACACACACACAGACACACACACACGGACAGAGACACACACACACACACGGACAGAGACACACACACACACACACAGACGGACAGATAGATAGATAGAGACACACACAGACACAGACGGACAGACAGAGACACACACACACACAGACGGACAGACAGAGACTCCCACACACACACACACACAGACAGACACACACACAGACAGACAGAGACACACGCACACACAGACAGATAGTCAGAGACACACACACACACAGACGGACACAGACAGACGGACACAGACAGACGGACACAGACAGACAGACACAGACAGACAGACACAGACAGACACCGACAGACACAGACAGACGGACACAGACAGCCGGACACAGACAGACGGACACAGACAGACACAGACACACAGACAGACAGACAGACACACAGACAGACAGACGGGCACAGAAAGACAGGCAGACACAGACAGACAGGCAGACACAGACACATGCACACACAGACAGATAGTCAGAGACACACACACACAGACAGAGACACACACACACACCCACAGACAGACAGACAGACAGACAGACAGACAAAGAGAGACACACACACACACACACAGACAGACAGACAGACAGACAGACAGACAGACAGACAGCGACACACACACACACACACACACAGACAGACAGAGACACACACACAGACAGAGCCACACACACACACACACAGAGAGAGACACACACACACACACAGACAGACAGAGACACACACGCACACACAGACAGACAGAGACACACACACAGAGACAGAGCCACACACACACAGAGAGAGAGACACACACACACACAGACAGACAGAGCCACACACACAGACAGACAGACAGACAGACAGACAGAGACACACACACAGACGGACAGACAGACAGAGACACACACACACAGACGGACAGAGACACACGCACACACAGACAGATATTCAGAGACACACACACCCACAGACAGACAGAGAGAGACATACACACACACACACACACACACACACACACACACACACACACACACACACACACACACACACACAGACTGAGACACATGCACACACAGACAGATAGTCAGAGACACACACACAGACAGAGACACACACACACCAACAGACAGACAGACAGACAGACAGAGACATACACACACACACACACACACAGACAGACAGACAGACAGAGACACAGACAGAGACACACACGCACACACAGACAGAGACACACACACACACAGACGGACAGACAGAGACACACACACACACACACAGACAGATATTCAGAGACACACACACCCACAGACAGACAGAGACATACACACCACACACACACAGACAGACAGAGAGACACACACACACACACACACAGACAGACAGAGACACACAGACAGACAGTGACACACACACAGACAGAGCCACACACACACCCACAGACAGACAGAGAGACACACACACACACACAGACAGACAGAGACACACAGACAGACAGAGACACACACACAGACAGAGCCACACACACACCCACAGACAGACAGACAGAGACATACACACACACACACACACACACACACACACACACACACACACACACAGACAGACAGAGACACACACGCACACACAGACAGACAGAGACACACAGACAGACAGAGACACACAGACAGACAGATACACACACACAGACAGAGCCACACACGCAGAAAGAGACACACACACACACACACACACACAGACAGAGACACACACAGACACAGACGGACAGACAGAGACTCCCGCACGCACACAGACAGGCAGACGCACACACACAAACAGACAGACAGACACACACAGACAGACAGAGCCACACACACACCCACCCACAGACACACACACACACACACACACACACACACACACACACACACACACACACACACACACACACACACACACACACACACACACACACACACAGACAGACAGACTGAGACACACACACACACACAGACAGACAGAGACACACATGCACACACAGACAGAGACACACAGACAGACAGAGACACACACGCACACACAGACAGAGACACACACACACACACACAGACGGACAGACAGAGACACACACACACACAGACAGATATTCAGAGACACACACACCCACAGACAGACAGAGACATACACACCACACACACACAGACAGACAGAGACACACACACACACACACAGACAGACAGTGACACACACACAGACAGAGCCACACACACACCCACAGACAGACAGAGAGACACACACACACAGACAGACAGAGACACACAGACAGACAGAGACACACACACAGACAGAGCCACACACACCCACAGACAGACAGACAGACAGACAGACAGACAGACAGACAGAGACATACACACACACACACACAGACAGAGACACACACACACACACAGACAGACAGAGACACACACACAGACAGAGCCACACACACACACACAGAGAGACACACACACACAGACAGACAGAGCCACACACACAGACAGACAGACAGACAGACAGACAGAGACACACACACACACACACACACAGACGGACAGACAGAGACACACACACACACACAGACAGATATTCAGAGACACACAGACAGAGACACACACACACCCACAGACAGACAGAGACATACACACCACACACACACACACACAGACAGACAGAGAGACACACACACAGACAGAGCCACACACGCAGAGAGAGACACACACACACACACAGACAGAGACACACACACACACACACAGACACAGACGGACAGACAGAGACTCCCACACGCACACAGACAGGCAGACGCACACACACAAACAGACAGACAGGCAGACACACGCACACAGGCAGACACACGCACACAGACAGGCAGGCAGGCAGGCAGACGCACACACACTCACGCACAGACACGCACACACACACAGACACAGAGAGAGACACAGACAGCAGTGACAATCAGAATCCAACCTGAGAAGCGTTCTCCAGCACCACATCCTCTCTCCTGTATTTTACGACCACCGCCAGCTCTTTTGAGTTATGCAGCGCTACGTTTATACGGCGTAAAAGTACGGCCTGGTAATTGGACAGTGCCGTAAAAAAGCAGATTTAAAGTGTGTGAGAGATACAGTCACTGGTGATTGAAGACAGAACAGGAAGTGAGCGTATCTCTGTGTCTCCTGATTCCCAGGTGGGGACGACGTTAAAATCGAGGTCCCGGCTCATTCGACTTCTCAAACGATCGTGAGAGCTTATCAAAAGGCGTTAGGGTTTAATTTCAAACCCCGGGTGACTTTTTTGTATGAAAAGTGTGGTCCTTTGGTGACATCTTTAACCATCTTAAACCACCCTTTGAAAAAACCAAGTGAATTAGCGACTAGTGAGCTGAGTCTCTAGTAGTTGATCAGCTAAAAGTCCTTCTAAGCCCTTCACTTCAATGGACTCCAAAAAATGATTGGTCTTTTGTAGTCTTTGTAGTCTTAAACAATGAGTTCGCACCCACTCTCTTGTTTTGTTTTGAACACCAGTTTACAATCCCGGCGTTTAGGAGATTACCGGAGCCCCATTTGTGTTCCGGCGGGAGACATTTTGGCTCCTTCAAGCCCTCCACTGGGAGCCATCTGGGCTCTGCTCTAAAGCAGTCGCCCCCTCCCCACCCCCAGCCCTCCATTGTGAGCGTATTTACTTTGGACGGGAAACTAAAGTGGTTCGCGTGGGCCGCAAATCAGCCACCACAGCTCAGATCAGCTCCAGAGCTCCGGGGGTGTGAATGCAGTCTGTTACCTCAGAGAGAGAGAGAAAACAAGCCCAGGCAGGTGCATGCTTGCTTGGGCCGCGTCTGTTTTGCGGGTGTATCCCCCAAGCGGTGAAATGCCCACCGGTAATCAATGGGCCACATTATCACCTCTGCTGGGGGGCCCCTGAGTGGCCCTAGAAACACACTGTGCCAGGCATGATGCTGTAGTCCGCCCACAGCCACTCAGTACACAGCCAGCCCATTTCATGGTGTTGGTATGCAGGTGATAGGTAAGACATGGTCTTTGCTGTAGCAGGAGATAATGAGGTGTGTGTACATGCGTTTTACACACGTGTGTTGCCGCCCGCCAGCTTGTCCATTAGTGTGTAATGTGATTCCGTGTATTATTAATGTTGCTCAGTAGGATCATTTCTGACCATTAGGCTTCACAAAGCTCTGCTGCCATTATTTTGGTATTTGTGCTGTTGTCAAGCGGCGAGAAAATGTCCCTTCCATTATGCCTCCTGTAGTTATATATGTGGTCCTGCAGATCGGCACACTCATCAGTCCTGCAGTGAAGGAACCTGTGTGTGTGTGAGTGTGTGTACTTGTCCATTCTGTCACCCCCTACAAAGCTTTCCTACTACGTCCCATTTTCCCTTCTTTGACCTTCATCTTTCCCTTGCTCTCGCTCCTTCTTTCTCCCCCACTGTCTCTCTCTCCGAGTCACGTGTCTGTCTCTGACGTACGTACACTCAGGTTCTCAGGAACAGCTAATGGATCTACTTGTTATGACGTTTATCTGTCGTTGCTTTTAACGCTCAGCGAGACGTTTGTTCCCCAGCGTCGCTAAGTGGCCACCAGGGAGGTTTACACCGTCCCCAAGTCGGTCACCGTCGGGGTGGCGGAGAGAGAAGAAGCACGTTTCAACAAGCAGCATATCTTTCAGGCCGTCAGATTGAAATGTGCAGCGAATGATTAGGAAAGCTTTTTGAGGTTGTAAATAGAGACGCAATAAGCTGTCGCCGGGGAGTGCCCGACTTTACGCACGCCATCAATACAACTGGCATCAATATATCCCTCTTGTGTTCTACCAAGTGTGTGTGGAACGATTGTGTGTGTGTGTCAACAACTGTGTGTGTGAGACTAATATATTTTGCCCCATAGAACCATAATTGCATTCCCTGTTGGCCTGTATGTGCTGTACCGCTTTACTCTGTTAGTAGTAGTGAATAGTGTGGCTGAATGATAATGTCATGGATCGTATTATCGGTCCAGTTTGACGCATTGAAGTTGAATACCTACACAATTGCTCAAATTAAGCAAGTGATTTTCTTTGGCACCCCATAGTGAGTTGGACGCTCCTGATGGATAACACACACACACACAAACACACACACTCTCCAATTTTCTCTGATTAGTACGAAACATCCCACTGCTCTACTTCTTTTTCCCCACATTTCTCAATTTCTCCTCCTCTCCATTCTCCTCCTCTCAATTTCTCTTCCTCTCCATTCTCCTCTCCATTCTCCTCCTCTCCATTCTCCTCCTCTCCATTCTACTCTCAATTTCTCCTCCTCTCAATTTCTCCTCCTCTCCATTTCTCCTCCTCTCAATTTCTCCTCCTCTCCATTTATCCTCCTCTTCATTCTCCTCCTCTCAATTTCTCCTCCTCTCAATTTCTCCTCCTCTCAATTTCTCCTCCTCTCATTTCTCCTCCTCTCCATTCTCCTCCTCTCAATTTATCCTCCTCTCCATTTCTCCTCTTCTCAATTTCTCCTCCATTCCATTTCTCCTCCTCTCCATTCTCCTCTTCTCCATTTCTCCTCCTCTCCATTTCTCCCCTCCATCCACTCATCTCCCCCCTAATATATCGGCTGACATCGAGCGTTGGGGTGCTGACATTTTCTGGACATGTGGTTTGTGAATGCCCAGTGAGGGGAGAGGATAATGACGAGAGCTCTCTGCCTGCTCCCTGCTAGCTCCAGCTCTGTCCTTCTCTAACTAGACCCCTTTCCCTTCCCTCCACTCACCCCCCTCACTTCCCTGGTTGACATTTAAGTGCTGGGAGGTGCAGTGTGTCTATAATAGCCTGGTTGTATAACTGGCAGGCCAGTTAGGGAGTGGTGGGAATGTGGAGAAAGAGAGGGAAGAGAGAGAGGGGGTGAGAGGGAGGGAAGAGAGAGGGGGAGAGAGTGAAATTGGGGAGGGGGAGAAATAGAGGGAGGGAAGAGATGAGAACTTGTCATATTTTGTCAATCCTTGTCTATCTGTCCTCTTAACACCATGTTGAGGACGTAACATTGGCACATAAACACATCTTGAGTCAGTGTGTGTGGATACTGAACCAGAAAGACAGCCACATGGTAGTGTACTGTAGCAGTAGTGTGGGGAGGGATCCTGTGGTCACACACTTCAACAAGACTTATGCATTTACACAAAACATCCAACCCCATTTAACCAAACTTGCCTAGACAAGTCAGAAAGCGTCAGAAACACCCCACGAGGCAGCATTACTTAACATGACCCCCTCGCCTTCTCTCAAACCCCCTCAAGACCCAGCTAGGAGCTGAGGGAGAAAGCAGGAAACACGGCCTATGTTTATCCCTGTTTCCACCGCAGCGTGTTGTCATTATTGTGTTTAATCAAAGTGCAGATTATGCTCTCATTAAAAAGCTTTTTACTTTGACTGTGGATACAAGGCACAGAGGAACTAGGCAAAGTAATTTGCGTCAGATTTCCCACGGGGGCCCACAGAGGCTAAGCAGCCAGTGTCTTAATCGTTTGACTTTCTCCAGTATGTCTTCGCCACACCTGGCCTCTCTCTTCTCTCTCTCTCCCACTCTGCCGTCGGAGGTTAAAACACCGCCATATTGATTTGTCTTTCTCTCCTCCCACGCTTTATGAAACAAAACGTAATGAATAGGTAATTCTCCTGAATAGGCAGATTCTGGTTATTGTCTCCAAGGGGCTAATGTTGTTAAATACCCAGCACTTTGTCAGCAGCAGGGTTAGCACCACAGGGAATGCCATTTGGCTCGCACTAATTGCGAAAGATTTTGAAAACGTGTGGGAACCGCACTCTATGACGGTATTGGAGTCTTAACCAAAGACTGGTAGATGAAGTTTGGACTCGATACTGAATTAGAAAATCATTTAAAGGCCTTTTAAGGTTGTTGTTGGCGTCAGGTGAAGTCAAGAGGGAAAACATGGTCAAGTTTACTATTATACTATTCAATTAGGGATCTGCTCCAGCTAATCATGAATGTGTTATGTTATAGAACTATGACATGTTCCTCGGCTGTCCCCCAAAAAACAATCATGGTCTATTAGTTTGCCAGCTCAAAGTCACTTTCGGGCTTTTCTTTTCCTAACTTTTTGAAATGTTAATTTGATTTTCATTACCTATATATTCCAGGACTTTTCCAGTCCTTTCATATGGCGTCCCTGTAAACAGGCCTCCACGGCTCAGAGACCAATGGGATCAATCTGGGGGTCCTGAGTCGTCTTGAAGGTCTAACCCACTGAGTGTCTCCGCTGGGTGTACAGAGTCTCCGCTGGGTGTAATTGTGCATGAAAGATGAGCGCGGCGGCGGTGTCCAAAACAGCACGAAGGCCAACTGACAGTGAGAGAGCTGCCACATCAGCTGTGTGTGCGTGCGAGCTCAAGGCTCTCAGATCGATAGCGAGCTCAGGAGCCTCCAATGATCTGTCTATTTAAGGACAGGAGAGAGTCTCCTGCTTCAGAGCACCCTCCTCGCTTTCTCTAATGGAATCTCAAACCTAATCCCGATACAGTACATTAACCCTGTCTCATTTCTCCCTCCTCTTCTGTCTCGCTCCCTCTTCTCTCTGTCTCTCTGTCTCCTTCCTCTTCTCTCAGGTGGAGGTAGAAGTAGAGAGTATGGACAAGGCTGGTAACTTCATCGGCTGGCTTCACATCGAGGGGGTCAACCTGTCGGTGGCTCTGGTAGAGAACGCCCTATCGAAGGTCCACTTCACGGCCGAGCGTAGCTCCTACTACAAGACCCTGGTATCCGGAGAGGAGGCCTCTCGTCTCAGGAAAGACAAGGTAAGTCCTCAGTTTGCCCCGTGTTTTTGTTTGTTGGCGTTTTGGGGTTATATATGGAGTGTGCGATTCTCTTCATTATTATTATAGTTTATAGGTTACTCTGCGTTAGTCAGCACCTCCACACAAAAACCTTTTTTCTGGGTGTGTGCCAGCTCATGTTTTTAGTTCTAAAGTTTTGGGGTTAGCAATATTTGTTAGCCCTGAGGGTGCTTTTGTTTGTTAGTGTTTAGGGGTTAGCAATCTTTGTTAGCCCTAAAGGGGGCTTTTGTTTGTTAGTGTTTTGGGGTTAGCAATCTTTGTTAGCCCTAAAGGAGGCTTTTGTTTGTTAGTGTTTTGGGGTTAGCAATCTTTGTTAGCCCTAAAGGGGGCTTTTGTTTGTTAGTGTTTTGGGGTTAGCAATCTTTGTTAGCCATGAGGGTGCTTTTGTTTGTTAGTGTTTAGGGGTTAGCAATCTTTGTTAGCCCTAAAGGGGGCTTTCGTTTGTTAGTGTTTTGGGGTTAGCAATCTTTGTTAGCCATGAGTGTGCTTTTGTTTGTTAGTGTTTTGGGGTTAGCAATCTTTGTTAGCCCTAAAGGAGGCTTTTGTTTGTTAGTGTTTTGGGGTTAGCAATCTTTGTTAGCCCTAAAGGAGGCTTTTGTTTGTTAGTGTTTTGGGGTTAGCAATCTTTGTTAACCCCGAGGGTGCTTTTGTTTGCTAGTGTTTTGGGGTTAGCAATCTTTGTTAGCCCTGAGGGTGATTTTGTTTGTTAGTGTTTAGGGGTTAGCAATCTTTGTTAGCCCTAAAGGGGGCTTTCGTTTGTTAGTGTTTTGGGGTTAGCAATCTTTGTTAGCCATGAGGGTGCTTTTGTTTGTTAGTGTTTTGGGGTTAGCAATCTTTGTTAGCCATGAGGGCACTTTTGTTTGTTAGCACTTAACCATTAGCATCAGGCTTAGTTTGCATGGGTCTGGGTATGATCTGATATGATTGTCACGGGTCTGGGTATGATCTGATATGATTGTCACAGGTCTGGGTATGATCTGATATGATTGTCACGGGTCTGGGTATGATCTGATATGATTGTCACAGGTCTGGGGAATGTGTAGTAGAGAGTGAGAAATGGTATTATTTATGCTGCTGCTCTTGCTTTTCACAAGAGTGAAGCGTATAGCTTGTTGTTGCTGTTAGCCAATCATAAATCATCAAATCGGCAGTAGGCTACAGTCATAGAGCCTCCGTGTGTGGCAAAAGTTAGATGTCTAATCAATGGAAGATTGAATTAAAATGACAGAATTAAAAGTTAAAGGAGAAGGATAGGTCAGCACGACCAAGAGCCAACAGGTAGGCTGCTACTTAATATTCTGCAAGTAGTTTTTCTATTTCTAACAGTAGGATTAGAAAGCTCATTCACTGCAGCTTCAGTTAGCCTAGCTAGCTAACGTTAGCTAGCTTAACTAGCTTCTCCCGTTTTGATCCAGTCAAGACAGGTACTATGTAATGATATTTGATGATAAATGACCTAGCTATGGCAGCTTTTAGTCTACTATGGCTTGGTTGCTGTCTCTTGTCTCTCCATCCTCCCTGCTCCCTGTGTCACTCGCTCACAGTACAGTCCCTCCCCCGCCTGCTACAGCGGTACATCTCTCTCTCGATTTATCAGCTACGGTTATTAAAGTAGTTAAAAAATGGCTTTTCTGCTGCTTCCCTCACTTGGATTAGATTGGGTCTGGATCCGACCAGGTCTATACTGAACGGGTCTAGTTGTCCTCGGTTCTGTTTGAGTCTAGCAGTCCTTGGGTCCGTTCGGTCTCTATATTTAAAAAATGTATTTATGCATATCTGGTCCGTGTGGGAATAATTTAGGCAACAGCAACACTCTGAAGAGGTGAGAGATGGTGAAATAATTTAGAATAGGGTTAGTATTTGTGGAAAAGTTGGGCTTGTTAGCTAGAAGACATGGACTCCAAGACTAGTTGGTATCACAAAGTCCAGTGGACTTGGGCGCCAAGACCAGTACTAGTTGACATCACTCAGTTCCTGTCTTAACTTAAAAAAGCTAGTTAGCGTGAACGCTATGGTTAGCAACACAGTTAAAAAGGCTTTTCATAATATCTGCCTAGAGACCCTGTCCTTGTGTAAGAAATCTATTGTCACCCCGTCATCATACTATATACATTTCCTCTAAATGCATCCATCTCATCTGTGACATGGAGAAAGCCCAGCCAATGATGAGAGTGGTGAGACTGATGTTACGTTTTTGGGGAGGAGAATTGCCACATATTCCCCCGTTATCATTGACGCATCCTTTCCCTTCCTATCGCAGGCCTTTTGATGGATGGAGGCCCTCTCTCTTAGTGATCCCAATCTCTCCCTCCATTTTCATTATGCCAGATGAATTCAGTCCTGGGCCAGCTGTCTCGCCCGTCCTCTATCCCCGCAACCACTCTCTCTATCTCTGCCCTGCTATGCCCAACGCTTTGGGAAGCTGCCGCATCCGCTTCTCTCCTATCATTGGAATGATCTACTGCTGTTCCCTGTCCTTCCTCTGAATCCATCACGGCTCTAACAACACTATATGAGAAACAGCCATCTGAGTGGTGGGGATAGGGAGGGAACCTGGGGCCGGAGTACAAAGTAAGTCTAATCTCCCACGATGTGCCATGGATGCACGTCGTCCCCTGAGGCGGCGGTGAGGAGAGAGCTCTTTTTGGCCACCCTACCAGTCTGTCCCTCTCCATCGTCTGTCCAAGAGTACAGGCCAGGTTGGCTTCCTGTTTCACACCTGACCTGATTGAGAGCAGAGCTTAAGAGGGCAACAGTGAGATTCTCTCTCTTTCTCTACTTGGTCTACCCGTCAGTTGTATCCCTCATGGGCTGTTGAGGGCCACAACTAACAGTGATTGTGTTTGAAGTAGGTTTCCCTGAGTGGCATTGAGCCGAAAGACAACGGTGTCACCCCCAGCCACCCTTCGATTGAAGGGCTCTGTGTGTGTACAGCACGTGTATATATGTGTGTGGGGGTGGGGCAGATGTTTGTGTGCTGTGTACATCCTGGGGGTCAGACGAGAGGCGGAGGGGTAGTGGATATAATTAACCCTTCGGGACCTGGCGGAGAAACAGCTGAGCGCTCTGCTTCTTCTGAAGTGCAGCCGGGCCGTCCTTCGCTAGGTGTACCATCCTCCTCTCTCGTCTTCCTCTTCTTCCCCCTCTCTCTCTTTTTATTGGCCCCCCTGGCTGTGGATATGGGAGAAATTGTTGTTGCTGTGTCAGGCGTATCCCCCGACAAGAAAGGGGGCTTGGCGTAATGAAGTGGACTCTGAGGGGTCCGGAGAAATCTTCCCACATTAAAATTTCCACTGCTGGGTGAGCAGGAACCGGGGCATGAGGGGGTTCTGCTTTTGCACTTGTTCCTAAAACTAAACTGCTTAGCTCGAGTGACTTCCATCGATATGAGGTTTTCTTTGCGCGACGACGCCAATGGGAGCAGGTCGTTACGGTTCAGATGAAAGCTCTCACAAAGTTGTCCGCTTCTGTTTTTCTCTTTATGGCCATCAGCATATTTGGTCTCGGAGATCAGCATCTCTTAAATTGATGTCTGCCTCCGTTATGCAAGACTCAGCTCACCCGTGTCCCATTTAGATAGGAAGGTCAAGGCCTGGTCACACCACATAACTAATTCTGTTCTGCCACATCTATCTGGATGAGCGGTTGCATCATTTTGAGACATAGTGCACTGCAGATAGACTTGGCGGGTGCACTGGTGGTCGGAGCTGTCTCTTTAGCTTCTTGCCTTGACAATTAACCGTTAATTTTCACCCCAAACCCCTAACTTTACTTAACTACTGTCTAGAGAATCGATGGAGCACTTTTTTACTTAAGCGATAAGGCACAAGGGGGTGGGGTATAGGGCCAATAAACCACGGCTAAGGGCTGTTCTTAAGCACGACGCAACGCAGAGTGCCTGCATACAGCCCTTAGCCGTGGTATATTGGCCATATACCACAAACCCCAGAGGTGCCGTATTGCTATTATAAACTGGTTACTAACGGAATTATAGCAGTAAAAATAAGTGTTTATACGTGGTATACGGTCTGATATACCATGGCTGTCAGCCAATCAGCATTCAGGGCTCATACCACCCAGTTTATAATTAGTGTTATGTTGTTTTAACAAAGCACTACTCCTTTTATTCCGATGTCCCGGCCCGTTTTAATGCCTTCTCTTGTTTGTTTTGTCAAAGCATTCTTGTGTACAGAGACTTCTCTCTGGATGGTGGAAGAATCTGATTCCTGCTTACGAAGCATCACTGTAAACAAGGTCACCTGAAACACTGCCTGTTTTCTGCTGCCAAATAAGTGCAATTGCATTTGTTTGTGTGTTACACTCCCACTATTCACATGCTGGGAGAGCGAGAGGGGACGGGGGTTTTTGGACAGTAACAATTCCGCTTAAAGTGGAACGGAGCATAATGTTTTTCTATTCAGGCCTAGTTTTACGAGTTCCCAAAGAATGAGGTCGGTAAGGGCACCGGAGGGTGGGGGTGCACCTCTAGGGACAATCACAATCACTAGAACACTCACACAAACACAAAAATTAAAGTGTTCTTGAATGGAGAGAGACAGGGAGAAAAGAACAATCAGTTCAAAATACCAAAGCTCTTTTTTTGTTGCTATGCAGCCCAGTGGGTTTCATTGTCCTCCTTAGTTGTTGTTGACATGCAGTTCTGGCTCTTGTCAATGTTTGACTCCTCAATGGGAGCTCCCCCCTGCCTCAGCACACCCAGCCAGTAGGCTCTGATAGAGGCAGAGGAAAAAACGAACACACTGATAATTGGAGCGGCCTAATTATGAAGAAGTAAATCAAAAATCGGCCCTTGATATAACCAGAGCCCCTGTTTCCGTTGAGCAAGAGGTTTTCTGCTGTAATTACCCGGTAGTGAAAGAGATTAGCTTACTCTGATGGGCCTTCAGCGAGAGAGAGGAGGAGAGATCAGCGAGAGAGAGGAGGAGGGACGAGCGATGTGGAAGACCTTGCCAGATTATATGACCTTCCTGGTGATCCCCCTATCTTAGTCCCTTTTTTCTGCCCTGTACAGAGACCACTCCCCATCCATCCTCCCTTTGTTCTCTCATCTTTCCCCAGTCTTCCCTCCTTCTCTCCCTCCCTCCTTCTCTCCCTAATCATCCTCTCAATACCTCTAATTAACTGGAGTAATGCTTCTTCACAAATGCAGTCATAACCTTATTCCCCTGAACTTCCTTCCTTCATCTGACAGTAGGAGGGGAGGCAAGGGAGTGCTGGCCTGCGTTGTGGGCTGTTCGGAGAGTCTCTGGCACCTGCATTGTCCGTGACCTTTTAAGAACAGCAGAATCCCTGGGGAGGTCAAGCTTGGCCGACCGCTGTACTGTCTCTCACATCCGTCCATCAACGTGCATCCGTCTGTCTGAGAACTTAAAAGTACCCCGGGTTTGACGTTGGAACTCCTCCCAAAACGCGTCCTTGAGGAAGACTGATTGAAGTACATAATCCTGTTTCAGCTGGGTTTTTGGGAGGAATCCAAGCGTTAGGAGAGACTGACTCTAATGTTCCACCGCCTCAGGGGCCCGTTTGAATACCCAGAGCTACTAGCCAGAGCGTCTCTGGTAATGTAAGGGAAGTCGACGTTAACATGTCCCCGTGTTTGGCCGACGAGCACTGTAAACATGTCCTGATTTTTGTTGGTACGCAGCAATCTTAACTCTTGCTCGCCACGACCAACACTGAGTCACTCAAAGGGTCAAGTGGCTTGCTTCATAAGCCAAAACGTTTCAACGTAATCAAAAATCATCCCTTTTCTCCCTCTCTCTGGGTTGTCAATTACATATCATTTTTTTGACGTGTTGTCAGAAATAGCCCCAAAGATTTGGAGATCTCCCCACGGCCCTATCTGCACAGGCTGATCCACAGTCAGCACATTCCACACCTGGCAAAACAAGAACAAGCAGAGAATGAATCAAGATAATTGGGGTTTTAGTGAACCTAATATGCCTGTGTCTTCTTCCTGAGCACATGCTGGGGGAAGTGTACCTTGGTTTACTGTATTCGATACTCTGGATTAGCGATAGCATTTCATATTTTTCCCTTGCATTATTACCATTTATTGGGGTTACTATGGAAAAACGTACTTGTCTACCCGTTTTGTCATTCAAGGTGATTTACATGGAATCAACATAACTAGGCCATATCATGTGGTAATCAAGGATGACATGTATAGAGGACATACAATTACATACGACTCCTGTTGTTGCTCTTCCAAGGAACAGGCCGTCTCTATCCGTCTATTAGTACCTTCCTCAAAGCAGCTTTAAGCCCTGAAGTTTTGTTAATTCTTTCTGCTCTCTTTTTCTCCCTCGGAGGGAGAACCTATTGAAATCACCATGGCGATATCTAAAAAAACACACTGGGGATTATTATTAAACCAGCTCATTTGGAGTCGTTTGTGAACTAATGAGCGAATTCGAGAGCCAATCCGCTTGAAATTTCAGGTGCTCCTTCTTCAATTTAGCTCCCCTTTTAAGGAAAATCCCTCACTCTCGCTCTTCCGGCAAGTTATTACTTTTTACTTCAGCCATTTTATTCAGGCCCGGGTCTCTTTTCCGTTAGCATTGTGAGGAGGCTCGGCACGGATGTGAAATCATTATCATTTTTTCCCTACCAAATGTCATTAGGCAGTGTGAAGAATTGAGACTAATTGCGTCTCAGGGTAGACAAGTGATTATATATTTGACCATTACGGTCATCACTTCTCACCGCTGTCATTGTTGCCTGCTTATTTAACAAATGGAGGGCAGTCGGTGTCAGACAGGAGCCACGGCAGCGACACAGAGAATCAAAGAAAGAGTTTTCCAATTAGACACCCCCCTTCACACCAGATACCTGGAAAGCACAGTGAGAGCCGCTGGAAGCAGCCACAGAGGCTGTTGGGTTATTTACACAGTTCCTCACCAATCCTCTGGTTCTCATTTCCAAAGCAACCTATAACCTTTCACGTAAACCGTGTTGGTTGAATCAAGCTGATGTTGGAGTCTGAGCATGAGTGGAAGTTGACCGTCTCTTCCTCTCTGCTGTCAGTCTGATGACTAGGCAGGAGCACCTGTGTTATTGATCCACAATGGCCGTCCCAACTCTACCCAGCAACAACAGGAAGATCATTGACTGGGTCCAAATGGACATCCTCTACAAGGACACTGCTGACATGGTACTGTTGTAGTGGGAGATGTGTCGAACATCCTGTCAGAGAATCATTAAACCCAACTGATACATGTAAAACAGGACATTTGAGATGACCTCAGTATGCTATCCAAAGTGGTGGGACATTGTTTTTGCGTCACCGGACTCCAGATTTGGCAAATTCTTTCAGTTAGCGTCTGTCTGCGGGGGATTAGAGCGAGGGATAATATGATGATAGAAAGTAGAACTCTACATTGTGTAATACATTCCCCATCGCATCATTTCTCAAGCGCTGGGCTCTGGCAGCTTGTTTGCATTGCGATGCCGAGTGATTCTTGGAGCGCTATCAAAACAATCTGTCATAACCAGTGAACTTTGAATAAACACAAGAAAGCTCTTTACCTTTCGCTATAGCGCGAACTCTGCCTCAACTGCTAAGCCCCTCATCTTAAATTAATGAGTGTGGGCCACTGCCATCGTTGTACTCTTGTGTTTTTGTCTCTGTGTAAACATAAACTGAAGTATGAGGGGGATATGAAGGGAGACATCCTCTTTAACATCCTGTGTGTGTTTCCTGGTTGCTTTGAATAATGCAGGGCTATGGAGGGTGCTGTGTCAGGGACACAGGTTGCACTGGGTCTACTGTACTGGGAGTGAGGCTTTGAGGAAGGTTGGAAGTAACAACTAGTCTTCAGTGTTTCCCCTAGATTGTTTTGGTCAAGGCGGGATGCAATTTTTTTTATCTACTAGGAATCTCTCCGGAAACAATGCAAGCGATAGTAGGGAAAACACTGATTTTGACACCAAGGTAGTCAAAGACATTATTTTTAATAATAATCCCAAGGTAGTCAAAGATGTTATTTTTAATAATAATCCCAAGGTAGTCAAAGATAATTGTTTTAGTAATCCCAAATTAGTCAAAATCATTAGTTTTATTAATGATTAATTAGACTGTTATCTTGTTTCCATTATTGGTCGGCTGCTCATTAGCACAATGGCCAACCCCATAAAACATGAAACGTACACATAAGATAGCCTCCTATCCCACCCCAGCCATATGTCTTTGTTTTGGTTGAAGGGCTATTTGATAAGGGCTGCGACTCATAGTTAATTAAATGCCTTTGGCCCCTCAGGCGTTAACCCTGCGCAGTCGGAATACATGGGCTGTTTATGCTGAGGTCTGTACGCAGGCTCTGTTTGGTGTGTGTGTGTGTGTGTGTCGCAGCGACATGGTCACATGCTATCCCATAGGAGCAATGCTTTTGCGCTACAGTAATCCCTTTGCAATAGATGGACCTATTGTGAGTGGTGTGGTTTCAGGGCACCACTCCTTCTGTGGGTGATCACAGGTACTCACAACAGAAATAACCCTAGTCATGTAGTAGTGGAACCATCGACCCCAAGGCTGCATGTGTGTTGTCGGTGACAGGGGGCCACAGAGTGCGTGTAAGGACAGGCGTAATGGCTCTTTCCAGTGCCTTGACTGGTGGACACAATGGGGGATGTGACCTGTAGGAGACCCAGCGCTGTTGGCATGATGAGGAAGAGGACTTTGTCTACCACATTTAGTTCCCTATTGTGTGTGTGTGGTAGTTGTGTGTGCAGGCAAATATATGTTGTGTGTCTGTACTGACTGAGTGCCCCTGCCCTCCTTCCTCTCCCTCAGCAGTGTGGGCACAACATCCGTCTCCCACAACACAAAGGCTAAGAGCTGACAGAGGACATTTCATAAGGCTAACACGTTATATCATCTGATTCTCTGTGCCCTGTGCTCACACACACACACACACACACACACACACTCTGCTCCCCCAGGGACGTGGCTCTCCTCTGCAGGCGACAGGCTTGGCCCCCTGGTACCCCGCAGTGCCAGAAAAAAAGGTGGAGGGAGAACTGTGTGTATATCCACATCTCTCCTCCTCATTCAGACCTAGTCTGCAGAATTCTGTCAGCTCTGCAACTCTCAGCCCTCACTGCCTGTGGAATGTGTGTTGTTTTTATGTGTGAGTGTGTATGTGTGTGCACTTGTGGCTGTGAGTGCGTGCAGTTGTCTGTTTGAGTGTGTCCTTGGCCCACCACTCGCCCTTCTCCAGTCATCCGTGGGATTCCTGCAGGCTCTTATAGGCGAGGTCCTGTGGGGCATGTTTGCGGCTGCTCTTGGTCTCTTGGTTTGCGGCTGCCCCCCCACCATCTCCCCCCTGTTTGCTGTTGGGTGATTTTGGGGATAGGACGTTAAGGGGGAGAAGGGGAGCACACATTGTTGGGGGGAGCGTAGTGAGGGATGACATTGTGAATTGCATTACTGCTGGTTAACACATGCTTGGGTATGCAGACTGCAAAAGAGAAGGAACACAACCCCTGCACTGCCTGCCTTACTGCCTGCCTTACTGCCTGCCTGCTTTACTGACTAACTTATGGCCTGCCTTACCGCCTGCCTTACTGCCTGCCTTCCTGTTCAAGGGGGCTTTCCTCTTTCTTCTCCTCCTCCTCCCCCTCCTCCTCCTCCCTGCTCTTTCATCTCTCCCTTGCTCTTTTCTCAAAACCCCCTCCCTCCACCCCCATTCATCCAAGCTGACGTAATCGGGCGTGTAAGGGTGGAGGATGCATGTTGGCGGTGGTGGTGCATTTTGTCCCTCCTGGGACACCATAGGGGAACTTCTGCCAAGGACTGGTCCTTCCTGATTTTCCTCCACCTGCAATGGAATGGAATGAGATGAGTTTTGAAAGCAGCAACGTGATATTATGACATCATATTAGGTCAACCATAATCTCATAGATGGTTATGCCCCTCATTTATGGGAAATCAACAAATGCATTTGTTTTTGTCGCTCTAATGACTGTTGGTATTTTTGTATTTGGATTTAATGACTTTTTTTTGGTTAACCCATCCATCCATCTTTGACAGCTTTTCTGCTACATATATTCTTGTTAACAACCTATAGTTTTGGCAAGTCAGTTAGGATATCTACTTTGTGCATGACACTAGTCATTTTTCCAACAATTGTTTACAGACAGATTATTTCACTTAAAATACACTGTATCACAATTCCAGTGGGTCAGAAGTTTACATACACTAAGTTGACTGTGCCTTTAAACAGCTTGGAAAATCCAATAAAATTATGTCACGGCTTTAGAAGCTTCTGATAGGCTAATTTACATAATTTGAGTCAATTGGAGGTGTACCTGTGGATGTATTTCAAAGCCTACCTTAAAACTCTTTGCTTGACATCATGGGAAAATCAAAAGAAATCAGCCAAGACATCCGGTTTGTTTTTTGACCTCCACAAGTCTGGTTCATCCTTGGGAGCAATTTCCAAACGCCTGAAGGTACCATGTTCATCTGCACAAACAATAGTATGCAAGTATAAACACCATGGGACCACGCAGCCGTCATACCGCTCAGGAAGGAGACACATTCTGTCTCCTAGAGATGAACAGACTTCGGTGCAAAAAGTGCATATCAATCCCAGAACAACAGCAAAGGACCTTGTGAAGATGCTGGAGGAAACAGGTACACAATTATCTATATCCACAGTAAAACGAGTCCTATATCGACATAACCTGAAAGGCCGCTCAGCAAGGAAGAAGCCACTGCTCCAAACCTGCCATAAAAAAGCCAGACTACGGTTTGCAACTGCACATGGGGACAAAGATCATACGTTTTGCAGAAATGTCCTCTGATCTGATGAAATAAAAATAGAACTGTTTGGCCATAATGACCATCGTTATGTTTTGAGGAAAAAGGGGGAGGCTTGCAAGCCGAAGAACACCATCCCAACCGTGAAGCACGGGGGTGGCGGCATCATGTTGTGGGGGTGCTTTGCTGCAGGAGGGACTGGTGCACTTCACAAAATAGATGGCATCATGAGGCAGGAAAATTAGGTGGATATATTGAAGCAACATCTCAAGACATCAGTCAGGAAGTTAAAGCTTGGTCGCAAATGGGTGTTCCAAATGAACAATGACAATGAACAATTCCAAAGTTGTGGCAAAATGGCTTAAGGACAACAAAGTCAGGAATTGGAGTGGCCATCACAAAGCCCTGACCTCAAACCTACTGAAAATCTGTGGGCAGAACTGAAAAAGTGTGTGCGAGCAAGGAGGCCTACAAACCTGACTCAGTTACACCAGCTCTGTCAGGAGGAATGGGCCAACATTCACTTCAACTTATTGTGGGAAGGTTGTGAAAGGCTACCCGAAACGTTTGACCCAAGTTAAACAATTTATAGGCAATGCTACCAAATACTAATTGAGTGTATGTAAACTTCTGACCCACTGGGAATGTTATGAAAAAAGAAATAAAAGCTGAAATAAATCATTCTGACATTTCACATTCTTAAAATAAAGTGGTGATCCTAACTGACCTAAGACAGGGCATTTTTACTAGGATTAAATGTCAGGAATTGTGAAAAACTGAGTTAAAATGTATTTGGCTAAGGTTTATGTAAACTTACGACTTCAACTGTATGTATGTACAGTGTGTGTGTGTGTGTGTGTATATATGTATATATGTATATATGTTACATATACATTTGACCTACATGGTACTTTTATATACAGCAATCACATAACAATAATACATTACTGAACATGAGCTCTTTAATCCCACCTATCACCACCATTCAATAGATTTGTACATGTGATGAATGTCACACGTGGCATTTTTGTTGTCTATATCTTAGTATACCATCACTAACACCTGGAGAATTACATGGAATGAAATCGTTAAGCTGATGTCTCTAATATTGGGCTATTGACGTGTTGGCAACATTGCTGTAACACTAGAATTGTGTGTGTTTATCACTCAGCCCTGTGTCAGGGTAGTGATGATGAATTATACAACCTACCTGTAACATTCTACAAACGGTTGGTGGTGTCTGCAATATAGCAGTTTTTGCAGCGTTTCTATAACGTTCAACAAACATAGCTGTATATTACTCTGTATATTAGCGTAGCTGTATATTAGCCCTGGGTCGTGGCGGCGGTGATGATGTGCGTAATGGACGTCGCCTCTGACATTTCCCAGCGGTACGCTAACATTTAGGCGTTTTAGTGAGTGTAGAGGCAGCGCCGCGACAACATAAGGACCCTCCACTTTCTTCCTCGCTTCGGGTGTCCCCTCTAATCGCCCGTCTGTAATTAAAAAAGTGTTGGCAATCTCCAAACAAATACACACCACACACACTTTGACATGACATGTTTAAGGCCTCCTCTCCCAGCTACATTAGCTGGCTTTAATACGGGTGGGCAGTACGACTCCCTCCTCCTTGTTCTTCCCTTTAATGAAATGCTAAATATTTGTTTCTCCGGGGCGCCATTTAAATGCTCCCTCCTGCTTTTGGGAGCATCTCAAACCCCGCTTTTAATTAGTTCCACTTTAACGAGTCACTCAGTCCTCCTGGAGACTAAGACACCTTATGTGACTTTGCCTCAAAATGGCCCCCACCACGTCACGTAAACCGGCTCTGACAGGCGCTAGTTGCCTTTGACACCTCTGATGCTGGCTGGGCAGCTCATGCCACCGCACTCCCGTGGGGACCGAGGTAACGTTAGATCAGGTTTCCTGGCTGCAACACACAGTGGTTGACATAATAATAACCATCTTATGATTTGTTTGTGCCAGCTAGGTTGGTACAGTGCATGTACATTTGGAGAGTGAGGTCATTTGTTTTTTGCTGTATAACATTAAAATATAAATATAAATACACTGAAAAAAAATATAAACGCAACATGCAACAATTTCAAAGATTACAGTTCTTTTAAGGAAATCAGTCAATTTAAATGGCACGACCATGGGCCTCATGACAATGGGCCTCAGGATCTCGTCACGGTATCTCTGTGTATTCAAATTTCCATCGATAAAATGCAATTGTGATCATTGTCCGTAGTTTATGCCTGCCCATACCATAACCCCACCTCCACCATGGGGCACTCTGTTCACAATGTTGAAACCTCTCGCCCCACACATCTGCCATCTGCAGTTGAAACCAGGATTCATCCGTGAAGAGCACACTTCTCCAGCATGCCAGTGGCCATCGAAGGTGAGCATTTGCCCACTGAAGTCAGTGTCGACGCCAAACTGCAGTCAGGCCAAGACCCTGGTGAGGGCGACGAACGAGAGCTTCACTGAGACAGTTTCTGACAGTTTGTGCAGAAATTCTTTCGTTATGCAAACCCACTGTTTCATCAGCTGTCTGATCTCAGACGATCCCGCTTGTGAAGAAGCCGGATGTGGAGGTCCTGGGCTGGCGTGGTCTGCGGTTTTGAGACATCTGTGGCATTGTGTTGTGTGACAAACCTGCACATTTTAGAGTGGCCTTTATTGTCGCCAACACAAGGTCATAACATAATGATCATGCTGTTTAATCAGCTTTTTGATACAGTATGCCAGGTGGATGGATTATCTTGGCAAAGGAGGCTAACTAACAGGGATGTAAGCAAATATGTGTACAACATTTGAGAGTAATAAGCTTTTTGCGCGTATGTAACATTTCTGGGGTCTTTTATTTCAGCTCATGAAACATGGGACCAACGCTTTACATGTTGTGTTTATATTTTAGTTCAGTGTATCAATATGAGAGTACAAAGTTAGTACAGAGTACAAACCTTTAGTTGTAGGTAATTGCCTCTACTCTACACTAGGTAGCTAGACCACATGCAGTGGTGCCTAGTACTGCAATGCACTACCTGCTTCCATGTCCAGTCTGCTCTGGGATTTAACACATACACAAACACCACACAGACTGACATTTGTAAAGACTGCATCCTGTGTGGTTTTGTGAGGTTCCCCCCCTCTCCAGACAGCTTTAAGCTGGGGTGATCCTGCTGTAGGACTGGGGCCTAACTCTGGATGTAACGGCTCATCAATTCTCTTTATTACCTGCTCTCACCAAGAGACAAATGGAGAGAGAGAGATTAAGAGAGAGGGCCCTCCTCTGTAGAAGGCTAGGACTATTCTTAGATCCTCAGCCAATTCCACTCCTAAATACATTTCTTTCTCTCTCTCTCTCTCTCTCTCTCTCTCTCTCTCTCTCTCTCTCTCTCTCTCTCTCTCTCTCTCTCTCCATCCCATCCAGAGTTGTAGCAGGTCGTTAAGTTAAGGTCCTCACAGCATCAATCACACAGTCACTCTCCACCTCTCCCTCTGTCAAGCCATCAGTTTCTCCTTTGCTCAGGCCCCTGCTGACCCCTCTGGGGGCCCCCTGGTGGCTTTTATAGCCGTCCGTAAATCTGCACTGGCTTTCACTTCCACACATATTGAGGAGCACACACACACATACCTAGTTAACACACACACATGCACTAACACACACCATGGGTTAAGGTTAGAGGGGAGAGGGGCGAGGGGTTAGGAGCTGACAGAAAACGTAATTCCTTAATGCGAGAATAAATGGGCCTTTTCCCTCTCTCCTCCAAAGACTGTCCCCCAGTCTTTGGAGGAGGGAGAGATGGATGGAGGGAGGAAGGCGTGGAAGGGGTAGTACTGTCTGGATTAGCTAGTTTAGCTGTGTGTGTGTGTGTGTGTGTGTGTGTGTGTGTGTGTGTGCCTCTCTGTGTATGTGTATGTGCACATGCGTGTACTTGTGTCTCTATTAGTGGTGACAGGGTCAGCAAGGGGCGGGCCCTGTTCCCACTTGCCAACCAAGGAGGGAGGAAGTAGTCATTCCCCAGTAGGTGAAGGGGAAACACACCATACCAGTGCCTGTACCAAGCTTTCTTACTGGCTGCTATGGCACTCTAACATGGTACTCAGTGCCCCATTGATAATTCCACACATGACTATTTAATCATCTGACTTACTCCCTTTTAGAAGAAGCATTTGGCCCAATGACCCAAACCAACTGATGTGGTCAGACCATCTCAGTTAACTGACAGTGTTAGCCCCGTTTGAAGTTTGGTGAATGGGTCACTTTATTATGTGCTAATCAGACCAGCTCTGCCTATTCCTCTCTCTTTCTCTCCCTCTCTCTCTCTCCCTCTCTTTCTCTCTTTCTCTCCCTCTCGCCTGTAGGAGAAACAGAGTTACGTAAGCAGGCCATTCTGTCTTCTGCATTTCCTCATCTCTGTCGCTGCACTAGTCTGTCTCTATCCCTCGCTCTCTGTATTTTCTGTTCCTCTCTTTCCCTCTCTTCCTTTCCCTGTTCCTGTACCTCTCTCTATCAATTCAATTCAAGGGGCTTTATTGGCATGTGAAACATATGTTAACATTGCCAAAGTGAAGTAGATAATATACAAAAGTTAAATAAACAATAAAAATTCTCCCCTTCTTCTTCTTCTTCTTTCTCTCGCTCTCTCGCTCTCTCTCCCCCCTCCCTCTGGGCCAGCCTCCAGCTTCATAGTTTGGTAGGGATGTCTTGTAGCACTGCAGGGCTGTGGGTGGCGGAGGGTGTCCATGCTGTATGTCTAAATGTCCATTAGAATGTATTTAGCCCTATTAATTTCCCTCCCCTAATCCTTTTGCCATATGATGATGAACAACAGTGATCAGAGAAAAACAACGAGAGACTCTTTGAGAGACTGTAAGCTCCCCGCCATCTCCCCTCCATGTTGCCATGGCAACCTGGGTGAAGTAGTCGGTTAATTAAAAAGTTTATTAATTGCCTTTTAATTGCATATTTGTACATGTAACTTGGAGGTTGTTTATTTTTTCTATTACCCTTTTTACCGTCTCTCCTCCGATACGACACAAAACGTGCAAACGCATAATAAGCCAGCAGGTTTATAAACAGAGCTGGTGGAGGGGGAGGATGGGGATGTAGTGGGGGGAAAGTGTTACTTTCATCAAAAAGGAATTCCAACCCACTTTATTCTGAGGGAGAGGGAGAGAGAGAATGCAGCACCAAGGTCATAGAAACCACTCTGCTGCTGGATAGAGAAAGGGTGATGGAGAGATAGAAGGCAATACACTGGGAAGAGAGAGAGAGGTGATACACTGGGAAGAGAGAGAGAGAGGTGATACACTGGGAAGAGAGAGAGAGGTGATACACTGGGAAGAGAGAGAGCGGTGATACACTGGGAAGAGAGAGAGAGAGGTGATACACTGGGAAGAGAGAGAGAGGTGATACACTGGGAAGAGAGAGAGGGTTGATACACTGGGAAGAGAGAGAGAGAGGTGATACACTGGGAAGAGAGAGAGAGGTGATACACTGGGAAGAGAGAGAGAGAGGTGATACACTGGGAAGAGAGAGAGAGGTGATACACTGGGAAGAGAGAGAGAGGTGATACACTGGGAAGAGAGAGAGAGAGGTGATACACTGGGAAGAGAGAGAGAGAGGTGATACACTGGGAAGAGAGAGAGAGAGGTGATACACTGGGGAGAGAGAGAGAGGTGATACACTGGGAAGAGAGAGAGAGGTGATACACTGGGGAGAGAGAGAGAGGTGATACACTGGGAAGAGAGAGAGAGAGGTGATACACTGGGAAGAGAGAGACAGGTGATACACTGGGAAGAGAGAGAGAGAGAGGTGATACACTGGGGAGAGAGAGAGAGGTGATACACTGGGATGAGAGAGAGAGACAGGTGATACACTGGGGAGAGAGAGACAGGTTATACACTGGGAAGAGAGAGACAGGTGATACACTGGGGAGAGAGAGAGGTGATACACTGGGGAGAGAGAGAGAGGTGATACACTGGGGAGAGAGAGACAGAAGGTCATTACACTGGGAAGAGAGAGATAGAAGTTGATACACTGGCAACAGAGAGACTACATTCAAGTAGCGTGCACACACACTTAGAACAGCCCATTTGAACCCTTGCGCTCTGGAACAGTTAAGCGAGCTACTGTTTATGAACAATTATGTACGGGAACATTGAGGTACATTGTCTAAAATGTCCTGTCTTTTAGAACATCTCACTCACTGATGCGTTGGGAAGTTAATTCCTCTTTTCCATGCGTTTGTAATCTCCTGCCTTTTGTAATGAGTGAGGACCACATACAGTGCCTTCAAAGTATTCACACCCCTTGACTTTTTCCACATTTTGTTGTTACAGCCTGAATTTAAAATGGATTAAATTGAAATTTAGTGTTTGTTATGGCCAGCCTAAATAAGTTCAGGAGTACAATTGTCACATAATAAGTTGCATGGACTCACTCTTGCAATAATAGTGTTTAACATGATTTTTGAATAACTACCTAATCTCTGTACCCCACACATAATTATCTGTAAGGTCCCTCAGTCAAGCAGTACATTTCAAACACAGATTCAACCACAAAGACAAGGGCGGTTTTGCAATGCTTCGCAAAGAATTTCACCTATTTGTAGATGGGTAAAAATAACAAATGCAGACATTAAATATCCATTTGAGCATGGTGAAGTTATTAATTACACCTTGGATGGCGTGTCAATACACCCAGTCACTACAAAGATACAGGCGTCCTTCCTAACTCAGTCGCCGGAGAGGAAGGAAACTGCTCAGGGATTTCACCATGAGGCCAAAGGTGACTTTAAAATAGTCCGAGTTTAATGGCTGTGATAGAGAACTGAGGATGGATCAACAACATTGTAAATACTCCACAATACTGACTTGATTGACAGAGTGAAAAGAAGGAAGCCTGTACAGAATGCAAATATTCCAAAACATGCATCCTGTTTGCAATAAGACACTAAAGTAAAACTGCTAAAAATTTGAAGAAATTAGCATTAATTCCTGAATAGAAAGCGTTATGTTTGGGGCAAACACAACACACATCACTGAGTACCACTCTTCATATTTTCAAGCATGGTGTTGGCTGCATCTTGTTATGGGTATCCTTTCATTGGCAAGGACTAGGGAGTTTTTTTATGATCAAAAGATAATAAATAGAGTTAAGCACAGGCAAAATTCTAGAGGAAAACCTTGTTCAGTTTGCTTTCCACCAGACACTGCAATTGCTGTCTAGCAAATTCTCGCAATGATCAACAACCAACTTGACAGAGCTTGAAGAATTTTCAAAATAATAATGTGCAAATATTGTACAATCCAGGTGTGCAAAGCTCTTAGAGACTTACCCAGAAAGACACACAGCTGTAATTGCTGCCAAAGGTGGTTCTAACATGTATTGACTCAGGGGTGTGAATACTTATGTAATTATTTAATACATATGCAAAAATATCTAAAAACATGTTTTCACTTTGTCATTATTGGGTATTGTGTGTAGATGGGTGAAGAAGAAAAAAATTATTCATCCTTTTTGAATTCAGGCTGTAGCACAACGAAATGTGGAATGAGTCAAGGGGTATGAATACTTTCTGAAGACACTGTATACACACACATACAACCTCGTCAGGCAGACTACAACAGCTTTATTTGCATGGCGTCACTTTGTTTTCCTTCTGATGATGTCCTTGTAGCTTGATGATGTTTTAGTTTAAATTGTATTCATTTTATTTAACCTTTGTTTAACTAGGCAAGTCAGTTAAGAACAAATTCTTATTTACAATGACGGCCTACCCCGGCCAAACCCGGACAACGCTGGGCCAATTGTGCACCGCCCTATGGGACTCCCAATCACGGCCGGATGTGATGCAGCCCGGCCTTAATGACCGCCGATTGACACCGCTAGCAGAAAACGGCCGCGTTGCATAAGGCTCCATGTGTTATAATGGTTCCCCCAAGGGGCTGACGTATGTGTGTGTAAAAGAGGGAGAAGTGTGTGTTCATGTGAGTGGTGGAGAGAGCCTTGGTTTCATCAAAACACAGGTGTGTGTGTGTCTTCATGTGTGTGTGCGTCTTTGCATGTGTGTCACAAGATTTTTCCGCATGCATGCTTTTCCTCCTGTTTCCATGGTTACGCCATGCTGTGGTCACCTCGGTATCCAGGTGGCGATAGCGTCCGCCACGGCAAACTCCTTAGCACTCAAGCGCCAAGTGCTAACCCAGCACCAGTGAAGTGAATGGTGGATGAGCTCCTGTGTCAATTTGAAAAAGTTAAAAAGGCTACAACCAGAGAGCGCTTAAGGGTCATTTTGTGAAATTAGCCATGTAAGCCGGGGGTTGAGGAGCCCACCACTGCTCGCACCGCCGCCGCCCACTGTCCACCGACTACGGACATCTGTTGGCTGTGATATGAGAGGCTAAGGAGAGTCTCTCTCTCTTTCAATCTAACCCTCTCTCTCTCCCCCCTCATCTCACTCTCACCCTCCTCTCTCGCTCTCTGTTTAAATTCCCAGCTGCTCACTCCTTTCCTCACCCCCCTCAATACTCACCACCACCCGCACCACCTGTTCAGTTTTAATGAATAATCTATCTGCTAAGTAACCACATCCAGGTCTCTCTGCGTTCTCTCCTCTCCCGTCTTGTCCTCGAGATTTCGATGCTGTCCGAGAGAGACTGGGTGGGAAAAGGGGATTAGGGCTGTTAGAGCTCACGGCTTGTTATACCGCCGCTGTGTCTGCCTGTGTGTATCTGTGTGGTTTAAGTGTGTAGTGGGTGGGCATTGGAGTTTAGCCTTTTGGAAAGAATGAAGTCTTGCTTCTACTCTTCGCTTATATGGCTCTGGGTGAAGTTTCTACTAGGTACAGATCTGGGATCAGCTTCCCCATCCATTAGTGCACAATATTAAAAGCTGACCCAGGTGCTACTACACCCGACACCTCTTGGATGAGTGGGCTGAACCACAGTGGTTTCCTGTGCTGTGATATAGACCCAGCCCTAGTGTGTTGGGATTGGTATGTATGTAGACCCAGCCCTAGTGTGTTGGGATTGGTATGTATATAGACCCAGCCCTAGTGTGTTGGGATTGGTATGTACACTGCTCAAAAAAATAAAGGGAACACTAAAATAATTCATCATAGATCTGAATGAATGAAATAATCTTATTAAATACTTTTTTCTTTACATAGTTGAATGTGCTGACAACAAAATCACACAAAAATTATCAATGGAAATCAAATTTATCAACCCATGGAGGTCTGGATTTGGAGTCACACTCAAAACTAAAGTGGAAAACCACACTACAGCCTGATCCAACTTTGATGTAATGTCCTTAAAACAAGTCAAAATGAGGCTCAGTAGTGTGTGTGGCCTCCACGTGCCTGAATGACCTCCCTACAACGCCTGGGCATGCTCCTGATGAGGTGGCGGATGGTCTCCTGAGGATCTCCTCCCAGACCTGGACTAAAGCATCCGCCAACTCCTGGACAGTCTGTGGTGCAACGTGGCGTTGGTGGATGGAGCGAGACATGATGTCCCAGATGTGCTCAATTGGATTCAGGTCTGGGGAACGGGCGGGCCAGTCCTTAGCATCAATGCCTTCCTCTTGCAGGAACTGCTGGCACACTCCAGCCACATGAGGTCTAGCATTGTCTTGCATTAGGAAGAACCCAGGGCCAACCGCACCAGCATATGGTCTCCCAAGGGGTCTGAGGATCTCATCTCGGTACCTAATGGCAGTCAGGCTACCTCTGGCGAGCACATGGAGGGCTGTGCGGCCCCCCAAAGAAATGCCACCCCACACCATGACTGACCCACCGCCAAACCGGTCATGCTGGAGGATGTTGCAGGCAGCAGAACGTTCTCCATGGCGTCTCCAGAATCTGTCACGTGCTCAGTGTGAACCTGCTTTCATCTGTGAAGAGCACAGGGCGCCAGCGGCGAATTTGCCAATCTTGGTGTTCTCTGGCAAATGCCAAACGTCCTGCACGCTGTTGGGCTGTAAGCACAACCCCCACCTGTGGACGTTGGGCCCTCATACCACCCTCATGGAGTCTGTTTCTGACCGTTTGAGCAGACACATGCACATTTGTGGCCTGCTGGAGGTCATTTTGCAGGGCTCTGGCAGTGCTCCTCCTTGCACAAAGGCGGAGGTAGTGGTCCTGCTGCTGGGTTGTTGCCCTCCTACGGCCTCCTCCACGTCTCCTGATGTACTGGCCTGTCTCCTGGTAGCGCCTCCATGCTCTGGACACTACGCTGACAGACACAGCAAACCTTCTTGCCACAGCTCGCATTGATGTGCCATCCTGGATGAGCTGCACTACCTGAGCCACTTGTGTGGGTTTGTTGACTCCGTCTCATGCTACCACTAGAGTGAAAGCACCGCCAGCATTCAAAAGGGACCAAAACATCATCCAGGAAGCATAGGAACTGAGAAGTGGTCTGTGGTCACCACCTTCAGAACCACTCCTTTATTGGGGGTGTTTTGCTAATTGCCTATAATTTCCACCTGTTGTCTATTCCATTTGCACAACAGCATGTGAAATGTATTGTCAATCAGTGTTGCTTCCTAAGTGGACAGTTTGATTTCACAGAAGTGTGATTGACTTGGAGTTACATTGTGTTGTTTAAGTGTTCCCTTTATTTTTTTGAGCAGTGTATATAGACCCAGCCCTAGTGTGTTGGGATTGGTATATATATAGACCCATCCCGAGTGTGTTGGGATTGGTATGTATATAGACCCAGCCCTAGTGTGTTGGGATTGGTATGTATATAGACCCAGCCCTAGTGTGTTGGGATTGGTATGTATATAGACCCAGCCCTAGTGTGTTGGGATTGGTATGTATATAGACCCAGCCCTAGTGTGTTGGGATTGGTATGTATATAGGCCCAGCCCTAGTGTGTTGGGATTGGTATGTATATAGACCCAGCCCTACTGTGTTGGGATTGGTATGTACAGTTGAAGTCAGAAGTTTACATACACTTTAGCCAAATACATTTAAACTCAGTTTTTCACAATTCTTGACATTTAATCCTAGTAAAAATTCCCTGTTTTAGGTCAGTTAGGATCACCACTTTATTTTAAGAATGTGAAATGTCAGAATAATAGTAGAGAGTGATTTATTTCAGCTTTTATTTCTTTCATCACATTCCCAGTGGGTCAGAAGTTTACACACACTCAATTAGTATTTGGTAGCATTGCCTTTAAATTGTTTAACTTGGGTCAAATGTTTTGGGTAGCCTTCCACAAGCTTCCCACAATAAGTTGGGTGAATTTTGTCCCATTCCTCCTGACAGAGCTGGTGTAACTGAGTCAGGTTTGTAGGACTCCTTGCTCGCACATGCTTTTTCAGTTCTGCCCACAGATTTTCTATAGGATTTAGGTCAGGGCTTTGTGATGGCCACTCCAATACCTTGACTTTGTTGTCCTTAAGCCGTTATGCCAGAACTTTGGAAGTATGCTTGGGGTGTTTGTCCATTTGGAAGACCCATTTGCGACCAATCTTAAACTTTCTGACAGATGTCTTGAGATGTTGCTTCAATATATCCACCTAATTTTCCTGCCTCATGATGCCATCTATTTTGTGAAGTGCACCAGTCCCTCCTGCAGCAAAGCACCCCCACAACATGATGCTGCCACCCCCGTGCTTCTCGGTTGGGATGGTGTTCTTCGGCTTGCAAGCCTCCCCCTTTTTCCTCCAAACATGACGATGGTCATTATGGCCAAACAGTTATATTTTTGTTTCATCAGACCAGAGGACATTTCTCCAAAAGTACGATCTTTGTCCCCATGTGCAGTAGCAAACCGTAGTCTGGCTTTTTCATGGCGGTTTTGGAGCAGTGGCTTCTTCCTTGCTGAGCGGCCTTTCAGGTTATGTCGATATAGGACTTGTTTTACTGTGGATATAGATACTTGTGTACCTGTTTCCTCCAGCATTTTTACAAGGTCCTTTGCTGTTGTTCTGGGATTGATTTACACTTTTCGCACCAAAGTACGTTCATCTCTAGGAGACAGAACGCGTCTCTTTCCTGAGTGGTATGACGGCTGCGTGGTCCCATGGTGTTTATACTTGCATACTATTGTTTGTACAGATGAACGTGGTTCCTTCAGGCGTTTGGAAATTGCTCCCAAGGATGAACCAGACTTGTGGGCATCTACAATTCCTTTCTGAGCTCTTGGCTTATTTATTTTGATTTTCCCATGATGTCAAGGAAAGAGGCACTGAGTTTGAAGGTAGGCCTTGAAATACATCCACAGGTACACCTCCAATTGACTCAAATCAGAAGCTTCTAAAGCCATGACATAATTTTCTTGAATTTTCCAAGCTGTTTAAAGGCACAGTCAACTTCTGACCCACTGGAATTGTGATACAGTGAATTTTAAGTGAAATAATCTGTCTGTGAACAATTGTTGGAGAAATGACTTGTGTCATGCACAAAGTAGATGTCCTAACCAACTTGCCAAAACTATAGTTTGTTAACAAGAAATGTATGGAGTGGTTGAAAAACTAGTTTTAATGACTCCAACCTAAGTGTATGTAAACTTACGACTTCAACTGTATATAGACCCAGCCCTAGTATAGCATTATTAAATTGGCCTCTATGTTGGGCTATTGTGTTTATCGGTGTGTCCTTAGAGCCAATAAGCCAGCGTTGTGTTGTCCCAGTGTGTGAAGGTACTGTCCTAGCTCAACCTCCTGTCCCCTACCTGTCTTCCCAAGGTCTTGTGTGTGTGTCGTATGCTTGTGTTGCCAACATGTGTGTTTTATTACGGTTTTGTGCTCAAGGCAGTCATGCGCTGCAGGGCAGTGAGGTGAGAACCACGTGGCCCGCATACTAACATACAGACACCGTAAATCATCACACACAAACATCCACCCTTTTCGTTTAACCTCTGAGACAGGGCGAGCCACGAGGGGTTAATGCTCCATGACCACACCCTGTTAACCTTGGTGATGGGGTTAATGTCCTAGGATAACCAGGTCTCCTCCATACATCATACCGCCTGTCAAACGTCCACACATTCTACCGTTGTCCCCAGTGTACTGGTGTGTGGGTCCCCAATGACACCTGTCAATCAAGCACCCATCCAATCAGAGACGAGCCCTGTGGTTTTCTTTCATTGTTGGATCAGGAGGAAATGTGATATGCACCAAATAAGAAAATTGCTACGAGTCACCTGCTCTGCGAGTCACCTGCTCACCCCTCTCATCAACCAGATGGTTGAATAATTAACATCTACACTCAAGACGAGTGAGAAGGGATTTTATGCCTCCCTCTTTTTGATCGATGGTTTTATTAACACGGCATTTCAGATCGTGTAAAACGCACGTTATGGCTCCACACACACACACACACACACACACACACACACACACACACACACACACACACACACACTGAGGATATTAGTCTTGTTCATAACCTCCCATGTGCCAATCAGCCAAGCACTTTACAGATTCCTCCCCCACTGTGCATGTTTTTCAAACATTTACCAGCGATGGTAATTCCTGTTAACATGCTTGTAGTCATTATTAATACAGCTGTCCCATGATGGATGCACTGTCTATAGACATCACATTCTGTCCTTCTAACAATTCATTAACATGGCTGTACACGTGTATGTAAAGCGTCAACAGTAAATTGCACACTGTGCCATCACACCAAAGGTCATCAATGTGTGTTGTGTGGGTCGCCAATTGCGCAGTAGGTCTAGGTGTTTCACACTGTCATGTACAGTAAGAGTTGTACGGCTTGCCAGTGTGTAGAATGATTATATATATACAAATAGAATGATTATATTAATTCATGTTATTGTCATTCATTTTCTATGTGGCTGATGAATGCACAGTAGGCTTAGATCGCGTCCCCATTACAGAAAGCGTTGTATAGCCTAGGTACCAGGCCTAGGTTGCGTATGACCGTGTTCTTACATGGGATGCACTATAGACCACAGCTGCACCATAGAGCCCCTAGTTAGGTTGAGTGGTGTGGTGGTATAGATTGAGCCTGTGTAGTGGTGGGATGGATTGGCTGGCTGGAGTGGCGCTCTTATTCGCCAGTCTGGTTCATCATTTCCAGCCTCTAATAGTTCCCTCGATACACCATGGCAACGGTTGAGCCAGAGGAATCCGGGGTCACCCAGAGGCCCGCCAACCCCATCAACCCAATATCTCTACTCATTAATACAATGTTGTGCTCAACATTGTAAGTAAGGCCTGGTATTCGAATTGGTTTACCAATCAAGTCTAGTGGGGATGCGGTAGTCATTTGTTAAGTCCTGACCTGAGTGAATACCTTGTGGTTGGACAATTGAATTGGAGGAATAGTGCATCTTTGTTATTGAATGTGGGATTGGGAACTAGGTCTGAATGTTTTGAAGTTCATGTGAACATGTAGCCTATATTTACTTTATTGAAGCTTCTTGGGGGGTTTGGTCTTGTGTCTCCCATCAAACAAGCATAGTTTGGGCAGTTTGTTGTTTTCTCTTAGTGTTTGGTGACGGACGTTCGAGGTTCACTCATCATATGTATCATATGTAGACTCGAGAAGGGAAACGTTGCACGAGAGCAGCCATTGATTTAATGAGCCATTCACTTCTCAAGGCCCCTTCATTAGGAAAGTAATAGAGGCTTAGATTGATCTGCAAAGGGCACTTTTATTAATAACAAGCACTTGTATTGATTTCTGTTGTTTGCAGAGCACTATTGAATAATGAATTAACAATGAAACTACATATGTGGGTCGTGTAACTGGAGAGCGGCTGTTCGATACGCTCTCCCTACATCCATGTTCTCTCCCTACTCTAGACAGATATGACAAGCTTTTCCACAGCTGCGGATTTTCAAAATGTCAATTACCGCAATTGCTAACAAATAGTGCTGTACTTTTCATTGTGTGATAGGTTTGAAAACTTGTTTCAACAGGCTGCAAGTGAAGTACTTGAAGTCTAGGGCAAAGGCTTCTGGGTAGAGTAGTTTATAAAACCAGTATGAGACAGGTAAGCTAGTGTATAGCCTACACCAGAGAAGGACTAGCAGGGTTGTTGGAAATGGTTTAGACTGAAGCTGATGTGGAGGTCTGTGGGCATGTCCTACCTCGAGTGATAATTCACTGTGTAGTGTAGAACAGAGAATGACAGCAGTGTGGATTTATCCAACCTGTGTCCCTACTACCCTCATCTCACTCTTCTCATGTGTGTGTTTGCCCCAGTGTGTGTGTGTGTTTGTCTGCCCGAGTGAGTGTGTGTGTGTGCGTGAGTATGCACCAGTGAGTGTGTGAGTATGCACTAGTGTATGTGATTATGCACTAGTGTGTGTGTGTCTGTGCTTTGGGTGTTGATGGAGATTTGGTCTCGCCCAGGCCGAACACACTATTGGAATTGACATGCTGTCACCTTTAATCAATGTTCCCAATGTCCCCATACCCCTGGTTCCGGGGGTGTGTGTGTGTGCACACGTGAACAAGGCTGTGTGTGTGTGTGTGTGTGTGTGTGTGTGTGTGTGTGTGTGTGTGTGTGTGTGTGTGTGTGTGTGTGTGTGTGTGTGTGTGTGTGTGTGTGTGTGTGTGTGAGAAAGGGAATTTTCTGAATGTAATGTCTCAGTCTGTCAGGACATTCTAAATGACCTCCCATTCCAGTCTAGTAGTGGTGCAAGCCCTTCTACACTCACGTTTCCTCTTCACATTCTGTTTTTAACTCTGTTCCTTATTAGTTAGTTAATTTGCATATTTATTTGCACATTTGTATATAATGCCGGTTGGGGTTTTAGTAAAACAGTTTGGCTGTGACATCTGCAAGGCACAGTTCACCCTTAACAGTTCATCTCTTACCATTTGTCACTACTGACTATTCATACATCACTAGCATAGCATCATTATCCCATGTTGAACCCCATGCCATGTTAAACCCCATGCCATGTTAAACCCCATGCCATGTTAAACCCCATGCCATGTTAAACCCCATGCCATGTTGAACCCCATGCCATGTTAAACCCCATGCCATGTTAAACCCCGTGCCATGTTGAACCCCATGCCATGTTGAACCCCATGCCATGTTAAACCCCATGCCATGTTAAACCCCGTGCCATGTTGAACCCCATGCCATGTTGAACCCCATGCCATGTTAAACCCCATGCCATGTGGACCTGGGCGTGTTAATAACATGCTGATACCAGTGTACTCAGCCATACCCATCAGTCACTATGGCAGCAGTGTGCTGTAGGGGCCCTACTCTGAATGGTGGGGGCTACTGATTATGATTAGACATCATGTGCAACACAGCCACAGACTCTTATTGTGTGTCACTTATACACCTGCTGTACAAAACATAAAGAACACCTGCTCTTTCCATGACATAGAACTGACCAGGTGAATCCAGGTGAAAGATATGATCCCTTATTGATTTGTTAAATCCACTTCAATCAGTGTAGATGAAGGGGAGGAAGGATTTTCAAGCCATGAGACAATTGAGACATGAATTGTGTATGTGTGCCTTTCAGAGGGTGAATGGGCAAGACAAAATATTTAAGTGCCTTTGAACCGGTGCCAGGCGCACCGGTTTGTGTCAAGAACTGCAACGCTGCTGGGTTTTTCACACTCAACAGTTTCCCGTGTGTATCAAGAATGGTCCACCACCCAAAGGACATCCAGCCAACTTGACACAACTGTGGGAAGCATTGGAGTCAACCTGGGCCAGCATCCCTGTGGAACCATCACCAGCATCACATCTTTCTTAATGTGGCTTCAGTGTGTAAGCGTGTCTGTCTGTCTTCCATCATGAGGGATACCATTACAGCAATGGACCCTGCCATCACATTAGCCAGTAGATCTCAGTTTTCAACCGTGTGTGTGCGCGCGTGCGTGTGTGCGCAGGCTACTCATCAGCGGTGTACTGAAGGTCACAGTGTCCTAATAGCTTGCTACTTTACCCCTCATGGTGTTTCCTTTTGGAACACTTGTTGTTGTCCTTTTGGATCACTGTTGTTGTTGTCCTTTTGGATCACTGTTGTTGTTGTCCTTTTGGATCACTGTTGTTGTTGTCCTTTTGGATCACTGTTGTTGTTGTCCTTTTGGATCACTGTTGTTGTTGTTGTTGTCCTTTTGGATCACTGTTGTTGTTGTTGTTGTCCTTTTGGAACACTGTTGTTGTTGTCCTTTTGGATCACTGTTGTTGTTGTCCTTTTGGATCACTGTTGTTGTTGTCCTTTTGGAATACTGTTGTTGTTGTCCTTTTGGAATACTGTTGTTGTTGTCCTTTTGGATCACTGTTGTTGTTGTCCTTTTGGATCACTGTTGTTGTTGTTGTTGTCCTTTTGGAACACTGTTGTTGTTGTCCTTTTGGATCACTGTTGTTGTTGTCCTTTTGGATAACTGTTGTTGTTGTCCTTTTGGATCACTGTTGTTGTTGTCCTTTTGGATCACTGTTGTTGTTGTCCTTTTGGATCACTGTTGTTGTTGTCCTTTTGGATCACTGTTGTTGTTGTCCTTTTGGATCACTGTTGTTGTTGTTGTTGTCCTTTTGGATCACTGTTGTTGTTGTTGTTGTCCTTTTGGAACACTGTTGTTGTTGTCCTTTTGGATCACTGTTGTTGTTGTCCTTTTGGATCACTGTTGTTGTTTTCCTTTTGGATCACTGTTGTTGTTGTCCTTTTGGATCACTTGTTGTTGTTGTTGTCCTTTTGGATCACTTGTTGTTGTTGTTGTCCTTTTGGAACACTGTTGTTGTTGTCCTTTTGGATCACTGTTGTTGTTGTCCTTTTGGAACACTGTTGTTGTTGTCCTTTTTGATCACTGTTGTTGTTGTCCTTTTGGATCACTGTTGTTGTTGTCCTTTTGGATCACTGTTGTTGTTGTCCTTTTGGATCACTGTTGTTGTTGTCCTTTTGGATCACTGTTGTTGTTGTCCTTTTGGAACACTGTTGTTGTTGTCCTTTTGGAACACTGTTGTTGTTGTCCTTTTGGAATACTGTTGTTGTTGTCCTTTTGGATCACTGTTGTTGTTGTCCTTTTGGATCACTGTTGTTGTTGTCCTTTTGGAATACTGTTGTTGTTGTCCTTTTGGATCACTGTTGTTGTTGTCCTTTTGGATCACTGTTGTTGTTGTTGTTGTTGTTGTCCTTTTGGAACACTGTTGTTGTTGTCCTTTTGGAACACTGTTGTTGTTGTCCTTTTGGATCACTGTTGTTGTTGTTGTTGTCCTTTTGGATCACTGTTGTTGTTGTCCTTTTGGAATACTATTGTTGTTGTTCTTTTGGAACACTGTTGTTGTTGTCCTTTTGGATCACTGTTGTTGTTGTTGTCCTTTTGGAACACTGTTGTTGTTGTCCTTTTGGAACACTGTTGTTGTTGTCCTTTTGGATCACTGTTGTTGTTGTTGTTGTCCTTTTGGATCACTGTTGTTGTTGTCCTTTTGGATCACTGTTGTTGTTGTTGTTGTTGTCCTTTTGGATCACTGTTGTTGTTGTCCTTTTGGATCACTGTTGTTGTTGTCCTTTTGGATCACTGTTGTTGTTGTCCTCTTGGAACACTGTTGTTGTTGTCCTTTTGGATCACTGTTGTTGTTGTCCTTTTGGATCACTGTTGTTGTTGTCCTTTTGGATCACTGTTGTTGTTGTCCTTTTGGATCACTGTTGTTGTTGTCCTTTTGGAACACTGTTGTTGTTGTCCTTTTGGATCACTGTTGTTGTTGTCCTTTTGGATCACTGTTGTTGTTGTCCTTTTGGATCACTGTTGTTGTTGTCCTTTTGGATCACTGTTGTTGTTGTCCTTTTGGATCACTGTTGTTGTTGTCCTTTTGGATCACTGTTGTTGTTGTTGTTGTCCTTTTGGAACACTGTTGTTGTTGTCCTTTTGGATCACTGTTGTTGTTGTCCTTTTGGATCACTGTTGTTGTTGTCCTTTTGGATCACTGTTTGTGTTGTCCTTTTGGATCACTGTTGTTGTTGTTGTTGTCCTTTTGGAACACTGTTGTTGTTGTCCTTTTGGATCACTGTTGTTGTTGTCCTTTTGGAACACTGTTTTCCTTTTCAGGAGTAGAGGCCTGATGATTTGCTGTCTCTGCTTTTTGGAGCCGGACACAAGGAGCTTGGAAATCCTAACTCCTCTCGCGTCTACTGTTTCGAAGCAGCAACAGCAGTCACATACCTGCATTCAAGTGGAACAGACAGGAATGGTCGGTTGCTGAAGGAAGGTCATCCGCCTAGGACACAGCGGGGGAGAATGTGTGTGGGGGCAAGCACCATGTGGAAGGCCACTTCTGCATCGTCGTTGTGAAAGCAGCGCTGTGATTGGCATTCTGTGTTTGTTCTATCCTCCTGTTCCCTTGCCACTGTGGCGGCATGACGTGGCCCAACGTATCAGAGGTCACTTGGCCTGAATCGTCATGAACGACTCCCAAACCCCCACAGAGACGCCACCACGGTGACAGTTGCCACTGTAATGAACAGTGACACGCTAATCTGTGTCACTCGGATTGGTCCTGCAGGTTTGATTAAAAGCCCGGACATGTCATTACCCTCTGCTGAAGCCCCACTGCATTGTGGGTATTGACTCCATTAATATCTAAGGGAGGGATGGAGAAAAAGAGGGAAAAAGACCAGTGGAAGTTCGTGAAGCGTGGCCATGTTTGGGTCTTAATTAACTCCTGGTCAGCCGTATCCACAAAATTATATAAAAATAAAAAATCCCTTCCCTTTATTTGGCACAACGAAGAAGCAGTTGAATGTAATTGGGTGGTTTGACCCAGTCTTTTGTCTCCAGGTGGCAGGGCACCCGCCACCAAGGCTCGCTCGGCTGGCGCTCTGTGTCACTTGTTTTATAATAAATACTTTTTCCCAATGATTCAAGGTAGCAGGCAGTAAGCCGATTCACTAGCACGACTCACTTCAGTAGTGAAATGGGCCTGTAAATGTCTTACGCTGCACATGTCAGATGTACCTGGTTAGTGCTAGCATGCTGAAAAAGGCCTATAAGACTCTGGGTGTAATTAGCCTACCATGCTAACATGCTGACCGAAATAAATGTACACATACATGTTATTCAGTAATTACATCCAAACTGATCGCTCGCGTCAATGAGCGTCTGCGCAGCCAGGCGCTACAATAGAACTTGGTTATATTTTTGACGCTTGACGTGCTGCAAGTCTTTTCTATCTCCTCATTGGTTTTTAGGAGCATATACCCACATGGGTGATTGAAAGATGAACTGAAGTCCACACTCCAGTCCAGTTGGTGGTGGTGATGCACTGTAAAGTTGGTTGCCAACTGCCATATAAAGTCCAAAGAAGAGGAAGAAGCCTGAAGGAGGAGAGATTACTAGAAGCTAACTAGGTTTCCTCTTTTATCTGTGGAATAAATGTCGCAGTGGAGAACAGATGTGACGCAAAATGGGTCAAAATTCTACAGACTCAGAAAAAAGAGACCTTATGCATTTAATGTAAAATAACAACCCAATGTTTATATCCCAGGACAAATTAGCTAGCAACAGCAAGCTAGCTAGCTAAATGGCCTTGAATGTTTCATGTGTTTCGATCTGTCCCCAAATTAATATGAGTTTGTTTTGATATTTTAACCTGCGTGTCCTGATCGCGTCTGGTGTGGATGGACAAAATCAACATGCGCACGATGGCACACGCAGACTCACGCCCGTGCCTGGTCTAGTCAGCATGTAACACTGCTCGGAGGGAGAGGGAGACCTTGTGAATGTAATTAGTTGACACAGTTAAATAATTAGCCAGCTGCTAAAAGCTGGTGACAAGCGGTAGCAGAGCGCGAAGTCTGGGACCAAAAGGCTCCTGACCAGCTTCAAGCCTTTTGGGGCGGCAGGTAGCCTAGTGGTTAGAGCATTGTAACCGGAAGGATGCTAGGTCGAATCCACGAGCTGACAAGGTAAAAATCTGTTGTTCTGCCCTTGAACAAGGCAGTTAACCCACTGTTCCTAGGCCGTCATTGAAAATAAGAATTTGTTCTTAACTGACTTAGTTAAATAAAGATAAAAACAAATTAAATAAGGCTGCCTAGTCTGGGTGCAGAAGGCGCCTGACCAGCTTCAAGCCATAAGGCTGCCTAGTCTGGGACCAGAAGGCTCCTGAACAGCTTCAAGCCATAAGGCTGCCTAGACTGGGACCAGAATGCTCCTGAACAGCTTCAAGCCATAAGGCTGCCTAGTCTGGGACCAGAAGGCTCCTGAACAGCTTCAAGCCATAAGGCTGCCTAGTCTGGGACCAGAAGGCTCCTGAACAGCTTCAAGCCATAAGGCTGCCTAGTCTGGGACCAGAAGGCTCCTGAACAGCTTCAAGCCATAAGGCTGCCTAGTCTGGGACCAGAAGGCTCCTGAACAGCTTCAAGCCATAAGGCTGCTTATTTTATTCTTATTTTTTTGCACTGACTCTTGCACAGGTTCGATGTACACTCACTGGACTCTAACCACACACTCACACATACTACACTGACACTCCAACACACACAAACACACAACGCGCACACACAGCTGTGCTCTGGTGTTACACAAGAAAATGAGACTTTAGTTGTTGTGAAGTTGTGTTCCACTTGTTCTTCCTGGCAGTGGGGTTCAGTGACCCCATCAGCAGGAGCCTCAGAACATCAGCTGGTGGAGAGATGATTAGGCAGCCCTTGTCATCCTGTCCCTCGTGCGAGCGCGTGTGTGTGGCTGTTTTCATGCGCGTATGTGTGTGTTTTCGTGTGTGTTTGTGCGTCCAAAGCGTCGACCATAGTGTTTGATTTGTGGCCGCAAGCGGAGCACTCTTCCCTTAATGAGCCTCGTGCCCTCCCGACAGAGGGCTAACCTTGGAGAGGAGCTGACCTGGTTTCCACACCAAAAACACTCTAGAGGATGGTAAGGAGAGGGAAAGATGGAGTGAGGGAGAGAGAGGTTGTTCCACAGGGGATTGGTGTTGCTGTTAGATAACAGACCCGTGTTTCTCTGGTCTAGGTTTGATTGATGTTCTTCCGAGGTTATTTGTTCTAGACAGTATTTCCCTTTGGCATCAAAACAGGGAATGAATCAAGTAATGGGAGTCATTTAGGAGTGGAAATGAATTCTTCTGTTGGAGTTGGCAGTGATCAAAGTAGCAGTTTGGTTTCTGGTTTGGGTTTGTTTTGAGTATGTTAGATGTTTGATCATGTGACGTATAATAAGGAACTGGCATGCTTAGCTGGAAGTTTAGACATGAGAAATGCCCTTTTTGCTTTAGTCAACACAGTGGACTGAGTATTATTTCATTTCTCCTACAAGTAGATCCCCGATTTAATGAGAAAGACCTCATATTAATGATATCAATATATTACACATAAGAACAGGGAGTGTTCTGTCATGCTTCACCCTCATCATGTGACCTTCCCCCTTCAGATCTGGGCCAACTACGAGGAGAAGAAGGTGGAGGAGGTGGTGCACGTGACGGAGGAGAAAGAGCGCACAGCCAACTACAGAGCTGTATACGTCACCGAGATCACGGACGCCATGCACTTCTACACCCAGGACGTGGAGACAGGTGGGGGTGTGTGAGAGAGTGTGTTGTCTTGAATTTTGACAGGGTTGTTTTGGTTTGTGTTTTTGTGTGTGTGTGTGTGTGTGTGTGTGTGTGTGAGAGACGGGACTAGTACGAGGCTGATGTCATGGATGACGGGCAGTTCTGCCCCACAGCCCAAGCCGTCTCTCTCTGTTCTCACATGTATCTCCCTTCTGCATCCTCCACCTTCCTGCAGAGAAACACACCAACGTTCCTCTTGTTTTGGCTACTGAAAGAATAAATCACCAGATCATTCTGTCATTCCCCAGTGGAGGGAGGGAACGTTTGAGACAGAATAAATAACAATCCCAGGTGTCTTGGCGTGGCTGCATCCGCCATCACCCTCCTCCCCTCGTTCTCCGTGTGCATTATTCCTCGGTGTGTGTGAGGAGAGGTCCATAGTTTCGCCCTCTGAGCTTAAAGAAGTGATCTAGTGTACAGCATCTCCTGTTGCTGTTGTACTAATGGCCGTCATTGTTCTCTCTGTGGGCTGCCAAGGTTGTGTGTGCGTGTTTGTCTGCATGTTTCTGTGTGTGTGTCTGTGTCTGTTTGCGTTCTGTGTGTATGTGTTGTGAGCGACAGTGTGTTTATGTAGGCACTGTTAGCCCGAGCCCAGTGAAGCAGCGCTATGGCCAGCCACTCATGTAATTACTACTAACCCATCCAACCCCCTGCCATCGACAGAGAGAACCAACCCTCACATTGGATATCACTATCATTCTTCTAGCTGACCCAGACTCAACCCCCTCCACTCATCCACAGCCCAAAGGCATTATGAATCTAGAATGTTAAGGGACATCTTTCTTTTAGGCTCTCCTTAAAACAATTTGCATTGTCTTACCGTTAATATTCATATTCTTACCAATGTTTTCTACACACTCTGTCTGAGTAATGTGTTCAGACACAACATAGCTGGAACGGTTGTGTGTGGCGTCTCATGCATAGCCCTGTGTCTAACAACACGCTGGTTAGTGTGTACACACTACAGCGGTAGAGGAGTCTGCCAAAGGCTGGCTCCAGCGCCTATCCCCTTTTGGCTCCTTGAATAGGACGGGAGGCTGTGATTCAATGCGACTGTGTGCATAGTCCCATGCCTCGTGGGAACGAGGAGTTGGTTGGACAGAGCAGGGGTTAATGAGCGTGTTGCATCATCACACATACACAAAGATACTTTGCTTTTATTGGTTCGATCACTCTCTTTCTCTCCCGGTCATTCACTCAATCACGCATTCACTAGTGTGTGTTCCATAACGAGGTGGGGGTGGGTGGGGGGTTTCACTCCCCCCGTTCATGGGGCGGCAGGTAGCCTTGCGGTTAGAGCGTTGAAAGGTTGCTGGATCGAATCCCCGAGCTGACATGGTAAAGTTCTGTCATTCTGCCACTGAACAATGCAGTTAACCCACTGTTCCCCCGGGTACAGAAGACGTGGATGTCCATTAAGGCACCGCTCTGATTCAGAGGGGTTGGGTTAAATGCTCAAGACCGTTTTCAGTTGAAGGCATTCTGAGTAGGTATTCCCCATTCCTCTTTCCAGTGCCACTTGACTTTGGCAGAGGCCATGAAATTGACTTTCGTCATCACTTAATTCATCTTAATGTGATAATTAATTAATTTGCATTCATTTAGAGCCAATCTGAGCCCTGCGTCGCCGTGAGCGTGACAATCCTATCACGTTGGAGCGTGGCAGCCTTCGGCACCCGACATAACCCCTCACGAATACTACGTACGTACACACCACCCATCCAGGAGATCTTCAGGTGTTGGAGCGTGCTCAGAACAGATCTTCTCCTTCAGCTGATCCCCCTCGATGTAGCTGCATACTTCCTCCCCCACGTCCCCGGAGGAAGTTATGTAGAGCGCTGATGATGTGCCATGTAACCTATGTGATCACCGTGACGACTAGTGTGATTGACAGGAAACACACTGGCACAGACAGGGTTGATTAGCCTGACAACAGTCGGAAGCGTGGAAAGCACGTGAAGAACCAGAACAGGATAGAGACACACCCGTTAGGTTTAGGAAACGTAGCTAAAGCTGCAGCTCGGCTGGTAGTACTGTAGTTCTGCGTTCAAGCACAGTTTTAGTCATCTTTTATTTTTTTCATGATTTCAGATGAACCAGCAATGTGGGGCCTTTTTTTAGTTTTTAATTGGCCGATGTTTCCCACCGAGTGAGTTATGTGCTCGTTAGGAAAAACAGGATTGTTATTTTCAGCAGGCAAGCAAATATGACCAGAATCACCCCCTGTGACCCTCTCCCTCCTACCCTCTCTCTCCTTCTCTTATCCTCTCTCTCTCTCGCTCGCTCTCTCGCGCTCTCGCGCTCTCTCTCACTTCTCTCGCTCTCACACACATTAAGGCCCACAGCCCCTTGAAGAGCACTTCAAAGCCCAGGCCCAGTAAATTCTTACAAGCCGAGTGCTTTGCAATTTCATTACATGTTTTTTCAGAGACGGCAGAATTTATAATGTAGGGGGAAGGGGGTGATTTTAGAAATACTATGAAGATTGGTTTTTGATAATGACATAACTTTTTGTGTTGTGGTTAAGTTGGTCCCAATGCGCCCGGCACCGCCAGGCCCTGTGGCTCCAGGGGCTGTTTCTGAAAGAGGGGGGTTTTGCCAGGTTTCCCCCTAACCGGTGTGTATTCCCGCCTTTCTCAGAGAGCAGGGATCTCCCTAAATGTAGAGCCCCCAATGACACGCCATACGCTGTTATGTAAATAGATTCTGACACATATAGGATGCTGTGAATTCATCACCCGCAAATAGATGTTCTCGCTCTCTATATTCTTTCCATACTGTAGCAGATCAGGTCGACCACAACAGACAGCAATCTACCTGAGAGAGAGTTTTGACCTTGTCTCTCCCCACCTTACCTGCTCCTCTCTCTCTCTCCCTCCCTGTCTCTCCCTCCCTCACTCCTCTCTCCCTCCCTCCCTCCCTGTCTCTCCCTGACTCCTCTCTCTCTCTCTCTCTCTCTCCCTCCCTGTCTCTCCCTCACTCCTCTCTCTCCCTCCCTGTCTCTCCCTCCCTCACTCCTCTCTCTCACCCTCCCTGTCTCTCCCTCACTCCTCTCTCTCTCTCCCTCCCTGTCTCTCCCTCACTCCTCTCTCTCTCTCCCTCCCTGTCTCTCCCTCACTCCTCTCTCTCACGCTTACCTCTAAGTGTTTTAAGATCAGAGGTGAGAGGTCAGGCAAAAAAATGTTTGTTGGCAGCCGCCATCATCACTCCATTTACTGTCTGGATAAAAATACGCAGCTGGGGCGAAGGCTCCTTGACCGACCTTGAGGCGCTGGGCGAGCCGTGCGAGACATAGGAGTGGATCCAAAGGGAATCAATCCAGCCATTTTTCCCTCCTCTCTTTTCAGGGGGGTTGAAGACACACTGTTATAAAGTGTAAATAAAACTCTTAGCTCTCGTTAGTTCCCATTGTACTCTGTTCTGTTCTGTGGTCACTGTGTCTCACATACCAAGAGAAGATAGAGGCTGTATTTTAATCTTCTCTTAAGCTCCCTGGTGTAAACATGTGGTAGAATTTGTAAGGAAAAGAATTTTCCTGTCTGGGGAAATGCTATGGATATCATACAATTTCTCATCTCTCTCCATCTCCCCATCCCTCTCTCCTGAGACTATGTGTAATTACTCTGAGGGGAACCTGCATAAGATATCTGACCTTGGACACACTGAAAGACAGAGGCCACTCTATGCAGCTGAGGAAAGTGACAGGCTACTAAAACACTGTTAGTTTTCCTCTGTTTTGCAGCCTAGGGATTGTGGGTGTTAACAAAATATATTTGGATTCCCTGTCTCTAGCTTGGCCCTCGTTAACTGCCCATGACTGTAGTGCATTGAGAATGATTTTTAGTCTAGAACTACACTATCGGACCATCCAAGCCTCAGCCTGGCCCAGACCAGACCAGAGTTAGGAGCTAAGAGCTGGCAGCGGTACAGCCTGGCCCAGACCAGAGTTAGGAGCTAAGAGCTGGCAGCGTACAGCCTTCTAATGAGTGGAGTGGTTTCCCCCAACCAGGTGCCACTCTGTCCACATTATTCACATTCTACCTTTACGCCCAGCAGCTGTTCTCCACCTAATGATGCTGGAACACCACCTAATGATGCTGTCTCACTCCTTTCTACTATCATGCTGGTATTCAATCTCTCTCTCGTTCTGTTGCTAAGTCTTATCTTTCTCCCTCTCATTCTGTTGCTAAGTCTTATCTTTCTCCCTCTCGTTCTGTTGCTAAGTCTTATCTTTCTCCCTCTCATTCTGTTGCTAAGTCTGTCTTTCTCCCTCTTGTTCTTTATGCTCTGTGGTTTGGTCTCTGTGTTTTAGTTTTTCTCATTCTCTCTCCTTGTCTCACTCTCACCTCTCGCTAGCTCTCTCGCTCTTTCTTTCTCAAATGTTCCCTTCATTCAGTGAAAACATAGGGGTTTTAAAAGGTCCCAACACCCCAGAACTGTCCGCCACTGTGGAGTGCCTTAATGTGTGACGGCACACATTGTTTTTGGGAGCAGTCAATGGGGGGCCTCGTAACACTGGTGTGCCAGACCATTAGCATTTGCCAGTATTGATGTCAATAAGAGGACATTCTCTATCGTTCTGTCCAAAAGGGAAAGCGGGGCCTCTAACCAGGCCTTAATGTGAACCAGTGAACTAGGGCCGTCTTAGAAACAGCTCTCCACTCCTGGGCCGTGTTCATTAGGCACCAAATGGAATAAAACGGATTGAAACTGGGAGGGTCTTCCTGGCCAATGCGAAACGCTAATTTTTCGTGTTCAGTTGCAAAATGCTTGAATATGTTTTCCATTGTGTGCTCAAATGAACACGGCCCTGCTTAATGCGGAAGGAAGATGGCTGGATAAAGCTCAGTGCACATGAGCAAGTCCCTTTTCCCATGTGAGCCTCTGTAGAGGATGGCTCTTCGTTTCCCCCCGCCTACCACTGGCCTCTGTCTTTTGAGGACACGGTCATCCTAGAGTGGGCAGTAGTTTGTCATGGTCATGATTTTATCCTCACATCTCTAGGCCGTCCTTGTTTCCCGGGTCTATATTCTCCAGTCGTGCTGAACTACGTCTTGTTTCTCTTCAGCTGGTCTGTAAACCGCTGTGGTGACACTCCACACAAACTGCAGAGGCCACGGCTATAGAAAGCAACAACAAACTCAAGCAGGGAGAAAAGCAGACACTGCAAGTTGTATTTGTTTTCTTAACTCCCCACCACGGCGGATGATGCGGTATTTAGAGGTCCTCGGATGATGTGGTATTTAGAGGTCCTCGGATGATGTGGTATTTAGAGGTCCTCGGATGAGCTTTACTGCGAAGGCATTCGTTGTTGAATTTGAATGGAACTGAAGATTGAAAGGTCAGATCACCTGTCTGCTCAGGTGTAGCATGGTTTGTTCTGAGGGGTTGTTTTTGGAGGGAGCAGGACCCAATCCGGCTTGCTCTTGGTCTTAGTGCTCTGGTTTCACTAGTAACCAGTAGTCAACGCTGGTGAATCGCTCTTCTCTTGGCAACAAACCCACTTACACTCCTCTCCTCCAAACTACAACTACAGGTGAACCCCCCTTCCCCCAATGCGGCACCGCACCCATGTATATTGGGTGAAAATCCGCATTAGCCTCGGCGAGGCCTCAATGGGAGTGTAGAGCAGGAGAAAAGTCCCAGATGCTGCCTCTTTGTCTCTTCTGGGCTTTCACATGACAGAAACTGTAATTTGGTGGAGAGGGCCCCCTCTCCGACTGCCAGGAGGGAGAGACAAAGATTGAGAGAAGGAGAGAGTGCTGTGCGATGCGACTCTGAAACGCTCTTCCACAGGCAGAGTGGGCATTAGTGAGGCTCTGCCATCATTTGTTTTTTATGGCGGCCTCGCTCCATGCGTAGCGCCTGCCGACACTTTCTCCCAACTGGTGCCCAAAAGAGGAGTAAATTGCTCCCATAAAGCCGTTTTATCTTTCCCCCCACATCTCCAGTACCTCCTTCGTCTGTGTTGGGGTAGGTTGTCTGTTATCATTCAGCTCTCGGTGTGTGTGTGCGTGCGCAATCAGCAGTGTTGTTCCCACCTGGAAGTTCTTTAACACAAGCCGCCATCCCCCCCAGAGGATGAAGCCTGTCCAAACCTCATGCATATTTAACAGGCCAAACTAGTTAGCACTGTGCACGTCAGCCCGGTGTCATCATTCAAACTGCCCGTGCACACACATTCACACACAGCGTATGCACACGTCAGAAGCGGCAGCGTTACGCCTGCTAAAATAAGCTAGTTCAGACACCAGTGTATAGCAGATCTGATAAAGACGGCAGGAACAACATGTACTAAATGGAAATGAGTCTTCTGAGACCTCCCAGAATAAGTGTTGTTTTTAGGTTAGTTACACATTTCCCTGGATGTGCTCCTTTCTAGAATGCCGCTGCGTGCCTCTATTACATTGGAATATTGAGCTGATTACAGCTGGGGAAATGCTTCTCCTGTTCTTGTTTTTTTGTTCCCCTTTTCTCTCTTTGGGTGTCCTGAATTAGAGTTTCTGCATAATTTGGGAAATGCTTAAACAGTGATTTTGTGTTTTAATTTTTTCATTTAGGAAGGGAATTGGAATTAGCCTGGCTTTTTAGTAACAATTTAGCAGTGATTCTCTAATCTGTTCTCTGGTCTTCTGTTTCATTCTGGATGGGATGATTTCCGTTGTTGATGGTAATGATTTGGTCAAGTAGGATTCCGCTTGGCCTTCGGTCGAGGGCGGAGGACAACATGATCCAGTGTTTTCATTGCTTTTTGTTTTCTTTCCGCTAGTGCGCCTCATTCGCCACACCACAGCCAAATGCCATTTTAATCAACCCCGACTAAAATCATTTTCTCTTCTCTAAAACCTAATCGCTATCTCCGTTCCGCGCAGGGCATTTACAATGTAATTACATATGATTTACCAACAGCTGCAGCCATAATGGCGCATAAACAAATTACAGAACAGAGTGGGAGAAAAGAGAGGGAAGGACTAGAAAAGAGATCTGGAACAGTCTTCACTTTATGTGGATCAGTGCTTTTGCTCACTAGCAAATTACACAAAGCGAGGCGTGTCACACTGGAGACCCATTAGCCTCTTACACTGAGACTACAAATTCATAGATTTGTCTTTTATTTTTTGTATTTTTTTTATTCAAACCAACATGAAATTGGGAACTGGGACTCTCCTTACTACATAAGTCTCCTGCTATTTTTCCTAGCCTGATTTGGCTTTGCCAGAGATTCATGTTGTAGATCTCTCTGGGTTGCTGACGGCAGGAAACCAACCGTAGGCGTCGGTTCACTGGACACTCACATGGTTTATCGTTAGATTTCTCGGCGCTGTGTGCACATAGACAGAGGGAGATGTAGGCTGTTTCATGTTTTTTACACAATGGCATCGGTTGGGTTGGAATGATGTTCTTTCAAGCTGAAAAAAGGAACACTGCCTGTGTGTTTACCTGTGTGTGTGTGTGTGTGTGTGTGGGTGGGTGGGTGGGTGCATCTATGCTTGCCAGAGTGCTAATGTATGTGTCTTCATTCCTCTCTGTGTGTGTGTGTCTATGCTTGCTAGAGAGTGCTTTTGTATTTGTCTTCGTTCCTCTCTCACTCTGTGTGTGTGTGTGTGTGTGTGTGTGTGTGTGTGTGTGTGTGAGCGCTTCTCCGTTCCCTTGTGTGTGTGTCTATGCTTGCTAGAGAGTGCTATTGTATTTGTCTTCGTTCCTCTCTCACTCTGTGTGTGTGTGTGTGTGTGTGTGTGTGTGTGTGTGTGTGTGTGTGTGTCTGTGTGTGTGTGTGTGTGTGTGTGTGTGTGTGTGTGTGTGTGTGTGTGTGTGAGCGCTTCTCCGTTCCCTTGTGTGTGTGTCTATGCTTGCTAGAGAGTGCTATTGTATTTGTCTTCGTTCCTCTCTCACTCTGTGTGTGTGTGTGTGTGTGTGTGTGTGTGTGTGTGTGTGTGTGTGTGTGTGTGTGTGTGTGTGTGCGCGAGCTTCTCCGGTCCCTTGTGTGTGTGCTTGCTAGAGAGTGCTATTGTATTTGTCTTCATTCCTCTCTCACTCTGTGTGTGTGTGAGCGCTTCTCCGTTCCCTTGTGTGTGCATTACCACCCAAGCCTGCACCTGGAAGGGAATCTGTATGCATAGATGTGTGTAATAAAGCAGTGCCCTCCAGTACAGGTCACCCTGGGCCAAATGACCAGCCATAAACTGACTGGCAGGTAGGGAGACTCTAATGCTGCAGAACCCCAGCGCTGCATGTTAAATCTAATGTGTCATCGTTCTCTCTCACCTGGCCCTGTGTGTTATATAATGGATAGCAAACCCAGGGAGAAATATGTAGTAGTTAAGAGGCTTAAGTTCAACACTAAATCAGGATGGCACTTGAAATGAAGAAGGATTGAAGTGTATGTGTGTAGGTGTTTGCTATGCTATGTATGTGAGCACCAAGTCTTCTCTGTGAACAGCCTACAACCATCCCCAAGAAACGTAACCATCTCATTGGTCAATATCAACGTGACTGCAGGTTCACTGTAACAGACACGGTCCCTGTTCCTTCTCCCTACCAATGTCTTTATCCTCCGCGTCCACCTTCAGAATGAGAGACGTTATATTTACGGTTGCATCTGACTCAATCTGACCCGACTGTAATTAGCGTGAATCTAAGGCTTCTTCTACCAAGTAGTGAAACTAATCTGGGAAATCAGTGATCCATAGAGTTAATGACTGCTTCCCGAATGGCACCCTATTCCCTACATAGTGCACTACTTTTGATAAGGGCACATAGGGCACTACATAGGGAATGTGGTGCCATTTGGGACGCTGTCGGCCATGTACTTATCTACTGTTCCTTATGTAACCTCAGCCATATGTCCTAATGGATGATTTTAAACCCCACTGGTATTATATGAGGACACTGGCCTGGAGGATGGATCTCATAGGAGACCATGTGAGGTAGGGTTAACATTGGTGTTTCATGAGCACACCGGCCTCTCTTGGGTTTGTGTGCTTGCCCTGATTTTCATAGGATAGGATGTAGCACAGCCTACAGTGCCTTCGGAAAGTATTCAGACCCCTTCCCTTTTCCACATTTCGTGGAAAATTGATTAAATAATTGTATTTCCTCATCAATCTACACATAATACCCCATAATGACAAAGCGAAAAACAGGTTTTTTGCAAATGTGTTAAATAAAAAAAACATACCTTATTTAATTAAGTGTTCAGACTCTTTGCTATGAGACTTGAAATTGAGCTCAGGTGTATCCTGTTTCCATTGATCATCCTTGAGATGTTTTTACAACTTGGTTGGAGTCCACCTGTGGTAAATTCAATTGATTGTACATGATTTGGAAAGGCACACACCTGTCTATATAAGGTCCCACAGTTGACAGTGCATGTCAGAGCAAAACCAAGCCATGAGGTGGAAGGGATTGTCCATAGAGCTCCGAGACAGGATTGTGTCAAGGCGCAGATCTGGGGAAGGGTACCAGAAAATGTCTGCAGCATACACGGTGGAAGAACACAGTGGACTCCATCATTTTTAAATGGAAGAAGTTTGGAACCTCCAAGACTCTGTCCGGGCGGCCAGCTCTAGGAAAACTGAGCAATCGGGGCAGAAGGGCCTTGGTCAGGGAGGTGACCAAGAACCCGATGGTCACTCTGACAGAGCTCCAGAGTTTCTCTGTGGAGATGGGAGAACCTTCCAGAAGGACAACCATCCCTGCAGCACTCCACCAATCAGGCCTTTATGATAAAGTGGACAGACGGAAGCCACTCCTCAGTAAAAGGCACATGACAGCCTGCTTGGAGTTTGCCAAAATGCAAAATCAAATCAAATCAAATTGTATTTGTCACATACACATGGTTAGCAGATGTTAATGCGAGTGTAGCGAAATGCTTGTGCTTCTAGTTCCGACCATGCAGTAGTATCTAACAAGTAATCTAACAAATTCACAACAACTACCTTATACACACAAGAGTAAAGGGATGAATACGAGTATGTACATATAAATATATGGATGAGCGATGGCTGACCCGGCGTAGGCAAGATGCAGTAGATGGTATGGAGTACAGTATGTACATATGAGATGAGTAATGTAGTATATTTAAACATTATATAAATGGCATCGTTTAAAGTGGCTAGTGATACATTTATTTCATCCAATTATAATTATTAAAGTGGCTAGAGATTTGAGTCGATGGCCGAACGGCATAGGCAAGATTCAGTAGATGGTTTAGAGTACAGTGTATACATTTGATATGAGTAATGTCGGATATGTTTATATACAAAATTGTTTAAAGTGGCTAGTGATACATTTGTATCATTTCCTATTATTTAAAGTGGCTAGAGATTTAAGTCAGTATGTTGGCAGCAGCCACTCAATGTTAGTGATGGCTGTTTAACAGTCTGATGGCCTTGAGGTAGAAGCTGTTTTTCAGTCTCTCGGTCCCAGCTTTGATGCACCTGTACTGACCTCCCCTTCTGGATGATAGCGGGGTGAACAGGCAGTGGCTTGGGTGGTTGTTGTCCTTGATGATCTTTTTGGCCTTCCTGTGACATCGGGTGGTGTAGGTGTCCTGGAGGGCAGGTAGTTTACCCCCAGTGATGCGTTGTGCGGACCTCACTACCCTCCGGAGAGCCTTACAGTTGTGGGCGGAGCAGTTTCCGTACCAGGCGGTGATACAGCCTGACAGGATGCTCTCGATTGTGCATCTGTAGAAGTTTGTGAGTGATGTTGGTGACAAGCCGAATTTCTTCAGCCTCCTGAGGTTGAAGAGGCGCTGTTGCGCCTTCTTCACCACGTTGTCTGTGTGGGTGGACCATTTCAGTTTGTCCGTGATGTGTACGCCGAGGAACTTAAAACTTTCCACCTTCTCCACTACTGTCCCCTCGATGTGGATAGGGGGTTGCTCCCTCTCCTGTTCCCTGAAGTCCACGATCATCTCCTTTGTTTTGTTGACGTTGAGTGAGAGGTTATTTTCCTGACACCACACTCCGAGGGTCCTCACCTCCTCCCTGTAGGCCGTCTCGTTGTTGTTGGTAATCAAGCCTACCACTGTAGTGTCGTCAGCAAACTTGATGATTGAGTTGGATGCGTGCTTGGCCATGTTGGTCATGTTTCCAGTTACCCTGGTTAAAAGCAGTGGTTCGCGCTTTCAGTTTTGCGGTTTCTGGTTGGGGAAGGTTTTAATAGTTGCTATGGGTACAACATCACCAATGCACTTGCTAATAAACTCGCTCACCGAATCAGCGCATACATCAATGTTGTTGTCAGATGCTATCCGGAACATATCCCAGTCCACGTGCTCGAAGCAATCTTGCAGCGTGGAATCAGATTGGTCGGACCAGCGTTGAACAGACCTGAGAACGGGCGTTTCCTGTTTTAGTTTCTGTCTGTCGGCTGGGAGCAACAAAATGGAGTGATGGTCAGACTTGCCGAAAGGAGGGCGGAGAATAGCCTTGTATGCATCACGGAAGTTAGAATAACAATAATCCAGGATTTTACCAGCCCGGGTGGCACATTCGATATGCTGATCAAATTTCGGGAGCCTCGTTTTCAAATTAGCCTTATTAAAATCCCCAGCCACAATAAATGCAGCCTCAGGATATGTGGTTTCCAGTTTACATAGAGTCCAATGAATTTCTTTCAGTGCCGTCGATGTGTCAGCTTGAGGGGGGATGTACACGGCTGTGATTATAATCAAGGAGAATTCTCTTGGTAGATAATGCGGTCAGCATTTGATTGTGAGGAATTCTATGTCAGGTGAACAAAAGGACTTGAGTTCCTGTATGTTGTTATGATCACACCACGTCTCGTTAATCATAAGACACACACCCCCGCCCTTCTTCTTACCAGATAGTAAGATATGTTTGTTTCTGTCGGCGCGATGCGTGGAGAAACCAGGTGGCTGTACCGACTCTGATAACGTGTCCTGAGTGAGCCATGTTTCCGTGAAGCAAAGAACGTTGCAGTCGCCGATGTCTCTCTGGAAGGCAACTCTTGCTCGTATTTCATCCACCTTGTTGTCCAGAGACTGGACATTGGCAAGTAAAATACTCGGGAGAGGTGCACGATGCGCTCGTCTACGTAGCTTGACCAGAAGACCGCCGCGTTTCCCCCTTTTCCGGCGCCGCTGTTGTTTTGAGTCGCCGGCTGGCACCTAAAGACTCTCAGACCAGGAGAAACAAGAGAAACAGGAGAGAAACAGGAGAAACAAGATTCTATGGTCTGATGAAACCAAGATTGAACTCTTTGGCCTGAATGCCAAGCATCACGTATGGAGGAAACCTGGCACTATCCCTACGGTGAAACATTGTGGTGGCAGTGTCAAGCCTTGGGGATGTTTTTCAGCGGCAGGAACTGGGAGACTAGGCAGGATCGAGGGAAAGATGAACAGAGCAAAGTACAGAGAGATCCTTGATGAAAACCTGCTCCAGAGCGCTCAGGACCTCAGACTGGGGCGAAAGTTCACCTTCTAACAGGACAATGACCCTAAGCATGCATCCAAGACAATGCAGGAGTGGCTTCGGGACAAGTCTCTGAATATCCTTGAGTGGGGCCCAGCCAGAACACGGACTTGAACCCGATCCAATATCTCTGGAGAGACCTAAAAATAGCTGTGCTGCGACGCTCCCCATCCAACCTGACAGAGCTTGAGAGAATCTGCAGAGAGGAATATGAGAAACTCCCCAAATACAGCTGTGCCAAGCATCATACCCAAGAAGACTCTATGCTGTAATCACTGCCAAAGGTGCTTTGAGTAAAGGGTCTGAATACTTATGTAAATGTCATTTTTCAGTTATTATTTTTATTACAGAAATGTACAGAAATGTCTATAAACCTGTTTTTGCTTTGTCATTATGCTGTCATTATTATTGTGTCCACCTGTGGATTGATGAGGGAAAATACGATTTAATCCATTTTAGAATAAGGCTGTAACGTAACAAAATGTGGAAAAAGTCAAGGGGTCTGAATACTTTTCAAATACACTATGTGTAAAGTATGGTTATTGTTGCATACTACAGAGTTATCATGTTTTGGGTGTGTGCGCGCTTGTGCTCTCCAACATGTTTTCTGTGTGTTAGTCTATGAGTTTGTACTCAGTCCCATTGTGTGTTTTGGCTGTGTGTACATTGTGGTTCTTGAACGATACAAAGGGGGTTATCCTCACAGTATTTCAGGCCTTAATTCTTATGGCATAGAGTACATACAGCGATCTCATCATGTGTTCTGTACCCTTCCTCCTTCCTGTACCTTCCCCTCCACAGTAATGCCAGGCCTCTGCTACATCATGTGTTCTGTACCCTTCCTCCTTCCTGTACCTTCCCCTCCACAGTAATGCCAGGCCTCTGCTACGTCATGTGTTCTGTACCCTTCCTCCTTCCTGTACCTTCCCCTCCACAGTAATGCCAGGCCTCTGCTACATCATGTGTTCTGTACCCTTCCTCCTTCCTGTACCTTCCCCTCCACAGTAATGCCAGGCCTCTGCTACATCATGTGTTCTGTACCCTTCCTCCTTCCTGTACCTTCCCCTCCACAGTAATGCCAGGCCTCTGCTACATCATGTGTTCTGTACCCTTCCTCCTTCCTGTACCTTCCCCTCCACAGTAATGCCAGGCCTCTGGTATTAATTAGGTTAAATGAAGTGTTTCCATTAAAGCTTTATATAGCGATTGGAGAGGACTCCCTCTTAGCTTATTTATTATTTAATCAAATCTCTCCGGGCCCAAAGTGGAACACGCCGCGCGACCCAGGCAAAGACGCACACCCACCCACTCACCCACTCACTCACACACACACCATTACTAGTACCACTCCTGGCTGGGGAAGGAGGAAGTCGCTCTCTCTCAAACTTTTTTAATTAGATGAATAAATCTTCCGCCTGCAGCCCGAGCGCTGACAGGCAGGCCACGGCGCTGCACAGCCGCAACTACGGCAACCGACGTGGTGCGCTACTACGGTAACACGGCCGTCACGAGCTGTACCTCTGGGATAGATGGGGGGGTTAGGGTTGTTTGTCTGAGCTGTACCTCTGGGATAGATGGGAGGGTTGGGGGGTAGGGTTGTTGATCTGAGCTGTACCTCTGGGATAGATGGGAGGGTTGGGGGGGTAGGGTTGTTGATCTGAGCTGTACCTCTGGGATAGATGGGAGGGTTGGGGGGGCAGGGTTGTTGATCTGAGCTGTACCTCTGGGTTAGATGGGAGGGTTGGGGAGGGGTAGGGTTGTTGATCTGATGTGTTTTCTTAAATATACTGCTCCTACAAAACACAGAGGATGCCTCCCTCAAGCGTGTGTGTGTGTGCGTGTGCCTGGCCTCGCTCCCCTCAAACAGCAGTCATTAGCCATCAGGGTGCCAGTGGATGGGCAGTGAGGAGTGTGGACACCCCCTCTCACACACACACCCTCCTCCCCCTCTTACCTTACCTCCCCTAACCCCCCTCTGCAGGCGTCCTGTTTTCACTCTCCTGTTTAGCGTACCTGACATCATGTTAAGGTAGCTGGCTAAGCGCTAGCTGGCTGCCCACTCTCTTTTTAACTTTTAATATTCACTTGTTTTTTTTAAACAAACGCTCTGAAGCAGGCCAGAATAACATCACAATAACAGCTCTGAGCTGTGGAGGGAGGGAGGGAAAGGAGCTGTAGTGTGTGTGAGATGTGACTTGTTCGTTCGTTTAATGTGGCTTTGCCTCTGAGGTGTTTGTTTGATCACAACACACGTTAAGCTGCCCCCCCCCCACACACACACACACCTCCCCCGTTCAGTAGCATTGGTAATGGACAGTGGAAGAGCTCCTCCATGTCACATTTCCGTAACGCTTCAAGCTCACGGGCCACTGATTACACAGATTGGTGTGTGTGTTTGTCGTAAATGTGCGTGCCAATGTCGTTGTGTGTGAACGCCTGCGTGTATGTGGCGGAAACCATCGCTCTCGCCCCCCCATCCCCGGGGCACATGCTGAAACAGCAACTCTATCAACCTGGCTCACATCAAAGGGAAAGCGACCACCAGTCCTCGTCTGTGTGTTATGGGTGGTGTAGCATGTTCATTACTATCAATTATAGCATTGACTGCTTGCTTTTTTGTGTTGCTTTTCTCTGCCATCTTTGAAATAGAGATTTTTTCTTTTCATTGATCGTTTAGAATGTTTCCATGTCCAACCCCCCCCCCACACACACACACAAACACACACACACACTCTTGCTGTGCAGACGAAGGGGCATTATTGTTTTATTGAGTCAGTGTGTGGCCCTGGTTGTTACATTACCCAAGGCCCAAGGGGAAATCAATGGGGATAGGTTGTCAACAAATCACCATGTAATTTCAACATCGGGCACTTTGCTAAACTAGCTGGAGTAAGCGATCTGCGCTCTCCTCACACTCTCTCTCACACGCACACACATCCGGGGTACTTCTTCACACACACACGGAGCCATCAGCCATAGCCCTAACAGCTAACCGTTTGTTACTGCTGAGCGCAAATCACTCCACTAGTGATTGCAGTCTGAATCCACACAGCCTGACACTCTTATCATCCTCTTCAAAACATGGATATTATCCACCGCCACATTGTCTGGAATCTCCACCTAATAGTTCTGACATACACGATAATGGGTTGATGGCTGGTAAACACGTCACAGAGCGCAATCCTTTTACTCACGCTTGTTTGGTTATGACTGTCTCCACTGATGGTAATGCTAGTAGAAATAGGATTATTTAGCTTTTTTGACATGGTGCTAATGCAGTGAGAATTGCTACAGGAAACAGAGATGACCGCGATCGGGCGTCCGTTTTGGGGCGGAGCGCTGTATGGCGCAACAGTACTACATGGGATATGAGTCAAATGTTAACGCCGTTGGCATCTAGTCAAAGGGCCTGTTTGTAGACATTGAAAATGTCTCCCTATCGCTTGTCCTTGGACAAATCACTGATTTAATGTGACGTTATTGGTCAAAGCATAGTAGTGGAACCATCACTTTCACCTATCCAATCATGGTAGATCAGTGATTACTGCAAGGAATGCGTGTTCCAAGTACTTTACATGTATTTTCAAAGTGTTCCAACCAGGCTCTAACAGGAATGAATGTATTCAAACAGAGACCAAAAGTGAAGCAGTCCATGCTCCTCCTCCTCTTCCCTCTCTTCACCCCACTCTCTCTCTCTCTCTCTCCCCGCCCCTCAGGCACCCAGCTGGAGAACCTGATGGAGACCATGAGGGCAGAGATCGCCGCCCAGCCCCCAGTGGAGGGCTCGTACGCTGCCCGCCGAGGGGACTACTGCATCGCCAATTTCTCAGCTGACGGAGAGTGGTACGTGTTTGTCTTTCTGTCACATGGTGCTGCAATGTCTGCCTTTTAATGTGTAGTAAAATACTTGAGGTCGAGGTCTTGGAGGTCTTGGAACTGATCTTTCTGTTAAAGAGAGATCTATTGGTCCTACAATCAATCCCCTTTCCTTATGGCTAGTGCCCAATCAATCCCCTTTCCTTATGGCTAGTGCCCAATCAATCCCCTTTCCTTATGGCTAGTGCCCAATCAATCCCCTTTCCTTAAGGCTAGTGCCCAATCAATCCCCTGTCCTTATGGCTAGTGCCCAATCAATCCCCTTTCCTTTTGGCTAGTGCCCAATCAATCCCCTTTCCTTATGGCTAGTGCCCAATCAATCCCCTTTCCTTATGGCTAGTGCCCAATCAATCCCCTTTCCTTATGGCTAGTGCCCAATCAATCCCCTTTCCTTAAGGCTAGTGCCCAATCAATCCCCTTTCCTTAAGGCTAGTGCCCAATCAATCCCCTTTCCTTAAGGCTAGTGCCCAATCAATCCCCTTTCCTTAAGGCTAGTGCCCAAGTCGGGGCTAATAGTTGGCGGTTGGGTTCAGCCAAAATGTACATTAGAGGATCCTATTAGAGCAACTGATAAGCTCCGCCCTTAACCTGGATGTGAGTAACCCACACCCTCTCTAATTGGCTTTTTGCCTGGACCTATTCTTCTAGAGACTTTTGACGTTTGTGAAGGCCAGGTATCAACTCTCCAAAATACAAAGCGTCCTACCAATTTATCTACCCTTTGTTTATACTGTTTCTGATTTTAAATCTGCTCACCGATAAAAGGGACATCACAAACTCATGGCTCCTGAACGGCCCTGGTTTTGATGAGGGCCCCTTTTAGAACAGAGCTTTGTACAGGTGTTGCGCCCTCGTCAACCCAGCCGGTACACCGGATGTTGCCGGTGAAGTTTACAGATGGTGGCGGGGACAGATGGTAGTCACGGAGGCGAAGTGCGTCGGGTGGGCGCCACCGGGTGTCTGCTGTGACTTTGGGCCCCGTCAAGGAGGTGACCGAGAGAGAGACTGTGGGAAGGAGGGGGAGAGGGAGAGAAGGGAAATGCCAAACTGATATTAAAAATAGAGACTCACCCCTCCCTAGCCAGGTGGACAGCTCATCATCTCCTTCCCCCTCTCCCCTCACTCAACTTCTGGGAACAAAAACTTTTAAGTTTTCGCATCCGCCAGCGATAGTTGAGGAGAGCTTTCAAAAGAGCCATCTGTGAGATGCAGTGGCTGGGATTTTTTCTCTTCTTGTTCAGCTCTATCGTACTTCCTAATCTCCCTGTGGCTGTTTTGTATGGAGAGCACCAGTGTATTGCTACTCCTTTCCAGGAAAAGCAGCGTTTCTTCCTTTTTAGGCAAAATAAGTTTTTTGTTTTAGTGTTTCTTCCGGGACCTGTTATTCTGTTGTTCTGTTGTGCTGTTATTCTGTTATTCTGTTCTGTTATTCGTTGAGGTAATTGCCAACCATAGTGAGTGCTGTACTTCTGTATTCTGAGAGGGAGGGGGGGGAGGAGGGAGAAAGGGAGGGAGATTTGCTGGTTTTGTTAAAGACTAATTAGGGTTGGGTTCCTTTCAAGGCCTGTTGAATGCAGCCACTGAGGAGTTCTGATTGAGTCTGTGCATCTGTCATTCTCTCTCTCTCCCCTTCTTTCTCTCTGTCTGTCACTGTTTGTCTGGCTCTCTTTCGTCACTTTCTCCCTGGCTCTCTCATCATTCTCTCCGTCTTCTCTCTACATGTCTGTCTGTCTCTCCCCTGTTGTGTCCACTCCACCGTTGCCTAATTGTTAGTAGCGTTTGTTTTCTCCTTCTGTCCATCCTGTCTCTCCTCTCCTCCTCGGGTTAATGTGGGCCACACAGTGATTGACAGGCTCTTTGACTCGCCTCTCCCTCCCACTGAGCTATCCCACAATGCACTTTACCAATTGGCTTCAATATCTTTTATTTTTGATTATCTCTGTGCTTTTCTGTTACTATTGGCTTAGATTGTAGACGTAAGATTTCTCATGAACAAGTCATACAGGCCATTATAATTCCCTCTGTTTCTATACAGTGGCCTGTCTGAAATGAAACATTTCAAATCCCATAGGACTATCCGCCCTATCCAAATCTCTCTCTCCACAACGACCTTACCACTACAGACATACCAGCTCTCCTGGGAAATAAGAATGGAATTATTTACTCATCTCCTTTTACCTCCCTCTCTCCCTCTACATCTCCATCTCTCTTTCTCTCTCATCTTCCTCTCCATCTGTTCTTTCACCTCTCTAAAGGTACAGAGCCCGGGTGGAGAAGGTTCAGTCGCCAGCCAAGGTCCATGTGTTCTACATCGACTATGGCAATGTGAGTACCTTTATAGCTGGTTCCCTCTCTAAGTGTGTGTGCCTACCTGTGTGTTTGTGTCTGTTCATGAGTGTGTGACCGTGTGTGTGTCCGTTCGTGTGTGTGATGACGCTCTATCAGGTTATCATCGAGCGCCAGCCTAGTTAATGGCCAACTGTGGCTGAATGCGATTCACTTGAATCACTTTCCCCAAATCAAAATAACTTTAGCCGTACAGTGCAGAAAATCATTCACTGGGCAGAGTTTCAGTGGGGCAAACTTAGGTGTCTTTATTTCTCAAAGGAGGGGAAAGGGAGGAAACTGTAACTCAGGTCACTCTTCTTTCTTCTGGTTGCTCCTTCTGGCGTCCGTCTACTTCTGGAAGGGAGGCAGAAGAGGTGTAGGATTAGATAAGGTGGTTTATTCTACTCACGTCCTTAACTAGGCGTGTGACTAGTGTCTTCTTTGTCCTCGTTAATGTGGCTACTAATTGGGCCCAACAGCCTGCAGCCGAGGCTCCCTGTCAGAGGGGAAATTGTGCACACCTGGGTTATGGCTGTCCTTGGTCCTGAACATCTCTGTTTAGCCCAGACCTTGTGTCGACCTCTGATGGTGCTCTCCATGGTGCTGCAGGTGACTGTGCTGTGTGGTGAGGGACTGTGTTTCCTTTTGGCCACCACAATATTCTCTTGATGACAAAAGCACTGCGTATGTCTGTGTGTGTGTGTGTGTGTGTGTGTGTGTGTGTGTGTGTGTGTGTGTGTGTGTGTGTGTGTGTGTGTGTGTGTGTGTGTGTGTGTGTGCGCTTCTCCGTTCCCTTGTGTGTGTGTCTATGCTTGCTAGAGAGTGCTATTGTATTTGTCTTCGTTCCTCTCTCACTCTGTGTGTGTGTGTGTGTGTGTGTGTGTGTGTGTGTGTGTGTGTGTGTGTGTGTGTGTGTGCCTTCTCCGGTCCCTTGTGTGTGTGCTTGCTAGAGAGTGCTATTGTATTTGTCTTCATTCCTCTCTCACTCTGTGTGTGTGTGAGCGCTTCTCCGTTCCCTTGTGTGTGCATTACCACCCAAGCCTGCACCTGGAAGGGAATCTGTATGCATAGATGTGTGTAATAAAGCAGTGCCCTCCAGTACAGGTCACCCTGGGCCAAATGACCAGCCATAAACTGACTGGCAGGTAGGGAGACTCTAATGCTGCAGAACCCCAGCGCTGCATGTTAAATCTAATGTGTCATCGTTCTCTCTGTGTGTGTGTGTGTGTGTGTGTGTGTGTGTGTGTGTGTACGCGCGCATCTCTGCACATCTGTGTCATAAAGTGGCCCATCCAGCCGACCCTCCCCCCATGGGAGATTACCCATGGTGCAGTGCGGTGCTTTTGTGTGCGTCGGGCCAGTGACCTCATAGCGGGCGCCCAGGGCTGAGTATGGCAGACGCGATGCGTCCTGGCATGTTGCTGAAAGTGTGATTCTCTCTCTCTCTGAGCTGGCTGGGAGCCCCCACAATGACTGGGAAGCTGCTGCTATGGAGGGCTTTCTCTCTCCCTCTTTCTATATCTCTCAATCTATGTTTTTAATCTCTCTGGCTTTCCTCTCTCTTGTCTGTCCCTCTAGCCTCTCTATCGCTTTCTCTACCTCCATTTATTTCCTCTCTCTTGTCTGTCCCTCTAGCCTCTCTATCGCTTTCTCTACCTCCATTTATTTCCTCTCTCTTGTCTGTCTCTCAACTCCTTTTATATAATTCCCTATTTCTCTTTCTCTCTCTTTCTCGTTCTGACGTTTTAATGTTGTCTATCTCTTTCTCTCTTTCTTTCTCGTTCTGACGTTTTAATGTTGTCTCCATCTCTTTCTCTCTCTTTCTCGTTCTGACGTTTTAATGTTGTCTCCATCTCTTTCTCTCTCTTTCTCGTTCTGACGTTTTAATGTTGTCTCCATCTCTTTCTCTCTCTTTCTCGTTCTCACGTTTTAATGTTGTCTCCATTACTTTCTCTCTCTCGTTCTCAAGTTTTAATGTTGTCTCCATCTCTTTCTCTCTTTCTCTCTCTCGTTCTCACGTTTTAATGTTGTCTATCTATTTCTCTCTTTCTCTCTCTCGTTCTCACGTTTTAATGTTGTCTCCATCTCTTAGAGAGAGGTCATAGAGAGAGGTCATAGAGAGAGGTCAGGCTGGGACAGAGAGAGAGAGAGGTCATTCCCTCAAGGTCTTCCCTCTCCTCTTAGCCCCTCCTCCTCTCTCTTACTGTACTCTTCCCTCTCTCTCTCTCTGTCCCAGCCTTCCTCTGAGCTTTCCATGGTACTCTCTCTCCCTCTGTCCCAGCCTTCCTCTGAGCTTTCCATGGTACTCTCTCTCCCTCTGTCCCAGCCTTCCTCTGAGCTTTCCATGGTACTCTCTCTCCCTCTGTCCCAGCCTTCCTCTGAGCTTTCCATGGTACTCTCTCTCCCTCTGTCCCAGCCTTCCTCTGAGTTTTCCATGGTACTCTCTCTCCCTCTGTGCCTGGAACATGCACATTTTAACCAACATTCCAGTTGAAACCAAATGAAAGGGAATGGATCAACGTGGGGTTCTTACATTTTTTGGTCTACAGTTTTGTGGCATCTTGGTTTTTGGAGCAAAATGACAAAAATAGACTGACTGCCTGAGTGTCTTGACACTGCTGTTATCAGATAGGAGGTTTGCTGTTGTTGTCGTCAGATAGGAAGTTTGTGGAAGCGACTGGTTATCTCTAGCTATTATATCAGGGCTCTGCTGAGCAGAGAGAGGATCGTGAGTTAGCCCTCTAAGTCGGGGGTTCTCAAACTGGGTCCTGGGTTCCCCCTGGGTGCACATTTCCTTTTTTGCCCAAGCACTACACAGCTGATTCAGATAACCTTCTTATCATCATGCTGTGATCATTTGAAACAGCTGTGTAGTGCTAGGGCAAAAACCAAAACATGCACCCAGGGGGCCCCAGGACCCAGTTTGAGAACCCCTGGTCTAAGAGACCAGGCTCTCTTAGACTGGCTCTCCCTTTCTCCTTCTCTCCCTCTCTTTCTCAATAACCCTCCATATCGCCGTCTCTGTCTGTCTCTCTTTGTTGATATCCTTCCATATCTCTCTCTGTCTCTCACTCTGTTGATATCCCTCCATATCTGTCTCTCTCTGTTGATCTCTCTCTCTCTCTCTCTCTCTCTCTCTCTCTCTCTCTCTCTCTCTCTCTCTCTCTCTCTGTTGATATCCCTCCATATCTCTCTCCCCTTTCAGACCCAGTCTTTTAATATTTGGGCTTACAGCAGTGGTCTATGTAGTAGTTAAGGGAGGTCTTAATTTTGTGGATGAAAGAAGCTCTAAATGAGGTGAAACATTAGTGTTTCTGTGTTGCGCTCTTTGATTCTGTTGAGGACACATCACATCCAAGCTCTGCATGGTGCAATACAGGCCTGTTAAAACCTGTCTCTCTCTCTCTACCTCTCTACCTCCACAGAGAGAGATAGTGCCGTCCACGCGCCTGGCTGTCATTCCCCCGGCCTTCAGCACCCGGACCCTGGCCGCACAAGCCACTGAGTACACCTTCGCCTACATCCAGGTCCCACAAGATGTAAGTTTTGTACACACAGACACGTACATACAGTGGCTTGCGAAAGTATTCACCCCCTTGGCATTTTTCCTATTTTGTTGCCTTACAACCTGGAATTAAAATAGATTTTGGGGGGGTTTGTATCATTTGATTTACACAACATGCCTACAACTTTGAAGATGCAAAATATTTTTTATTATGAAACAAACAAGAAATAAGACAAAAAAAAACAGAAACCTTGAGCATGCATAACTATTCATCCCCCCAAAGTCAATACTTTCTAGAGCCACCTTTTGCAGCAATTACAGCTGCAAGTCTCTTGGGGCATGTCTCTATAAGCTTAGCACATCTAGCCACTGGGATTTTTGCCCATTCTTCAAGGCAAAACTGCTCCAGCTCCTTCAAGTTGGATGGGTTCTGCTGCTGTACAGCAATCTTTAAGTCATACCACAGATTCTCAATTGGATTGAGGTCTGGGCTTTGACTAGGGCATTCCAAGACATTTAAATGTTTCCCTTTAAACTACTCAAGTGTTGCTTGAGCACTATGCTTAGGGCCATTGTCCTGCTGGAAGGTGAACCTCCGTCCCAGTCTCAAATCTCTGGAAGACTGAAACCGGTTTCCCTGAAGAATTTCCCTGTATTTAGCGCCATCCATCATTCCTTCAATTCTGACCAGTTTCCCAGTCCCTGCCGATGGAAAAACATTTCCCAGTCCCTGCCGATGGTGTTCTCTGGGTGATGAGAGGTGTTGGGTTTGCGCCAGACATGCGTTTTCCTTGATGGTCAAAAAGCTACATTTTAGTCTCATCTGACCAAAGTACCTTCTTCCATATGTTTTGGTGAACACCAAACGTGTTTGCTTATTTTTTTTCTTTAAGCAATGGCTTTTTTTCTGGCCACTCTTCCATAAAGCCCAGCTCTGTGGATTGTACGGCTTAAAGTGGCCCTATGGGCAGATACTCCAATCTCCGCTGTGGAGCTTTGCAGCTCCTTCAGGATTATCTTTGTTGCCTCTCTGATTAATGCCCTCCTTGCCTGGTCCGTGAGTTTTGGTGGGCGGCCCTCTCTTGGCAGGTTTGTTGTGGTGCCATATTCTTTCAATTTTTTTATAATGGATTTAATGGTGCTCCGTGGGATGTTCAAAGTTCTTGATATTTTTGTATAACCCAACCCTGATCTGTACTTCTCCATAACTTGGTCCCTGACCTGTTTGGAGAGCTCCTTGGTCTTCATGGTGCCGCTTGCTTGGTGGTGCCCCTTGCTTAGTGGTGTTGCAGACTCTGGGGCCTTTCAGAACAGGTGTATATATACTGAGATCATGTGACAGATCATGTGACACTTAGATTGCATACAGGTGAACTTTATTTAGCTAATTATGTGACTTCTGAAGGTAATTGGTTGCACCAGATCTTATCTAGGGGCTTCATAGCAAAGGGGGTGAACACATATGCACGCACTACTTTTTCTATTTTTTAAATAATGTTTTGAAAAAAGTCATTTTTTCCATTTCACTTCACCAATTTGGACTATTTTGTGTATGTCCATTACATGAAATCCAAATAAAAATATATTTAAATTACAGGTTGTAATGTAACAAAGTAGGAAAAACTCCAAGGGGGATGAATACTTTTGCAAGGCACTGTACATACACATATGCATACATACACACACCCATACATACAGTGAGGGGAAAAATGTATTTGATCCCCTGCTGATTTTGTACGTTTGCCCACTGACAAAGAAATGATCAGTCTATAATTTGAATGGTAGGTTTATTTGAACAGTGAGAGACAGAATAACAACAAAAAAATCCAGAAAAACGCACCTGAAAATTTTTATAAATTGATTTGCATTTTAATGAGGGAAATAAGTATTTGACCCCCTCTCAATCAGAAAGATTTCTGGCTCCCAGGTGTCTTTTATACAGGTAAACGAGCTGGGATTAGGAGCACACTCTTAAAGGGAGTGCTCCTAATCTCAGTTTGTTACCTGTATAAAAGACACCTGCCCACAGAAGCAATCAATCAATCCGATTCCAAACTCTCCACCATGGCCAAGACCAAAGAGCTCTCCAAGGATGTCACGGACAAGATTGTAGACCTACACAAGGCTGGAATGGGCTACAAGACCATCGCCAAGCATCTTGGTGAGAAGGTGACAACAGTTGGTGCGATTATTCGCAAATGGAAGAAACACAAAAGAACTGTCAATCTCCCTCGGCCTGGGGCTCCATGCAAGATCTCACTCAGTTGCAATGATCATGAGAACGGTGAGGAATCAGCCCAGAAGTACACGGGAGGATCTTGTCAATGATCTCAAGGCAGCTGGGACCATAGTCACCAAGAAAACAATTGGTAACACACTACGTCGTGAAGGACTGAAATCCTGCAGCGCCCGCAAGGTCCCCCTGCTCAAGAAAGCACATATACATGCCCGTCGGAAGTTTGCCAATGAGCATCTGAATGATTCAGAGGACAACTGGGTGAAAGTGTTGAGGTCAGATGAGAGTAAAATGGAGCTCTTTGGTGTCAACTCAACTCACCGTGTTTGGAGGAGGAGGAATGCTGCCTACGACTCCAAGAACACCATCCCCACCGTCCAACATGGAGGTGGAAACATTATGCTTTGGGGGTGTTTTTCTGCTAAGGGGACAGGACAACTTCACCACATCAAAGGGACGATGGACGGGGCCATGTACCATCAAATCTCGGGTGAGAACCTCCTTCCTTCAGCCAGGGCATTGAAAATTGGTCGTGGATGGGTATTCCAGCATGACAATGACCCAAAACACACGGCCAATGCAACAAAGAAGTGGCTCAAGAAGAAGCACATTAAGGTCCTGGAGTGGCCTAGCCAGTCTCCAGACCTTAATCCCATAGAAAATCTGTGGAGGGAGCTGAAAGTTTGAGTTGCCAAACGTCAGCCTCGAAAGCTTAATGACTTGGAGAAGATCTGCAAAGAGGAGTGGGACAAAATCTCTCCTGAGATATGTGCAAACCTGGTGGCCAACTACAAGAAACATCTGACCTCTGTGATTGCCAACAAGGATTTTGGCACCAAGTACTAAGTCATGTTTTGCAGAGGGGTCAAATACTTATTTCCCTCATTAAAATGCAAATCAATTTATAACATTTTTCACATGTGTTTTTCTGGATTTTTTTGTTGTTTTTCTGTCTCTCACTGTTCAAATAAACCTACCATTAAAATTATAGAATGATAATTTCTTTGTCAGTGGGCAAATGTACAAAATCAGCAGGGGATCAAATACTTTTTTCCCTCACTGTACATACATACATACATACAGTTGAAGTCGGAAGTTTACATACTCTTAGGTTCACTTTTCAACCACTCCACAAATTTCTTGTTAACAAACTATAGTTTTGACAAGTCGGTTAGGATATCTACTTTGTGCATGACACAAGTAATTTTTCCAACAATTGTTTACAGACAGATTATTTCACTTATAATTCACTGTATCACAATTCCAGTGGGTCAGAAGTTTACATACACTAAGTTGACTGTGCCTTTAAACAGCTTGGAAAATTCCAGAAAATGATGTCATGGCTTTAGAAGCTTCTGATAGGCTAATTGACATCATTTGAGTCAATTGGAGGTGAACCTGTGGATGTATTTCAAGGCCTACCTTCAAACTCAGTGCCTCTTTGCTTGGCATCATGGTAAAATCAAAAGAAATCAGCCAAAAAAAATTGCAGACCTCCACAAGTCTGGTTCATCCTTGGGAGCAATTTCCAAATGCCTGAAGGTACCACGTTCATCTGTACAAACAATAGTACACAAGTATAAACACCATGGGACCTCACAGCTGTCATACCGCTCAGGAAGGAGACACGTTCTGTCTCCTAGAGATGAACGTACTTCGGTGCAAAAAGTGCATATCAATCCCAGAACAACAGCAAAGGACCTTGTGAAGATGCTGGAGGAAACAGGTACAAAAGTATCTATATCCACAGTAAAACGAGTCCTATATCGACATAACCTGAAAGGCCGCTCAGCAAGAAAGAATCCACTGCTCCAAATCCGCCATAAAAAAAGCCAGACTACGGTTTGCAACTGCACATGGGGACAATGATTGTACTTTTTGGAGAAATGTCCTCTGGTCTGATGAAACAAAATTAGAACTGTGTGGCCATAATGACGATCGTTATGTTTAGAGGAAAAAGGGGGAGGCTTGCAAGCCGAAGAACACCATCCCAACCGTGAAGCACGGGGGTGGCAGCATCATGTTGTGGGGGTGCTTTGCTGCAGGAGGGACTGGTGCACTTCACAAAATAGATGGCATCTAGAGGAAGGAAAATTATGTGGATATTGAAGCAACATCTGAAGACATCAGTCAGGAAGTTAAAGCTTGGTCGCAAATGGGTCTTCCAAATGGACAATGACCCCAAGCATACTTCCAAAGTTGTGGCAAAATGGCTTAAGGACAACAAAGTCAAGGTATTGGAGTGTCCATCACAAAGCCCTGACCTCAATCCTGTAGAAAATTTGTGGGCAGAACTGAAAAAGCATGTGCGAGCGAAGAGGCCTACAAACCTGACTCAGTTACACCAGCTCTGTCAGGAGGAATGGGCCAAAATTCACCCAACTTATTGTGGGAAGCTTGTGGAAGGCTAGTGTGTGTGTGTGTGTGTGTGTGTGTGTGTGTGTGTGTGTGTGTGTGTGTGTGTGTGTGTGTGTGTGTGTGTATAGTACACAATATATATATACTGACACCTCAGAACAGCTTCAATTCATCGAGGCATGGACTCTACAAGGTGTCGTAAGCGTTCCACAGGGATACTGGCCCATGTTGACTCCAATGCTTCCCACAGTTGAGTCAAGTTGGCTAGATGTCTTTTGTGTGGTGGACCATTCTTTATATCAAATCAAATCAAATTTATTTATAAAGCCCCCCTTACATCAGCTGATGTCACAGAGTGCTGTACAGAAACCCAGCCTAAAACCCCAAACAGCAAGCAATGCAGGAGTAAAAGCACGGTGGCTAGGAGAAACTCCCTAGAAGGCCAAAACCTAGGAAGAAACCTAGAAAGGAACCAGGCTGTGAGGGGTGGCCAGTCCTCTTCTGGCTGTGCCGGGTGCAGATTATAACAGAACATGGACAAGATTTTAAAATGTTCATAAAACAGGCAGAACAGTTGAAACTGGAGAAGCAGTTACACACGGGAAACTGTTGAGCGTGAAAAACACAGCAGAGTTGCAGTTCTTGACACAAACCGGTGCGCCTGGCACCTATTACCATACCGTATTCAAAGGCGCTTTAATCTTTTGTCTTGCCCATTCACCCTCTGAATGGCACACGTACACAATTCATGTTTCAAGGCTTAAAATCCTTCTTTAACCTGTCTCCTCCCCTTCATCTACACTGATTGAAGTGGATTTAGTGACATCAATAAGGGATCATATCTTTCACCTGGAATCACCTGGTCAGTCTAGGTCATGGAAAGAGCAGGTGTTCTTAATGTTTTTTATAAACTGGGTGGTTCGAGCCCTGAATGCTGATTTGGCTGACAGCCGTGGTATATCAGACCGTATACCACAGGTATGACAAAACATTTATTTTTGCAGCTCTAATTATGTTGGTAACCAGTTTTTAATAGCAATAAGGCACCTTGGGGTTTGTGATATATGGCAGTATACCACGGCTACGTTCTGTATCCAGGCTCTCCGCGCTGCGTCGTGCCTAACAGCCCTTAGCCGTGCTATTTTAGCCATATTCCACACCCCCTCGGGCCTTTTGGCTTAAGTATACGCAGTGTATATACAGTGTATGTATATATTGTACAGTGTATATATATATACACAGTATACACACACACACCAATAACCGGGCAGAGTGTGTTTGAGGGCCCTAAACTTTATAATCTGTCTAGGTCTGTACCTGGGTGTATCTGACTCAACAGTCTGTGTTTTTACTATGTCAGACTATCTGAAGTGCTTTAGTGTTACAGCAGTGTTGTAAAACACTCGATTTCTCAGAAGCCCATAATGATCTGACTGGGGATCACATAGCTAAGATCAAAACACATGGCTTGGTCTGACTGGGGATCACATAGCTAAGATCAAAACACATGGTTTGGTCTGACTGGGGATCACATAGCTAAGATCAAAACACATGGTTTGGTCTGAGTGGGGATCACATAGCTAAGATCAAAACACATGGTTTGGTCTGAGTGGGGATCACATAGCTAAGATCAAAACACATGGTTTGGTCTGAGTGGGGATCACATAGCTAAGATCAAAACACATGGTTTGGTCTGACTGGGGATCACATAGCTAAGATCAAAACACATGGTTTGGTCTGAGTGGGGATCACATAGCTAAGATCAAAACACATGGTTTGGTCTGACTGGGGATCACATAGCTAAGATCAAAACACATGGTTTGGTCTGAGTGGGGATCACATAGCTAAGATCAAAACACATGGTTTGGTCTGAGTGGGGATCACATAGCTAAGATCAAAACACATGGTTTGGTCTGACTGGGGATCACATAGCTAAGATCAAAACACATGGTTTGGTCTGAGTGGGGATCACATAGCTAAGATCAAAACACATGGTTTGGTCTGAGTGGGGATCACATAGCTAAGATCAAAACACATGGTTTGGTCTGAGTGGGGATCACATAGCTAAGATCAAAACACATGGTTTGGTCTGAGTGGGGATCACATAGTTAAGATCAAAACACATGGTTTGGTCTGAGTGGGGATCACATAGCTAAGATCAAAACACATGGTTTGGTCTGAGTGGGGATCACATAGCTAAGATCAAAACACATGGTTTGGTCTGAGTGGGGATCACATAGTTAAGATCAAAACACATGGTTTGGTCTGAGTGGGGATCACATAGTTAAGATCAAAACACATGGTTTGGTCTGAGTGGGGATCACATACAGTGAGGGAAAAAAGTATTTGATCCCCTAGTGATTTTGTATGTTTGCCCACTGACAAAGAAATGATCATTCTATAATTTTAATGGTAGGTTTATTTGAACAGTGAGAGACAGAATAATAACAAAAAAATCCAGAAAAATGCATGTGAAAAATGTTATAAATTGATTTGCATTTTAATGAGGGAAATAAGTATTTGACCCCTCTGCAAAACATGACTTAGTACTTGGTGGCAAAACCCTTGTTGGCAATCACAGAGGTCAGACGTTTCTTGTAGTTGGCCACCAGGTTTGCACACATCTCAGGAGGGATTTTGTCCCACTCCTCTTTGCAGATCTTCTCCAAGTCATTAAGGTTTTGAGGCTGACGTTTGGCAACTCGAACCTTCAGCTCCCTCCACAGATTTTCTATGGGATTAAGGTCTGGAGACTGGCTAGGCCACTCCAGGACCTTATTGTGCTTCTTCTTGAGCCACTCCTTTGTTGCCTTGGCCGTGTGTTTTGGGTCATTGTCATGCTGGAATGCCCATTCACGACCCATTTTCAATGCCCTGGCTGAGGGAAAATGGTTCTCACCCAAGATTTGACGGTACATGGCCCCGTCCATCGTCCCTTTGATGAGGTGAAGTTGTCCTGTCCCCTTAGCAGAAAAACACCCCCAAAGCATAATGTTTCCACCTCCATGTTGGACGGTGGGGATGGTGTTCTTAGGGTCATAGGCAGCATTCCTTGTCCTCCAAACACGGCGAGTTGAGTTGATGCCAAAGAGCTCCATTTTGGTCTCATCTGACCTCAACACTTTCACCCAGTTGTCCTCTGAATCATTCAGATGTTCATTGGCAAACTTCAGACGGGCATGTATATGTGCTTTCTTGAGCAGGGGGACATTGCGGGCGCTGCAGGATTTCAGTCCTACACGGCGTAGTGTGTTACCAATTGTTTTCTTGGTGACTATGGTCCCAGCTGAAAGTGTGTGTTTTTACATCTGTCTAAGCTTAGTGTGTGTCTGATATTAATATGTGTGTCCTAGCCTAGGATGTCTATTTTTGTGGTTCTGTGTGTGTGTCTGTCTGTGTGTGTGCGTCTATCTGTTTGTGTGTGTGTGCGCGTCCTTTTGTGTGTGTGTGTGTGTGTCTGTCCATGCGTGTGTTTGTAATGTGTGTGTCCTTACCCAATATGTATATTTGTTTATTTTCGAGTGTGTGTGTCTGGGTTCAAGGTGTGTGTGCTGTCCTCTCTCCACTGAGTCAGTGTGAGGCTGCAGCAGGGTGATGTGGGCCATCTGTCCGCCCAGGCCTCAGCCTCACCTCCACTCTCTACAGCTGACACAGCTCTCTACCTCTCTGTACCTCGCTTTCCCCTTTGTCTCTCTCCACCTTTGTCTTTCTACCCCTCTTTCATTTGATCTGTCTCTTTCACCATGTCCCTTTCTTTATCTCCCTCTTTCTGGCTCTTTTATTTCTCTCTCTCTGTATCTCTCTACCTCTGTTGGCTCTTGTTTGGTTCCTGTTTTCTTTATTCTATTTAATTCAATTCAAGGGGCTTTATTGGAGTGGGAAACATATGTTTACATTGCCAAAGCAAATGTTTTCTTTATCTCAGGGGTACTTACCAGTCTTCTTTATATCCTCTCTCTTTCAGCTAATATTTTTCTCTTCTCTCTTTTTCTCAGTCCCTAAATCTCTGGTCAGATCTCAATCTCTCTCTCTCAATCTCTCTTGCTCTCCCTCTCGATCTCTCTTGCTCTCTCTCTCTCCCACTCAATCTCTCTTGTGCTCTCTCTCCCTTGCGCTCTCTCTCTCTTGCTCTCTCTCTCCCTCTCAATCTCTCTTCTTCTCAATCTCTCTTGCTCTCTATCCCTCTAATCTCTCTTGCTTTCTCTCTCTCGCTCTCTCTCTCGCTTATAATCTCTCTTGCGCTCTCTCTCTCTCTCCCCCTCTCAATCTCTCTTGCTCTCTCTCTCTTGCTCTCTCCCTCTCAATCTCTCTTGCTCTCTCTCTCCCTCTCAATCTCTCTTGCTCTCTCTCTCTCCCTCTCAATCTCTCTTGCTCTCTCTCTCTCCCTCTCAATCTCTCTTGCTCTCTCCCTCTCAATCTCTCTTGCTCTCTCCCTCTCAATCTCTCTTGCTCTCTCCCTCTCAATCTCTCTTGCTCTCTCTCTCTCCCTCTCAATCTCTCTTGCTCTCTCCCTCTCAATCTCTCTTGCTCTCTCTCTCTCCCTCTCAATCTCTCTTTCTCTCTCCCTCTCAATCTCTCTTGCTCTCTCTCTCTCCCTCTCAATCTCTCTTGCTCTCTCTCTCTCCCTCTCAATCTCTCTTGCTCTCTCTCTCTCCCTCTCAATCTCTTTCTCTCTCCCTCTCAATCTCTCTTGCTCTCTCTCTCTCCCTCTCAATCTCTTTCTCTCTCCCTCTCAATCTCTCTTGCTCTCTCTCTCTCCCTCTCAATCTCTCTTGCTCTCTCTCTCTCCCTCTCAATCTCTCTCTCTCTCTCCCTCTCAAACTCTCTTGCTCTCTCTCTCTCCCTCTCATCTATCTTGCTCTCTCTCTCGCTCTTTCTGTGTTTTTTTTCTCTCTACCCTCTCTCCCTCTCTCTCTGAGCCTGTTACTAGTGGTGACAGCGTTTCTCCCCAGATGTCCCCTCTCCCCTGCCACCTGGAGTAGAGAGGGTGCTGCCTGGTCGCTCACTCACCTGCTGTGACTCAAACTGGCCAGTGGCCACGCAGACAGAAACACACACACTGTCAAACAGTCCTGTATTCATATTAATACATGCATATAAGTTAAACATATATCATACATTCTCCTCTGTTAGCATATATCGTTGAATGCATAGTTATGACCATCCACACACAGGTCCATTTCAGGTGCGTGCTAGTGCTAACCCTGTTATAGTGTCCTGGCCCACTCAGCAGGAGGTCCTGTTAGTGCCCTGTCCCACTCAGCAGAAGGCTCTGTTACACTGTCCTGTTCCACTCAGCAGGAGGTCCTGTTAGTGTCCTGTTCCACTCAGCAGAAGGTCCTGTTAGTGTCCTGTTCCACTCAGCAGAAGGTCCTGTTAGTGTCCTGTCCCACTCAGCAGAAGGCCATGTTAGTGTCCTGTCCCAATCAGCAGAAGGTCCTGTTACAGTGTCCTGTTCCACTCAGTAGAAGGTCCTGTTACAGTGTCCTGTCCCACTCAGCAGAAGGCCCTGTTACAGTGCCCTGTCCCACTCAGCAGAAGGCCCTGTTACATTGCCCTGTCCCACTCAGCAGAAGGCCCTGTTACAGTGTCCTGTCCCACTCAGCAGAAGGCCCTGTTACAGTGTCCTGTCGCACTCAGCAGAAGACTCTGTTACAGTGTCCTGTCCCACTCAGCAGACGGCCCTGTTAGTGTCCTGTCCCACTCAGCAGAATTCCCTGTTACAGTGCCCTGTCCCACTGAGCAGAAGGCCCTGTTACAGTGTCCTGTCCCACTCAGCAGAAGGCCCTGTTACAGTGTCCTGTCGCACTCAGCAGAAGACTCTGTTACAGTGTCCTGTCCCACTCAGCAGACGGCCCTGTTAGTGTCCTGTCCCACTCAGCAGAATTCCCTGTTACAGTGTCCTGTCCCACTCAGCAGAAGGCTCTGTTACAGTGTCCTGTCCCACTCAGCAGAAGTCCTTGTTACAGTGCCCTGTCCCACTCAGTAGAAGGTCCTGTTACAGTGTCCTGTCCCACTCAGCAGAAGGCCCTGTTACAGTGCCCTGTCCCACTCAGCAGAAGGCCCTGTTACATTGCCCTGTCCCACTCAGCAGAAGGCCCTGTTACAGTGTCCTGTCCCACTCAGCAGAAGGCCCTGTTACAGTGTCCTGTCGCACTCAGCAGAAGACTCTGTTACAGTGTCCTGTCCCACTCAGCAGACGGCCCTGTTAGTGTCCTGTCCCACTCAGCAGAATTCCCTGTTACAGTGCCCTGTCCCACTCAGCAGAAGGCCCTGTTACAGTGTCCTGTCCCACTCAGCAGAAGGCCCTGTTACAGTGTCCTGTCGCACTCAGCAGAAGACTCTGTTACAGTGTCCTGTCCCACTCAGCAGACGGCCCTGTTAGTGTCCTGTCCCACTCAGCAGAATTCCCTGTTACAGTGCCTTGTCCCACTCAGCAGAAGGCTCTGTTACAGTGTCCTGTCCCACTCAGCAGAAGTCCTTGTTACAGTGCCCTGTCCCACTCAGTAGAAGGTCCTGTTACAGTGTCCTGTCCCACTCAGCAGAAGGCCCTGTTACAGTGCCCTGTCCCACTCAGCAGAAGGCCCTGTTACATTGCCCTGTCCCACTCAGCAGAAGGCCCTGTTACAGTGTCCTGTCCCACTCAGCAGAAGGCCCTGTTACAGTGTCCTGTCGCACTCAGCAGAAGACTCTGTTACAGGGTCCTGTCCCACTCAGCAGAAGTCACTGTTACAGTGTCCTGTCCCACTCAGCATAAGGCTCTGTTACAGTGTCGTGTCCCACTCAGCAGAAGGCCCTGTCACAGTGTCCTGTCCCACTCAGTAGAAGGCCATGTCACAGTGTCCTGTCCCACTGAGCAGAAGGCCCTGTTAGTGTCCTGTCCCACTGAGCAGAAGGCCCTGTTAGTGTCCTGTCCCACTGAGCAGAAGGCCCTGTTAGTGTCCTGTCCCACTGAGCAGAAGGCCCCGTTAGTGTCCTGTCCCACTCAGCAGAAGGCCCTGTTAGTGTCCTGTCCCACTGAGCATAAGGCCCTGTTAGTGTCCTGTCCCACTCAGCAAAAGGCCCTGTTAGTGTCCTGTCCCACTCAGCAGAAGGCCCTGTTAGTGTCCTGTCCCACTGAACAGAATGCCCTGTTAGTGTCCTGTCCCACTGAGCAGAAGGCCCTGTTAGTGTCCTGTCCCACTGAGCAGAAGGCCCCGTTAGTGTCCTGTCCCACTCAGCAGAAGGCCCTCATTCATATTGCATATCCCCACACTGTCTCCTTGGCTCTCTCTCCTCCTCTCCCTCTCTCTTTCTCGCCCATTCCACTTGGCTCTCTTTCTCCCTCTATCCATCTCTCTCTCCCTCCCTCCCTCCCTCTCTGGCCCAGAGCTCCCCCGCGGAGTGTGTGACAAGCTGACCACCGGAAGAAGAAGAAACAGAAAGCCCCTCAGTTTCCCCCTTGAACACTCAGCATCCCTCTCCACACATACACACAGAGACACACACCACATTCACACCCCAAGGGCAGCTTGCTCGGGGGTTGCCATGGAGACAGGACCAGGGCAACAGGCATGGAGGGAGGAGGAGAGGAAGTGCGAGGGAGGAGAGCAAGCGAGAGGGACAGAGCGAAGATGAATGGGGAATGTTGGGGTGTACTCAATTGATCCCTGTTTTTTAAAGGCATGGCGGGGCGTGTCTTATTGCTCCTCAATACTCCTAATTGGCTTCCTTGTCTCTAAGCATAATATGAGTCCCTTTTATTCGAGGACTAAAGATTTCAGGATAAACTGTTCCCGGCTCAACAGCCTTCAGCAGGGTGGCCTAACCCCTTCACCTCCCTTCTCCTCCTCTTCCGCCCCCGTTAGGAGGATGCGCGTGCGGACGTGGTGGACAGCCTGGTGCGGGACATCCAGAACACCCAGTGTCTGCTCAACGTGGAGCACAGCGGCGTCACCTGCCCCCACGTCACACTGCAGTTCGCCGACTCCAAGGACGACGTCGGCCTCAGCCTGGTCAAGGAGGGCATGGTCATGGTGGACGTGCGGAAAGACAAGCACCTGCAGAAAATGGTAGGAAAATGGTCGCCTTCGGCGGAATTCTGAGAGAGAAATGAAAGTTGTGTTTAATTTAAGTTTTCAGGTCATAGTATCTTTGTCAGGGCCAAAACATGATACTGGGTGACAGTGTATGTGACTGGCTGGCTGTGAAGGGTCTAGTCTATTTCAGCAAGGCTATTAGCCTTACGCTACCATGCTAACAGGTCAGTGTTTTGTTATGAATAAGTGCTAGCATTTGGCTAAATGCTGATGTGTTTAGTAATCCAAAATGAAGACCGATCTGAAGCGATGCATCTCTCCGCTCCTCTCGGTACGTCTAGCGCTCAGCAGGACAGGGCCCCGTGACGGTGGCCATTTCGTAATGTCATGAAATGCAGCTCGTTTGCCTTCCCTCATTATGTTAATTCAGCTGGCAGACTCAAAGCCTCTCTGTAAATGAAAGATAAAGGTACAAAACTGAAATATTTATTCCTGGTGCAATTACCGCTCCTACACACCCCGACATTACTCCACTCTGTCATTTAGGAACAAATTGGCACGCACACGTTCACACACAAAGACACGGAAATGGGCTCACCGGTCGGAACACAAACACTCATAAACATATGAATGCATACCAACACACACACACCACACACCAACACACACACACCACACAGAATTTTGGACTTAATCACCCTCGTTTCCCTATACCACCACTAAAGTTTTACAACCCATTGAAAGACACTTAGTCAGCCCACGTCAGTCAATAGGTAACTGTATAGTGGATATTTGTCGCCAGGGAGCTCACCTTTGACCTCTTTGGGCCACTGAGACTGTAAACAGTATTGTGTTGGAACCACCCACTGAAACAGGTTAATAGAGCCATGCAGTCTGAACCCTGCTGTCCACTGAAACAGGTTAATAGAGCCATGCAGTCTGAACCCTGCTGTCCACTGAAACAGGTTAATAGAGCCATGCAGTCTGAACCCAGCTGTCCACTGAAACAGGCTAATAGAGCCATGCAGTCTAAACCCAGCTGTCCACTGAAACAGGTTAATAGAGCCATGCAGTCTGAACCCTGCTGTCCACTTAAACAGGCTAATAGAGCCATGCAGTCTGAACCCTGCTGTCCACTGAAACAGGCTAATAGAGCCATGCAGTCTGAACCCTGCTGTCCACTGAAACAGGTTAATAGAGCCATGCAGTCTGAACCCTGCTGTTCACTGAAACAGGTTAATAGAGCCATGCAGTCTGAACCCAGCTGTCCACTGAAACAGGTTAATAGAGCCATGCAGTCTGAACCCAGCTGTCCACTGAAACAGGCTAATAGAGCCATGCAGTCTGAACCCAGCTGTCCACTGAAACAGGCTAATAGAGCCATGCAGTCTGTCAGGCCTGTTTGTCTTATGCTGGTCATGTGCTGCTCCCTCTGAAACGATGCAGCCTGTTCAGACTGTGATGTGAGGGCTCTGGGTGCATCTCTGTCATTGATATAGTCTAGAGTGGTGTAGTTTGAATAGTCTAAAGGGGGGGCTGGACAGGTGAAAGCACCCTGAAGGCCTTCTACCTCATCACTTTAAAGTCCCCCTGGCAAACAAAGCTCCTCTGTCACCTAACTGACCATTTTCTCAAATGGCCTTTATTTTGAAATGCTTAGAGCTGGAATGCTTAGCGGTGAAACTCCCATGTCCCTTTGTGATATTACAACAACGAACACAGTTTTTCCCTCCTGGCATCATTGTATTCTAGATGACAAATTGATGTTCTCAGGCACTTGGTCTTGTTTTATAGAGGAGAGCGGGGTTTGTTAGATTTATTTGAAGGGAAGCCATTGTAGTCAAGCTAGGCTATGTTTGTTTTGTGGATATGCCCTGTAGCAAATGGACAACACACTGCAGCGTTGTCCATGCAATAAAGATAGACAATATTATTAGAATCATAAATGTGTGGACCGGCTGCTAGCGTTGTTGGAGAGAAAAAGAGGGAGGTCGATAGAGAGAGGAGAGAACGACAGGGAATGGGGGGATAGGTATACAGAGAGAGAGGAGAAAGTAATGGAGACAGTGCGAGGGCTAGATATAGAGAGGGAGAGAGAGGAGGCGTGGAGGAGAAGATGAAGAGCTGAGATGGGGAGAGTGAGGTCTGAGTCAGGCACAGTAAAACCAGGCATGCATCACCGCAGGGCCAGAGTGGTTAACTTGAAGAGCGCAGAGCCGTGACGGGCAGTTAGCTAGAGGCCTCCGAACACAGAGGACTAACCTAGCTGAAGAGCCCACACGCGGTATTGCATAGGCTAGTTGTTGCTTAGTATTCAGCCTACACAGTAATACATAGAGATGATGTTACTATATAAAGCTAGTTGATATTACCATAGAAATAGGATTATTATTCTGTCTATGGATATTACATGAATGCATAGTGATGACATGACATAGACATATGTACTATATTCACAGGTCTTACATTTCAAATGAGAGGTTAGTAGGTTATTGCATATCAGGTTACTATAGCATCAAATCAGCCGTCTGTTTGCTTTAGTGCAGTCAGGGATCTGGCATTCATCTGGGGTGTATTGCATCGGCTAATGTGTGATCAAATGAATACTACTGGCCTGCGTATTGTCAATGATTAATGCCACAGCATCGGCTTATGGATTATTAGATACAGACACATGTTGCTGGGGATTGATATTCCAACAGGACGGAGCTGGTATTCATTCAGACTGGATCACACACTCCTGTCACACACCATGTGTACACACACACACAGTATCTTACTGAGCTAATATTTACTCAGACTGGATCACACACACACACTACTGTACCTCTCACTGGTGGTACTGTAGTAGAGCCCAACAGTGTGATCCTAGGAGTAATGTGTTTCTAGAGGGAAAGATGGAGGACCAAAGCCTCTGATGTAGTAGAGCTCAACAGTGTGTCCAGATAGCACGTCACCCTCCCAAGCTACTCTACTGTCGGGGTGGAGAGTGTGAGCGTGTGTGTCAGGCTGAAGAGCAGGTGAATGCAGACAGGAGGCAGTCTGTATGAACTGCCGAGCTCTCTCCTCTCATATCCTGAAATGAGTCACGAACTCCCTGTAGAACTCACTAACTCCAACAGCTTTGGCAGGGCCAACGGCTGGTCCTCCCCCTTAGCCTCACACACACACTATCGCACACACACTCAGACACACATACACACACCTCCTCCGCCGGTCATTGCCTCAGAGCCTTAAACCATGTGGTGTGTGTGGTGGGGTGATGATGGAAAACATGCCTTCCCCTCCTATCTCCCCTCCTCTCTCCCCTCCTGTCTCCCCCTCTCTCTCAAGCCTTCGCCCCTCGGGCAGGCTGGCATGGGAGGCTGTCTTTAGGGAGAGCCCTGGCACTAATCCCCCCTCCCTGCTCTGTCGGGCTAGAGTGGTACTCTGCCACCCCTGGCACACCGCCACCCGCACACTGAGCACTCACTCGCTCCTCCCATCCCTTTTAATGTCTCTCTCACTCCCTCTTTCCATTTGTTCTCCCTCTCTCTCCATCCATCTTCTCTCTGCCTCTCCTTCCATCTTCCCCTGTCTCTCGCTCGACCTCCCCTTCTCCATTTTCCATCTCCCTCTTCTCCTAGTCCTGTCTCTCCTTCCATCCCTCTCTCTCTTCTCCTAGTCATGTCTCTCCTTCCATCTCTCTCTCTCTTCTCCTAGTCATGTCTCTCCTTCCATCCCTCTCTCTCTTCTCCTAGTCATGTTTCTCCTTCCATCCCTCTCTCTCTTCTCCTAGTCATGTTTCTCCTTCCATCCCTCTCTCTCTTCTCCTAGTCATGTTTCTCCTTCCATCCCTCTCTCTCTTCTCCTAGTCCTGTCTCTCCTTCCATCCCTCTCTCTCTTCTCCTAGTCATGTTTCTCCTTCCATCCCTCTCTCTCTTCTCCTAGTCCTGTCTCTCCTTCCATCCCTCTCTCTCTTCTCCTAGTCATGTTTCTCCTTCCATCCCTCTCTCTCTTCTCCTAGTCATGTTTCTCCTTCCATCCCTCTCTCTCTTCTCCTAGTCATGTTTCTCCTTCCATCCCTCTCTCTCTTCTCCTAGTCCTGTCTCTCCTTCCATCCCTCTCTCTCTTCTCCTAGTCATGTTTCTCCTTCCATCCCTCTCTCTCTTCTCCTAGTCCTGTCTCTCCTTCCATCCCTCTCTCTCTTCTCCTAGTCATGTTTCTCCTTCCATCCCTCTCTCTCTTCTCCTAGTCATGTTTCTCCTTCCATCCCTCTCTCTCTTCTCCTAGTCATGTTTCTCCTTCCATCCCTCTCTCTCTTCTCCTAGTCATGTTTCTCCTTCCATCCCTCTCTCTCTTCTCCTAGTCATGTTTCTCCTTCCATCCCTCTCTCTCTTCTCCTAGTCATGTTTCTCCTTCCATCCCTCTCTCTCTTCTCCTAGTCATGTTTCTCCTTCCATCCCTCTCTCTCTTCTCCTAGTCATGTTTCTCCTTCCATCCCTCTCTCTCTTCTCCTAGTCCTGTCTCTCCTTCCATCCCTCTCTCTCTTCTCCTAGTCATGTTTCTCCTTCCATCCCTCTCTCTCTTCTCCTAGTCCTGTCTCTCCTTCCATCCCTCTCTCTCTTCTCCTAGTCATGTTTCTCCTTCCATCCCTCTCTCTCTTCTCCTAGTCATGTTTCTCCTTCCATCCCTCTCTCTCTTCTCCTAGTCATGTTTCTCCTTCCATCCCTCTCTCTCTTCTCCTAGTCATGTTTCTCCTTCCATCCCTCTCTCTCTTCTCCTAGTCATGTTTCTCCTTCCATCCCTCTCTCTCTTCTCCTAGTCATGTTTCTCCTTCCATCCCTCTCTCTCTTCTCCTAGTCATGTCTCTCCTTCCATCCCTCTCTCTCTCTTCATCCTGTCTGTCTCACCTAGCCCAAAGAGAGGTTGCGCACAGCAATATGGGAAGGCAAGGTGCTAGCATCCAGAATTTGCATGAATTTGCATGTCTTTGAGAGCGCCGCCATGATGAATTATAATCCACAGGAATGAAAGTAAACGGCGGTGGATCAGCCTTTTCATTCTAAATGAGATGTGATTTAAAACGCTGTTAATGCTGATTATTTCCGCTCTGCCTTAGCCCAACCCTGGCCTCCCTCTCAGCCCCCCTCCCACATTCTGCTTCATGCCTCCCTTTGATAACATTATTCCATGGGGGGGTGTATGTGTTGAGGCGGGGATGGTGGGGAAAAGTGTGTGTTACGGGGTATGTGTGTGGTGGGCTTGCTACAGTAAAGACATCTGTCTCCCCTCTGTGCTGCAGTAACCACCACATTTAACCATGGGAAGGTGACTGGGAACACGGACATGTACAAACAGACCAGCTATGACCTCCGTAAGGCTCCGTAAGGCAATCATAGAGGCAAAACGCCAGTACAGGGACAAAGTGGAATCAATTCAACGGCTCAGACACGAGACGTACTGTATGTGGCAGGGACAATCACGTGTTATAGATACTGACGGCTCGAGTTGCCAAGCTGCGTCCATGGGCAGACCAGCTGGCTGCAGTGTTCATGGACTTATTGATTCTCTCCATATCCCAGTCCATTGTCCCCACTTGCTTCAAGATGTCCACCATTGTTCCTGTACCCAAGAAAGCGAAGGTAACTGAACTAAATGGCTATCGCCCCATAACACTCACATCTGTCATCATGAAGTGCTTTGAGAGGCTAGTTAAGGATTCATATCACCTCCACCTTACCGTCACCCTAGACCCACTACAATTCACATATTGCCCCAATGTAAGAATGTTGGACTGCTGTTCATTGAATACAGCTCAGCCTTCAATACCATAGTGCCGTCCAAGCTCATGACTAAGCTCAGGGCCCTGGTTCTGAACTCCTCCATGTGCAACTGGGTCCTGGACTTCCCGACGGGCAGACCCCAAGTGGTGAAGTTAGGCAACAACACCTCTGCCACGCTGATCCTCAACATGGGGGCCCCACAGGGGTTCATGCTCAGCCCCCTCCTGTACTCCCTGATCACCCATGACTGTGTGGCCACACACGTCTCCAACTCAATCATCAAGTTTACCAACAATGACGAGACAGAGGGAGGAGGTGAGAGCCCTGGCGGAGTGATGCCGGGAAAATAACCTCTCCCAGAAAACGTCAACAAAACTAAGGAGTTGATTGTGGACTACAGGAGACAGAAAAGAGAGCACACCCCCATCCCCAAGTTCCTTGCCGTACACATCACTGACGACCTGAAGTGGTCCCTTCACGCATTCAGTGTGGCGAAGAAGGTGCAACAACACCTTTTTAACCTCAGGAGGCTGAAGAAGTCCGGCTGGGCCCCTAAGACCCTCACAAACGTCTACAGATGCACCATTGAGAGCATCCTGTCGGGCTGTATCACCATAGCAATTTCATCATCTGCAACCACAAGGTTCTCTAGAGGGTGGTGCGGTCAGCCCAACGCATCATCAGGGCACACTGCCTGCCCTCCTGGACATCTACAGCACCCAGTGTCACAGGAAGGCCAAGAAGATCATCAAGGCCACCCGAGCCACGGCCTGTTCACACCGCTAAAATCTAGAAGGAGGAGACAGTACAGGTGCATCAAAGCTGGGACCGAGAGACTGAAAAACAGATTCTATCTCCAGGCCATCAGACTGTTAAATAGTCAACACTAGCCAGCCTCTGCTCAGGACCCTGGCCTGAATCTTAGACACTGTCACTAGCCAGCTAACAGCCGGTACTCTACCCTTTACCTTAGAGACTGCTTAATATGCTGTAGATAGTCATTGAACACTGGTCATTTTAATGTTTACATACTGATTTACCCACTTCGTGTGTGTGTATATATATATATATATATATATATATATATACTGTATTGTAGTCATGGCTCATCCTATATAAATACTGCTGTACACACCTTTTCTATTCATATACTGTCCATACTGTCTACACACATCATATATACTGTATATATACATATTTATAATATTTGCTTGTTCTGATATTTCTTAATTTCTTTCTTTTACTAGGTATTATTGCTTCACTGTTGGAGCTAGAAACACAAGCATTTTGCTGCACCTGCGATAACATCTGCAAATCTCTCTACTCGACCAATAATCTTTTTGATTTGTGTAGACCCATCCCTTTAACTACCAGACCCATCCCCTTAACTACCAGACCCACCCCCTTAACTACCAGACCCGTCCCCTTAACTACCAGACCCATCCCCATAACTACCAGACCCGTCCCCATAACTACCAGAACCATAACTACCAGACCCGTCCCCATAACTACCAGACCCATAACTACCAGACCCGTCCCCATAACTACCAGACCCATAACTACCAGACCCATAACTACCAGACCCGTCCCCATAACTACCAGAACCATAACTACCAGACCCGTCCCCATAACTACCAGACCCATAACTACCAGACCCATCCCCATAACTACCAGACCCATAACTACCAGACCCGTCCCCATAACTACCAGACCCGTCCCCATAACTACCAGACCCATAACTACCAGACCCAACCCCATAACTACCAGACCCATAACTACCAGACCCATCCCCATAACTACCAGACCCATCCCCATAACTACCAGACCCGTCCCCATAACTACCAGACCCGTCCCCATAACTACCAGACCCGTCCCCATAACTACCAGACCCATAACTACCAGACCCAACCCCATAACTACCAGACCCATAACTACCAGACCCATCCCCATAACTACCAGACCCGTCCCCATAACTACCAGACCCGTCCCCATAACTACCAGACCCGTCCCCATAACTACCAGACCCATAACTACCAGACCCAACCCCATAACTACCAGACCCATAACTACCAGACCCATCCCCATAACTACCAGACCCATCCCCATAACTACCAGACCCGTCCCCATAACTACCAGACCCGTCCCCATAACTACCAGACCCGTCCCCATAACTACCAGACCCATAACTACCAGACCCAACCCCATAACTACCAGACCCATAACTACCAGACCCATCCCCATAACTACCAGACCCGTCCCCATAACTACCAGACCCGTCCCCATAACTACCAGACCCGTCCCCATAACTACCAGACCCATAACTACCAGACCCAACCCCATAACTACCAGACCCATAACTACCAGACCCGTCCCCATAACTACCAGACCCGTCCCCATAACTACCAGACCCGTCCCCATAACTACCAGACCCGTCCCCATAACTACCAGACCCGTCCCCATAACTACCAGACCCGTCCCCATAACTACCACGTTGCATCTGCTGTATGTCTGCCCAATCAATGGCAGTGGATAACACCACGTTTAATGGCAGTGGATAACACCACGATCAATGGCAGTGGATAACACCACGATCAATGGCAGTGGATAACACCACGATCAATGGCAGTGGATAACACCACGATCAAATGGCAGTGGATAACACCACGATCAATGGCAGTGGATAACACCACGATCAATGGCAGTGGATAACACCACGATCAATGGCAGTGGATAACACCACGATCAATGGCAGTGGATAACACCACGATCAATGGCAGTGGATAACACCACGATCAATGGCAGTGGATAACACCACGATCAATGGGCCCTTTTCCTCCTCACACTTTTGCACAGTAAACACTTTTAATCTTATTGCACTGGATTGGGACCCAATCTCTCTCTCTGTCTTTTACTGCCTGCATGTCCCTCTGTCGCACGCTCTTTCTCTCTCATTTTCTGTTTGTCTTTCTCTCTTTCTCTCTCACACATACATTCACCATCTTTCATCGAGAGAATATTCACTTGTCAGCCACATTCACAGCATACTGTCACCACACACACACAGACCTATCTGACACAAAAGGGATTCATTCCATGACAAAAAAAAACGTTAAGTTCCAGTCGTACAGACACCATCTTGGTGCTCGATCACCACAGTAAAAGTAGGCCAACCAAAGGTGACGACTGACTCCCGTCTCGCACAAACAGGCTGCGCTAAGCGACACTGGCATTGAGCGAAAAAGTTCATTAGCCATACAAGCTAATCATCTCCCCGATTGCTAATTAACAATAAATTACAAAACACAGAAGCCTCTTGCTAATTATTAATCACCAACGTTGCATGAACCTCGTATATTATCCCTAGTCCTTTTCAATAGAACATTTGTTCTAAACGTTTTTGGGCCTCAGATGAAACAGCCCGCGTTACAGTTAGCTTCAAACGCTAACTTTCCCTTCTTTTTTATTTCCCTTTTATTTAACTAGGCAAGTCAGGTAAGAACAACTCCTTATTTACAATGACGGCCAAGGAACAGCGGGTTAACTGCCTTGTTCAGGGGCAGGACGACAGATTTTTACCTCATCAGCTCTGGGATTTGATCTAGCAACCTTTCTATTACTGGCCCAACGCTCTAACCACTAGGCTACCTGCCACCCCAGATACACATCTTCAAAGGCTAACACACAACACTTCCCTAGCACTTGTTAGCGATGTTGTGACCACAGTGTTGGCTACAGGGCCTAAAATGTACTTTTTTGTCCACCAGCCACTGTGGCAGGTAGATGGAAAAATCGGTCAGCCAAAATATATTTGCACCGTAATTACCTAAACAAATACACAAGCTGATGGCCATGCTTAATGTTTCTACAACAAAACATGTATTAGTCAGAAATCATGTGAGATATAGCTCAATTTCATTTCATTTTTTGTGACCCGGGAACATATCAGATGAGACAGCATTTTCAGGGTGGGAGGTTACCGTGGTAACCAGGCCACTGGAGTCCTGTCATGTGTCTGTGTGTGAGAGATTGTGGGTCTGACTAGGAGTAGACAGCATCGCTTTGCATCAGTCGAAGCAACAGACTCAAACTTACATTTAAAAACAGACGACCTTGTGAACAAAACAATGCAAATAGCCAAGAAACACAAGGGCAAAGTCTCACTTTGTAGATTTTCAAGTAAATTTGACAAATTTCTATGCGCAGAGCCTACAAAAAGGAATCAGCACAGTGCACAAATCTCTCCTGCCAGGCAGTGTTGCTGCGTGAGGTGGGATATAGATTCATATTTATAAATTGCACTACTGTGAAAGGATGGATGTGCTGCCTCATGGGAAATGTAGTGTTTTGGGGAGTTGCAGTGTACATTTTATTATGAGAGGACAGATGAGGTGCCTCGTGGGAAGTGTAGTTTCTTTGTAGGTGTTATATGGGTTACAGTATAATTATTCTGTGGTGAAAATGCCTTGTGCAAGTGAAGTTGCTACATTTTGGTGTAATTGTGCCGAGAGGAACAAACGAGTTGCTTTGGGGATGTGTCGTTTTTTTCAATTGTGCTGAAGGCAGACATGATGCCCCATGGGAAATGCAGTTTCTTCTATTACAGGGTAATTGTGCTGTGGGGCATTGCTGTGATGCCTCATGGGAAATGTAGTTTCTTCTATCAGTGTAATTGAACAGTGGGGTAGAGATGAGATGCCACATGGGAATTGTAGGTTTGTCGGTTAATACAGCCGTCTGCCCTTATCAGTGAACGGCGGAGATAAATTGAGTACTCAATAGCAGCACGAACTCTGGGGGGCTTCAAGGCCCTACAGACACACACAGAGAGACACAACCAATCACTCACCTATCATAGGCTGTAAGGATAGACAGTTCTGAGACATACAGGCTAACTCTTTTGTTGTGGTGTACTCAATGGCCTTTTGCAGTACTTTCAACCAACTTTATCGGGTTGACAGCTTGCCATCGACCCCCTCACCCTAAACCCCCCATGGGTTCCTGTCATGTCCCATCAACCCCCGCCCCCGTCAGTGCACTGTGGAGTGTGCAAAAGCAGGCCCCTTCCTCCTGACTGTTCGATACCTCATTAACCAGTAAGAGTTCGTGTTGAACGCCTAATGGACACTTTCATATCGACCCTACCTCTCATACCCACACACACACACCGCCAGCAGCAGTGCTCTGAGGGCCTTGTGACATGTCCAGGGTGACAGTGACACGCGCCACTAGCCAAGCTCTATTTCCCCTGGCCCGACCACACACACACTCTTGCCTCCCCCGCACCCTGGGGCAGGAGAGAACAGAGAGACAGAGGGGGGAAGTGAGGGTTGGGGTTGGAGAGTGGGTGTAGGTCATTTAAACTTCTGTCACTTCACACTGGGTGATCTCATAGGGAGAGACAATAAAACAGAGAAATGGGGGGGGGAGTATTACTGCTACTCTAACCTAGGTCTGCCCTAGTTTTCTGCCAACTCATCTTTAGCCAACTCATCTTTAGCCATGTCTATAGGGTTCCTTTTTAATACTTTGTTTTGTTGTATCATAATCATTTAGGCTGGTTTATCTGATCAGCATTTTCTTTCAGTGGAAAATTACCTACAAGAGACATTGGTCTGTCTGTGTTTTACCATCAAATACACTTGTGTAGGTCAAATCTCGAAGTTCTCAGCCTGCGTGTGTCTCTGCCTGGTGGGGGTGTGTGTGGGGGTGTGTGTGGGGGTGTGTGTGAGGGAGGGGAAGTAGGCCCACATACCTTTTTAAAAACCTTGTTCATAGTGTTCCTATCCAAGAGTAGGGCTGTGGTCATGACATTTTGTCAGCCGGTGATTGTCAAGCTAATAACTGTCGGTCTCACGGTAATTGACTGTTAATTAACATAAACATGTTTAGCATCTTCTGACTTCCACACAGCCTCCAAGCCACTGATTCAGACCTTCAGAACATCTACATTTTAAAAAGTCTACTAAATCCATGTAATATAGCCTACACCATCACAATAAATCCATTATTTATTTTAGACAGCTCTAAAGAAACATGATATGAAGAAAATGTAGACTATTTCAGATGAACAGAAGAGCATACTCGGAGTTGTCCTTATGTAAGGCCCTGATCTGGCTATCCAGTGGTTCATGTTCATGCCAGCCAGGTAAGCTATACTCCTGTTGTAAAGCAAAGCAATGTGCTTAATATTAGGAAAGTTAATAATTATAGTAGGCCTAGCCTATAGAAAGCGGATGGGATCCTCCTCTATTTAATAGAGGCCATCACTCTGTTTTCTCACGCAATTGCATAGCCTAAATAAATGTTGCGTAACATGAGCTCATGGGCTCTCATGAAGTGTTTGATTAGATTTTTGATAATATTTGCATTGATGTCAGAGTGATTTGAGGGACAATAGAGTGCTGAGTACCAGGCAGTTAGCACGTTTGGTATGCTACTAATGACCATCAGCAGTATCAGATAGCATGTTTGGTATGCTACTAATGACCATCAGCAGCATCAGAGCTTGGAGAAGCCTAGTGACCGGGATTAAGCCACGTAGAATTTGACTGCGGTCATGACTCGTGACCGTCGGTGTGACGGTAATACGGTCACCGTAACAGCCCTATCCCAGTGTGTATATGTGTGTGTGTATAGCCTATATCATGTGGTGCATTGTGTGCCTGCACTCACGGAAGCAAGGTCCTCTGATAGGGCGCTCCCCTGTCGTTGGTCCTCCTTAACTCGTTGAACCATCGGTTGCGGGGCGCTGTCATGCCACGTTGTCCCCCTCGCTTGCCTGAGCGCCCCCGACAGACCACACTGCTGGAGCTACCAGCATGCACCAGGGCCTGTCCCAGCATGCCTTACAGGGACTTCAGAGGGACACACACACACACGCATGCAGACACACAGTCACAGTCACACAAACACACACACAGGCAGACATACCGTACTCACACACACAGACATGCACAGATGGCGCACACACTCCCACACACACTCCCACACACAGCCTCCAGGGAGCAGTCTCTAACGAAGACTGCTGTGATTAAAAGAGGGGCTTTTCAAATCAAATCCATGTTACCAGGATGTCTGGAGAGACATGGGGAGAATACTGAGTCTCCTCTCGCAATGCACTATTCATTGGAAAGACAGACAGCCGTGGTGTGGTTCTCTCTGTGAGGGATATCAATTAAAGATGAACTATGGAGAAATAGCTCCACCATTTCCTGGTTGCTAAAATTCTAATAATTAGCCTAATTTCAGTTTATGTTACAAAACAAGCATGTCTAGTGTAGAGAATCATTGTACCATCTAAACCGCTGTGAAATATATTTTCCAGAACCAAAAATATAGTATTTTCAGCTGTTTTGAAGCTGGTGTACAAAAAAAGTAAAAGACGCAAAAACTAAACTTAAGAACGGAAGCATAGAAATAGCGCACATAGAACAGACATATTAGACTTGCTTTCAATGAGAATGACAGATCTATAACTCACATTTCTATGTGAGTTCGGTCATGTCGCCCAAAAAGTGACATCTTGCAGCTTTAAGACCAACACCCAGGACTGCAGAGTCAGACAAGCCTGGAAAGAACTACGAAGCCAGGAGTCATTGTTATTCACAAGTACAGAGGCAGACAAGCCTGGAAAGAACTACGAAGCCAGGAGTCGTTGTTATTCACAAGTACAGAGGCAGACAAGCCTGGAAAGAACGACGAAGCCAGGAGTCGTTGTTATTCACAAGTACAGAGGCAGACAAGCCTGGAAAGAACTACGAAGCCAGGAGTCGTTGTTATTCACAAGTACAGAGGCAGACAAGCCTGGAAAGAACGACGAAGCCAGGAGTCGTTGTTATTCACAAGTACAGAGGCAGAGAAGCCTGGAAAGAACGACGAAGCCAGGAGTCGTTGTTATTCACAAGTACAGAGGCAGACAAGCCTGGAAAGAACTACGAAGCCAGGAGTCGTTGTTATTCACAAGTACAGAGGCAGACTGTTCAGAAGAGAAATTGGACTTGGATACCAGTTGTTAATCCATTGCTGACTATTCATAAGATGGAATACATTTGGTCTCTCTTTTTGTTTTTTGATGGAAAGGGAGAGAGAGGGAAAGCGAGAGAAGGAAAGAAAGAGGGATGTTTTGCAAGAGGGATGTTTTTTGTATAATACGACTGATACTTAAGTGTTGCTAACGAGCGTTAGCTTTGTTGTACAAAATGAAGAACATTATTCCAGATTGACTATAATGGGGTTCTAAGGCATCATCTGCATTGAGTCAGACACTATGGTAATGAATGTACTCTCTGTACCAAAAACAGGATGCACATGATCTGTTCATCCAAAACCAGAAAGAATAGATAGTCACTCACACACCTCCTGCCAAAAACCTGCCATCAAGTACATTCACAGACTTGCACCAAAACACCACCTGAGCTTGCACTCTCACATACACACGTATAGAGACACACACACAATCTCCAAAACACCCCCGTGTATAGTGATCCACCAAACACACACACACACTCTTACTTAGTCGTATTCTACACACTCAACACACTCTCCAACACACTGACCACCAACACGATATTCCCACCACCTCCCAGTCTGCCAGGTAGTGGCAGGTTGTTCACCAACACCAGCTTGGTATAGATGGGACCAGGGGCATCTGTCTGGCATATGGAACTCTGTGGGGTCATACACTACTAATCTATCTCTCTCTGTCTCGCTCTCTCTCTCTCTCGCTCTCACGCTCTCTCGTTCTTCCTCCTCTCCCCCCCCCTACTATCATTCTGAAATACACAAAGCCTACCCCCCCTATCCTATTTATTCATTTAGTTGAGATATTTGGTTCCGTTTTCCATTTGTTTGCTGGTTGAATAGCTAGTGATTGTCCTACTCCAGTGGAAGTAGAGACAGTCTGGTGGCTGGGAAAGGGGTCCTGAAAGGGCTTTTCTGGAACAGCAAATGGGCCCATGTTAGGAGGATGCTGGGCACACATACACACGTTGGTTTCCGGCTCTCACATACTGTACTGAGGAGAACAGCAGGAGACGGTCTGTCAGGAAGGCACCCCTTAGTTAAAGGACAAAGAGCTTGGCTAGCTGTCTGGCAGCTCCCTTTCATTCATATAGTAATGCCTCCATATAGTCCCCTGCTATTGGCCAGGACCAAAGTAATGCCCGCATATAGTCCCCTGCTATTGGCCAGGACCAAAGTAATGCCATTATTGAGATGGGGTTACTCTAAGAGGTCTCCAAAGCAGACGGTAGGTGGGTCGGTGGTGGATGAAAAGGAAATGACAAGATGATGGAATTCTATCCAGGGCCTTTAACCAGCATCAGTAGTCATGAAGGACACGGGACACCAACATACTTTACCATGGCGTATCAGGACCCCTCTCAGCCACTCAAATATCACCGGAGACCTCTTAAGAAGCTAACGCTATTGGCTAGGACCTCCATATGGTCACATCTGTTTGGGAAGGAGATATGTGAACATCTGCTGTCCCCGTTTCTAAATTCTCACTCTTAGTTAGCTTTGATTGATAGCTTATGCAGCGGTTGCAGTTTTTCGACAGCCCACACACACACAGTCTCTCTCACACACACACACACACACCACACTCTCTCGCTCTAGCTCTCCATCACGCACCCACGCACACACACACACACACACACACCACACACACAAAAACAGCTGTACGATCCAGCTGTACTGAAGTATTTTTTTTCTTCCAGACCCTCGTGTGTTCTGGGTTGCTATCAAATGAACCAGTGTATACCAGCTAGCTAAGCAATTAAACCCGATGCAGAATTCACGCTCTGCAGTTTTCAACATCTGCCGTCCTCCTATGTCTGTGTTCATTTCCTTGGCCGGGAGTCTCATCTGTTCTCCTGATAAGTTATGATATATGATGGAACCCTCTGTGGTTAATATGGCACTGCATAGAGTAGACTGCCCCCTTCTCCTCCCTCAGCCTTTGACTCACTCTCTTCTCTTCCACTCTTCACCCTCTCACCCCTTCTCTCCGTCTTATCCGTCCCCTCTTCTCATCCATTATATTTCCTGTCCTCCACCCCTTCCCCTCACTCATATTCTCCCCCCTTCAATGCCTTCGACCCCTATCTCTTCCCCACTCCTCTCCCCTCTCCCAATTCTCCCCTATCACCCATTTTCTTCTCTTCAACCCACCCTCCATCTTGTGAATCCTCCCTCCCCACTTCTCCTCACCCACTTTTTCCCTGACTGACCCGAGACACACACTCCAAAAGCCTCCCCATCGATCACGCTGGCAGGAACGAGCCAGAGCTGAGGCTGGGTTAGCTTGGGTTGGAGGAGAGCGAGGAGGGCTGGCCAGAACCATGTAGAGCTAAACCGCTCAGTCACAGTGCAGAGCACCGTCCTCGTTTGGAGCTTTTCAGCCTCTATACACACACACACGGACAGACAATACCCACAGTCTCGCTTGACGGTAACTGGACATTTCCTTTCTGTCTCTCTCTCATTTTCTCTCTTCTCCAACCCCTCCCGCCATCTTTCTCCCTCTCTCTACCTCCCTCCCCCATCCCTCGATCCCGTCATGCTGTGTCCTGTGACTCATCGTCAGGCTCAGTCAATGGTGCTAAATGGACACTCTGGCATAAGCGGTCAATATGCCCAGCGCTGCCTGTCTGCCGCTTCTCTCTCGCTCTCTCTGTGTCTCTCTGTCAGTATCGCGCTGTCTCTCTCACTCTGTCTGTCTCTCTCTCTCTCTCTCTCACTTTCTCATCTGAGCCGAAGCATCACAAGTCAAATCACAAGTCAAAAAAATCGCTACAGTCACATTTGACGATATATCATATTGTTTTGACAATATCACAATATTATTGTTGTGCTAGTTGGCTGTACCTGCACACCACAACTACAGTATTTTCCTTCATAGCTTGTTCTCCATCTTCTTTTTAAGTAGGAAGGCAATTTCTTTTCAGCACATTTCCATGACTGATCAAAACTTGTTTTCTCATGACTATCTTGTTCTTCTGCAGCAGACATATGGTGAGCAATATGTTTGGAACAACAAATCACAGTATCGAATCACACTACATATAGAATTGTGATAATTTTAATTGAACCTTTATTTAACTAGGCAGGTCAGTTAAGAACAAATTCTTATTTACATTGACGGCCTACCCCGGCCAAACCTGGCCAACGCTGGGCCAATTGTGCGCCGCCCTATGGGACTCCCAATCACGGCCGGATGTGATACAGCCTGGATTCGAACCAGGGACTGTAGTGACGCTTCTTGCACTGAGATGCAGTGCCTTCAGCCGCTGCGCCACTCGGGAACCAAATTGCAAAACATATATATATATTTTTCGGTTACTTGCCGAACATATACATAACGTATCAGCACCTAAGTATGGTGTTCATATCGTCATTCCCAGCCCTAACAAAGACCCAGACATAGACACACATATACAAACACAATCTACTTCACTTACAGACCTCAGTATCCTAGAGGATTCTGACTTCCTGACTGTATTCCCACCATTCACTGCTCTGTCAGGGCCCTCGCCGACTAATCACCTGCCCTTGTGATGCAGTACAATCACAATACAGGTCTGATTTCATCACTAGCGTAGGCAGGTAGGGCGCCTCTCTTACCCTGCTAGCCTATCGCTGACATGTGAAGAGTGAATGCATTTTGATTGTAATTAAATGGTAAATAGGAAGGCTCCAAAAGCTATCTCGCTGTATAGATGAGAGCCACTTGGCTTGATTGCTCACTGTTGTTAGCTGTTAGCACGTGGGCTAGCGGTTAGCATCCGCGTTTCCTTTTGATCTGATGATGACCTAGCTGTTTTTGTTGTAACCATATGAAAAGCAGTGCTACCAATGACGCCTGTCGATATGTGTATTATGAATGTATGGGTGGGAATGTGTTTGTCGGTGCGTGTTGATAGTCTGAAGTGGCGTCCTCCACTTGTGTCCTTCTCATTCATCTGCACTGAGACGATATTCAATTAAGGAAAGGAGACGAGTCGAGGAGGCTACATTAGAGAGTTGAGATGCACCCAATGTGTTTCTGTCCACAGCGTTCAGTCTGGTTTAGTTGCAACACTAATGCCTGTTCTCTCTTTCTCTCTCTCAGGTGACGGAGTACCTCAACGGTCAGGAGTCTGCCAAGACTGCCAGGGTAAGTTTCTCTCTCTCTCTAACTCTCTCTCTCTACCTCTCTCTCTCTCTCTCTCTCTCTCTCTCTCTCTCTCTCTCTCTCTCTCTCTGTCTCTCTGTCTCTACGTCTCTCCCTCTCTTTCTCACTTTTCTCTCCGTGTTTCGTACTACCTCGCTCAACACAATACAAATTCGGCCTAGCTTTATTGGCATGCCAGGTGAGCCGGTGTTTCCAAAGCTGTAATTACAACTAGTAGTAGAAGAAATGAGCTCTCCTTCATGTCCCTGCTCCCTCTCTCTTTCTCTCCACCTGTCTGTTCTCTGAAGACATGACACATCTCATTGGCAGGCAGTGCTGTCCTATATGGACGCTGGCCCACAGTCTGTGCAGGCCCATGCTGATGGAAAGAAAGCAAGGGATGGAGAGGGAGAGAGGGATAGATGGCATCCACATGGCACACAGGCCTCTTGCCCGCCTCAGCACACCCCAGGGTTCGCTCACAGCACAGCAACCAATCCAAACGCAGGTGGTTCTACCTGTTTAGGTACACTAGCCAATTATCTAGTCAGGTGACAGAGCATATACAAAAAGTGTCAGCCCAGTTTCATTATCCTTGCGATTACACCTCTCAATCCTAATACTCCTAGTTATACAGTAACTGTTTACCGTATCTTGCCCAAGAGCATAGCCCAATGACCTTATATGGATTAGTTTGTCTAATCTTGGGGTGCTTGTTTATGGTAAACAGGTGGCATCCATTTATCCTCCTTAAACACTGTGACCTTCAAGAAGGCACAGTTCTCTCCAACAGCCAGTCACAAGACAAACGCTCTCCCTGCTTTGACATATTGTCCAATCACACAACGCCATGCTCAAACAATTGTCCAATCACAGGCAAAATTGGTGTAAATGAGACGTAGTTCTCCAAAAGGCCGGAACGAGCGACAAAGCATCGAAGGAAAAGAAACAGGAAAGACAACATTGACGACATGGCAACCGCTTCCTAACGACTAGTGCTAATTAGCAAGGGCGCTAATTGGCTGTGAATCGTCATGTTAACAGCTGAAAACACGCGCTGCTGATGAGTAGAGGAGGGGGCCTTGGTTGGTGTCGTCTTGAAACATCTTACACACGCTGCTGATGAGTAGAGGAGGGGTTCTTGGTTGGTGTCGTCTTGAAACATCTTACACGCGCTGCTGATGAGTAGAGGAGGGGGTCTTGGTTGCCCCCTCACACACACTACCACCGCCCTTCCCATTGCGCGTCAAACGGAACGTTTAGCAGGAAATTGCTTGGATGCTTGATGAGGGATGCAGAGCTCAGCGGAGTGGATTTAATGGAATAGAGGGAATAGACAGGGATGTGTCTGATGCACCGGGGCCCTTCTGGAAAGGATTCAATGATGATGCTCCCCTCGTTCTCACTGGGGTGTGAGAGTACACTGATGTTCTCTCTCTATCTCTCTCTCTCTACCTTTCAACCTCTGTCTACCTTCCCCTGTCTCTACCTCTCTCTCTCTCTCTCTCTCTCTCTCTACTCTCTCTCTCTCTCTCTCTCTCTCTCTCTCTCTCTCTCTCTCTCTCTCTCTCTCTGTCTCTGGGGGGAAGCTGAGGCTCCCCATTTGAACTGAAGGTTAAGGTGAGACTGTTGCTTGTCTATTTTATTGTCAGCTATTCACTAAGCGCTCATGGTCTTTTCTGTCTCATGTTTTATCTCAGCTCAACATCTGGCGCTACGGAGACTTCCGCGACGACGACGCAGACGAGTTTGGCTACAAACTCAAAAAATGAAAAAACGCACGCCGCCATTCCAAAGACCAACACGGAAGAAAATGAAACAAAGTAAACGACAAGCATTGCCTCTCTCTCTTCCTCTTATTCCACGTTCATCCTTCCGGTCCTCTCTCCTCCTCCCTCCTCCTCCTCCTCTGAAAAGAGCATGCTATAGCTATGAACTCATAAAACAGTGACTGTCCAATCCTTCCTCTTCTCTGCCCTTCCTGAGCCACTACCAGTTGCTTATCATGTTCCTTCCCCCCGCTGCAGAGCTCCGTTAATTGCCATGTCATCCTTTCAACCCGTTTCCTGATTAGTGACGTCATACGCCCACGTCAGCTAATCATGCGCATCGCTCCCTTCCCCTCACCCTACCACAGCCAATCCCTCCTATCCGTTGTACAGGAAACGGGCTAGGCCTTGTGAAGGGGGATTTAAGCAAAGGATCCATTAACTTTTATTATGAACAGCTTTTTGCAGAGAGAAACGCTTCCTAAATGAATGACAAGAAATGAATAATGCTATGTTTTATGAAGTTTTTTATAAAAGCTAGCTCAAGAGCCACACCAACCGGATGAGCTTATTTCTGTCCTTGATGTATACCTACGTGATATGACATTTAATGGTGTTTATGTTCTTGTCTTTCTTCTTCTCTCTCTCTCGTGGCCAGAACACCTTGACAAACAGCATTTTCTCATCTTCCTCCTCCCTCTTTCTGTAATGTTTACATATGATGGTGACATGATGATCTCTCTGTCTCTGTATGCCATAGCAGAAACAGTGTTTGAATTTGTTTCCTTTTGACAGACCGTGTCGTTGTATTAAAAAATTGTGCTGAATAAAAATGAGCAAATGATTCAAAAGAAGCATGTTGTTGTTACTGGAATTAAATCACCAAACAGACAAAGCTGCTATATTTCACCAAGGATTGTTAATGTCCTTAGCCTGGTTTAAACCAGACCGGATGCTGCGCTCCCCATTGAATCATGCTGTGCGCAGCTTTCAGTATGGTTTTACCAGGCTATGGCATCTTAGTTCTACTCAAAGGACTTAAAAGTACCAGTGCTACTTTAGGTAGGTCACCTCTTACATTTAAAAGACTCTTACACACCTTGATCTCGTTTGCATCCTAAATAAGCGGTGTTGTTACAACAGAAGGACACAGCACACGCGACTGTACTAGATAGATTTAAATATAAGTGACAGATAAGTGGTTGGTTAGAGTCACATTTATTAGCGTCAGTTCAGTAGGTTGAGCAACGAAACAAGGACAAGTTGAAGTATTTAGTACACCGAATTTTGAATGCTAAAGTAGATGTACACCTTGGATATGTAGATGTTGCCATGCGTAGAGTTTTATGTACACGTTTTATGATAATCTGTTTATAGCTCGATCACATCACTGTATAACAGGGAATAGCAACTCCGGTCCTGGAGAATTGCAGTGGGTGAATGATTTTGTTTCATGCCAGAACTAACATAACTGATTCAGATATTAAATCCACAAAGTGTTTAATAGTCTTTAGTTATTTAAGACCATTATCAGTTAAATCAAGTATTTTAGAGCTACGTTTACGTTTGTCATTTAGCACACACTTTTATCCAGAGCGACTTCCAATTAGTGCCTTCATCTGAAGACGTGAAACAAAAGCCTAGCTGCAGTGTTGTCCTTCCTTCCACTATAACCCTCAAGTGTCTTCAACCAGAGATCCATGTGGTTCACACACCCACCTCCTAGGAGGACCTGACACCTTTGTCCAAGTCCTATTTTACATACTATTACTTATACACAAGTACCTCAGGGGAGGGGCTAGCAAGGGAAACTTTTAGACACACTCTTAATCTCCTGCCCCGCCAACCAATCAGGCAAGGCCTTACTCATTTAGCACAAATCAGAGATGGCTTTATTAATTTATCACAAGTGACTGGCACAAATTATGGGGTGGCAGGATGATGCAATATGCTCCAAGGGCAATTATGAGCTCTGTCGCACGTTGCCTTCTTCAGCCACTTGTGTCACCTGCTGAGTCTCTTTTACAGGCACCATTCTTTTCACGCCTGGCTGCTCCTCCAGACTGATGAGATGTCTATTAGGGCACCTGATGGAGGGCAGCCTGGTCTCACTGACTAGACGTAACATAGTAAATATTCATCCGGGACACTTAAATTAGTGTGATATGTTTGGTATGGTTACATAAGACAACAAAAAAAAAGTAGGGTGGATGGTTGGCGTATAATGCAAACAAACGTCTAGCAACCCAAAGGTTGCATGTTCGAATCTCATCACGGACAACTTGAGCATTTTAGATCATTAGAAACTTTGCATCTAATTGATACTGTTTTGCTACTTAGCATGTTAGCTAACCCTTCCCCTAACCTTAACCCCTAGCCTAGCTAACATGAACGACCTAGCTAACATTAGCCACAACAAATTGTAATTCGCAACATATCATACGTTTTGCAAATTCATAACATATTGTATGAATTGAAATTCGTAACACATCATACAAATTATAATCCATAACATATCATACGAAATGGTTGGTGGACATCCACATATTAAACGTAACATATCATACTAATTGGAGTGTACCAGATTTACATTTACTATATTACGTCTACCCCCAATTCCAGGTTGTGGAGGGAGGAGGAAAGGAGGAGTGGAGCTAAAGGGTTAGGTAGCTAGTAGGTTAGGTAGCTAGTAGGTTAGGTAGTAGGTTAGGTAGCTAGTAGGTTAGGTAGTAGGTTAGCTAGTAGGTTAGGTAGTAGGTCTTCTCAAAATGGTGGTTATTGGAAGCTGAAGCATGGTAAGATTGTGTATTACAGTTATAGACATACTGTGTTGACTTGAGACAGTTCTTGGGAGTGAGTCTCGGTTGTCAACAACCGCCATATTGCAGAACAATGCCTCAATATATTGCAGTGCTGAAGGGAACAACGTTCTATTTAGGTCTTGTAGTGAAGTAAGTTGAGAAATTCTAACAAGATTTTTACACCTGTAGGGCTTTTTTTTATTTCAACACAAATTCATGGAAAGAATCCCAGCAAATCAACAAGCCCAAATTGCAGATTTCTCAATACGTTAGTGCTGTAGAGTACTAGTAAGAAGTGCTCTAGGGCTTGCAGAGACCTTGTGGAGTAAGTGGTAAGACGTTCAAGAATCCGGTGTTGGCTCGCTACACTTGTAGGGCTTTGGCGTCTCAACACAAATCTGTACTGTCATCTTCCTCTCTCTGCCTATGCATTATTTGGGTAGCGTTTGGAGTCAAGCTAATGCGTTTGGATCGGAGGCGAGACTGAGTAAATAGATATTAGAGCGAGATAATGAGGATGGTTTGTCAGCAGCGTTGTTTGTGTGGAAACATTGATACTTCCCTGAACCTCTCCTTCTAACTGCATCAACAACTATCTACAGTGATAAACCAATCTCCCCCATGTCTGTCAACTGATCTAGTTCCTGAACAAAACCCATCAATGAAGTCTTTGTTTCCATTGAAGGAACTTGAATTTACGTGAAGTTCAAACGCAAGATGAGTTTACATTTCCTGTAGAGCAACAAAAACTCAGAGACAAAAGTAAATAAAAAAAAATCTATGACTTTGCTTCGAACAAAAGAGTGAGAGGAGCAAATATCTATTTTTCATGAGCCCAACGCATGTTTCTCATTCGAGGCGTTTTGGAGGGAGAATGAAACCTATTCAATAATTCAGAGCTGAAATATGTTTCGGAGCAGATTCTAGTTTTTTCTTCCGACTAATGAAAGCGTGGTCCTCTGTGGACTGTGGTTTTGACGTGTGTGTATGTGGTTCATCCTAGAATGCACCAGTGGTCATAGAGATTTTTTGTAAATAATCTCTGATTTACTTTGGAGAGTCTGTGCTCTGGTTTTAATGTCTTAGTACTTACAAGTCAGAATCGTACCAACTTTTCCACTACTAGAAGCCCTTTGTAAATAATGTCTTCCATGTTGGTTGGTGCACCACAACTTTAGGTGAAGTTATCTTTCCTAATATGGCAACCACATTTAACATGCTCACATGGACAAAGTAAGGTTTGGATCCAACCTTATTGTGAAAGATCTCTGTTATAGTGCGATTGAAATTTCAAGGGAAGCCGAGTCTGACATTAAGCCGAGTCTGACAAATGCAGCGTGTTCCGTGAATGCGGTGTCCGCGAACACATTTCAATCACGCGTTAGAGCGGCTCTTCCTCGATACTGATTGAATCTAGGCCTAAGTGTGTGTTGTGCTGTGAGTGCAGTCATTACCATGTCATGAATGTGATTGTATGGCGGGAGGTAGCCTAGCGCGTTGGGACAGTAACCGAAAGGTCGCTGGTTTGAATCCCCAAGCCGAATAGATGAAAAATTGGTGGATGTGCCCTTGAGCAAGGCACTTAACCCTAATTATTCTTGTATTCACTCTGAATAAGAGCGTCTGCTAAATCAGGGTTTCCCCAACTCGGTGCTGGCCCACCCCTGGAGACACATTTTGGTTTTTGCCACAGCACTACACAGCTGACTCAAATAATCAAATCTGGATGATGAGTTAGTTATTTGAATCAGCTGTGTAGTGAACCCGGGGGGAGGGGGAGAAACACTCTTCTAAATGACTCAAATATAAATGTATGTTTCCACCTATCAGTGACACACATTCAAGCCCACTGAACCCACCAAACACCTCCGTATGTCTGCCTACACAACCCACCCACACGGTTATGAGAAATAATTCATTCACAAAATGACTTCGTCCCCAGCCCACCACACCAGAACACAACGCTGAGATATTGAGGTAGTACTGTAATTGAAGGGAAGTGTGCTCCACTGGTCAGATGAGCCACAGATTCCTCACTATCCCACAATCTCTGAGTTCAACCAACTGTAAACCCTCCAACCTGGGAGTGTTCCCATCCGTCCTATATGCTGCATGCCAAATGGTTACCTATTTAGTGCACTACTTTTGACCAGGGCCCATTGGGATCTGGTAAAAACCAGTGCACTATATAGGGAGTAGCGTGCCATTTGGGATGCAGCCCTAGTTGTTGTGTGCCACAGATGGATTTGTCCATTCAGTCTCTACATAACGCTCTTATTATTAAGAGTAATTAAATAAGTTAATGAGCTTGTCCTGTTTACCATGGAATAATTAAGGAGGAATTTTCCCTCATGAAGCCAGCATTCTCCAAGTATGGTATCTGAATAAAACATGTTTCTTCCCAGAGTATGAATTTTCTGTATTAAGCTTCAAGGCAGAATATTTCCATACACTCCCTCAAGTGCACGATTCAAGCGAAAGGTGAAACGTCTTTGAATCCTTCAAAGATTTGTTTTAATGGGGCCGTGCACTTTCAACAAACACTAGCCTTAACCGCAAAGGAATGAATGATGTGATTGTAGGTTGATTTGTAGATTTGGTAGGCTGACAATCCCTCTGTCTGCAGTCAGGTCTGGTTCAGTGTACAGAGCGGGTTTATGTCTCAAGTCAAGGTGAAATACAGTATTATTCTCTCCCTCAGTCCCTCTATTTCTGTCTCTTGTACTCTGTTCCACTACTCTATTCGTCTATCCTCTTTCTCTCTGTCATCTTGTTTTCTACCCTCTCTTGTGCTCTGTTCTACTATTCTATTCTCTCTCTCTCGTTTTCAAGTCTTCTCTCTTGTACTCTGTTTTACTACTCTATTCTATTCTCTCTCTCTCTCTCTCTCTCTCTCTCTCTCTCTCTCTCTCTCTCTCTCTCTCTCTCTCTCTCTCTGTAGTTTAAGTCTTCTCTCCTGTATTCTGTTCTACTATATTCTCTCCATCATCATCTCTCTCCCGCCCCCTCCTCTCTCTCTCTCTCTCTCTCTCTCTTCCCTCCCTTTCTTCCTGCTATCACAGGCCTCAGGGGAATAGTGAACATGTTGCTATTTTAACCTGCCACTTGATCATGTGACTATGATGTGTGGTTGACAGCGAGGGTTCCTGAACACAAGTAATACCTCCAGCACTGTGTGTGTGTGCGAGCCTGCCTGCCTGCTTGTGTGTTCGAGCCTGTGTGTGTGTGTGTGTGTGTGTGTGCGAGCCTGCCTGCCTGCCTGCGTGTGTGTTCGAGTGTGTGTGTGTGTTTGTGCATGCGCTATATCCCAGTGGGCAAACCTTTGCATTGATCCAGGGACAACCGGCTTACACAACACACCTGGAATAAGATCACCCTCTCTATCCATCTCTATCTATCTCTCTCTATCCATCTCTATCTATCTCTCTCTATCTCTCTCTCTCTCTCTCTCTCTCTCTCTCTCTCTCTCTCTCTCTCTCTCTCTCTCTCTCTCTCTCTCTCTCTCTCTCTCTCTGTAGTTTAAGTCTTCTCTCCTGTATTCTGTTCTACTATATTCTCTCCATCATCATCTCTCTCCCCTCCCTCTCTCTCTCTCTCTCTCTCTCTCTCTCTCTCTCTCTCTCTTCCCTCCCTTTCTTCCTGCTATCACAGGCCTCAGGGGAATAGTGAACATGTTGCTATTTTAACCTGCCACTTGATCATGTGACTATGATGTGTGGTTGACAGCGAGGGTTCCTGAACACAAGTAATACCTCCAGCACTGTGTGTGTGTGCGAGCCTGCCTGCCTGCTTGTGTGTTCGAGCCTGTGTGTGTGTGTGTGTGTGTGTGTGTGTGTGTGTGTGTGTGTGTGTGTGTGTGTGCGAGCCTGCCTGCCTGCCTGCGTATGTGTTCGAGTGTGTGTGTGTGTTTGTGCATGCGCTATATCCCAGTGGGCAAACCTTTGCATTGATCCAGGGACAACCGGCTTACACAACACACCTGGAATAAGATCACCCTCTCTATCCATCTCTATCTATCTCTCTCTCTCCCTCTCTCTATCTCTCTCTCCCTCTCCCCTCTCACTATCCATCTCTCACTATCCATCTCTCTCTCTCCCTCTCTCTATCTCTCTCTCCCTCTCCCCTCTCACTATCCATCTCTCACTATCCATCTCTCTCTATCCATCTCTCACTATCCATCTCTCTCTATCCATCTCTCACTATCCATCTCTCTCTATCCATCTCTCACTATCCATCTCTCTCTATCCATCTCTCTCTATCCATCTCTCACTATCCATCTCTCTCTATCCATCTCTCTCTATCCCCTCTCTCTATCCATCTCTCTATCCATCTCTCTCTATCCATCTCTCTATCCATCTCTCTCTCTCCCTCTCTCTATCTCTCTCTCCCTATCCCCTCTCTCTAACCATCTCTCTCTATCCATCTCTCACTATCCATCTCTCTCTATCCATCTCTCTCTATCCCCTCTCTCTATCCATCTCTCACTATCCATCTCTCTCTATCCATCTCTCACTATCCATCTCTCTCTATCCGTCTCTCTCTCTCCCTCTCTCTCTATCCGTCCCTCTATCAATCTCTCTCTACCCATCTCTCTCTATCCATCTCTCTCTATCCATCTCTCCCTCTATCTCCCTCTCCCTTTCCCCTCTCTCTATCCATCTCTCACTATCCATCTCTCTCTATCTCCCTCTTCCTTTCCCCTCTCTCTATTCATCTCTCACTATCCATCTCTCTCTATCCATCTCTCTCTATCCATCTCTCTCTATCCCTCTCCCCTCTCTCTATCTATCTCTCTCTATCCATCTCTCTCTATCCATCTCTCACTATCCATCTCTCTCTATCTATCCATCTCTCTCTATCCATCTCTCTCTATCCGTCTCTCTCTATCCGTCCCTCTCTCTCCCTCTCTCTCTATCAATCTCTCTCTATCCATCTCTCTCTATCCATCTCTCTCTATCTCCCTCTCCCTTTCCCCTCTCTCTATCCATCTCTCACTATCCATCTCTCTCTCATCTCACTCTCTCTTTCCCTCTCTCTCTATTCATCTCTCTCTATCCATCTATCTCTATCCGCTCTCTCTATCCATCTCTCTCTATCCATCTCTATCTTTCGCTCTCTCTATCTATCTCTCTCTATCCATCTCTCTCTATCCATCTCTCACTATCCATCTCTCTCTATCCATCTCTCACTATCTATCTCTCTCTGTCCATCTCCCTCTATCCCCTCTCTCTATCCATCTCTCACTATCCATCTCTCTCTCTCTCTCTCTCTCTCTCCCTATCCATCTCTCTCTATCCATCTCTCTCTATCTCCCTCTCCCTTTCCCCTCTCTCTATCCATCTCTCACTATCCATCTCTCTCTATCTCACTCTCCCTTTCCCCTCTCTCTATTCATCTCTCTCTATCCATCTATCTCTATCCGTCTCTCTCTATCCATCTCTCTCTATCCATCTCTCTATCTTTCGCTCCCTCTCCCTCTCTATCTATCTCTCTCTATCCATCTCTCTCTATCCATCTCTCACTATCCATCTCTCTCTATCCATCTCTCACTATCTATCTCTCTCTGTCCATCTCCCTCTATCCCCTCTCTCTATCCATCTCTCACTATCCATCTCTCTCTCTCTCTCTCTCTCTCTCTCTCTCTCTCTCCATCTCTCTCTCCATCTCTCTCTATCCATCTCTCACTATCCATCTCTCACTATCCATCTCTCTCTATCCATCTCTCTCTATCCATATCTCTCTATCCATCTCTCTCTATATATCTATCTCTATCCATCTCTCTCTATCCATCTCTCGCTATTCATCTCACTATCCATCTCTCTCTATATATCTCTCTATCCATCTCTCTCTATCCATCTCTCGCTATCCATCTCTCTCTATCCATCTCTCTCTATATATCTATCTCTATCCGTCTCTCTCTATCCATCTCTCTCTATCCGTCTCTCTCTATCCGTCTCTCACTATCCATCTCTCTCTATCCATCTCTCTCTATCCGTCTCTATCTATCCATCTCTCACTATCCATCTCTCTCTATATATCTATCTCTATCCATCTCTCTCTATCCATCTCTCGCTATTCATCTCTCTATCCATCTCTCTCTATATATCTCTCTATCCATCTCTCTCTATCCATCGCTCTCTATCCATCTCTCGCTATCCGTCTCTCTCTATCCATCTCTCTCTATCCGTCTCTCTCTATCCGTCTCTCTCTATCCATCTCTCTCTATCCATCTCTCTCTATCCCCTCTCTCTATCCATCTCTCTATCCATCTCTCTCTATCCATCTCTCTATCCATCTCTCTCTCTCCCTCTCTCTATCTCTCTCTCCCTATCCCCTCTCTCTAACCATCTCTCTCTATCCATCTCTCACTATCCGTCTCTCTCTATCCATCTCTCTCTATCCATCTCTCTCTATCCCCTCTCTCTATCCATCTCTCACTATCCATCTCTCTCTATCCATCTCTCACTATCCATCTCTCTCTATCCGTCTCTCTCTCTCCCTCTCTCTCTATCCGTCTCTCTCTATCCGTCTCTCTATCAATCTCTCTCTATCCATCTCTCTCTATCCATCTCTCTCTATCCATCTCTCTCTCTCCCTCTATCTATCTCTCACTATCCATCTCTCTCTATCCATCTCTCTCTATCTCCCTCTCCCTTTCCCCTCTCTCTATTCATCTCTCACTATCCATCTCTCTCTATCCATCTCTCTCTATCCATCTCTCTCTCTCCCTCTCTCTATCTTTCGCTCCCTCTCCCCTCTCTCTATCTGTCTCTCTCTCTCCCTCTCTTTCTATCCGTCTCTCTCTATCCGTCTCTCTATCAATCTCTCTCTATCCATCTCTCTCTATCCATCTCTCTCTATCCATCTCTTACTCTCCCTCTATCCATCTCTCTCTATCCATCTCTCTCTATCTCCCTCTCCCTTTCCCCTCTCTCTATTCATCTCTCTCTATCTATCTCTCTCTATCCATCTCTCTCTATCCATCTCTCACTATCCATCTCTCTCTATCTATCCATCTCTCTCTATCCATCTCTCTCTATCCGTCTCTCTCTATCCGTCTCTCTCTCTCCCTCTCTCTCTATCAATCTCTCTCTATATATCTCTCTATCCATCTCTCTCTATCCATCTCTCGCTATTCATCTCTCTATCCATCTCTCTCTATCCATCTCTCTCTATCCATCTCTCTCTATCCATCTCTCTCTATATATCTCTCTATCCGTCTCTCTCTATCCGTCTCTCTCTATCCATCTCTCTCTATCTATCTCTCACTATCCATCTCTCTCTATCCCCTCTCTCTATCCATCTCTCTATCCATCTCTCTCTATCCATCTCTCTCTCTCCCTCTATCTCTCTCTCCCTATCCCCTCTCTCTAACCATCTATCTCTATCCATCTCTCTCTATCCATCTCTCTCTATCCATCTCTCACTATCCATCTCTCTCTATCCATCTCTCTCTATCCATCTCTCTCTATCCCCTCTCTCTATCCATCTCTCACTATCCATCTCTCTCTATCCATCTCTCACTATCCATCTCTCTCTATCCGTCTCTCTCTCTCCCTCTCTCTCTATCCGTCTCTCTCTATCCGTCCCTCTATCAATCTCTATCCATCTCTCTCTATCCATCTCTCTCTCTCCCTCTATCTCCCTCTCCCTTTCACCTCTCTCTATCCATCTCTCACTATCCATCTCTCTCTATCCATCTCTCTCTATCTCCCTCTCCCTTTCCCCTCTCTCTATTAGTCTCTCTCTATCCATCTCTCTCTATCCATCTCTCTCACTCCCTCTCTCTATCTTTCGCTCCCTCTCCCCTCTCTCTATCTATCTCTCTCTATCCATCTCTCTCTATCCATCTCTCACTATCCATCTCTCTCTATCTATCCATCTCTCTCTATCTCTCCATCTCTCTCTATCCATCTCTCTCTATCCGTCTCTCTCTATACGTCTCTCCCTCTCTCTCTATCAATCTCTCTCTATCCATCTCTCTCTATCCATCTCTCTCTATCTCCCTCTCCCTTTCCCCTCTCTCTATCCATCTCTCACTATCCATCTCTCTCTATCTCACTCTCCCTTTCCCCTCTCTCTATTCATCTCTCTCTATCCATCTATCTCTATCCGTCTCTCTCTATCCATCTCTCTCTATCCATCTCTCTCTATCCATCTCTCTCACTCCCTCTCTCTATCTTTCGCTCCCTCTCCCCTCTCTCTATCTATCTCTCTCTATCCATCTCTCTCTATCCATCTCTCACTATCCATCTCTCTCTATCCATCTCTCACTATCCATCTCTCTCTGTCCATCTCCCTCTATCCCCTCTCTCTATCCATCTCTCACTATCCATCTCTCTCTCTCTCTCTCTCTCTCTCTCTCCATCTCTCTCTAACCATCTCTCACTATCCATCTCTCACTATCCATCTCTCTCTATCCATCTCTCTCTATCCATCTCTCTCTATCCATCTCTCTATCCATCTCTCTCTATATATCTATCTCTATCCATCTCTCTCTATCCATCTCTCGCTATTCATCTCTCTTTCCATCTCTCTCTATATCTCTCTCTATCCATCTCTCTCTATCCATCTCTCTCTATCCATCTCTCGCTCTCCATCTCTCTCTATCCATCTCTCTCTATATATCTATCACTATCCGTCTCTCTCTATCCATCTCTCTCTATCCGTCTCTCTCTATCCGTCTCTCGCTATCCATCTCTCTCTATCCATCTCTCTCTATCCATCTCTATCTATCCATCTCTCACTATCCATCTCTCTCTATATATCTATCTCTATCCATCTCTCTCTATCCATCTCTCGCTATTCATCTCTCTATCCATCTCTCTCTATATATCTCTCTATCCATCTCTCTCTATCCATCTCTCTCTATCCATCTCTCTCTATATATCTCTATCCATCTCTCTCTATCCATCTCTCTCTATCCATCTCTCTCTATCCATCTCTCTCTATCCATCTCTCGCTATCCATCTCTCTCTATCCATCTCTCTCTCCCTATCCCCTCTCTCTAACCATCTCTCTCTATCCATCTCTCTCTATCCATCTCTCTATCCATCTCTCTCTATCCATCTCTCTCTCTCCCTCTATCTCCCTCTCCCTTTCCCCTCTCTCTATCCATCTCTCACTATCCATCTCTCTCTATCCATCTCTCTCTATCCATCTCTCTCTATCCATCTCTCTCCCTCTCTCTATCTTTCGCTCTCTATCCGTCTCTCTCTCTCCCTCTCTCTCTATCAATCTCTCTCTATATATCTCTCTATCCATCTCTCTCTATCCATCTCTTGCTATTCATCTCTCTCTATCCATCTCTCTCTATCCATCTCTCTCTATCCATCTCTCGCTATCCATCTCTCTCTATCCATCTCTCTCTATATATCTCTCTATCCGTCTCTCTCTATCCGTCTCTCTCTATCCATCTCTCTCTATCTATCTCTCACTATCCATCTCTCTCTATCCCCTCTCTCTATCCATCTCTCTATCCATCTCTCTCTATCCATCTCTCTCTCTCCCTCTATCTCTCTCTCCCTATCCCCTCTCTCTAACCATCTATCTCTATCCATCTCTCTATCCATCTCTCTCTATCCATCTCTCACTATCCATCTCTCTCTCATCCATCTCTCTCTATCCATCTCTCTCTATCCCCTCTCTCTATCCATCTCTCACTATCCATCTCTCTCTATCCATCTCTCACTATCCATCTCTCTCTATCCGTCTCTCTCTCTCCCTCTCTCTCTATCCGTCTCTCTCTATCCGTCTCTCTATCAATCTCTATCCATCTCTCTCTATCCATCTCTCTCTATCCATCTCTCTCTCTCCCTCTATCTCCCTCTCCCTTTCACCTCTCTCTATCCATCTCTCACTATCCATCTCTCTCTATCCGTCTCTCTCTATCTCCCTCTCCCTTTCCCCTCTCTCTATTAGTCTCTCACTATCCATCTCTCTCTATCCATCTCTCTCTATCCATCTCTCACTCTCTCTCTATCTTTCGCCCCTCTCCCTCTCTCTATCTATCTCTCTCTATCCATCTCTCTATCCATCTCTCACTATCCATCTCTCTCTATCTATCCATCTCTCTATCTCTCCATCTCTCTCTATCCATCTCTCTCTATCCGTCTCTCTCTATACGTCTCTCCCTCTCTCTCTATCAATCTCTCTCTATCCATCTCTCTCTATCCATCTCTCTCTATCCATCTCTCTCTATCCATCTCTCACTATCCATCTCTCTCTATCCATCTCTCTCTATCCATCTCTCTCTATCCATCTCTCTCCCTCTCTCTATCTTTCGCTCTCTATCCGTCTCTCTCTCTCCCTCTCTCTCTATCAATCTCTCTCTATATATCTCTATCCATCTCTCTCTATCCATCTCTTTGCTATTCATCTCTATCCATCTCTCTCTATCCATCTCTCTCTATCCATCTCTCTCTATCCATCTCTCGCTATCCATCTCTCTCTATCCATCTCTCTCTATATATCTCTCTATCCGTCTCTCTCTATCCGTCTCTCTCTATCCATCTCTCTCTATCTATCTCTCACTATCCATCTCTCTCTATCCCCTCTCTCTATCCATCTCTCTATCCATCTCTCTCTATCCATCTCTCTCTCTCCCTCTATCTCTCTCTCCCTATCCCCTCTCTCTAACCATCTATCTCTATCCATCTCTCTCTATCCATCTCTCTCTATCCATCTCTCACTATCCATCTCTCTCTATCCATCTCTCTCTATCCATCTCTCACTATCCATCTCTCTCTATCCATCTCTCTCTATCCATCTCTCTCTATCCATCTCTCACTATCCATCTCTCTCTATCCGTCTCTCTCTCTCCCTCTCTCTCTATCCGTCTCTCTCTATCCGTCTCTCTATCAATCTCTATCCATCTCTCTCTATCCATCTCTCTCTATCCATCTCTCTCTCTCCCTCTATCTCCCTCTCCCTTTCCCCTCTCTCTATCCATCTCTCACTATCCATCTCTCTCTATCCATCTCTCTCTATCCATCTCTCTCTATCCATCTCTCTCCCTCTCTCTATCTTTCGCTCTCTATCCGTCTCTCTCTCTCCCTCTCTCTCTATCAATCTCTCTCTGTATATCTCTCTATCCATCTCTTGCTATTCATCTCTCTATCCATCTCTCTCTATCCATCTCTCTCTATCCATCTCTCTCTATCCATCTCTCGCTATCCATCTCTCTCTATCCATCTCTCTCTATATATCTCTCTATCCGTCTCTCTCTATCCGTCTCTCTCTATCCATCTCTCTCTATCTATCTCTCACTATCCATCTCTCTCTATCCCCTCTCTCTATCCATCTCTCTATCCATCTCTCTCTATCCATCTCTCTCTCTCCCTCTATCTCTCTCTCCCTATCCCCTCTCTCTAACCATCTATCTCTATCCATCTCTCTCTATCCATCTCTCTCTATCCATCTCTCTCTCTCCCTCTATCTCCCTCTCCCTTTCACCTCTCTCTATCCATCTCTCACTATCCATCTCTCTCTATCCATCTCTCTCTATCCATCTCTCTCTATCTCCCTCTCCCTTTCCCCTCTCTCTATTAGTCTCTCACTATCCATCTCTCTCTATCCATCTCTCTCTATCCATCTCTCTCACTCCCTCTCTCTATCTTTCGCTCCCTCTCCCCTCTCTCTATCTATCTCTCTCTATCCATCTCTCTCTATCCATCTCTCACTATCCATCTTTCTCTATCTATCCATCTCTCTCTATCTCTCCATCTCTCTCTATCCATCTCTCTCTATCCGTCTCTCTCTATACGTCTCTCCCTCTCTCTCTATCAATCTCTCTCTATCCATCTCTCTCTATCCATCTCTCTCTATCTCCCTCTCCCTTTCCCCTCTCTCTATCCATCTCTCACTATCCATCTCTCTCTATCTCACTCTCCCTTTCCCCTCTCTCTATTCATCTCTCTCTATCCATCTATCTCTATCCGTCTCTCTCTATCCATCTCTCTCTATCCATCTCTCTCTATCCATCTCTCTCACTCCCTCTCTCTATCTTTCGCTCCCTCTCCCCTCTCTCTATCTATCTCTCTCTATCCATCTCTCTCTATCCATCTCTCACTATCCATCTCTCTCTATCCATCTCTCACTATCCATCTCTCTCTGTCCATCTCCCTCTATCCCCTCTCTCTATCCATCTCTCACTATCCATCTCTCTCTCTCTCTCTCTCCATCTCTCTCTAACCATCTCTCACTATCCATCTCTCACTATCCATCTCTCTCTATCCATCTCTCTCTATCCATCTCTCTCTATCCATCTCTCTATCCATCTCTCTCTATATATCTATCTCTATCCATCTCTCTCTATCCATCTCTCGCTATTCATCTCTCTTTCCATCTCTCTCTATATCTCTCTCTATCCATCTCTCTCTATCCATCTCTCTCTATCCATCTCTCGCTCTCCATCTCTCTCTATCCATCTCTCTCTATATATCTATCACTATCCGTCTCTCTCTATCCATCTCTCTCTATCCGTCTCTCTCTATCCGTCTCTCGCTATCCATCTCTCTCTATCCATCTCTCTCTATCCATCTCTATCTATCCATCTCTCACTATCCATCTCTCTCTATATATCTATCTCTATCCATCTCTCTCTATCCATCTCTCGCTATTCATCTCTCTATCCATCTCTCTCTATATATCTCTCTATCCATCTCTCTCTATCCATCTCTCTCTATCCATCTCTCTCTATATATCTCTCTATCCATCTCTCTCTATCCATCTCTCTCTATCCATCTCTCTCTATCCATCTCTCTCTATCCATCTCTCGCTATCCATCTCTCTCTATCCATCTCTCTCTCCCTATCCCCTCTCTCTAACCATCTCTCTCTATCCATCTCTCTCTATCCATCTCTCTATCCATCTCTCTCTATCCATCTCTCTCTCCCTCTATCTCCCTCTCCTTTCCCTCTCTCTATCCATCTCTCACTATCCATCTCTCTCTATCCATCTCCTCTCTATCCATCTCTCTCTATCCATCTCTCTCCTCTCTCTATCTTTCGCTTCTCTATCCGCCTCTCTCTCTCTCTCTCTCTATCAATCTCTCTATATATCTCTCTATCCATCTCTCTCTATCCATCTCTTGCTATTCATCTCTCTATCCATCTCTCTCTATCCATCTCTCTCTATCCATCTCTCTCTATCCATCTCTCGCTATCCATCTCTCTCTATCCATCTCTCTCTATATATCTCTCTATCCGTCTCTCTCTATCCGTCTCTCTCTATCCATCTCTCTCTATCTATCTCTCACTATCCATCTCTCTCTATCCCCTCTCTCTATCCATCTCTCTATCCATCTCTCTCTATCCATCTCTCTCTCTCCATCTCTCTCTCCTATCCCCTCTCTCTAACCATCTATCTCTATCCATCTCTCTCTATCCATCTCTCTCTCATCCATCTCTCACTATCCATCTCTCTCTATCCATCTCTCTCTATCCATCTCTCTCTATCCCCTCTCTCTATCCATCTCTCACTATCCATCTCTCTCATCCATCTCTCACTATCCATCTCTCTCTATCCGTCTCTCTCTCTCCCTCTCTCTCTATCCGTCTCTCTCTATCCGTCCCTCTATCAATCTCTATCCATCTCTCTCTATCCATCTCTCTCTATCCATCTCTCTCTCTCCCTCTATCTCCCTCTCCCTTTCACCTCTCTCTATCCATCTCTCACTATCCATCTCTCTCTATCCGTCTCTCTCTATCTCCCTCTCCCTTTCCCCTCTCTCTATTAGTCTCTCACTATCCATCTCTCTCTATCCATCTCTCTCTATCCATCTCTCTCACTCCCTCTCTCTATCTTTCGCTCCCTCTCCCCTCTCTCTATCTATCTCTCTCTATCCATCTCTCTCTATCCATCTCTCACTATCCATCTCTCTCTATCTATCCATCTCTCTCTATCTCTCCATCTCTCTCTATCCATCTCTCTCTATCCGTCTCTCTCTATACGTCTCTCCCTCTCTCTCTATCAATCTCTCTCTATCCATCTCTCTCTATCCATCTCTCTCTATCTCCCTCTCCCTTTCCCCTCTCTCTATCCATCTCTCACTATCCATCTCTCTCTATCCATCTCTCTCTATCCATCTCTCTCTATCCATCTCTCTCCCTCTCTCTATCTTTCGCTCTCTATCCGTCTCTCTCTCTCCCTCTCTCTCTATCAATCTCTCTCTATATATCTCTCTATCCATCTCTCTCTATCCATCTCTTGCTATTCATCTCTCTATCCATCTCTCTCTATCCATCTCTCTCTATCCATCTCTCTCTATCCATCTCTCGCTATCCATCTCTCTCTATCCATCTCTCTCTATATATCTCTATCCGTCTCTCTCTATCCGCTCTCTCTCTATCCATCTCTCTATCTATCTCTCACTATCCATCTCTCTCTATCCCCTCTCTCTATCCATCTCTCTATCCATCTCTCTCTATCCATCTCTCTCTCTCCCTCTATCTCTCTCTCCCTATCCCCTCTCTCTAACCATCTATCTCTATCCATCTCTCTCTATCCATCTCTCTCTATCCATCTCTCACTATCCATCTCTCTCTATCCATCTCTCTCTATCCATCTCTCACTATCCATCTCTCTCTATCCATCTCTCTCTATCCATCTCTCTCTATCCATCTCTCACTATCCATCTCTCTCTATCCGTCTCTCTCTCTCCCTCTCTCTCTATCCGTCTCTCTCTATCCGTCCCTCTATCAATCTCTATCCATCTCTCTCTATCCATCTCTCTCTATCCATCTCTCTCTCTCCCTCTATCTCCCTCTCCCTTTCCCCTCTCTCTATCCATCTCTCACTATCCATCTCTCTCTATCCATCTCTCTCTATCCATCTCTCTCTATCCATCTCTCTCCCTCTCTCTATCTTTCGCTCTCTATCCGTCTCTCTCTCTCCCTCTCTCTCTATCAATCTCTCTCTATATATCTCTCTATCCATCTCTCTCTCTCCATCTCTTGCTATTCATCTCTCTATCCATCTCTCTCTATCCATCTCTCTCTATCCATCTCTCTCTATCCATCTCTCGCTATCCATCTCTCTCTATCCATCTCTCTCTATATATCTCTCTATCCGTCTCTCTCTATCTGTCTCTCTCTATCCATCTCTCTCTATCTATCTCTCACTATCCATCTCTCTCTATCCCCTCTCTCTATCCATCTCTCTATCCATCTCTCTCTATCCATCTCTCTCTCTCCCTCTATCTCTCTCTCCCTATCCCCTCTCTCTAACCATCTATCTCTATCCATCTCTCTCTATCCATCTCTCTCTATCCATCTCTCACTATCCATCTCTCTCTATCCATCTCTCTCTATCCATCTCTCTCTATCCCCTCTCTCTATCCATCTCTCACTATCCATCTCTCTCTATCCATCTCTCACTATCCATCTCTCTCTATCCGTCTCTCTCTCTCCCTCTCTCTCTATCCGTCTCTCTCTATCCGTCTCTCTATCAATCTCTATCCATCTCTCTCTATCCATCTCTCTCTATCCATCTCTCTCTCTCCCTCTATCTCCCTCTCCCTTTCACCTCTCTCTATCCATCTCTCACTATCCATCTCTCTCTATCCGTCTCTCTCTATCTCCCTCTCCCTTTCCCCTCTCTCTATTAGTCTCTCACTATCCATCTCTCTCTATCCATCTCTCTCTATCCATCTCTCTCACTCCCTCTCTCTATCTTTCGCTCCCTCTCCCCTCTCTCTATCTATCTCTCTCTATCCATCTCTCTCTATCCATCTCTCACTATCCATCTCTCTCTATCTATCCATCTCTCTCTATCTCTCCATCTCTCTCTATCCATCTCTCTCTATCTGTCTCTCTCTATACGTCTCTCCCTCTCTCTCTCTCTCTCTCTCTCTATCCATCTCTCTCTATCCATCTCTCTCTATCTCCCTCTCCCTTTCCCCTCTCTCTATCCATCTCTCACTATCCATCTCTCTCTATCTCACTCTCCCTTTCCCCTCTCTCTATTCATCTCTCTCTATCCATCTATCTCTATCCGTCTCTCTCTATCCATCTCTCTCTATCCATCTCTCTCCCTCTCTCTATCTTTCGCTCCCTCTCCCCTCTCTCTATCTATCTCTCTCTATCCATCTCTCTCTATCCATCTCTCACTATCCATCTCTCTCTATCCATCTCTCACTATCCATCTCTCTCTGTCCATCTCCCTCTATCCCCTCTCTCTATCCATCTCTCACTATCCATCTCTCTCTCTCTCTCTCTCTCTCCATCTCTCTCTAACCATCTCTCACTATCCATCTCTCACTATCCATCTCTCTCTATCCATCTCTCTCTATCCATCTCTCTCTATCCATCTCTCTATCCATCTCTCTCTATATATCTATCTCTATCCATCTCTCTCTATCCATCTCTCGCTATTCATCTCTCTTTCCATCTCTCTCTATATCTCTCTCTATCCATCTCTCTCTATCCATCTCTCTCTATCCATCTCTCGCTCTCCATCTCTCTCTATCCATCTCTCTCTATATATCTATCACTATCCGTCTCTCTCTATCCATCTCTCTCTATCCGTCTCTCTCTATCCGTCTCTCGCTATCCATCTCTCTCTATCCATCTTTATCTATCCATCTCTCACTATCCATCTCTCTCTATATATCTATCTCTATCCATCTCTCTCTATTCATCTCTCGCTATTCATCTCTCTATCCATCTCTCTCTCCCTATCCCCTCTCTCTAACCATCTCTCTCTATCCATCTCTCTCTATCCATCTCTCTATCCATCTCTCTCTATCCATCTCTCTCTCTCCCTCTATCTCCCTCTCCCTTTCCCCTCTCTCTATCCATCTCTCACTATCCACCTCTCTCTATCCATCTCTCTCTATCTCCCTCTCCCATTCCCCTCTCTCTATTCATCTCTCACTATCCATCTCTCTCTATCCATCTCTCTCTATCTTTCGCTCCCTCTCCCCTCTCTCTATCTATCTCTCTCTATCCATCTCTCTCTATCCATCTCTCACTATCCATCTCTCACTATCCATCTCTCTCTATCTATCCATCTCTCTCTATCCATCTCTCTCTATCCATCTCTCTCTATCCGTCCCTCTCTCTCCCTCTCTCTCTATCAATCTCTCTCTATCCATCTCTCTCTATCCATCTCTCTCTATCCATCTCTCTCTATCTCCCTCTCCCTTTCCCCTCTCTCTATCCATCTCTCACTATCCATCTCTCTCTATCTCACTCTCCCTTTCCCCTCTCTCTATTCATCTCTCTCTATCCATCTATCTCTATCCGTCTCTCTCTATCCATCTCTCTCTATCCATCTCTCTCCCTCTCTCTATCTTTCGCTCCCTCTCCCCTCTCTCTATCTATCTCTCTCTATCCATCTCTCTCTATCCATCTCTCACTATCCATCTCTCTCTATCCATCTCTCGCTATCCCCTCCCTCTATCCATCTCTCGCTATCCCCTCCCTCTATCCATCTCTCACTATCCATCTCTCTCTATATATCTATCTCTATCCATCTCTCTCTATCCATCTCTCGCTATTCATCTCTCTATCCATCTCTCTCTATATATCTCTCTATCCATCTCTCGCTATTCATCTCTCTATCCATCTCTCTCTATATATCTCTTTATCCATCTCTCTCTATCCATCTCTCGCTATCCATCTCTCTCTATCCATCTCTCTCTATATATCTATCTCTATCCGTCTCTCTCTATCCATCTCTCTCTATCCGTCTCTCTCTATCCGTCTCTCACTATCCATCTCTCTCTATCCATCTCTCTCTATCCATCTCTCTCTATCCATCTCTCACTATCCATCTCTCTCTATATATCTATCTCTATCCATCTCTCGCTATTCATCTCTCTATCCATCTCTCTCTATATATCTCTCTATCCATCTCTCTCTATCCATCTCTCTCTATCCATCTCTCGCTATCCATCTCTCTCTATCCATCTCTCTCTATATATCTATCTCTATCCGTCTCTCTCTATCCGTCTCTCTCTATCCGTCTCTCACTATCCATCTCTCTCTATCCATCTCTCTCTATCCATCTCTCTCTCTCCCTCTCTTACACAAGGCAGCCATCTTGACATAGATTCTGTCTGTTACAGTGCCTCTAACACTTCAGTGTATCATCACTGACTCTACCCTTCTGTCTTTTGTGCTGTGTCGCTGTCAAGACATTACTGACAAACCTTGTTTCTATTTAATACATTTACCATCAGAAGAAGAGAAAGAAAGACAAGCAAGAGAGAAACAATAGAGAGAGAGATGAGAGAGAGAGACAAGAGAGAGAAAGAAAACTCTCACCTGAGTTGAATGAGAGTTCCCTTATTCTCTTATTATTATGGGGCGGCAGGTAGCCTAGTGGTTAGAGCGTTGGACTTGTAACCGAATCCCCGAGCTGACAAGGCCCCCCCACCCCGGGCGCCGAAGACGTGGATGTCGATTAAGGCAGCCCCCCGCACCTCTCTGATTCAGAGGGGTTGGGCTAAATGCCCACTGGGCACAAACTGGTTGAATAAAAGTTGTTTTCACGTTATTTCAACCAACAAAGATCTATGTGATGATGTTGAATCAAAGTGGAAAACTGATTGGATTTGAAAAAAAGTAATCAACGTAAGGCCATTCCGTCTATTTTTCACCCAACTTTTAATCCAATGACATGGTGAAATTGTGTTATTAATTTCACAACTCAACCAAATGTAAATCTAGACTAGACGTTGAACTGATGTCTGTTCCCAGTGGGAAGGCATCTTAATACATACAGAAGGAGTTGAACTCAACACTGACAAAGGGAACAAAACAACAAAGTAGATGATTTTCTCTCTACCTCTGCATTACGGTAATGGCTGTGTTATTTGACTGGTTTGACTAAATGCGCTTGTGCAGTCTGTGTAATGGGCTTTACAGCATAACAGTGAGAGAAAGAAGAATTGTTTATCGTTGTCCTTTTTGTTGCTTCTGTTGTGTTTCTCAGGCATTGAGAGGAAGTTGACCTCTTGTGTGTGTACTTAGCACCTTGTGTGTAATGGCATTTGGTGGCGTCATGCTCTCGTGTTTATGTGAGAACGCTGTGTTCGATCACTGTCGGAAGCTGTAAGTGCTGATTGTTTGTGTGTTAGACGTAAGCATGTGCACACACACACACACACACTCACACACACACATTCACACACACACATATTCACACACCCACACGCTCACCTTCCAAGAATATAGTAAAGAAGTCACGGAAACTGGAGAGAGGGATGGAGGGAGGGAGGGAGGGAGGGATGAGAGAGGGAGGGATGGATAGAGGAATGAGAGAGGGAGGGATGAGAGATAGAGTGATGGATGGATAGAGGGATGAGAGATAGAGGGATGAGAGAGAGAGGGATGGATGGATGGAGGGATGAGAGGGGGATGGATGGATAGAGAGATGAGAGGGGATGGATGGATAGAGGGATGAGATAGGGAGGGATGGATAGAGGGATGAGAGAGGCATGATGGATAGAGGGATGAGAGGGGGATGGATGGATAGAAGGATGAGAGAGGGATGGATGATAGAGGGATGAGAGGGGGGTGGCTGGATAGAGGGATGAGATAGGGAGGGATGGATAGAGGGATGAGAGAGGCATGATGGATAGAGGGATGAGAGGGGGATGGATGGATAGAAGGATGAGAGAGGGATGGATGAGAGAGGGAAAGAGGTTGACACACACAGAGAACTGTGCCTGCTCTCCTCCTGTCCTCTCCTCTTCCACCTTGTTCGTAAAATCCCTTTCTGGAACTGACAGCACACACCACAGGGTGGTAACCTGCCGCCAACATAACCGCCTCTCCCCTAGGGCTGCCCAACACATCCGGAGCACTGTCAAGGCATGCATGGTGCCAGTGCAGAACACACTCCCTCTTCAAAACCCCCTGGCTTGCATGTCGTTGGCAGTCACTTCCAGAAACATGGAGGTACCCACAGGAAATGCCCATAGAGAGAGAGAACCCCTCCACACACACACACACACACACACACACATGCACACACACACTTTCATACCCTTTCTCTCCCCGATAGCGACAGAACACAGCCAAGACATCTTGTTCTTCTTCCCATCCAGTTCTGCTCTTCACCACACACTGTCCTTACCCTCCTCACACTTGTTCCATCCCACCAGTCTTCCACCCTAACCCCCCTCCTTGCATGTCTTTGCAGTCATTCCTGGGGATGTAGAGGTTCCCATCGGTACCTAAACCCCCATCCTACCCCCCTACCCACCCTATCGGGAAATACTGGAACGGCTCAGGGTGGCAGAGGCTGGCGTGTTGCTACCTCTGGCACAATTCACTGTCTCTGTTTTTTACCACCCAACGTTTTACTCAGCCATGTCTATGCCATCAGTCACTTTCAGCTGGCATTGATGCAAGGACATTTCCCTCGTCTGTCTGTGTGAAATAGGAAGTCCGTGTTTACTCAGAGACGTCCAGATCATAATTAAAAGGACATGAATTTGACAAAGGACCCATTTATATGTATTGTATTAGCAGATGTGCTAGCCTGGAGGTCAGTGTCTCGGCATGCACTGTGTGCTAATGGAGCTAGCCATGCTATCAGAATCAGTGATGAAGCATCTGGCCTTCTCAGAGACAGACGGATAGAGCATGAGATTGGGGCCTGGTTCCAATTCTGTAGATACGTGGCTGTCCTTCCTTCCTTGAAGTAGCTCATGTCATGTGACATGGATACTTTTATTCCTAGTTGATTATGTGATTTTGCAGGTGTCCTGATGCTATTGGAGGGTTAGACAGGTGTCCTGATGCTATGAGAGGTTAGATAGTACAGGTGTCCTGATGCTATTGGAGGGTTAGACAGGTGTCCTGATGCTATGAGAGGTTAGATAGTACAGGTGTCCTGATGCTATTGGAGGGTTAGACAGGTGTCCTGATGCTATGAGAGGTTAGATAGTACAGGTGTCCTGATGCTATTGGAGGGTTAGACAGGTGTCCTGATACTATGAGAGGTTAGATAGTACAGGTGTCCTGATGCTATTGGAGGGTTAGACAGGTGTCCTGATACTATGAGAGGTTAGATAGTACAGGTGTCCTGATGCTATTGGAGGGTTAGACAGGTGTCCTGATGCTATGAGAGGTTAGATAGTACAGGTGTCCTGATGCTATTGGAGGGTTAGACAGGTATCCTGATGCTATGAGAGGTTAGATAGTACAGGTGTCCTGATGCTATTGGAGGGTTAGACAGGTGTCCTGATGCTATTGGAGGGTTAGACAGGTGTCCTGATGCTATTGGAGGGTTAGACAGGTGTCCTGATGCTATGAGAGGTTAGATAGTACAGGTGTCCTGATGCTATTGGAGGGTTAGACAGGTGTCCTGATGCTATGAGAGGTTAGATAGTACAGGTGTCCTGATGCTATTGGAGGGTTAGACAGGTGTCCTGGTGCTATTGGAGGGTTAGACAGGTGTCCTGATGCTATTGGAGGGTTAGACAGGTGTCCTGATGCTATGAGAGGTTAGATAGTACAGGTGTCCTGATGCTATGAGAGGTTAGATAGTACAGGTGTCCTGGAAAACCTTGTATCTCCATCTTTGCTGATCCTTCTTCTTCTTAACATAAACTGAGAGTAGTTATGAGGTCCCAGGACGCCAACGATAAATTGCACACAGAATGATAATATTCATGAAATGTAAGCACAGCCGTCAAATTCCAGCAAATTTTTGGCTCCCTAACAGAAAACAGTTAAGCACAGAATGAAGTGCCATAGGTGATAGTTACCTAAGTTACCTTACGTTGGTGGCACAGTTTTAGGAATAACTCTCATCGTGTTTTTTCATTTAGATGTTTTCCATTGTATTTGTATTGAGGTAGCAACAGGCTATGATATTAATTGAGCATTGGTTGACACTGGCCCAGCATTAAGCTCACTGGCTGGCATTTACATAAATAGTAACATCTACAGACCAGTCTGTTGCCACGGCAACACCAGGTGATTCTCCACGGCAACCTCCTTCCACACTGCAGCTTTGTCATGATCCTCCCCACCCTTGGATTAAGGCCCCGCACCTCTTCTCCCCTGCATTGATCTTAGTTTGACAGGAGTAACAGAAATTGTATTTGGACAACACACACTTACACACACTTATTTGGACAACACACACATATCCACACAAACACACACAAAGACACACAAACACACACATGCACACACACACAGAAACATGACACTTGTACCTCTCACACACCTTTGCAGAGCTCCTACACACACACACACACAACCCGTATCTAATCTGTTCCCCCTGTCACAGCAGCCAGACGCACACACACACACACACACACACACACACACACACACACACACACGAAAGCTTGGTGGTGGCTCTGCAGATTGTCCTTGGTGTAATAGCAGCCCTATGGTAGATAGTACTGTATCAGTGAGCTCCTCTATAAACGTATCCCTTATTGTCTTCTAGCAGTGCTCCTGGAGTTGGGTTCACATCCATGTCTGTTTATGTGTGTATGTGAGAGTGTAGGCCTAATATCCATGTACGGACAGGCTAATGGAATCGGGGAGCGGTAGGGAGAGTATAGTATTGTCACTGCTAATAGACTTAGGAGTTTATCATGCTTTTCATCGCCGGAGAAGAGCGAAAAACATCACAGCCACAAACACACATTAAAGTCAAATTAGATAAGCGCTTCTGTGTCTGTCGCCACTGCTTTTACTGCCGGTAGCAGAGGAAAATAAGCCTTTATATTACCTATTAAAGCACACAGGGCCTGTTACACTCTCAACAATTTCCCAAGCTAAGCCTATGATTACAGACAAGTTTGTATGAGCTCTTGTTTCCTGGAAACCATCCATGGCAACGGCCACCCCATAATCCTCCAAAACAACATGGCCTCTCGTGTGTTTCGTTGTTGTTGTCTGGTTTTGTCTGTTTAACGCCAAAGCAACGAATTAAGGCCAATTTGTTGATATTTGTGAATGTTTCCACTCTCAATACCCGATGCTTCCGAATTGCCAAGGCCTATTTTCTCTGTGATTCCCTGACATTAAAGCCAACCGCGTCGACTGCCCCATGCCATTTGATATGCATATATTAGCCTTTACGTGATTGATTGAATTATTTCATTATTTGTGGATAATCTCCTAAAACTGCCTGCAGGTTGGCTGGATCGGAATTACTCGGAGGAGTATAGCTAATTACCTTACATTAGCATATGCAAATGAGGGATGTTATCTTGTGTACAAAATGTTGATTGTGGTAAACACTGAGCTAATGACTTTAGCTGTTTAAATGCTACTAATTGCATATTGTTTAAAGAGATGCGCATTCTTAGGGGGGGGAGGGGATTAAATAGTTCCTTCTTGGTTGTTGTTTAGCCTTTATGGTCAAACAGCCTCCGTCTTTGTTGAGGGGGACTAAAGATGTGTTCTGGACTTGAAACAAGGACCTATTCCCTGTATAGTGCACTACTTTTGACCAGAGCCCTATGGGACGCCCTATTGGCCCTGGTCGAAACAAGTGCACTAAATGGGGAATGGGGTGCCATTTAGGATGTAGGCTGGGTGCCAATGTGCTGGACAATGTGAAGTCATGGTTATTTTTTCCGATCTCTCTCTCTCTCCACTGTCATTCATCTTAACTATAGATCATCCAGTGTGTCTGTCTCCTCTGTCATTCATCTTAACTATATACCATCCAGTGTGTCTGTCTCCTCTGTCATTCATCTTAACTATACACCATCCAGTGTGTCTGTCTCCTCTGTCATTCATCTTAACTATATACCATCCAGTGTGTCTGTCTCCTCTGTCATTCATCTTAACTACAGTATATACCATCCAGTGTGTCTGTCTCCTCTGTCATTCATCTTAACTATATACCATCCAGTGTGTCTGTCTCTTCTGTCATTCATCTTAACTATACACCATCCAGTGTGTCTGTCTCCTCTGTCATTCATCTTAACTATATACCATCCAGTGTGTCTGTCTCCTCTGTCATTCATCTTAACTATACACCATCCAGTGTGTCTGTCTCCTCTGTCATTCATCTTAACTATATACCATCCAGTGTGTCTGTCTCCTCTGTCATTCATCTTAACTACAGTATATACCATCCAGTGTGTCTGTCTCCTCTGTCATTCATCTTAACTATACACCATCCAGTGTGTCTGTCTCCACTGTCATTCATCTTAACTATATACCATCCAGTGTGTCTGTCTCTTCTGTCATTCATCTTAACTATACACCATCCAGTGTGTCTGTCTCCTCTGTCATTCATCTTAACTATATACCATCCAGTGTGTCTGTCTCCTCTGTCATTCATCTTAACTATACACCGTCCAGTGTGTCTGTCTCCTCTGTCATTCATCTTAACTATATACCATCCAGTGTGTCTGTCTCCTCTGTCATTCATCTTAACTATACACCATCCAGTGTGTCTGTCTCCTCTGTCATTCATCTTAACTATATACCATCCAGTGTGTCTGTCTCCTCTGTCATTCATCTTAACTATATACCATCCAGTGTGTCGGTCTCCTCTGTCATTCATCTTAACTATACACCATCCAGTGTGTCTGTCTCCACTGTCATTCATCTTAACTATATACCATCCAGTGTGTCTGTCTCTTCTGTCATTCATCTTAACTATACACCATCCAGTGTGTCTGTCTCCTCTGTCATTCATCTTAACTATATACCATCCAGTGTGTCTGTCTCCTCTGTCATTCATCTTAACTATACACCATCCAGTGTGTCTGTCTCCTCTGTCATTCATCTTAACTATATACCATCCAGTGTGTCTGTCTCCTCTGTCATTCATCTTAACTATATACCATCCAGTGTGTCTGTCTCCTCTGTCATTCATCTTAACTATATACCATCCAGTGTGTCTGTCTCCTCTGTCATTCATCTTAACTATATACCATCCAGTGTGTCTGTCTCCTCTGTCATTCATCTTAACTATACACCATCCAGTGTGTCTGTCTCCTCTGTCATTCATCTTAACTATATACCATCCAGTGTGTCTGTCTCCTCTGTCATTCATCTTAACTATACACCATCCAGTGTGTCTGTCTCCTCTGTCATTCATCTTAACTATAGATCATCCAGTGTGTCTGTCTCCACTGTCATTCATCTTAACTATATACCATCCAGTGTGTCTGTCTCCTCTGTCATTCATCTTAACTATATACCATCCAGTGTGTCTGTCTCCTCTGTCATTCATCTTAACTATATACCATCCAGTGTGTCTGTCTCTTCTGCCATTCATCTTAACTATACACCATCCAGTGTGTCTGTCTCCTCTGCCATTCATCTTAACTATATACCATCCAGTGTGTCTGCCTCCTCTGTCATTCATCCTAACTATATACCATCCAGTGTGTCTGTCTCCTCTGTCATTCATCTTAACGATATACCATCCAGTGTGTCTGTCTCCTCTGTCATTCATCTTAACTACAGTGGGGCAAAAAAGTATTTAGTCAGCCACCAATTGTGCAAGTTCTCCAACTTAAAAAGATGAGAGAGGCCTGTAATTTTCATCATAGGTACACTTCAACTATGACAGACGAAATGAGAAAAGGAAATCGATTTTTAGGATTTTTAATTTATTTACTTGCAAATTATGGTGGAAAATAAGTATTTGGTCAATAAAAAAAGTTTCTCAATACTTTGTTATATACCCTTTGTTGGCAATGACAGAGGTCAAATGTTTTCTGTAAGTCTTCACAAGGTTTTCACACACTGTTGCTGGTATTTTGGCCCATTCCTCCATGCAGATCTCCTCTAGAGCAGTGATGTTTTGGGGCTGTCGCTGGGCAACACAGACTTTCAACTCCCTCCAAAGATTTTCTATGGGGTTGAGATCTGGAGACTGGCTAGGCCACTCCAGGACCTTGAAATGCTTCTTACGAAGCCACTCCTTCGTTGCCCGGGCGGTGTGTTTGGGATCATTGTCATGCTGAAAGACCCAGCCACGTTTCATCTTCAATGCCCTTGCTGATGGAAGGAGGTTTTCACTCAAAATCTCACGATACATGGCCCCATTCATTCTTTCCTTTACACGGATCAGTCGTCCTGGTCCCTTTGCAGAAAAACAGCCCCAAAGCATGATGTTTCCACCCCCATGCTTCACAGTAGGTATGGTGTTCTTTGGATGCAACTCAGCATTCTTTGTCCTCCAAACACGACGAGTTGAGTTTTTACCAAAAGGTTCTATTTTGGTTTCATCTGACCATATGACATTCTCCCAATCCTCATCTGGATCATCCAAATGCTCTCTAGCAAACTTCAGACGGGCCTGAACATGTACTGGCTTAAGCAGGGGGACACGTCTGGCACTGCAGGATTTGAGTCCCTGGCGGCGTAGTGTGTTACTGATGTTAGGCTTTGTTACTTTGGTCCCAGCTCTCTGCAGGTCATTCACTAGGTCCCCGTGTGGTTCTGGGATTTTTGCTCACCGTTCTTGTGATCATTTTGACCCCACGGGTGAGATCTTGCGTGGAGCCCCAGATCGAGGAAGATTATCAGTGGTCTTGTATGTCTTCCATTTCCTAATAATTGCTCCCACAGTTGATTTCTTCAAACCAAGCTGCTTACCTATTGCAGATTCAGTCTTCCCAACCTGGTGCAGGTCTACAATTTTGTTTCTGGTGTCCTTTGACAGCTCTTTGGTCTTGGCCATAGTGGAGTTTGGAGTGTGACTGTTTGAGGTTGTGGACAGGTGTCTTTTATACTGATAACAAGTTCAAACAGGTGCCATTAATACAGGTAACGAGTGGAGGACAGAGGAGCCTCTTAAAGAAGAAGTTACAGGTCTGTGAGAGCCAGAAGTCTTGCTTGGTTTGTATGTGACCAAATACTTATTTTCCACCATAATTTGCAAATAAATTCATTAAAAATCCTACAATGTGATTTTCTGGATTTTTTTCCCTCATTTTGTCTGTCATAGTTGAAGTGTACCTAAAATTACAGGCCTCTCTCATCTTTTTAAGTGAGAGAACTTGCACAATTGGTGGCTGACTAAATACTTTTTTGCCCCACTGTATATACCATCCAGTGTGTCTGTCTCCTCTGTCATTCATCTTAACTATACACCATCCAGTGTGTCTGTCTCCTCTGTCATTCATCTTAACTATACACCACCCAGTGTGTCTGTCTCCACTGTCATTCATCTTAACTATACACCATCCAGTGTGTGAGTCACTCCTCCTCTCTGCTTATGAGACCTCATCCAATAGGGCCACTATGTAATTTATAAAGGAATGGTTGGACCATCAAGGCCACCTACGCAACACCTCTGTGCACACACACACACACACACACACACAAACACACAAACACACACACACACAGAAATATGCACTATGCACAAAGTCATTTTATGCACTTACACAAGCACAATTTATCTTCCACATGCGGTATATCGTACACACACGTATATATGTACACACACATGCACACACGCACAGTAAGACTCATGCACTCACACAGGCACACACACACAAACACAGAGAGTGAGAGACAGTGCATCACCAGCAGTGTGGTGTAGTGTCCTGAACCCTCTGGCCTCAGTGTCTCTGTCTTCACAGTTCCCTACTCTTTATCTGGAGCTGGCAGAGAGGGGCCTGGGGCTGACCGGTCTAGTCTACACACTGTAACACACACACACATATACACACACACAAGACATGCACGTATATACGCATGCATACACACACACTCATGCACACACGTATATATGCATGCATACACACACACACACACACGCGCACACACACACACTCAGGTTTAAAAGGTCAGTGCCCCTGTTGTATGACCTGATATAATTGTTCTGTCATAGTGGTAGTGACCTCCGTCAGTCCAAATGATGTCATAGTGGTGGGGACCTCCGTCAGTCCAAATGATGTCATAGTGGTGGTGACCTCCGTCAGTCCAAATGATGTCATAGTGGTGGTGACCTCCGTCAGTCCAAGTGATGTCATAGTGGTGGTGACCTCCGTCAGTCCAAATGATGTCATAGTGGTGGTGACCTCCGTCAGTCCAAATGATGTCATAGTGGTGGTGACCTCCGTCAGTCCAAATGATGTCATAGTGGTTGGGACCTCCGTCAGTCCAAATGATGTCATAGTGGTGGTGACCTCCGTCAGTCCAAATGATGTCATAGTGGTGGGGACCTCCGTCAGTCCAAATGATGTCATAGTGGTGGTGACCTCCGTCAGTCCAAATGATGTCATAGTGGTGGTGACCTCCGTCAGTCCAAATGATGTCATAGTGGTGGTGACCTCCGTCAGTCCAAATGATGTCATAGTGGTGGTGACCTCCGTCCGTCCAAATGATGTCATAGTGGTGGGGACCTCCGTCAGTCCAAATGATGTCATAGTGGTGGTGACCTCCATCAGTCCAAATTATGTCATATTGATGTTGAGAGAATGGTCTTACTTTGTCTGGGTGTCTGCTTGTGCTACTGTGTGTGTGTGTGTGTGTGTGTGTGTGTGTGTGTGTGTGTGTGTGTGTGTGTGTAAGAGTGTGTGTGTGTGTGTGCATGCACATGGGTGTGTGTGCTTATATGTGTCCTAGTGTGTGCGTGTACTAGTGTGTGCATGTCCTAGTGTGTGCATGTCCTAGTGTGTGCGTGTCCTAGTGTGTGTGTGTGTCCTAGTGTGTGTGTCTCCTAATGTGTGACTGTGTGTCTCTAAGTCATCCTGTGGACCTCTTACAGAAAAGATCCAATCATTTCATCAGGGCATAGAGAACACTCACCTTATCTAGCGCTGTCGGGAACAGACTGGAAGGCAACTCAACTGAGACCATTATTCTCTTATAGGTATTCACATACAGAAAAATCCATTACAGTTATTCTAGCTTGAGTAGAAGTAATTTCTCAATGAGAAATGGCAGCAATTCACATTTAATATTGTGTGACTGACTGAATACATAAAACCATGTTCCAAGGCAGAGTTTGTAACAGTAGACTGTACTTGGAGGCCTGCTTTTAATAGGTTAAACATGTCTTCCTTTATTGATGTAATCAATGATCTATGATTGGATAGGTGAATGGGTGGATTTCATTGCATTGCCTTCACTCATCAAGTCAGATCAGTGACTACTTCAAAGAAGTATGGTAGGAAGGATTTCAAACTATTGTAACAGGGCCCTATAATGTACCATTATACCTGCAAAAACGTTGTGCTGTTTAACAAACGATCCTGGATCAGCTTGGTTTCACTGCTCTGAATAGTCAAGGCTAGACCTGGTGTCAGCTGATCCCAATTCAGTTGTTAAAATGGGCCGCAGTGTGCACTTCTCTGCTGCCCACCTGTTCTGAGTAACCAGGCGTGCCGGATATCTCCATGTCTGGAATGTTCAATGTTCCGGTCTGGAAGTTACCTACCTCCAGGGAAGTATCTGTCTTTCCTGCTGAAGGGCCTTCCTCCTCCCTGCCTCTTTTCTCACTTACCTTCTCACTTACCTCTCTCTCTCTCTCTCTCTCTCTCTCTCTCTCTCTCTCTCTCTCTCTCTCTCTCTCTCTCTCTCTCTCTCTCTCTCTCTCTCTCTCTCTCTCTCTCTCTCTCTCTCTCTCTCTCTCTCTCTCTCTCTCTCTCTCTCTCTCCGTCTCTGTCTCTACCTTTCTCTCCCTCTCTCTCTCTCTCTCTCTCTCTCTCTCTCTCTCTCTCTCACTCTCTCTCTCTCTCACTCACTCACACTCTCACTCACTCACTCACTCACTCACTCTCTCTCTCTCTCTCTCTCTCTCTCTCTCTCTCTCTCTCTCTCTCTCTCTCTCTCTCTCACTCTGTCTCTCTCTCTATCACTTCCTCTCTGTGGGTCTGACATGCTGAGCAAACCGACAACACCAGTGCGTCTGCGTGCATCATCGTGTGCATGTTGATTTTGTCTAACCCCACAAGACACGTAGGTTCAAATTCAAAAACCTACTGTGAACCAACTATATTAATTTGGGGTGAGGTCGAAACATGCATGAAACATTCATGGACATTTAGCTAGCTTGCTGTTGCAAGTTAATTTGTCCTGGGATATAAGCATTGGCTTGTTATTTTACCTGAAATGCACAAGGTCTTTGTAGAAATTTGACCCATTTTGAGTCACACAAAATTGTGTGTTCTCTACTCCGAAAATTAATCCACTGATAAAAAAATGAAACCTAGTTTGTTTTTAGTTCTTTGATTAATCTCTCCCCGTTTATCTTTCTTCTTCTTCTGTGGACTTTATATGGCAACCAACTTTAAGGGGCATTACCGCCACCAACTGGACTGGAGTGTGGACCTCGTTCATCTTTCAATCAACCGCGTGGGTATACAGTATGCTCGTACAAAACGATGGGAGAGGTGGGACTTGCAGCGCGTCAAGCATATAAAACTGGGGGTTCTTGATCACGTTCACCCAGAACCTCTCTCCTCTTGTAATTTGGGTGGGTGGAGGAGGGAGGGGGTCATTTTGGAGCACTTGGAGACGGTTCTCTCTCTCTCTCTCTCTCTCTCTCTCTCTCTCTCTCTCTCTCTCTCTCTCTCTCTCTCTCTCTCTCTCTCTCTCTCTGTGTGTGTGTGTAACCATCTTCTCATCTTCTACCTCCTCTTCTGTGATTGCAGACCCATGCTGCTTTGTCCTCTGTGCTGGGAAAGCTACCATCAGGCCACCCACACTGTGCTGAAATATACATCAGGAACACGGCATAAAATATGCATGAGGTGTGTTTGAATGTGTAGGGGAAAAATAGGGGAATGTGTGTTTGGTTCACGTGTATGCAGTGTGTGTGTGTGTGTGTGTGTATCAGAGAGGCGGGTGGGAGGAGCTATAGGAGGACAGGCTCATTGTAATGGCTGGAATGGAATAAATGGAACCACATGGAACCACGTTTGACTCTGTTCCATTTATTCCATTCCATTACAGTCTGTTCTTCTATAGCTCCTCCCGCCAGCCTCCTCTGGTGTGTATTGTGTTTGTGTGTGTTAGTGTGTGAATGTGTCGGAGAGGGGTCGACGGGGGTGGTGTGACACAGAGTGACTCTGTGTCCTTTGGTTTCCTCCTAAGTATCATGGTGCCCTGTTGGGGGATTTCTGGCAAGTGCTGCGGTTTGTTTCCAGGACTGGAAAGAGGCTGTATGGTGCATTACGCCTCACTGTCTTAGCCAGAAATTTGTTAGTGGGTGGGCATACAGAAATGTGGGTACAGTTTTACAGCTAATCTCATGCTATTCTACCCATTTTGCCATGAGGCTGAGAGAAAATGTTGCTGTTTTAAAGCACATTTCCTACAGTTCTACACATTTTGCCAAGGGGCAGAGAGGAAAATGTACAGTTTTGGAACTTATCTCATGCTATTCTACACATTTTGCCATGAAGCTGAGAGAAAATGTAGCATTTTTAAAGCTAAAATACAGGTGTGTTGACTGATAAAGGCACTGGATCATGAGCTGTCTTGTGTGCTAAATAAACAAATGAAATAGCCATTGTCATGGTGCATAAAAGCCATAGAAGCACAGTGACATAAGCCTCAATGCAGTCATATTCCTGCCTTGTTAGGGGTGTGGCTTTCAGTTAGTTATTTTTGGTAACTCATCCCATGAGAGTGAATGTCATTCCAGGTCATCTATTCTGATATTTTTAACCCAGTGCACTGCTTGTTATGAATTATATCTGATGGTGTTTGCATGTTTAGGTAAAATAAAACAAATAATGTCCCGTTTGGAACGCTGACAAGTAAAGAGCATATACATTTTCGCATTTAAATGATGTGGGTGGGCCTGGCTCCCCAGTCGGTGGGCCCATCCGTACCTACGCCCCTATTATGCCTGAGTGTTTTTCTGGGAACTCTCTGATTTGAGGGGTTGAACAGCTGGTGGGCACTTTCTATGTCTGCTTACTCTCTCTTCATCTCTCTCTCTCTCTCTCTCAGTCTGGGGTGAGTTCAGTGGTGGAAAAAGTACCCAATTGTCATACTTAAGTAAAAGTAAAGATACCTTAATAGAAATGACTCAAGTATAACAGAAAGTTACACAGTAAAATACTACTTGAGTAAAAGTCTTAAAGTGATTTGTTTTAAATATACTAAAAGTATAAATCATTTCAAGTTCCTTTAGTTTACTTAGTAAATATTTTATTAACTCTATCTCTTGAACTGCATTGTTGGTTAAGAGCTTGTAAGTAAGCATTTCACGGTAGGGTCTACACCTGTTGTATTCGGCGCATGTGACAAATAATATTTGATTTGATTTGATATTAAGCAAATCAGACGGCACCATTTTATAAAAAAATAATATGTTTTACGACTAGCCAGGGGCACACTCCAACACTCAGACATCATTTACAAACGAAGCATGTGTGTTTAGTGAGTCCGCCAGATTAGAGGCAGTAGGTATAACTAGGGATGTTCTCTTGATAAGTGCCTGAATTGGACCGTTTAACTGTCCTGCTAAGCATTCAAAATGTAACCAGTACTTTTGGGTGTCAGGAAAAATGTATGGAGTAAAAATAACATTATTTTCTTTAGGAATGTAGTAAAGTAAAAGTTGTCAAAAATATAAATAGTAAAGTACAGAAACCCCAAAAAACGACCTAAGTAGTACTTTACACCACTGGGTGAGTCCTACATGACTTGGCACTTTGTGGTTCCATAAGGATGTGTTTTAGGTGACTTGATGTTCTCTAAGAAAATGGTCTGGCATTTTGAGGGGTAGCTAGGGCTGATGGCCACCTTTTCCCCTTCCCAAAAGAATACAAATCCCCAAAGCCCACATAGCCACTTCCTACTATGCCACGTGTCAAACTCATTCCACGGAGGGCCGAGTGTCTGCGGGTTTTAACTCCCTTGGACTTGACTGATGAATTAAGGTAATTGATTAGTAAAGAACTCCCCTCACCTGGTTGTCTAGGTCTTCATTGAAAGGAAAAAACAAAAACCAGCAGACACTATGCCCTCGGTTGAATGAGTTTGACCCCCCCTGTACTAAGCATTATTGACTGATTAGCCAAGAGTAGGGGAAATAACATTTTTTCAAACATAATCGGCACCAACGCTGTTTAATTTCAGTCTGCATACACATTTATTGCCTTACCAAAGACATTGTGAAAAGTAACTGCCGCTACGATAATTATCGCTGTAATATGGTGAGTAATATGTTTTTGTTCAGCACTGTTTTGCAGACAGAAAGTGTTGTTCCAAGAGTACATCATCAATCACTAATTATAATGGGTATCAGAATGTCTGTGCTTGTATTTGCAATTGAAGGTTGTTACCAACATCGAGGGCCCACAGTCAGTTATGCCAAGCCGCAGGATAGCATGCCAAGGGGGCCGGTGAATCACATCTTCTCACATTTTCAGCCAACCTTACATAAATGATTAATGAGCTTTTTAATCTCAGTATCTAGCATGAGCTTTCACCCACCGCATTGCTGTCATAACATGGTCAACCGAGATTCGTATGGAAAAAGGCTTTCGACTTGCTTATACAAATCTTACTTTAACAGTCCTGGCTCTTGAAAACCATGATCAGTTCGATCTTTCCTTAGAAAGACCTTTGAAATGACTTAAATGGCGGAACTCACAGAGATTGTTTTCCCGGGAAAGGGCTGTAGTCAGCCGGGGTCCACACCGACCATTCAGCCCCTAGAAACGGAAGTAATTGCCATGGTTACTCTGAAAAAGTGAATGCAATTCCACCCTTTTGTTCCTGTGTCTGTGTAATCACTGTCGGAGAGATGTTTTGACATGACCCTCCCTCTCTCTGGGCTCTCCTCCGTCTTTAAAATCCTTATTAACATTTTGGGGATTCGCGTCACGTCTACAAGTGCTACTGTACTTCGCTGCTTAGCTGTTGTGAAAAAAAACTATCCCTGCAGTTTTGTGAGACTATATTTAGAAATCCATCTTTGCGAAGATTTTAACTGGTCAGTTCAGCTACTCTACATGGAACAGTGTGACTGTTGTGGCCAGTCAGTATTCAACCTTGGTGGATGATTCAAGGTTGTGTTCTCCTCTCAAAGAAGGGAGCACGCCTCGTTCTTTGTCCACCTAATGTATTCTTCCTTTGTGCTTTCTTATAGTCACTCTTTGTCTACCTATACATGTTCTCTCTGTGCACCTATATGTTCTCTGCTTTGTGGGGCCAATAGCTATTTTGCCCATTCAAGGACAATCCTCTTCACATCACAATCGCTCATGTGAGGAGTGGGGGACGCTCAATGATGTGGACGGTAAATGACCCTGAACCTGATGGATCCTGTTTTTGTGAGATGTCCTCGGGGTCACGTGACCATTTGACATACGCCGTTACCATGGCAAATGGAAGACTTTCCCTGGACAAGCTAAAAGGCCAAGTGGCGGAGGCAGTGGACAGAGGGAGGCGTATCCATTAAGGGTTGAGACATCATCTGGCCAGTGATTGAGTGGACGGAAGGGAGGTAAAACAAGGAAGGAGATGTCGGTGAGAGTATCTGTGATTTGGTAAGATCTGGCGTAGCTGATTCCCGGTTGGCTGAGAGCAGCTGCGATTGGGTAAGAGCTTGCAGAGCTGATTCCTGGTTGGCTGAGCATGAGGTTTGGATCCCAGACACTGCATTTTCATCTGCTCCCTCTAATTAGCTGCCGCCTAAGAGAGTCGAGAGAAAAGACAGCCAACCCCATTAGCCAAGCAAACTGTCCCTGAAATCCCAGACCTGGCCTTCAGATATACACACACACACAAAACACACACACACACACACATAAGAATGACAGATTTTGTTTAACCAACACTGCAGACCCCTTGAGTGATGTGTCGACAGTGAAATTGGTGTGTTTGTTCTGGGTCTAAGAATTGCTAAAATGGCAGCCTCTGTCTTACCCTCCTTCCCATTCTGCTTGGGCGGTATAACGAGTCATCCGCCGCTGCTGACATCCCCCCCATCAGCTGTCCAATTAATGCCCATGCTCCTTTTTAATCAGGCGCCTGTGCAGATGCCTCAGTCCAACAATGCCTGGGCCCCCAGCTTTCAGAGGTTCTTTGTGGAGCTCAAAAATTATTTTCTCCAGAAAGAAGTGGATTCACATTCTGCCAGATGATTACCACTCCACACAGACATTCTGGAAAGGAGCCTGGAGGTAATGTTAACTTCAATGGCGAGCACAAAGTGTGTTTTCTGACGTGCACAATAAGCAGATTGTAGTTAGGGAACTGTGTCTGAAATCACAGGCTACTCTAAAGAGGCTCGGAGAGGTTGGCAGTGTGAATGCCTGTGCAGTATGAATGCCTGCACATGGTGACATAATGCATACATGTTACAAAGGCATGTCAAGATATAAACGGGCCGCTCAGAGATAGCTGTTGTAGTTAAAATGGGAGGCATGCGATAACTAGAGACAATAGATAGCCACAGATGTTCAAAAGGCGACAAAAGAGAGCCGCTAAATACAAGTGGCAGTTCGATTCGATAAAGAGACCCATCTGCCCATTACGGAGTCAACAGACAAGGTCTGTTTGCAGAGAGAGGGAGGGAGTTTTTAGAAAAGGCAGAGGGATAGAAAGATGGAGGGACAGAGAGAGTGTGAGAGAGACAAGAGGAGGAGACGTAGCTCTCCAGACAGCACTGTCAAGAGATAAGGGGAGCCATTTTGTTGTGGCTGATGCTGCGAACCGGTTCATGCATCGGCACTTTTGACTGACTGTCGCTCTGCAGAGTCTCTTATTCGGGACAAGGCCTGCCAGAGGAGACCCTCCACATCCCTGCGATGCCCCGGCAAAACATGCATAAATTCATGTTTCGGCATTAATGGAACAGAGCGTGTCACTGCACCCCCCTCACCCGCCCCTTCCAACTCAACACCCTCCTCCCCCTTCACTCCACTGGGGACTCGGAGGTGTATTCTCATTCGTGACAAGCGTGGTTTTGAACTGGCATCAATTTATGTTAATTGCATCCACAGGCTAGGTCCGACCAGGTGTAATGTAAGCTGGCACTGCTATCTGTTCCCTTATCGCTCTTCCCTGGGAATCTACTAGCAGAGATCGTCAATCCCGTCACGGCGCTGACGGAGGCTATCCCAATGAGAACAGATGTAATTTTATGTGATCTCTAGGAGAGGAACTGTGGACTGACCAATGGTAATGGAGGCTAGAGGGAATTTCATTTCTGTTGGAACACATTGTGCACGTTGTAACTCTTCATGGCTAAATTGTTTTTGACCGGATGCGGGAAGGGAAGGGAAGTTGACAGTTAAGTTTGTAGTTGTTTTTTTGTGGTTACATTTTTGTCTACCTCTCAAAGGTCTGGACACAACAATAGCCATGTTTGTTTACAACTGCTAATCCAGGTGTACTGGCCTGAATTTAGCAACTACAAAGCACTCTTAATGTTCATGACTTTCTCAAAGCAGTCGCAACAGTTCATGACCTCCTCAAACACCTTCTGTGAATATTCAAGTAAGCGTTATGTCATCAATTGCCATTTTCACAAGATCTCGAGTTGCAAAGAAAAAGCCATATCTCAGACTGGCCAATAAAAATAAACTATTAAAATGGGCAAAAGAACACAGACACTGGACAGAGGAACTCTGCCTAGAAGGCCAGCATCCCGGAGTCGCATCTTCACTGTTGACATTGAGACTGATGTTTTGCGAGTACTATTTAATGAAGCTGCCAGTTGAGGACTTGTGAGGCGTCTGTTTCTAAAACTAGACAGTCTAATGGACTTGTCCTCTTGCTCAGTTGTGCACCGGGCCCTCCCACTCCTCTTTCTATTCTGTTTAGAGCCAGTTTGCATTGTTCTGTGAAGGGAGTAGTACACAGCGTTGTACGAGATCTTCAGTTTCTTGGCAATTTTTAGCATGGAATAGCTGTCATTTCTCAGAACAAGAATAGACTGACGAGTTACAGAACAATTGTTCTTTGTTCCTGGCCATTTTGAGCCTGTAATCGAACCCACAAATACTGATGCTCCAGATACTCAAATAGTCTATAGAATACCAGTTTTATTGCTTCTTTAATCAGAACAAACGTTTTCAGCTGTGCTAACATAATTGCAAAAGGGTGTTCTAATGATCAATTAGCCTTTTAAAATGATAAACTTGGATTAGCTAACACAACGTGCCATTGGAACACAGGAGTGATGGTTGCTGATAATGGGCCTCTGTACGCCTATGTAGATATTCCATAAAAAAAACAGCCGTTTACAGCTACAATAGTCATTTACAACATTAACAATGTCTACATAGTATTTCTGATAAATTTTATGTTATTTAAAAATAAATTGTTTTTCCTTCAAAAACAAGGACATTTCTAAGTGACCTCAAACTTTTGAACGGTAGTGTATATATATAAAAGTACAAAAGTATCTATATCCACAGTAAAACGAGTCCTATATCGACATAACCTGAAAGGCCGCTCAGCAAGGAAGAAGCCACTGCTCCAAAGCACGCCATAAAAAGGCCAGACTACGGTTTGCAACAGCACATGGGGACAAAGATCGTGATTTTTGGAGAAATGTCCTGGGGTCTGATGAAACAAAAATAAAACTGTTTGGCTGTAATGACCAACATTATGTTTGGAGGAAAAAGGGGGAGGCTTGCAAGCCGAAGAACACCATCCCAACCATGAAGCACGGGGGTGGCAGCATCATGTTGTGGGGGTGCTTTGCTGCCAGAGGGACTGGTGCACTTCACAAAATAGATGACATCATGAGGAAGGCAAATGATGTGGATATATTGAAGCAACATCAGGAAGTTTAAATAAGAATTTGTTCTTAACTGACTTGCCTAGTTAAATAAAGGTAAAATAAAAATACAAAAATGTAAATAACCAATGGGTCTTCCAAATGGACAATGACCCCAAGCATACTCCCAAAGTTGTGGCAAAATAGCTTAATAACCACAAAGTCAAGATATTGGAGTGGCCATCACAAAGCCCTGACCTCAATCCTATAGAGAATTTGTGGGCAGAACTGAAAAAGCGTGTGCGAGCAAGGAGGCCTAAAAACCTGGCTCAGTTACGCCAGCTCTGTCAGGAGGAATGGGCCAAAATTCACCCAACTTATTGTGGGAAGCTTGTGGAAGGCTACCTGTAAAGTTTGACACAAGTTAAACAATTTAAAGGCAATGCTACCAAATACTAATTGAGTGTATGTAAACATCTGACCCACTGGGAATGTGATGAAAGAAATAAAAGCTGAAATAAATCATTATTCTGACATTTCACATTCTTAAAATAAAGTGGTGATCCTAACTGACCTAAACCCGGAATGTTTACTAGGATTAAATGTCAAGGTGCATGTAAACTTCCGACTTCAAATGTATATACTGTATAACATGTTAGCTCAATACCTTACATGTCAGCTCAATATATAACATGACAGCTCAATACATAACATGACAGCTCAACACATAACATGACAGCTCAATACATTACATGACAGCTAAATACATAACATGTCAGCTCTACACATGTCATTTCTATCTTCAACAGCCAAGCCTTCTATGCTTCAGCCAGTTTAAATGAGCTTGTAACACAACATTTTCTATCTTACATTTTCTATGTGTTGCTGCACCACCTGTTGTGGTGACTGTATTACCGCCACACCAGCAGTCACGAGTCATGGCCGCAGTAAAATTCCACGTGAATGTTGAGTCATGGTAATCGCCTCTTATGCACTCAGGACATGCGTAGGTAGTACCCTAATGACCATTAGGTCGCTAATGGCCTGGTACTCAGGGCTCTATTGTCCCTCCATCAGGTCCTAATGGTCTGGTACTCAGGGCTCTATTGTCCCTCTAACCACTCTGACATCAATGCAAATGTAATCAAAAATCACATCAAACACTTATCATCAAAACAGTATCATGCTTTTAAAACTCACCTCACTGTGATGATCAATTTGAAGAAAGAAGTTCAAAAGCAGGTTGAAACTGAGTGTAGAACATGGTCGTTGTGAATGTGGTTTGAAAGCCTAACACAACGAAATGGACAATGCTTTCTAAGGTGATGATTCATTCAAAACAACCATATGCATGTTAGAACTTATGCATTGGCTTATGAGCCCAAGCCTAAAAAAGACCTGAATGAAAATAATGATTGTGCTGTTATACAATATATAACCTACCGCATATTATGCATGGCAGAAAAACATAAAACTGATTTGGTACATAATTGGTCTAGCCTTTGAGTGTGGACTGGATTGTTATGTGTACTGGATGGACTGGGTACTTTATGTTATGCTCCAATTTTATCCACAAGTCTGGGAGAGAATGTATAGCCCTGGGCAATGTTGTTGGTTCATTGATTGTGCAGGGCGGCTTACAGTCAGCTTACAATTATAGTGTAGTTGTATATGATTTGGAATGGCCTTATTTCTATTACAGCATATTGGATGACTGTCATTCATATTCCATTCACCAATGTAACATCAAAGTTTAGGCTACTACATAAAACTTTTCCCTATACTCATCATGAGGTTGCTACAACCTAGTCTATGAATGAAAATGTACATCTGAGGTGACAGACAGTGACACATGGACAGACAGTGACACATTCAATACCGCCTTGCATACTCTTGCCTTTATCTAGATCTAGGGTGTAATCATTAGTCCAACAGTTGCAAACAAGAGTTTCTATTGGTATGTTTATCCCCGTTTTGTTCCATTTGCTTCCCTTTCAGAAAAGGCGGAATACACCCCTGATCACACGTAAACACAGTTCCCTTACATAGCAGCCACGTTGTATTCCTTATCGCATCTATGTGCTCTCCTCCACCCACCTTTTCCCTTCGCTTGTGGACTTCAATGCACAACACATCAGCTGTACCACACAACAACAAAAACGTTCCAAGCCAAACCATATCATAACCGCTACACACAGCCTATATCGTTGTCACCATATTAGCAAAAGTAATGTCATAGTAAACATAGCTAATAGTACTAACGCATTAGTAAACCCACTACAACCATGCAGTAATGTTACAGTGTACAGTCAGTAAGTATTTCAGTAAGCACTTTAGAAGTTACACGGGCGAGCCTCTGTGGCAATAGATTAGTAAAACCAAAAGCTTGTCTTGACTTGGAAGGGTTCCAGTGTTGTGTTGGATAGTTATAGCCAGCTAGCTAACATAGCATCCCTCTGTTTGAGCTGGGTGTTTGAGGAGGCTAAACTAGCTAGCTAGCTGCATTTGCTAACTAGGTGAAAGTGAAAAAAATTATTAAATATAGCTCTCTATCTCTCACTTGTTCTACTTCATTTTTGAAGAAATTCATTTATTCAAAACTGTTCAACTTTTGCCTTTCTCTCTCTTTGAGTCAACTAATCACCACATTTTATGCACTGCAGTGCTAGCTAGCTGTAGCTTATGCTTTCAGTACTAGATGCATTATCTGTTCCTTTGATTGGGTGGATGAAATGTCAGTTCATGCTGCAAGAGCTCTGATAGGTTGGAGGACGTCCTCCGGAAGTTGTCATAATTACTGTGTAAGTCTATGGAAGGGGGTAAGAACCATGAGCCTCCTAGGTTATGTTTTGAAGTACTTCCGGCGCCGACAGAGATGGCAGCCTCGCTTCACGTTCTCAGGAAACCATGCAGTATTTTGTTTTTTTATGTATTACTTCTTACATTGTTACCCCCGAAAATATTAAGTTTTATTACATACAACCGGGAGGAACTATTGGATATAAGAGCAACGCCAACTTACCAACATTACGACCAGGAATACGACTTTCCCAAAGAGGATTCTCTTCGCTAACCCAAACACAACAACAGACTGGATAGCACGTGGCTACTTCAAAACAACGGCGCGCCGAGAAGAGGGAAACGCGCCGGTCTTTTGGTCAAGCCACGCCGACGGGCTTATCGCGCACCTCTCCCGAGTATTTTAATCGCCAATGTACAGTCTCTTGACAACAAAGTAGACGAAATCCGATCGAGGGTTGCCTTTCAGAGAGACATTCGAGACTGCAACGTTTCTTGCTTCACGAAACATGGCTCACCAGGACACGTTATCAGAGTCGGGTACAGCCACCTGGTTTCTCCACGCATCGCGCCGACAGAAACAAACATCTCTCTGGTAAGAAGAAGGGCGGGTGTGTGTCTTATGATTAACGAGACGTGGTGTGATCATAACAACATACAGGAACTCAAGTCCTTTTTGTTCACCTGACATAGAATTCCCTTACAATCAAATGCAGACCGACATATCTACCAAGAGAATTTCGATTATAATCACAGCCGTACATCCCCCTCAAGCTAATACATCGACGGCACTGAAAGAAATTCATCGGACTCTATGTAAACTGGAAACCACATATCCTGGAGGCTGCATTTATTGTGGCTGGGGATTTTAATAAGGCTAATTTAAGAACAAGGTTTCAAATTTTACCAGCATATCGAATGTGCCACCCGGCTGGTAAAATCCTGACCACTGTTATTCCAACTTCCGTGATGCATACAAGGCTATTCTCCGCCTCCTTTCGGCAAGTCTGACCATGACTCCATTTTGTTGCTCCCAGCCTACAAACAGAAACTAAAACAGGAAACGCCTGCTTCAGGTCTGTTCAACGCTGGTCCCACTAATCTGATTCCATGCTGCAAGATTGCTTTCGAGCACGTGGACTGGGATATGTTCCGGATAGCATCTGACAACAACATTGATGTATACGCTGATTCGGGTGAGCGAGTTTATTAGCAAATGCATTGGTGATGTTGTACCCATAGCAAATATCAAAACCTTTCCCGAACCAGAAACCATGGATTGATGGCAGCATTCACAAGAAACTGAAAGCGCCAACCACTGCTTTTAACCAGGTAAAGGCTACCGGAAACATGACTGAATACAAACAGTGCAGCTACCCTCCGCAAGGCAATCAAACAAGCTAAGCGCCAATATAGAGACAAAGTAGAGTCACAATTCAATGGCTCAGACACAAGAGGAATGTGGCAGGGTCCTACAGTCAATCACGGACTACAAAAAAAGAAAACCAGCCCTGTCAGCGACCATGACGCCCTGCTCCCAGACAAACTAAACAACTTCTTTGCTCGCTTTGAGGACAATACAGTGCCACCGACACGCCCGCTACCAAACCCGCGGCTCACCTTCACCGCAGCCAATGTGAGAAAAACATTTAAATGTGTTAACCTCGCAAGGCTGCCGCCCAGATGGCATCCCCTGGACGTGTCCTCAGAGCATGCGCAGACCAGCTGGCTGGTGTGTTTACGGACATATTCAATCAGTCCCTATCCCAGTCTGCTGTTCCCACATGCTTCAAGAGGGCCACCATTGTTCCTGTTCCCAAGAAAGCTAAGGTGACTGAGCTAAATGACTATCGCCCCGTAGCACTCACTTCCGCCATCATGAAGTGCTTTGAGAGATTAGTCAAGGATCATATCACCTCCATCCTGCCAGACACCCTGGACCCACTCCAATTTGCTTACCGTCCCAATAGGTCCACAGACGACGCAATCGCAATCACACTGCATACTGCCCTAACCCATCTGGACAAGAGGAATACTTATGTAAGAATGCTGTTCATCGACTACAGCTCAGCATTTAACACCATAGTTCCTCCAAGCTCGCTATTAAGCTCGAGACCCTGGGTCTCGACTCCAGCCCCAGTAACTGGGTCCTGACTTCCTGACGGGCCGGTCCCAGGTGGTGAGGGTAGGAAACAACATCTCCACCCCGCTGATCCTCAACACTGGGGCCCCACAAGGGTAAAGCTTCAGCCCTCTCCTGTACTCCCTGTTTACCCATGACTGCGCGGGCCAAGCACGATCCAACTCAATCATCAAGTTTGCTGGACTACACTACAGTGGTAGGCTTGATTACCAACAACGACGAGACGGCCTACAGAGAGGAGTGTGAGGGCCCTCGGAGTGTGTGGTGTCAGGAAAATAACCTCTCACTCAATGTCAACAAACAAAGGAGATGATCGTGGACTTCAGGAAACAGGAGAGGGAGCACCCCCTATCCACATCGAGGGGACAGTAGTGGAGAAGGTGGAAAGTTTTAAGTTCCTCGGCGCATACATCACGGACAAACTGAATTGGTCCACCCACACAGACAGCGTGGTAAAGAAGGCGCAATAGCGCCTCTTCAACCTCAGGAGGCTGGAAGAAATTTGGCTTGTCACCAAAATCACTCACAAACTTTACAGATGCACAATCGAGAGCATCCTGTCGGGCTGTATCACCGCCTGGTACGCAACTGCTCCGCCCACAACCGTAAAGGCTCTCCAGAGGGCAGTGAGGACTGCACAACGCATCACCGGGTTAAAACTACCTGCCCTCCAGGACACCTACACCACCCGATGTCACAGAAAGGCCAAAAGATCATCAAGGACAACAACCACCCGAGCCACTGCCTGTTCACCCCGCTATCATCCAGAAGGCGAGGTCAGTACAGGTGCATCAAAGCTGGGACCGAGAGACTGAAAAACAGCTTCACCTCAAGGCCATCAGACTGTTAAACAGCCATCACTAACAATGAGTGGCTGCTGCCAACATACTGACTTAAATCTCTAGCCACTTTATACATAGGAATTGGATGTAACAAAATGTATCACTAGCCACTTTAAACAATTTTGTATATAATGTTTACGTGATCCGACATACTCATATCAAATGTATACACTGTACTCTAAACCATCTACTGTATCTTGCTCTATGCTGCTCGGGTCATCGACCCAAATCTCTAGCCACTTTAATAATTATAATTGGATGAAATAATGTATCACTAGCCACTTTAAACAATGCCATTTATATAATGTTTACATATCCTACATTACTCATCTCATATATATGTGTATATACTGTACTCCATACCATCTACTGCATCTGCCTATGCCGTCAGCCATCGCTTCATCCATATATTTATATGTACATACTGTATTCATTCCTTTACTCTTTGTGTGTATAAGGTAGTTGTTGTGAATTTGTTAGATTACTTGTTAGATACTACTGCATGGTCGAACTAGAAGCACAAGCATTTCGCTACACTCGCATTAACATCTGCTAACCATGTGTATGTGACAAATAAAATTTGATTTGATTTGATTTGATTTGATTTGATTTGAAGTCAATGTACCCAGAGAAAGACGGAAGGAAGCTGTCATCCGGCTACACCATGGTGCTACCCTACAGAGTGCTGTTGAGGCTACTGTAGACCTTCATTGCAAAACAGTGTGTTTTAATAAACTATTTGGTGACGTGAATATATTTAGTATATCTAGAAAGGATAACTTTTTTAACATTTCACCATTTAAATTTCTCTGAAATTCACTGAGGAGGATGGTTGTCCCCTTCCTCCTCTGAAGAGCCTCCTCTGTCCTCAAACAGCGGTTGATGTGTGGAGTGAAATATGTGTTGTTATATTTATTTCTCAGCTGCTCATATTAAGCACAACTCAGCTATAAAACCCAAGTTGCCTATTCGGCATCATTGACAAACGGACCGGCGGGAAAGCACGCGGCCGCCATTCTGTTATTCGAGTGCATGTGGAATACATGTCTTTTTTCCCCTGCCCCTGTTCCTTCCCATTTGATAATGGGTCATTCTAAATCGACACATTAGTAAAGACAATATTACATTGAGAATAGTCTGATGGGTGCCAATATGATCACGTGATGACAGAACAGCTGTGTAGTCTAAGCCAAGGAATGGAGTGCAAGATTTTTTTCCGACTTCCTCAAATCATCAATAGCCTATAGGGCATCATGCAGCCTATATATGTTTGGATTTCTAAAACATTCTAAGATTTGTATCATTTACAACTAAAGTTGCCAAGTAACTTTAAATCTAGCGTATAAGACCTGTTTCAAATGATCACTTTTAGGACCAGTTTCAAAGTATCCCTTTTATGCTCAACATAGCCACTTCATATATGCACCAGCTCCGGAATGTCCTTTCTATATGATTCAGCTGTTCAATGATATTCTTCTTACTATAAAATCATATAATATAAAATAATGGCATGGGATGTATAAGCATATCCTGTCAGCTAAATGAACAAGCCTACAGCCTATGGCATGGAGCATCGCCAGATAGCATACAGTAGGTCAACTCATATTCTGTTCTTCTGAAGTACATGCTATTCATATCATAATGTTTCTTTAGACCTGACTAAAATAAATAATGGATTTGTTGTGATGGTGTATATTAAATTGATTTATCAGACTTTAAATGTAGAAGTGCCAAAGGCGCACATCAGCGGCTTGAATGCAGCTTGTATGCCTGGAGGCCTTGACTTGCTAAACTTGTTTATGTTAATTAACGGTCAATAACTATGAGACCGGCATACTTAAGCAATTGCGCAAGATGCATTCTCAGTATGCAAAAATATATATGTTTTATAGTAGGCGGCAGGCCTATGTGGATTTTCGAAAATCAAGTATGTTTTAAATACCAGGATGTTATACTCATATTAGCTCTTCATCTAGTACAATTAGATGCTCACTTTTCCCCAATGCCTTGGAAGAGGTGGGCTTCAAGCCATAGGCCCTTGTTCTCTTCAAGTAACCAAACAACAAAACTACGCTACTTAATTGGGAAGATGCCAAATAGCAAAGCTTCGACGGTGGTGTTCAAATGTAGGCTAAGTCGTTTTTGTTCTCTTTAAAATGATCACACATATTGCGTTGTAGTCTACATGTTAGAATTTTTTTTTAAGGTGATTTCTGTTTTGTCATTGAAAAGTGTTTCTTGTTCTCTTGGACTTTGTTAGATCTTTCAAACTAAATATTAAACCATTGTCATGACGTTGGCCTGTTGGTGAGGTTTATGACCCCCATAAATACCTTCCCCCCCCTTTTCTCTCTCTACTCTATAGAGTTGACTCTTGAAAATCCCTTTGTTAACATAGAGAGAGAGTCTGGTAACATCAAAAGGGTGGAGAAAGGAACCATATTTCGGTAATCCAACCAGCTGAAAATATGCGTTGGTACTTAAGGAATATGATGTCAGATCAGTTGATGTCTGAGACATTATTACTAATGATAGGATGACATAAACTGTATCTTGGAAAGTCTACACATTCTAGGCATCAGATTCACATGGAATTGTGGTTTTCATAGAGTAAAAAATCTGCTCAATCCGTGGCCCCGCCCAAGTGAACAGACATTGGTTATAAACTATGAAAAACGCCCCTCTCTCCCACTACTGTATAAGCCCGTTCACGGAAATTCAACTTTGTGTTCCGAGGACGTTAGGACGACGGTCCTACATTAAAAGGGCTAAGATAATAACCTAACGAAATTAGCATCATGGTCAAAGTGTAGGTGACGATCGACACGCCGAAAGGATGCATTTTGACTATACCAGCCAGAATATAGCATGAGTTTAAAAGTATGGCAACTTGGTATGAACTTTGAACTATTATTCACTCCAGAAGTGATACCTCCTAGCCGCTGTAAACGTAGGCTAGGAAAGGACGCGTGACGTATCTAGTTTAACACCAGAGACATTCGACAAAGGACAAGAGATCTCTGCTGGGAAACCCAGCCTTCCATCTACGACCAATCTATCGAGGCGCAGCTCAGAGTAAATATGTCTTGCATTTTCCTTTTCCAAATGGGCGGTTATTTAGAATGCATAAGATTCTGTATTTACGATAGCATAGCTTTCCCCTTTGTTCTCCAGTCTTCCCACGCTTTCATTCAAGCCCAACCCACTCTCTTTGTGTAACCAGCAGTCAAATCGGTTCCGTCCACCAGGGACGTTCTACATGTACAGTGGGGAAAAAAAATATTTAGTCAGCCACCAATTGTGCAAGTTCTCTCACTTAAAAATATGAGAGAGGCCTGTAATTTTCATCATAGGTACACTTCAACTATGACAGACAAAATGAGGGAAAAAAATCCAGAAAATCACATTGTAGGATTTTTTATGAATTTATTTGCAAATTATGGTGGAAAATAAGTATTTGGTCACATTCAAACAAGCAAGATTTCTGGCTCTCACAGACCTGTAACTTCTTCTTTAAGAGGCTCCTCTGTCCTCCACTCATTACCTGTATTAATGGCACCTGTTTGAACTTGTTATCAGTATAAAAGACACCTGTCCACAACCTCAAACAGTCACACTCCAAACTCCACTATGGCCAAGACCAAAGAGCTGTCAAAGGACACCAGAAACCAAATTGTAGACCTGCACCAGGTTGGGAAGACTGAATCTGCAATAGGTAAGCAGCTTGGTTTGAAGAAATCAACTGTGGGAGCAATTATTAGGAAATGGAAGACATACAAGACCACTGATAATCTTCCTCGATCTGGGGCTCCACGCAAGATCTCACCCGTGGGGTCAAAATGATCACAAGAACGGTGAGCAAAAATCCCAGAACCACACGGGGACCTAGTGAATGACCTGCAGAGAGCTGGGACCAAAGTAACAAAGCCTACCATCAGTAACACACTACGCCGCCAGGGACTCAAATCCTGCAGTGCCAGACGTGTCCCCCTGCTTAAGCCAGTACATGTTCAGGCCCGTCTAAAGTTTGCTAGAGAGCATTTGGATGATCCAGATGAGGTTTGGGAGAATGTGAGATGAAACCAAAATAGAACTTTTTGGTAAAAACTCAACTCGTCGTGTTTGGAGGACAAAGAATGCTGAGTTGCATCCAAAGAACACCATACCTACTGTGAAGCATGGGGGTGGAAACATCATGCTTTGGGGCTGTTTTTCTGCAAAGGGACCAGGACGACTGATCCGTGTAAAGGAAAGAATGAATGGGGCCATGTATCGTGAGATTTTGAGTGAAAACCTCCTTCCATCAGCAAGGGCATTGAAGATGAAACGTGGCTGGGTCTTTCAGCATGACAATGATCCCAAACACACCGCCCGGCAACGAAGGAGTGGCTTCAGAAGAAGCATTTCAAGGTCCTGGAGTGGCTCTAGCCAGTCTCCAGATCTCAACCCCATAGAAAATCTTTGGAGGGAGTTGAAAGTCCGTGTTGCCCAGCGACAGCCCCAAAACATCACTGCTCTAGAGGAGATCTGCATGGAGGAATGGGCCAAAATACCAGCAACAGTGTGTGAAAACCTTGTGAAGACTTACAGAAAACATTTGACCTCTGTCATTGCCAACAAAGGGTATATAACAAAGTATTGAGATAAACTTTTGTTATTCACCAAATACTTATTTTCCACCATAATTTGCAAATAAATTCATAAAAAATCCTACAATGTGATTTTCTGGATTTTTTTCCTAATTTTGTCTGTCATAGTTGAAGTGTACCTATGATGAAAATTACGGGCCTCTCTCATCTTTTTAAGTGAGAGAACTTGCACAATTGGTGGCTGACTAAATACTTTTTTTCCCCACTGTATGATCCATTCTGTGTATATGTAATTTTGTGTGATTGTTTAGGTATTTAGTAAATAAATAATTAAACCAAATTTTGTATTGCTGATTCAACTTGGTAGCCAGGGTTCGTGAAGATAACCAAGAATTCTACGATGTTCAGATGAGATTGAAATAAGGTGATGATTAATAATTGACTGTTACTGATGTAAAATATTATTAGGTCTTTAAGAGTTTATTCGGAAGATAACAGCTCTATAAACATTCTTCCCGGTGCCCCGACTTTCTAGTTAATTACATTTACATGATTAGTTTAATCAGGTAATATTAATCACAGAGAAATGATTTTATAGAATAGCATGTCATATCACTTAATCCGGCATAGCCAAAGATACAACACCATATTTTGATATCTGAATATGTTTGCAGCAGGGACTCGGGATGTGGCTGTGTTATTGATGTCATGTTAATCAGGCCTTTTGATTTTAACATATGGATTGTTTTAGTTGTAGACTAGGCTACCTATTTAGTTATTGAAGTTATGGATCAAGTCTTAGCATTAATTTTCATCTCGTTTTCAATGATCAGTGCTTTAGTTTATTATGATGCTGTCCAGCGGTTCTGAATTTGCGATGCACCCGAATGTCCACATTATTCTGTGCAATAGGCCTAGCCTTTTGATTTGAACATTTTAAAGGTTTTGGTGTACTAGGCTATTTGATTTAATGTACAGTTGAAGTCAGAAGTTTACATACACCTTAGCCAAATACATTTAAACTCAGTTTTTCACAATTCCTGACATTTAATTATAGTAAAAATTCCCAGTCTTAGGTCAGTTAGGATCCCCACTTTATTTTAATAATGTGAAATGTCAGAATAATAGTAGAGAGAATTATTTATTTCAGCGTTTATTTCTTTCATCATATTCCCAGTGGGTCAGAAGTTTACATACACTCAATTAGTATTTGGTAGCATTGCCTTTAAATTGTTTTGTCCTGCAGCAAAGCACCCCCACAACATGATGCTGCCACCCCCATGCTTCACGGTTGAGGTGGTGTTCTTCGGCTTGCAAGCTTCCCCCTTTTTCCTCCAAACATAACGATGGTCATTACGGCCAAACAGTTCTATTTTTGTTTCATCAGACCAGAGGACACATCTCCAAAAAGTACAATCTTTGTCCTCATGTGCAGTTGCCAACGATAGTCTGGCTTTTTTATGGCGGTTTTGGAGTAGTGCCTTTATCCTTGCTGAGCGGCCTTTCAGGTTATGTCAATATAGGACTCGTTTTATTGTGGATATAGATACTTTTGTACCTGTTTCCTCCAGCATCTTCACAAGGTCCTTTGCTATTGTTCTGGAATTGATTTACACTTTTCTCACCAAAGTTTGTTCATCTCGGTATGACGGCTGCGTGGTCCCATGGTGTTTATACTTGCGTAATAGAATGAACGTGGTAGATTCAGGCTTTTGGAAATTGCTCCCAAGGAAGAACCAGACTTGTGGAGGTCTACCATTTTTTTCTGAGGTCTTGGCTGATTTCTTCTGATTTTCCCATGATGTCAAGCAAAGAGGCACTGAGTTTGAAGGTAGGCTTTGAAATACATCCACAGGTAAACCTCCAATTGACTCAAATGATGTAAATTAGCCTATCAGAAGCTTCTAAAGCCATGACATAATTTTCTGGAATTTTCCAAGCTGTTTAAAGGCACAGTCAACTTAGTGTGTGTAAACTTCTGAACCACTGGAATTGTGATATACTGAATTATAAGTGAAATAATCTGTCTGTAAACAATTGTTGGAAAAATTACTTGTCATGCACAAAGTAGATGTCCTAACCGAAATGCCAAAACTATTGTTTGTTAACAAGAAATTTGTGGAGCGGGTGAAAAACTAGTTTTAATGACTCCAACCTAAGTGTATGTAAACGTCCGACTTCAACTGTATATATATTACAACACTTTGGTTTCACTAATAAATATGTTGAAATGGAACAAAATGATCTGTTCCCTTCCGCAGTCCTTTTTAAATAGCATATATGGGCTTTTGAGCTACAGTATACAGTGCCTTCAGAAAGTATTCACAACCTTTGACTTTTTTCATATTTTGATGTGTTACAGCCTGAATTTAAAAGTGATAATTTTCAGATGTTTTGTCACTGGCCTACACACAATACCCCATAATGTCAAAGTGGAATTATGTTTTTCGAAATGTTTAAAATTAAGTACAAATTAAAAACTGAAAGGTCTTGAGTCAATAAGTATTTAATTTCTTTGTTTTGGCAAGCCTAAAGAAGTTCAGCAGTACAAATGTGCTTAACAAGTCACCTAATGAGTTGCATGAACTCAGCCTGAATGCAATAATAGTGTTTAACATTATTTGTGAATTACTACCTCACTTCTGTACCCCACACATACAATTATCAGTCGAGCAGAGAATTTCAAACACAGATTGAACCACAAAGACCAGGGAGGATTTCCAATGCTTCGCAAAGAATGGCACCTATTTGTAGATGGGTAAAAATAACAAATGCAGACATTGAATATCCCTTTGAGCATGGTGAAGTTATTAATTACACTTTGGATGGTGTATCAAATGCGCCCAGTCACTACAAAGATACAGGTGTCCTTCCTAACTCAGTTGCCGTAGAGGAAGGAAACCGCTCAGGGATTTCACCAAAGGTGACGTTAAAACAGTTACAGAGTTTAATGGCTGTGATAGGATAACTGAGGATGGATCAACAACATTGTAGTTACTCCACAATACTAACCTGATTTACAAAGTGAGAAGAAGGAAGCCTGTACAGAATACAAATATTAAAAAACATGCATCTGTTTGTAATAAGGCACCAAAGTAAAACTGCAAAAAATGTGGCAAAGAAATGAACTTCATGTCCTAAATACAAAGCGTTATGCTTGGGGCAAATACAACACAACACATAACTGAGTACCACTCTTAATATTATTGGTATTCCTGTCATCAGCAAGGACTAGGGAGTTTTGTTACGATACAAATAAACAGACTAGATCTAAGCACAGGTGAAATCCTATAGAAAAACCTGGTTCAATCAGCTTTCCAACAAACACTGAGACAAATTCACCTTTCAGCAGGACAATAACCTAAAACACAAGGGCAAATATACACTGGAGTTGCTTACCAAGATGAGTGTAACGCCCAGTCCCGAGTTTCAGGCTGGAGCGTTTTGGTTTTGTCTTGTGTAGGGTTTGTTCATTCTAGGTGTCGTATTTTCTATGTTATAGACGGTTCCCAATTAGAGGCAGCTGTGTGTCGTTGTCTCTAATTGGGAACCATATTTAGGTTAATAGGTTTCACTCTGGGTTCGTGGGTTATTGTATGTTCATAGCTGTGTTTGTTTGTTCAGTTATGTTCATCGTTACGTTCTCTCGTTCTTTGTTTTGTTCCGTCTTGTTCCCGTGGATTTATTAAATCATGTATTCTGGCTACATCGCTGCGTCTTGGTCTGTCCCCTCAGAAATGAAACGTGACAGAATAACCCACCAAACGAAGACCAAGCAGCGAGAGACTCGGGAGTGCTGGACCAGGGAGGACCTCATCGGATCTCGCCTGGCACGGAGGTCCGTAAGGCTGCCCCAAGAAACTTTTGGGGGGGGGCACACGAGGAGGTTGGCCGGTTCAGGAGGGACTCCTGAGCCAACTCCTCGTGCCTTGTGGAGAGAGCGTTGGGGAGAACGTCGCACCGAGGGGACACCGTGCTGCTGTATTGCGCACGGTTTCCTATACGGAGTCAGAGGCCGGTGCGAGAGATTCCGCCCACTCATCAGTCGGGGTAAACGAAGCGTTCAGCCAGGAAGAGTGGTGCCTGCTCTGCGCGCTAAGTCTCCGGTGCGCCTCCTGGGACCCGGATATCCTGCTCCAGTTCCGTGTGCGGTGTCTCCGGTACGTGTCCGCAGCCCAGTGCGAGATCCCAGCGCCACTCATTGGTCGGGCCGAGGTCTGTGTGCTACCTGGGAGAGTGGTGCCAGCTCTGCGAGCCAGGTCTCCAGTGCGCCTTTGGGTCCATGTTATCCTGTGGTCCTACGGGCAGAATCTCCGGCACGGATCCACAGCCCAGTCCGAGAGATTCCAGCCCACTCACCCATGAGGCCAGGGTTAGTGAGCTAGCTGGAGATATGGTGTCGGCTCTCCATATCAGGTTCCCGGTCCGGGTAGAGGTTTCTACACGCCCAGTCCCCTGCTCCACGCTGAGACCCCTGTTCCACGCCTCCGAGATCCCTGTTCCACGTCCAAGATCCTCTGTTCCACGCTCCAAGATCCCTGTTCCACGCCCAAGATCCCTGTTCCACGCTCCAAGATCCCTGTTCCACGCCCAAGATCCCTGTTCCGCTCCAAGATCCCTGTTCCGCGTTCCAAGATCCCAGTCCGTAGTGGTAAGCCTACACGCCCAGTCCCTGTTCCACGCACCCAGCCCTGCAGGCGCTCAGAGAGTCCAGCACGCCCTGCTCGCCTCAACACCAAGCCCCCGTGGCGCCCGAGAGTCCAGCACGCCCTGTTCCGCCCGCACTGCAAGCTCCCTCTGCGGCGCTCCGAGTCCAGCACGCCCTGCCCGCCCCGCACCCAGCTCCCGCGGCGCCCGAGAGTCCAGCACGCCCTGCTCCGCCCCACAAGAGACCCAGCCCTGGCGCCCGGAGTCCAGCACGCCCTGTTCGCCCCCGCAAGACTCCAGCTCCCCGCGGCGCCCGAGAGTCCAGCACGCCCCCTGCTCGCCCGCCGCACCAAGCTCCCCGCGCGCTCAGAGAGTCCAGCACGCCCTGCCTCGGCCCCGCGCACTGCTCCCCTGCAAGCGCTCCGGAGTCCAGCACGCCCTGTTCGGCCCGCCGCACTGCTCCCCGCGGCGCCCGAGTCCAGCACGCCCTGTTCCGCCCACGCACCCAGCCCACGCAGCGCCCGAGAGTCCAGCACGCCCTGTCCCGGCCCGCGCACCAAGCTCCCCGTAGCGCTCAGAGAGTCCAGCACGCCCTGTCCCGGCCCGCCGCACTGCTCCCCCGCGCTCAGAGAGTCCAGCACGCCCTGTCCCGGCCCGCCGCACCAAGCTCCCCGTATGCTCAGAGAGTCCAGCACGCCCCTGTCCCGGCCCGCACCAAGCTCCCCCGGCATGCTCAGAGAGTCCAGTACTACCAGTTCCTGCTCCACGCACCAGAGTCCCAGTGAGCATCACGAGTCCAGTACTGCCAGTTCCTGCCCACGCACCAGCCCCAGTGAGCATCACAAGTCCAGTACGACTCAGTTCCTGCTCCACGCACCAGAGTTCCAGTGAGCATCACAAGTCCAGTACTGCCAGTTCCTGCTCCACGCACCAGAGTACCAGTGAGCATCACTAGTCCGGTACTGCCAGTTCCTGCTCCACGCACCAGAGTTCCAGTGAGCATCACAAGTCCAGTACTGCCAGTTCCTGCTCCACGCACCAGAGTTCCAGTGAGCATCACAAGTCCAGTACTGCCAGTTCCTGCCCACGCACCAGAGTTCCAGTGAGCATCACGAGTCCAGTACGACCAGTTCCTGCTCCACGCACCAGAGTCCCCAGTGAGCATCACGAGTCCAGCACGACCAGTTCCTGCTCCACTACCAGAGTCCCAGTGAGCATCACGAGTCCAGTACTGCCAGTTCCTGCCCACGCACCAGAGTCCCAGTGAGCATCACGAGTCCAGTACTGCCAGTTCCTGCTCCACGCACCAGCCGCTCCAGTGAGCATCACGAGTCCAGTACGCCAGTTCCAACTCCACGCACCAGAGTTCCAGGAGAAGGCCCAGGGCCTGCCGGTTCTGATGTCAGACCAGCACGGCCAGCACCGAGCCTCCACCTGGGACAAAGCGACCATCTCAAGACCCCCCCCACAGACTTTTTCGCGCGTCCGGAGTCCGCTACTTTGGAGACTGCAACGCCCAGTCCCGAGTTTCAGGCTGGAGCGCTTTGGTTTTGTCTTTGTGTAGGGTTTGTTCATTCTAGGTGTCGATTTATAAAGAATGGTTCCCACCAGAGGCAGCTGTGTGTCGTTGTCTCTAATTGGGAACCATATTTAGGTTACTAGGTTTCACTTCTGGGTTCGTGGGTTATTGTATGTTCATAGCTGTGTTTGTTTGTTCAGTTATGTTCATCGCTACGCTCTCCGCTTCTTGTTTTGTTCCGCCTTGTTCCCGTGATTTATTAAATCATGTATTCTGGCTACATCGCTGCGTCTTGGTCTGTCCCCTCAGAAGAGAGACGTGACAATGAGATTGAATGTTCCTGAGTAGCCTAGTTACAGTTTTGACTTGAATCGGCTTGAAAATCTATGGCAAGACAGGAAAATGGCTGTCTAGCAATGATCAACAACCAACTTGACAGAGATTGAAGAATTTTATAAAGAATAATGGGCAAATGATACACCCTCCAAGTGCGCAAAGCTATTAGACTTAGATTAGATTCACTATTAGATTCACAGCTGTAATAGGTGCCAAAGGTATTGACTCATGGGGTTGATTACTTATGTAATCAAGATTTAGTGTTTTATTTTTCATCAATGTTTTACCAAATGTTGGAATTTTTCTTCCACTTTGACATTAGAGAGTATTTTGTGTACATTTTGTTACATTACAGCCTTATTCTAAAATGTATTAAATCTCTTTTTCCCCACATCAATCTACACACAATACCCCATAATAACAATCAAAAACAGGTTTTTACACATTTGTATAAATGTATAAAAACTACAAAACTGAAATAATTGACATTTACATTCAAGTATTCAGACCCTTCAATTGAGACCTCTGGTGTGTTGGTGCAATTCAGAATACGAATCCAAATGGAAAGACATCGAGACTACTTTGACAGAGATACCCATACAGTCAGTATTGGGAAATAATGACATGGTAATAGAAATATACAATAGACAAAATCAGTGGATTAATTTCTCACTAAAGACATGGTTTAGGGTAGTTGAGCAAAATCATTTAGACAGAGAGGTTAAACTGCTGAGTTGGCCCGCATACGACCCCAGCTTCATCCCTGCAATTCAGGATAGCAGATGTAAACAATGGACGCAGAAAGGCATCACATATTTCAGTACAATCATAAGGAATGGGGACCTAGATAACTTCCAGAACCTAAGTAAAAAACATGGCTTGGATAAAGAAGATTTTTACAGATACCTACCTACAAGTTCGACACTATTTCCTGAGGGAGATAAAAGGGATTGACCCTCGAACACCTCAAAAATGTATCCAAGTATTCACTGACGCATACAATTTGGGAAGTAGCAAAAAAAAATATTTCAAATCTCTACTTAGGTATTCAAGCCTCAAAAAAACATTATACAAACTACATTAAAAAGAAATGGGAGGAGGAACTCAACATTAAAATAACTGATGAAACATGGTTGAACATATTAGAGACCACCAACTCAAGGTCATGGAGAGAATTCTGTTGGAAGAATGTTACACGCTTCTTCATAACACCTAAACTGAAATCAAAACAGACTGGCTCCCTACACCCTTGTTGGAGAGAGTGTGGTCTGTTGAGGGTGGAACACTCTCACATCTTTTGGACCTGTCCCACAATAGCAACTTACTGGGGAGAAATAAGATCTAACATAGGGAAAATAATGGAACTTGACATAGAACAAACATTTATTTCTTTGTACTATCAGGTGAAATACCTGATAACTTGCACAATAGAGAAAAGTACCTCTTGAAGGTCCTACTGGCAGCCAATAAAAAGGCTATCACTAGGAAATGGCTACCCTCCCACCATGACACAATGGATAGACATTGTTAAAGAAACACACCACATGGAACGTATGACCTTTGCTTTAAGACCTCAAGAGGACAGGGGACAGGAATACTGGGAAAAATGGATTTCGTACATGGAAATGGTCTAATTTCAACTAACATGATCAAGGTATGATGTGCATTGTAACTGCCAGATCTTTTTTGTTGTACTTATACTTTACTTTCTTTGTGCTTTCTTTGTGTTCCACAATAAAAACAAAGTATAAAAGTATTCAGACCTTTTATTCAGTACTTTGGTGAAGCGACTATAGCCTCAAGTCTTCTTGGGTATGGCACTACAAGCTTGGCACACCTGTATTTGGGGAGTTTGTCCCATTCTTCTCTGCAGATCCTTTCAAGCTCTGTCAGGTTGGATGGGGAGTGTCGCAGCACAGCTATTTTCAGGTCTCTCCAGAGATGTTCGATCGGGTTCAAGCTGGGGCTCTGGCTGGGCCACTGAAGGACATTCTGAGACTTTTATTGAAGCCACTCTTGCGTTGTCTTGGCTGTGTGCTTAGGGTCGTTGTCCTGTTGGAAGATTAACAGGTTTTCATCAAGGATCTCTCTGTGCTTAATCCGTTCATCTTTCCCTCAATCCTGACTAGTCTCCCAGTCCCTGCCGCTGAACATCCCCACAATGTGATGCTGCTACCACCATGCTTCACCGTAGGGATGGTGCCAGGTTTCCTCCAAAGAGTTCAATCTTGGTTTCACCAGAGAAGAGAATCTTGTTTCTCATGGTCTGAGAGTCTTTAGGTGCCTTTTGGCAAACTCCAAGCAGGCTGTCATGTGCCTTTTACTGAGGAGTGGCTTCCGTCTGGCCACTCTACCATAAAGGCCTGATTGGTGTAGTGCTGCAGTGATGGTTGTTCTTCTGGAAGGTTCTCCCATCTACACAGAGGAACTCTGGAGCTCTTTCAGAGTGACCATCAGGTTCTTGGTCACCTCCCTGACTAAGGCCCTTCTCCCCCGATTGCTCTGTTCGTCCGGGCGGCCAGCTCTAGGAAGAGTCTTGGTGGTTCTAAGCTTCATCCATTTAAGAATGATGGAGGTCACTGTGTTCTTGGGGACCTTCAATCCTGCAGAAATTTTTGGTACCCTTCCACAGATCTGTGCCTCACACAATCCTGTTTCGGAGCTCTACGCACAATTCCTTTGACGTCATGGCTTGGTTTTTGCTCTGACATGCACTGTCAACTGTGGGACTTTATATAGACAGGTGTGTGCCTTTCCATATCATGTCCAATCAGTTGAATTTACCACAGGTAGATTCCAATAAAGTTGTAGAAACATCTCAAGGATTATCAATGGAAACAGTATGCAACTGAGCTAAATTTGCAGTCTCATAGCAAAGGGTCTGAATACTTATGTAAATACGTTTTTTCTGTTTTTTTACACATTTGCCAAAATGTCAAAATCTGTTTTCGCTTTGTCATTATGGGGTATTGTGTGTAAATTGAGGGGTGCAACTCAATATTAGGAAGGTGTTCTTAATGTTTTGTACACTCAGTGCACATCAGGAAGCAGTACATCCTCATTTGGTATGCGTCACACATGTATGACATTGTGTCTAAAAAAACAACTCCCTTGTCTTGTCCATTGATACAAGACCCCGGCAATTAATTGTGATTTCTGTCATCTCTCCAAGTCAGACATTATGGAAAGCTGACACCGAAATGCAAAGTGGGCCCTCTGAAAATTGAACCCTTTCAATTGTCTTCGGGGCGATGTGGGGGAAAAGCATTTGTAAGCCACTTTTTTGAAAAAAAGCCTTTTTCCCCCTAAAGAGAAAATGTCCAATGTAGCCGGCGCTCTCTTACCATCAAAGTAAATGACTCTTCACCGTGGGTCATTACAGCAAGCGGCTCCTGTCAATAGCAGCCCTTAATCGTATTTGATAGAGGGCCACAACTCCAGTCAAAATCTATCCTTTCCACAAGGACTAATGGCCCACTCTTCCTTTGAACTCAAACTGAGTGAGAGAGAAAGAGAAAGAGGAGAGAGAGTGTGTGTGTACGTGTGAGAGAGTATCTGTGTCAGTGTGTTGGTGAGTGTATCTGTGTGGGTGAATGTGTATATGTGTTTGCGATAGTGTGTCTGTGTGTGTGTGTCGGTGTGTGTATCTGTGTGTATGTGTGTGAACGTGTACATGTGTTTGCGATAGTGTGTCTGTGTGTGTGTGTCAGTGTGTTGGTGTGTGTATCTCTGTGTATGTGTGTGAACGTGTATATGTGTTTGCGAAAGTGTGTCTGAGTGTGTGTATGCATGCACATGCTTGAGATAGCAAGAAATCAACACAAGGCACTAGAACACAAGGCACCAGAACACATGGCATTATAACACAAGGCACTAGAACACAAGGCACTACACCACAAGGCACTACAACACAAGGTGCCAGAACACAAGGCACTAGAACACAAGGCACTAGAACACAAGGCACTAGAACACAAGGCATTAGAACACAATACATTATAACCCAAGGCATTAAAACACAAGGCATTATAACACAAGGCACTAGAACGCAAGGCACTAGGACGCAAGGCACTAGAACACAAGGCACTAGAACACAAGGCACTAGGACGCAAGGCACAAGAACATAAGGCACTAGGACGCAAGGCACTAGAACACAAGGCACTAGAACATAAGGCACTAGTACGCAAGATACTAGGACGCAAGGCACTAGGACGAAAGGCATTTAAACGCAAGGCATTTTAAGACAAGGCACTAGGACGCAAGACTCTGGGACGTAAGGCACTAGGACGCAAGACTCTGGGACGTAAGGTACTAGGACGAAAGGCGCTAGAACACAAGGCACTAGGACACAAGGCATTTGAACACAAGGCATTTGAACACAAGGCACTAGGACGCAAGACACTGGAACGCAAGGCACTAGGACGCAAGGCACTAGAACACAAGGCACTAGAACACGAGGAACTAGAACACAAGGCGCTAGAACACAAGTCGCCAGAACACTAGTCGCCAGAACACAAGTCGCCAGAACACAAGGCACAAGAACACAAGGCACTAGAACACAAGGCACAAGAACACAAGGCACTAGGACGCAAGACACAGGAAGGCAAGGCACTAGAACACAAGGCACTAGGACGAAAGGCATTTAAACGCAAGGCATTTTAAGACAAGGCACTAGGACGCAAGACTCTGGGACGAAAGGCACTAGGACGCAAGACTCTGGGACGTAAGGTACTAGGACGAAAGGCGCTAGAACACAAGGCACTAGGACACAAGGCATTTGAACACAAGGCATTTGAACACAAGGCACTAGGACGCAAGACACTGGAACGCAAGGCACTAGGACGCAAGGCACTAGAACACAAGGCACTAGAACACGAGGCGCTAGAACACAAGGCGCTAGAACACAAGGCACTAGAACACAAGGCACAAGAACACAAGGCACAAGAACACAAGGCACTAGGACGCAAGACACAGGAACGCAAGGCAGTAGAACACAAGGTACTAGGACGCAAGGCATTTTAACACAAGGCATTTTAAAACGAGGCACTAAGACGTAAGGAACTAGAACACAAGGCACTAGAACAAAAGGCACTAGAACGCAAGGCACTAGAACGCAAGTCACTACAACACAAGGCACTACAACATGAGGAGCCAGAACACAAGGAGCCAAAACACAAGGACCCAGATCACAAGGCACTAGGACGCAAGGCACTAGAACGCAAGGCGCTGGAACACAAGGCGCTAGAACACAAGGTGCTAGAACACAAGTCGCCAGAACACAAGTCGCCAGAACACAAGGCACTAGGACGCAAGTCACTAGAACACAAGGCACTAGGACGCAAGGCACTAGAACACAAGGCACAAGAACACAAGGCACTAGGACGCAAGACACAGGAACGCAAGGCACTAGAACACAAGGCACTAGGACGCAAGGCATTTTGAAACAAGGCATTTTAACACAAGGCACTAAGAAGTAAGGCACTAGAACACAAGGCACTAGAACACAAGGAACTAGAACACAAGGCGCCAGAACACAAGGAGCCAGAACACAAGGAGCCAGAACACAAGGCACTAGGACGCAAGGCACTGGAACACAAGACACTAGGATGTAAGGCACTAGAACACAAGGAACTAGGATGCAAGGCACTAGAACACAAGGCACTAGAACACAAGGCACTAGAACGCAAGGCACTAGAACGCAAGGCACTACAACACAAGGCACTACAACAAGAGGAGCCAGAACACAAGGAGCCAGAACACAAGGAGCCAAAACACAAGGACCCAGAACACAAGGCACTAGGACGCAAGGCACTAGAACACACGGCACTAGGACCCAAGGCACAAGAACACAAGGCACTAGAACGCAAGGCACTAGAAGGCAAGGCACAAGAACGTAAGGCACTAGAACACTAGGCACCAGAACACTAGACACTAGGACGCCAGGCACTAGGACACAAGGCACTAGAACACAAGGCGCTAGAACACAAGGCACTAGAACACTAGGCAACAGAACACTAGAAACCAGGACGTAAGGCACTAGAACACAAGGCACTAGGACGCAAGGCATTTGAATGCAAGGCACTAGGACGCAAGACACTGGAACGTAAGGCACTAGGACGCAAGGCACTAGGACCCAAGGCGCTAGAACAGAAGGCACTAGGACGCAAGGCATTTGAACGCAAGGCATTTTAACACAAGGCACTAGGACGCAAGACACTGGAACGCAAGGTACTAGGAAGCAAGGCATTAGGACGCAAGGCACTAGAACACAAGGCACTAGAATGCAAGGCACTAGAACGCAAGGCACTACAACACAAGGCACTACAACACAAGGAGCCAGAACACAAGGAGCCAGAACACAAGGAGCCAGAACACAAGGCACTAGGACGCAAGGGATTTGAACGCAAGGCATTTTAACACATGGCAATAGGACGCAAGACACTGGAACGCAAGGCACTAGAAGCAAGGCACTAGGACACAAGGCACTAGGACACAAGGCATTTGAACGCAAGGCATTTTCACACAAGGCACTAGGACACAAGGCACTAGAAAAGAAGGTACTTGGACGCAAGGCACTAGGACACAAGGCACTAGAACACAAGGCACTAGGACGCAAGGCATTTGAACGCAAGGCATTTTAACACAAGGCACTAGGAAACAAGGCACTAGAACACAAGGCGCCAGAATACAAGGCACTAGGACGCAAGGCAGTAGAACACAAGGCACTAGGACGCAAGGCACTAGGACGCAAGGCACTAGGTCTCAAGGCATTTGAAGGCAAGGCATTTTAACACAAGGCACTAGGACGAAAGGCTCTGGAACGCAAGGCACTAGGACGCAAGGCACTACAACACAAGGCACTACAACACAAGGTGCCAGAACACAAGGAGCCAGAACACAAGGCACTAGGACGCAAGGCACAAGGACGCATGGAACTAGAACACAAGGCAGTAGAACACAAGGCACTAGGATGCAAGGCACTAGAACAGAAGGTACTTGTACGCAAGGCACAAGGACGCAAGGCACTAGGACACAAGGCACTAGAACACAAGGCACTAGAACACAAGGCACTAGAACACTAGGCACCAGAACTCTAGGACGCATAGCATTTTAACACAAGTCATTTTAACACAAGGCGCAAGGCACTGGCACTGGAACGCACGGCACTAGGACGTAAGGCACTAGAACACAAGGCACTGGAACGCATGGCACTAGGACGTAAGGCACTAGAACACAAGGCACTAGAAGACAAGGAACTAGAACACAAGGCGCCAGAACACAAGGGGCCAGAACACAAGGAGCCAGATCACAAGGTACTAGGACGCAAGGCAGTAGAACACAAGGCACTAGAACAGAAGGCAATAGGACTTAAGGCACTAGAACAGAATGCACTTGGACGCAAGGCAGTAGGACGCAACGCACTAGGACGCAAGACACTAGGACGCAAGGCACTAGAACACAAGGCATTAGAACACTAGACACCAGGAGGCAAGGCACTAGAACGCAAGGCACTAGAAGGCAAGGCACTAGAACGCAAGGCACAAGAACGTAAGGCACTAGAACACTAGGCACCAGAACACTAGACACTAGGACATAAGGCACTAGAACACAAGGCGCTAGAACACAAGGCACTAGTACACAAGGCACTAGGATGCAAGGCACTAGGACGCAAGGCACTAGGTCTCAAGGCATTTGAACGCAAGGCATTTTAACACAAGGCACTAGAACACAAGGAACTAGAACACAAGGCGCCAGAACACAAGGGGCCAGAACACAAGGAGCCAGAACACAAGGTATTAGGACGCAAGGCACTAGAACACAAGGCACTAGAACAGAAGGCAATAGGACGCAAGGCACTAGAACAGAAGGCACTTGGGCCTTAAGGCAATAGGACGCAAGGCACTAGAACAGAAGGCACTAAGACGCATTGCACAAGTACACAAGGCACTAGAACACAAGGCACTAGAACACTAGACACCAGGACACAAGGCACTAGAACGCAAGTCAATTGAACACAAGGCACTAGAACACTAGGCACCAGAACACTAGGACACAAGGCACTAGAACACAAGGCAATAGAACACAAGGCACTAGAACGCAAGGCACAGGAACACAAGGCACTACAACAAGAAGAGCCAGAACACAAGGAGACAGAACACAAGGAGCCAAAACACAAGGACCCAGAACACAAGGCACTAGGACTCAAGGCACTAGAACGCAAGGCACTAGAACACAAAACAGTAGGACCCAAGGCACTAGAACACTAGGCACTAGAACGCAAGGCACTAAAACACAAGGCACTAGAACACTAGGCACTAGGACGCAAGGCACTAGGACGCAAGGCATTTGAACGCAAGGCACTAGGACGCAAGGCACTAGAACACAAGGCACTAGGACGCAAGGCACTAGGTCTCAAGGCATTTGAACGCAAGGCATTTTAACACAAGGCACTAGGACGAAAGGCTCTGGAACGCAAGGCACTAGGACGCAAGGCACTACAACACAAGGCACTACAACACAAGGTGCCAGAACACAAGGAGCCAGAACACAAGGCACTAGGACGCAAGGCACTAGGACGCATGGCACTAGAACACAAGGCAGTAGAACACAAGGCACTAGGATGCAAGGCACTAGAACAGAAGGTACTTGGACGCAAGGCACTAGGATGCAAGGCACTAGGACACAAGGCACTAGAACACAAGGCACTAGAACACAAGGCACTAGAACACTAGGCACCAGAACACTAGGACGCATAGCATTTTAACACAAGTCATTTTAACACAAGGCACTATGACGCAAGGCACTGGAACGCAAGGCACTAGGACGTAAGGCAGTAGAACACAAGGCACTAGAACACAAGGAACTAGAACACAAGGCGCCAGAACACAAGGGGCCAGAACACAAGGAGCCAGATCACAAGGTACTAGGACGCAAGGCAGTAGAACACAAGGCACTAGAACAGAAGGCAATAGGACTTAAGGCACTAGAACAGAATGCACATGGACGCAAGGCACTAGGACGCAACGCACTAGGACGCAAGGCACTAGGACGCAACGCACTAGGACGCAAGGCACTAGGACACAAGGCACTAGAACACAAGGCACTAGAACACTAGACACCAGGAGGCAAGGCACTAGAAGGCAAGGCACTAGAAGGCAAGGCACTAGAACGCATGAGGCACAAGAACGTAAGGCACTAGAACACTAGGCACCAGAACACTAGACACTAGGACATAAGGCACTAGAACACAAGGCGCTAGAACACAAGGCACTAGAACACAAGGCATTTGAACGCAAGGCATTTTAACACAAGGCACTAGGAAACAAGGCACTAGAACACAAGGCGCCAGAATACAAGGCAATAGGACGCAAGGCACTAGAACAGAAGGCACTTGGACGCAAGGCAATAGGACGCAAGGCACTAGAACACTAGACACCAGGACACAAGGCACTAGAACGCAAGTCAATTGAACACAAGGCACTAGGAACACTAGGCACCAGAACACTAGGACACAAGGCACTAGAACACAAGGCAATAGAACGCAAGGCACTAGAACGCAAGGCACTAGAAGGCAAGGCACTAGAACGCAAGGCACAAGAACGTAAGGCACTAGAACACTAGGCACCAGAACACTAGACACTAGGACATAAGGCACTAGAACACAAGGCGCTAGAACACAAGGCACTAGAACACAAGGCATTTGAACGCAAGGCATTTTAACACAAGGCACTAGGAAACAAGGCACTAGAACACAAGGCGCCAGAATACAAGGCAATAGGACGCAAGGCACTAGGACGCATTGCACAAGTACACAAGGCACTAGAACACAAGGCACTAGAACACTAGACACCAGGACACAAGGCACTAGAACGCAAGTCAATTGAACACAAGGCACTAGAACACTAGGCACCAGAACACTAGGACACAAGGCACTAGAACACAAAGCAATAGAACGCAAGGCACTAGAACGCAAGGCACTAGAACACAAGGCACTACAACAAGAAGAGCCAGAACACAAGGAGCCAGAACACAAGGAGCCAAAACACAAGGACCCAGAACACAAGGCACTAGGACTCAAGGCACTAGAACGCAAGGCACTAGAACACAAGGCACTAGGACCCAAGGCACTAGAACACTAGGCACTAGAACGCAAGGCACTAGAACACAAGGCACTAGAACAATTGGCACTAGGACGCAAGGCACTAGGACGCAAGGCATTTGAACGCAAGGCACTAGGACGCAAGGCACTAGAACACAAGCCACTAGGACGCAAGGCATTTGAACGCAAGGCACTAGAACACAAGGCATTAGAACACAAGGCACTAGAACACAAGGCACTAGGACGCAAGGCATTTGAACGCAAGGCACTAGGACGCAAGACACTGGAACGCAAGGCACTAGGACGCAAGGCACTAGGACCCAAGGCGCTAGAACACAAGGCACTAGGACGCAAGGCATTTGAACGCAAGGCATTTTAACACAAGGCACTAGGACGCAAGACACTGGAACGCAAGTTACTAGGAAGCAAGGCACTAGGACGCAAGGCACTAGAACACAAGGCACTAGAATGCAAGGCACTAGAACGCAAGGTACTACAACACAAGGCACTACAACACAAGGAGCCAGAACACAAGGAGTCAGAACACAAGGAGCCAGAACACAAGGCACTAGGACGCAAGGGATTTGAACGCAAGGCATTTTAACACATTGCAATAGGACGCAAGACACTGGAACGCAAGGCACTAGGACGCAAGGCACTAAAACACAAGCCACTAGGACGCAAGGCATTTGAACGCAAGGCGCTAGAACACAAGGCATTAGAACACAAGGCACTAGAACACAAGGCACTAGGACGCAAGGCATTTGAACGCAAGGCACTAGGACGCAAGACACTGGAACGCAAGGCACTAGGACGCAAGGCACTAGGACCCAAGGCGCTAGAACACAAGGCACTAGGACGCAAGGCATTTGAACGCATAAAGGCATTTTAACACAAGGCACTAGGACGCAAGACACTGGAACGCAAGTTACTAGGAAGCAAGGCACTAGGACGCAAGGCACTAGAACACAAGGCACTAGAATGCAAGGCACTAGAACGCAAGGTACTACAACACAAGGCACTACAACACAAGGAGCCAGAACACAAGGAGCCAGAACACAAGGAGCCAGAACACAAGGCACTAGGACGCAAGGGATTTGAACGCAAGGCATTTTAACACATGGCAATAGTACGCAAGACACTGGAACGCAAGGCACTAGAAGCAAAGGCACTAGGACACAAGGCACTAGAACACAAGGCACTAGGACACAAGGCATTTGAACGCAAGGCATTTTCACACAAGGTACTAGGACACAAGGCACTAGAACACAAGGCACCAGAACACTAGAAACCAGAACACTAGAAACCAGGGCGCAAGGCATTTGAACGCAAGGCACTATAACGCAAGGCACTTAGACACTAGGCACCAGAACACTAGGACGCAAGTCATTTTAACACAAGGCACTATGACGCAAGGCACCGGAACGCAAGGCACTAGGACGTAAAGCACTAGAACACAAGGAACAAGAAAACAAGGCGCCAGAACACAAGGAGCCAGAACACAAGGAGCCAGAACACAAGGCACTAGATCACAAGGAACTAGAACACAAGGCGCCAGAACACAAGGAGCCAGAACACAAGGAGCCAGAACACAAGGCACTAGGACGCAAGTCACTGGAACGCAAGGCACTTGGACGTAAGGCACTAGAACACAAGGCACTAGAACAGAAGGAGCCAGAACGCAAGGCACTAGAACACAAGGCACTAGAACACAAGGCACTAGAATGCAAGGCACTAGAACGCAAGGCACTACAACACAAGGCACTACAACACAAGGAGCCAGAACACAAGGAGCCAGAACACAAGGAGCCAGAACACAAGGCACTAGGACGCAAGGGATTTGAACGCAAGGCATTTTAACACATGGCAATAGGACGCAAGACACTGGAACGCAAGGCACTAGAAGCAAGGCACTAGGACACAAGGCACTAGGACACAAGGCATTTGAACGCAAGGCATTTTCACACAAGGCACTAGGACACAAGGCACTAGAAAAGAAGGTACTTGGACGCAAGGCACTAGGACACAAGGCACTAGAACACAAGGCACTAGGACGCAAGGCATTTGAACGCAAGGCATTTTAACACAAGGCACTAGGAAACAAGGCACTAGAACACAAGGCGCCAGAATACAAGGCACTAGGATGCAAGGCAGTAGAACACAAGGCACTAGGAGCAAGGCACTAGGACGCAAGGCACTAGAACACAAGGCACTAGGACGCAAGGCACTAGGACGCAAGGCACTAGGTCTCAAGGCATTTGAAGGCAAGGCATTTTAACACAAGGCACTAGGACGAAAGGCTCTGGAACGCAAGGCACTAGGACGCAAGGCACTACAACACAAGGCACTACAACACAAGGTGCCAGAACACAAGGAGCCAGAACACAAGGCACTAGGACGCAAGGCACTAGGACGCATGGAACTAGAACACAAGGCAGTAGAACACAAGGCACTAGGATGCAAGGCACTAGAACAGAAGGTACTTGTACGCAAGGCACAAGGACGCAAGGCACTAGGACACAAGGCACTAGAACACAAGGCACTAGAACACAAGGCACTAGAACACTAGGCACCAGAACTCTAGGACGCATAGCATTTTAACACAAGTCATTTTAACACAAGGCGCAAGGCACTGGCACTGGAACGCACGGCACTAGGACGTAAGGCACTAGAACACAAGGCACTGGAACGCATGGCACTAGGACAGAAGGCACTAGAACACAAGGCACTAGAAGACAAGGAACTAGAACACAAGGCGCCAGAACACAAGGGGCCAGAACACAAGGAGCCAGATCACAAGGCACTAGAACAGAAGGCAATAGGACTTAAGGCACTAGAACAGAATGCACTTGGACGCAAGGCAGTAGGACGCAACGCACTAGGACGCAAGACACTAGGACGCAAGGCACTAGAACACAAGGCATTAGAACACTAGACACCAGGAGGCAAGGCACTAGAACGCAAGGCACTAGAAGGCAAGGCACTAGAACGCAAGGCACAAGAACGTAAGGCACTAGAACACTAGGCACCAGAACACTAGACACTAGGACATAAGGCACTAGAACACAAGGCGCTAGAACACAAGGCACTAGTACACAAGGCACTAGGATGCAAGGCACTAGGACGCAAGGCACTAGGTCTCAAGGCATTTGAACGCAAGGCATTTTAACACAAGGCACTAGAACACAAGGAACTAGAACACAAGGCGCCAGAACACAAGGGGCCAGAACACAAGGAGCCAGAACACAAGGTATTAGGACGCAAGGCACTAGAACACAAGGCACTAGAACAGAAGGCAATAGGACGCAAGGCACTAGAACAGAAGGCACTTGGACGCAAGGCAATAGGACGCAAGGCACTAGAACAGAAGGCACTAAGACGCATTGCACAAGTACACAAGGCACTAGAACACAAGGCACTAGAACACTAGACACCAGGACACAAGGCACTAGAACGCAAGTCAATTGAACACAAGGCACTAGAACACTAGGCACTAGGACACAAGGCACTAGAACACAAGGCAATAGAACACAAGGCACTAGAACGCAAGGCACAGGAACACAAGGCACTACAACAAGAAGAGCCAGAACACAAGGAGACAGAACACAAGGAGCCAAAACACAAGGACCCAGAACACAAGGCACTAGGACTCAAGGCACTAGAACGCAAGGCACTAGAACACAAAACAGTAGGACCCAAGGCACTAGAACACTAGGCACTAGAACGCAAGGCACTAAAACACAAGGCACTAGAACACTAGGCACTAGGACGCAAGGCACTAGGACGCAAGGCATTTGAACGCAAGGCACTAGGACGCAAGGCACTAGAACACAAGGCACTAGGACGCAAGGCACTAGGTCTCAAGGCATTTGAACGCAAGGCATTTTAACACAAGGCACTAGGACGAAAGGCTCTGGAACGCAAGGCACTAGGACGCAAGGCACTACAACACAAGGCACTACAACACAAGGTGCCAGAACACAAGGAGCCAGAACACAAGGCACTAGGACGCAAGGCACTAGGACGCATGGCACTAGAACACAAGGCAGTAGAACACAAGGCACTAGGATGCAAGGCACTAGGAACAGAAGGTACTTGGACGCAAGGCACTAGGATGCAAGGCACTAGGACACAAGGCACTAGAACACAAGGCACTAGAACACAAGGCACTAGAACACTAGGCACCAGAACACTAGGACGCATAGCATTTTAACACAAGTCATTTTAACACAAGGCACTATGACGCAAGGCACTGGAACGCAAGGCACTAGGACGTAAGGCAGTAGAACACAAGGCACTAGAACACAAGGAACTAGAACACAAGGCGCCAGAACACAAGGGACCAGAACACAAGGAGCCAGATCACAAGGTACTAGGACGCAAGGCAGTAGAACACAAGGCACTAGAACAGAAGGCAATAGGACTTAAGGCACTAGAACAGAATGCACATGGACGCAAGGCACTAGGACGCAACGCACTAGGACGCAAGGCACTAGGACGCAACGCACTAGGACGCAAGGCACTAGGACACAAGGCACTAGAACACAAGGCACTAGAACACTAGACACCAGGAGGCAAGGCACTAGAAGGCAAGGCACTAGAAGGCAAGGCACTAGAACGCAAGGCACAAGAACGTAAGGCACTAGAACACTAGGCACCAGAACACTAGACACTAGGACATAAGGCACTAGAACACAAGGCGCTAGAACACAAGGCACTAGAACACAAGGCATTTGAACGCAAGGCATTTTAACACAAGGCACTAGGAAACAAGGCACTAGAACACAAGGCGCCAGAATACAAGGCAATAGGACGCAAGGCACTAGAACAGAAGGCACTTGGACGCAAGGCAATAGGACGCAAGGCACTAGAACACTAGACACCAGGACACAAGGCACTAGAACGCAAGTCAATTGAACACAAGGCACTAGAACACTAGGCACCAGAACACTAGGACACAAGGCACTAGAACACAAGGCAATAGAACGCAAGGCACTAGAACGCAAGGCACTAGAAGGCAAGGCACTAGAACGCAAGGCACAAGAACGTAAGGCACTAGAACACTAGGCACCAGAACACTAGACACTAGGACATCAGGCACTAGAACACAAGGCGCTAGAACACAAGGCACTAGAACACAAGGCATTTGAACGCAAGGCATTTTAACACAAGGCACTAGGAAACAAGGCACTAGAACACAAGGCGCCAGAATACAAGGCAATAGGACGCAAGGCACTAGGACGCATTGCACAAGTACACAAGGCACTAGAACACAAGGCACTAGAACACTAGACACCAGGACACAAGGCACTAGAACGCAAGTCAATTGAACACAAGGCACTAGAACACTAGGCACCAGAACACTAGGACACAAGGCACTAGAACACAAAGCAATAGAACGCAAGGCACTAGAACGCAAGGCACTAGAACACAAGGCACTACAACAAGAAGAGCCAGAACACAAGGAGCCAGAACACAAGGAGCCAAAACACAAGGACCCAGAACACAAGGCACTAGGACTCAAGGCACTAGAACGCAAGGCACTAGAACACAAGGCACTAGGACCCAAGGCACTAGAACACTAGGCACTAGAACGCAAGGCACTAGAACACAAGGCACTAGAACAATTGGCACTAGGACGCAAGGCACTAGGACGCAAGGCATTTGAACGCAAGGCACTAGGACGCAAGGCACTAGAACACAAGCCACTAGGACGCAAGGCATTTGAACGCAAGGCACTAGAACACAAGGCATTAGAACACAAGGCACTAGAACACAAGGCACTAGGACGCAAGGCATTTGAACGCAAGGCACTAGGACGCAAGACACTGGAACGCAAGGCACCAGGACGCAAGGCACTAGGACCCAAGGCGCTAGAACACAAGGCACTAGGACGCAAGGCATTTGAACGCAAGGCATTTTAACACAAGGCACTAGGACGCAAGACACTGGAACGCAAGTTACTAGGAAGCAAGGCACTAGGACGCAAGGCACTAGAACACAAGGCACTAGAATGCAAGGCACTAGAACGCAAGGTACTACAACACAAGGCACTACAACACAAGGAGCCAGAACACAAGGAGCCAGAACACAAGGAGCCAGAACACAAGGCACTAGGACGCAAGGGATTTGAACGCAAGGCATTTTAACACATGGCAATAGGACGCAAGACACTGGAACGCAAGGCACTAGGACGCAAGGCACTAGAACACAAGCCACTAGGACGCAAGGCATTTGAACGCAAGGCGCTAGAACACAAGGCATTAGAACACAAGGCACTAGAACACAAGGCACTAGGACGCAAGGCATTTGAACGCAAGGCACTAGGACGCAAGACACTGGAACGCAAGGCACTAGGACGCAAGGCATTTGAACGCAAGGCATTTTAACACAAGGCACTAGGACGCAAGACACTGGAACGCAAGTTACTAGGAAGCAAGGCACTAGGACGCAAGGCACTAGAACACAAGGCACTAGAATGCAAGGCACTAGAACGCAAGGTACTACAACACAAGGCACTACAACACAAGGAGCCAGAACACAAGGAGCCAGAACACAAGGAGCCAGAACACAAGGCACTAGGACGCAAGGGATTTGAACGCAAGGCATTTTAACACATGGCAATAGTACGCAAGACACTGGAACGCAAGGCACTAGAAGCAAAGGCACTAGGACACAAGGCACTAGAACACAAGGCACTAGGACACAAGGCATTTGAACGCAAGGCATTTTCACACAAGGTACTAGGACACAAGGCACTAGAACACAAGGCACCAGAACACTAGAAACCAGAACACTAGAAACCAGGGCGCAAGGCATTTGAACGCAAGGCACTATAACGCAAGGCACTTAGACACTAGGCACCAGAACACTAGGACGCAAGTCATTTTAACACAAGGCACTATGACGCAAGGCACCGGAACGCAAGGCACTAGGACGTAAAGCACTAGAACACAAGGAACAAGAAAACAAGGCGCCAGAACACAAGGAGCCAGAACACAAGGAGCCAGAACACAAGGCACTAGATCACAAGGAACTAGAACACAAGGCGCCAGAACACAAGGAGCCAGAACACAAGGAGCCAGAACACAAGGCACTAGGACGCAAGTCACTGGAACGCAAGGCACTTGGACGTAAGGCACTAGAACACAAGGCACTAGAACAGAAGGAGCCAGAACGCAAGGCACTAGAACACAAGGCACTAGAACGCAAGGCACTAAAACACAAGGCACTACAACACAAGGAGCCAGAACGCAAGGCACTAGAACGGAAGGCAATAGAACACTAGGCACCAGAACACTAGACACTAGGACGCAAGGCACTAGGACACAAGGCACAAGGACGCAAGGCACTACGACGCAATGCACTAGAACATAATGCACTAGAATGCAAGGCACTAGGACTCAATGCACTAGGCCGCAATGCACTAGAACACAAGGCACTAGGATGCAAGGCGTTTAAACGCAAGGCACTAGAACACAAGGCACTAGAACACAAGGCACTAGTACGCAAGGCACTAGAACACAAGGCACTAAAACACAAGGCACTAGATCGCAAGGCACTAGAACAGAAGGTACTTGGACGCAAGGCACTAGGACGCAAGGCACTAGAACACAAGGCACTAGAACACAAGGCACTAGAAAACAAGGCACTAGAACGCAAGGCGCTAGAACGCAAGGCGCTAGAACGCAAGGCACTAGGACGCAAGGCACTAGGACGCAAGGCATTAGAACATAAGGCATTAAGACGCATGGCACTAGGATGCAAGGCACTAGAACACAAGGCACTAGATCACAAGGCACAAGAACACAAGGCGCTAGAACACAAGGCACTAGGATGCAAGGCATTTGAACGCAAGGCACTAGAACACAAGGCACTAGAACACAAGGCACTAGTACGCAAGGCACTAGAACACAAGGCACTAAAACACAAGGCACTAGGACGCAAGGCACTAGAACAGAAGGTACTTGGACGGAAGGCACTAGGACGCAAGGCACTAGAACACAAGGCACTAGAACACAAGGCACTAGAATACTAGGCACCAGAACACTAGACACCAGAACGCAAGGAGCTAGATCACAAGGCACTAGAACACAAGGCGCTAGAACACAAGGCGCTAGAACGCAAGGCACTAGGACGCAAGGCACTAGGACGCAAGACATTAGAACATAAGGCACTAAGACGCAAGGCACTAGGATGCAAGGCACTAGAACACAAGGCACTAGATCACAAGGCACTAGAACACAAGGCGCTAGAACACAAGGCGCTAGAACGCAAGGCACTAGGACGCAAGGCACTAGGACGCAAGGCACTAGGACGCAAGGCACTAGGACGCAAGGCATTAGAACATAAGGCACTAGGATGCAAGGCACTAGGATGCAAGGCACTAGAACACAAGGCACTAGATCACAAGGCGCTAGAACACAAGGCGCTAGAACACAAGGCGCTAGAACGCAAGGCACTAGGACGCAAGGCGTTTAAACGCAAGGCACTAGAACACAAGGCACTAGAACACAAGGCACTAGTACGCAAGGCACTAGAACACAAAGGCACTAAGAACGCAAGGCACTAGACGCAAGGCACTAGGACGCAAGGCACTAGAACAGAAGGTACTTGGACGCAAGGCACTAGGACGCAAGGCACTAGAACACAAGGCACTAGAACACAAGGCACTAGAACACAAGGCACTAGAACACAAGGCACTAGAACACAAGGCACTAGAACACAAGGCACTAGGACGCAAGGCACTAGGACGCAAGGCACTAGGACGCAAGGCACTAGAACACAAGGCACTAGAACACAAGGCACTAGAATACAAGGCACTAGAACACAAGGCACTAGAACACTAGGCACCAGAACACTAGACACCAGAACGCAAGGAGCTAGATCACAAGGCACTAGAACACAAGGCGCTAGAACACAAGGCGCTAGAACACAAGGCACTAGGAACGCAAGGCACTAGGACGCAAGGCACTAGGACGCAAGGCACTAGAACATAAGGCACTAAGACGCAAGGCACTAGGACGCAAGGCACTAGAACACAAGGCACTAGCACACAAGGCACTAGAACACAAGGCACTAGAACACTAGGCACCAGAACACTAGAAACCAGGACGCAAGGCACTAGCACACAAGGCACTAGAACACAAGGCACTAGAACACTAGGCACCAGAACACTAGAAACCAGGACGCAAGGCACTAGAACACAAGGCACTAGAACGCAAGGCACCAGAACACTAGGCACCAGAACACTAGGACGCAAGGCATTTTAACACAAGTCATTTTAACACAAGGCACTATGACGCAAGGCACTGGAATTCAAGGCACTAGAACACAAGGCACTAGAACACAAGGCACTAGAACACAAGGCGCCAGAACACAAGGGGCCAGAACACAAGGAGCCAGAACACAAGGTACTACGACGCAAGGCACTAGAACAGAAGGCAATAGGACGCAAGGCACTAGAACAGAAGGCACTTGGACGCAAGGCACTAGGACGCAAGGCACTAGGACGCAAGGCACTAGGATGCAAGGCACTAGGACGCAAGGCATTAGAACATAAGGCACTAAGACGCAAGGCACTAGGATGCAATGCACTAGAACATAAGGCACTAGGACGTAAGGCACTAGGACGCAAGGCACTAGGACGCAAGGCATTTGAACGCAAGGCATTTTAACACAAGGCACTAGGACGCAACACACTGGAACGCAAGGCACTAGATCACAAGGCACTAGAACACAAGGCACTAGGACACAAGGCGCTAGGACACAAGGCACTAGGACACAAGGCGCTAGGACACAATGCGCTAGGACACAAAGCACTAGAACACAAGGCACTAGTACACAAGGCGCTAGAACACAAGGCACTAGGACACAAGGCTATGTGGGCCTTTGATGCCGCTCGCTATCTCTTCCGTCATGATCAAAGTGGTCCAACACTGCAACCGAAATACATTGACTGTGACTGATTGACTGGATGGGTGATGCTTAGTTTAGCCTCCCCGTCTCCTCGGGCTCTTAAGCCAGGCACCCCACACCTCGACCACCACAACCCGGTCACCACTGGGTCCCAGTCAGCCTGTCTGTCACTAGTTCACCCACAAACAAAGCCCTTGGAGACACTAATGCGATGTGACCACTATTAGCCCCTCACGTCGTTCTCCGTAGCGCCACTACCTCTCTGTCAGATCAAGGGCAGATATTCTCCTAGCTGTCAGGGGAGAAGCTCACTCAGCCTCCCTTCTTCCTGACTCCGGACTCCCTCAGTCCCCTCACTCCTCAGTCCCCTCACTCCTCAGCCCCCTCACTCCTCAGCCCCCTCACTCCTCAGTTCCCTCACTCCTCAGCCCCCTCACTCCTCAGTCCCCTCACTCCTCAGCCCCCTCACTCCTCACTCTTCAGTCCCCTCACTCCTCAGCCCCCTCACTCCTCAGTCCCCTCACTCCTCAGTCCCCTCACTCCTTAGTCCCCTCACTCCTCAGCCCCCTCACTCCTCAGTCCCCTCACTCCTCAGTCCCCTCACTCCTCAGCCCCCTCACTCTCAGTCCCCTCACTCCTCAGCCCCCTCACTCCTCAGTCCCCTCACTCCTCAGTCCCCTCACTCCTCAGCCCCCTCAGTCCCCTCACTCCTCAGCCCCCTCACTCCTCAGTCCCCTTACTCCTCAGTCCTTTATTTACATACTGTAAGTATTCAGACCCTTTTTCCATTGATCATCCTTGAGATGTCTCTACAACTTGATTGGAGTCCACCTGTGGTTAATTCAATTGATTGGACATTATTTGGAAAGGCACACACCTGTCTATATAAGGTCCCACATTTGACACCTCATGTCAGAACAAAAACCAAGCCATGAGGTCAAAGGAATTGTGCGTAGACTTCCGAGACAGGATTGTGTCGAGGCACAGATCTGGGGAAGGGTACCAAAACATTTCTGCAGCATTGAAGGTCCCCAACAACACAGTGGCCTCCATCATTCTTAAATGGAAGAAGTTTGAAACCACCAAGACTCTTCCTAGAGCTGGCTTCCCGGCCAAACTGAGCAATCAACCGATGGTCACTCTGACGTAGCTCTAGAGTTCCTCTGTGGAAATGGGAGACCCTTCCAGAAGGACAACCATCTCTGCAGCACTCCACCAATCAGGCCTTTATGGTAGAGTGGCCAGATGGAAACCACTCCTCAGTAAAAGGCACATGACATCCCGCTCTCCCGCTCTTTGGCACATGACATCCCGCTCTTTGGCCTGAATGCCAATCATCACGTCTGGAGTAAACCTGGCACCATCCCTACGCTGAAGCATGGTGGTGGCAGGAATCATGCTGTGGGGGTGTTTTTCAGCAGCAGGGACTGGGAGACTAGTCAGGATCGAAGCAAAGATGAACGGAGCAAAATACAGAGAGATCCTTGATGAAAACCTGCTCCAGAGCGCCCAGGACCTCTGTCTGGGGCGAAGGTTCACCTTCCAACAGGACAACGACCCTAAGCACACAGCCAAGAAATCACAGGAGTGGCTTCAGGACAAGTCTCTGAATGTCCATGAGTGGCCCAGCCAGAGCCCGGACTTCAACCTGATCGAACATCTCTGGAGAGACCTGAAAATAGCTGTGCAGCAACACTCTCCATACAACCTGATAGAGCATGAGAGGATCTGCATGGGAGAAATGGAAGAAACTCCCCAAATACCATTGTGCAAAGCTCAAGGAGTAATTCCCAAGAAGACTGTAACTGCTGCCAAAGGTGCTTCAACAAAGTACTGAGTAAACGGTTTGAATAAATGTGATATTTCTGTTAGCGAACATTTCTAAAAAACAGTTTTTACTTTGTCATTATGGGGTATTGTGTGTACATTGATGAGGGGAAAAAACGATTTCATCAATTTTAGAATAAGGCTGTAACCTAACAAAATGTGGAAAAAGTCAAGTGGTCTGATTACTTTCCCGAAGGCACTGTATATTTGTTATATATTTTCCTTAAATATTTTCCCCTAACCCTACCACCCCTCCACTAATTGGAGTAAACTAATGGACACCACCACTTAGGTTTCTACTTCCAGCTTATACATACTATATACATTTTACAGACGCAGTATATTTTACAATATCTATATTTTGTTTGTTTTAGTCCCACCCCAGCTCCACTCAACCCTTCCCATCTATCTCTGAGTACAATCCAGTTTTGATTTTTATTTGCCATATTTTTCAACTGTGCTGTGATGTTTCTATTCTGAACCTTTCTATTCTCATAGTTTCTACAGATTGTTTTTGCTAAGAGTATTTTTATATTATTGATTGACTATTCCTTTTTTAAATCACCCAGCAGGGCTATATGAGTTAGCTCCAGGTGCCACCAAAAACAATTATTTAATGATTCAGTCTCTTCGCAGCAAAATCTGCTGGGATGGTTGTATCCCCAATAAATATAACACACTACACAATTTGTATAACAATTTGAACTGATACACCACAGCGTTGTATGGTGTATCAGTTCATAAACTATGTGCCATGGTATCGGTACATTGAAAATCGCTTCTCAACTATTTTGCAAACCAGTCAAGTTGTTCCACACCGATCTCGACAAACCATTTCTGTATGGACCTCGATTTGTGCACGGGGGCATTGTCACGCCGAAACAAGAAAGGGCCTTCCCCAAACTGTTGCCACAAAGTTGGAAGCACAGAATCGTCTACAATGTCATTGTATGCTGTAGCATGAACCATGAAAAACAGCCCCAAACCATTATTCCTCCTCCACCAAACTTTACAGTTGGCACTATGCATTCGGGCAGGTAGAGTTCTGCTGGCATCCACCAAACCCAGATTCATCCATCGGACTGCCAGATGATTTCATCACTCCAGAGAACGCGTTTCCACTGTTCCAGAGTCAAATGCTGGCGAGCTTTACACTACTCCAGCCGACGCGTGACATTGCGCATGGTGATCTTAGGCTTGTGTGCGGCTGCTCGGCCATGGAAGCCCATTTTATGAACCCGCTGTTGCTCCTAGACGTTTCCACTTCACAATAACAGCACTTACAGTTGGGTGGGGCACGTCTAGCAGGGCAGAAATTTGACGAACTGACTTGTTGGAAAGGTGGCATTCTATGACGGTGCCACATTGAAAGTCACAGAGCTCTTCAGTAAGGCCATTCTACTGCCAATGTTTGTCTATTGAGATTGCATGGCAGTGTGCTCGATTTTAGACACCTGTCAGCAACGGGTGTGGCTGAAATAGCCAAATCCTCTAATTTCAAGGGGCTTCCACATACAGTGAGGGAAAAAAGTATTTGATCCCCTGCTGATTTTGTACGTTTGCCCACTGACAAAGAAATGATCAGTCTATAATTTTAATGGTAGGTATATTTGAACAGTGAGAGACAGAATAACAACAAAGAAATCCAGAAAAACGCATGTGAAAAATGATTAATGAAAAGATGCCCAGAGTCCTTGCTCATCTGCGTGAACGTGCCTTAGGCATGCTGCAAGGAGGCATGAAGACTGCAGATGCGGCCAGGGCAATAAATTGCAATGTCCGTACTGTGAGACGCCTAAGACAGCGCAACAGGGAGACATGACGGACAGCTGATCGTTTTTGCAGTGGCAAACCACGTGTAACAACCCCTGCACAGGATCGGTACATCCGAACATCACACCTGCAGGACAGGTACAGGATGGCAACAACAACTGCCCAAGTTACACCAGGAACGCAAAATCCCTCCATCCGTGCTCAGACTGTCCACTATAGGCTGAGAGAGGCTTGACTGAGGTCTTGTAGGCCTGTTGTAAGGCAGGTCCTCACCAGACATTACTGGCAACAACGTCGCCTATGGGCACAAACCCACCGTTGCTGGACCAGACAGGACTGGCAAAAAGTGCTCTTCACTAATGAGTCGCGGTTTTGTCTCACCAAGGGTGATGGTCGGATTCGCGTTTATCGTCGAATGAATGAGCGTACACCGGGGACTGTACTCTGGAGCGGGATCGATTTGGAGGTGGAGGGTCCGTCATGGTCTGGGGCGGTGTGTCACAGCATCATCGGACTGAGCTTGTTGTCATTGCAGGCAATCTCAACGCTGTGCATTACAGGGAAGACATCCTCCTCCCTCATGTGGTACCCTTCCTGCAGGCTCATCCTGACATGACCCTCCAGCATAACAATGCTACCAGCCATACTGCTGGTTCTGTGTGTGATTTCCTGCAAGACAGGAATGTCAGTGTTCTGCCATGGCCAGCAAAGAGCCCAGATCTCAATCCCAGGTAAACTATGATTACTTTGATTGACCTTTGACAAACTACAATAATCTTATTAATGTATTTCCTCCTCTGCTGGTTTCTAAGCAACCTCAGGCAGCTGTAGCGTCTCCAAACATGGAGGGAGTCATTTCCCTGTCATGATGTTTTTTTAAAGGCATTGTTGGAGTGTACATACCTTCTTCCTCTCATCTAAAGGAATCTCTGAAGAGAGAGTGTGTCTGCGTGTCTGTGTGTGTGAGAGAGAGACATATTATCCAACTCCACAGTGCTGCCACAGCAGGTCTCACAGCGTCACAGCTCCAGTCTTAGTCATCTCATTTTAATACGAGCCTTTGATGAAGGGAAAGAGTGCCCCAGAGACGACACTAGGAGAGGGAGAAGGCTTTTTTCCTCCCCCTTTCTCCCCTTCTCCCTCCCCTTTTACATTTAAACACCCTTTATTTTACATCTCTCAGATTTGCACTTTGAGCAGAGGACACATTTGCCTCCTCGACATGGCCTCCCCTGTGAATGGAGCGCATTCTTCTGATTAACCCCCTGCAGCGACGGTGACCACACACACATGGGTTCACACATACACTCGCATGCGGGCATACACACATACATGGTTCACACACACACGTGTTTGCGGGCATACACACACACACACACACACACACACACACACACACACACACACACACACACACACACACACACACACACACACACACACACACACACACACACACACACACACACATACACACGTAAGTATATATGGACACACATTGACACTCATGCACACAGACACACACACATGCATGCAGCGATACACACACAGACAAATAGCCCACCCCCCTTCCCCACACACACACACGTGTCCCCTCACATGTGACCGAGAAAGCCACCCGCCGACCCACTGCATGTGCGTTTTAACGTGTGGCGTGTCCGTTAGCGTGGAATGGGTTGGGATAGTCCCGCGTGCCACCCCCCAGGGCGAGATGTACTGAGAAAGCAGAAGAGAGAGCGGAGGGGGTGGGGAGGAGAGGGAGTCACACAAGCATTTTACTCAATAGCCCCGCGTCCTCCGAGGATACACTCTCCTTCTGTTTATCTACACAAACAGCTGCCCAAGCTGGAAGTGGAAGAATCAAAATCAGACTTTCATATAGAGATGGAATATCGATGAGGAATTGAGTCAGTCTTTAGCCTAAAGGCTGTTGACTCTGTGGCCTCTGTGGTTAGTGTGATGTATAGAAAGTAACATATGCTATCTTGTTTTCTTTGGTGCGTCATGCATTGGTTATGTAAAACCAACTGCAGTGCATGAAAATAGGAAAAAATATGTTTTTTTAACCCTTAAAATGTAGCGCGCTGACCAGCTGAATGTAGACGTTAAAGCCATTTTCAATTTTTTTATTCTCTTAAATACCTCCTCTCTCCAAGAATGGAACGTTAAGTGGCCCTGACTCCATTTGTCAAAGACCCTTTGCGTCTCTCCGCTAACGACCTTTCAGTTTAAATAAGTAAACGTTTCTTTTCTCCCGGCGCTGCGTCTCATCGTCTGAAAATGACCCCTCGGATGTCTTCGGCCCGTTTTCTGAACGCATTAAGGGCCCGTTGTTTTCTCAGACAGGACAGAGGGGCCGGCTTCCCCCGGCCTGGCCAGGCAATGTGTGTGGCCCAACCTCGGCCATGCTGCTTCGGCCCGGCGATCATTCGCTGCGGCTGCTCCAAGTAGGAACTGACAGGGTGGGAGGCAATTACCGCCACTCAGCCAGCCATTTAGGCTCGGAACTAGGGGGCCAGCCACTGCTCACTTAAGGTTGAGCTCAGACTGGCTTAAGCAGGAATGACACTCCTGTCTAAGGAGAACAGGGGGGAGGGAGTTGAGGACACACACAGACACTGGGGGACGCACCCATGCAGGCATGTATGCATGCACACACACACACATGCACATACTGAAAGACACATGCAAGCTTGCTTTATGCACATAAACACACTCATACTTCAAAAGACACTCAAGTAGAGGTTAAAACACATGGTCAGGTATACCATTTAATTATACACTCTTCTACATTTGATAATTGTATTGTACATTCATATGCACTCACACCCATACAGACACTCAGAGATACAGTATAAACACTGACAGACACAATGAACAGCCCTGAGCTCTCAAGCCTCTAACGTTGCTCATTACTAAGACGACTGTGCTTTTGTTTGTTGATTCATTCTCCTCTAAGAATGATCAGCATGTCCTCTCAATGTTAAACAAATGAATGATCAGCATGTCCTCTCAATGTTATACAGATGAATGATCAGCATGTCCTCTCAATGTTATACAGATGAATGATCAGCATGTCCTCTCAATGTTATACAGATGAATGATCAGCATGTCCTCTCAATGTTATACAGATGAATGATCAGCATGTCCTCTCAATGTTATACAAATGAATGATCAGCATGTCCTCTCAATGTTATACAGATGAGTGATCAGCATGTCCTCTCAATGTTATACAGATGAATGATCAGCATGTCCTCTCAATGTTATACAAATTAATGATCAGCATATCCTCTCAGTGTTAAACAGATGAATGATCAGCATGTCCTCTCAATGTTATATAAATGAATGATCAGCATGTCCTCTCAATGTTATACAGATGAATGATCAGCATGTCCTCTCAATATTATACAAATGAATGATCAGCATGTCCTATCAATGTTATACAGATGAATGATCAGCATGTCCTCTCAATGTTAAACAAATGAATGATCAGCATGTCCTCTCAATGTTATACAAATGAATGATCAGCATGTCCTCTCAATGTTATACAAATTAATGATCAGCATATCCTCTCAGTGTTAAACAGATGAATGATCAGCATGTCCTCTCAATGTTAAATAAATGAATGATCAGCATGTCCTCTCAATGTTATACAGATGAATGATCAGCATGTCCTCTCAATGTTATACAAATGAATGATCAGCATGTCCTATCAATGTTATACAGATGAATGATCAGCATGTCCTCTCAATGTTATACAGATGAATGATCAGCATGTCCTCTCAATGTTATACAAATGAATGATCAGCATGTCCTCTCAATGTTATACAAATTAATGATCAGCATATCCTCTCAGTGTTAAACAGATGAATGATCAGCATGTCCTCTCAATGTTATATAAATGAATGATCAGCATGTCCTCTCAATGTTATACAGATGAATGATCAGCATGTCCTCTCAATGTTATACAAATGAATGATCAGCATGTCCTATCAATGTTATACAGATGAATGATCAGCATGTCCTCTCAATGTTAAACAAATGAATGATCAGCATGTCCTCTCAATGTTATACAAATGAATGATCAGCATGTCCTCTCAATGTTATATAAATGAATGATCAGCATGTCCTCTCAATGTTATACAGATGAATGATCAGCATGTCCTCTCAATGTTATATAAATGAATGATCAGCATGTCCTCTCAATGTTATACAGATGAATGATCAGCGTGTCCTCTCAATGTTAAACAAATGAATGATCAGCGTGTCCTCTCAATTTTAAACAAATGAATGATCAGCATGTCCTCTCAATGTTAAACAAATGAATGATCAGCATGTCCTCTCAATGTTATATAAATGAATGATCAGCATGTCCTCTCAATGTTATACAAATGAATGATCAGCGTGTCCTCTCAATGTTATATAAATGAATGATCAGCTTGTCCTCTCAATGTTAAACAAATGAATGAACAGCATGTCCTCTCAATGTTATACAAATGAATGATCATCATGTCTTCTCAATGTTAAACAAATGCATTATCAGCATGTCCTCTCAATGTTATACAAATGATCTTCCTTATTATCCTACTGCATTAAAAGTCACAAACCACTCTCTTCCTTATTATCCTACTGCGTTAGAAGTCACAAGCCACTCTTCCTTATTATCCTACTGCGTTAAAAGTCACAAACCGCTCTCTTCCTTATTATCCTACTGCGTTAGAAGTCACAAGCCACTCTCTTCCTTATTATCCTACTGCGTTAGAAGTTCAATATGGCGTTAGAAAGGTTGACTCTCAAACGTCAACCCATTGATGTTAGGCTAATGCCTGGTTTCTAACCCAGCTGCATGGGTGTTGTCGGATTATAGTCAGGTGTGGTTTTGTTGTATCCAGTGGCAGTGTCTGTGATTGCCTTAACGCACTGAGCTGCTTGTGGATTTGAGAGCTCTAATGCAGTTCCGAAACCGCCAAAGCAACTGCTATGCGAATGTCGACTAAAGTGAATCTTATTGAATCGGGCCCTAGCTCTTGGAACGGCCAGTAGCTCAGAAGGTAAATGCTGTCATCACCATCACCACAATAATTGCAGCCATCTTTCTTGGAAATGCCACTCTTCCATGAGAGTTAAACCCTGTCATTAGCATCGTCTATCTATGACAGACAGAATGGATTTTTTAAAAGTCAAAATGGTGGAGCAGTTTCTCTCACAGCTCTAGAGAGTGTTTTGTGTTTTGCTATCATCTGCAATAACTGACTCATGATTCAAAACCAGGGAGCGTAAAATTGTTCCAACTGTTCCAACAGGTGAATATGATGTCCAAAGTATACTCTCTATTTTCACATAGATGAAGGGTTCAGTAGTCCACAGCCAAACTCCTCCAGCATCTCTTTCACCTAGAATTGGTATTGAACCTCCATCTCAAGGACATCACTGACAAACACCTGAGAATACACAACAGCACTGACCAGCTGATCCATTCCATAGCTTTGACGATATCAAGGCCCAACCGTCATAAATTCCCTCAAAATGTTAAGTTAGTGACAGATGGATATAGAAATAGATAGTGGGATTTAAACCTACAACTCACTGACTCAAAAAGGGGGGACCCACTGGGCAAAAAACTGGTTGAATCAACATTGTTACCATGTCATTTCAACCCCCAAAAAAATCTATGTGATGACTGAATCAACATGGAAAACTGATTGGATTTGCAAAAAGTCATCAGTCAGGTGCAATATGCTGTCATTTCCTTCTAATAGTTTGCCTAATTTCCGTTTCTTTGACATAACAAGCACTTTGAGAATCATTGTACCATATAAACCACTGTGAAATAATATTTTAAATATATAAAAAAAAAAAAAAAAATTCAGCTGTTTGAAGCTGGTGCACAAACCCGAAAGTTAAACAAAACTTAAGAATGGGAAGCATAGAAATAGCACACAGAGAACAGATCTACAGCTCGTCCAAAAAGTTACATTACAGCTTCTTTATTGCTGTTTTTTTGTCTTTTTTTCACCCAACTTTTAACCTAAATCCAATGACATGGTTAAATTTTTTGTTGATTTCACGTTGAAAACTCAACCAAATGAAAATGAAATTTAGATATTAAACTGACTGACGTCTGGGCCCAGTGGGCTGATTTCCCTTCTAAACTGTCAAATGCAAACAGTCAATCCCTGGTTATTGATATAGGTTCTAATGATGGGCTTTGACTCCAGATGGTTAGGAGCCTGATAATTGGGTTTGTGATAGCATGCACTCTTTGAGCTCAAGATCCTTAGAGGCTACGGCATGTCATTACTTAAGAGCTAACATTAGCATAATGTTGAGGTGATGTTATACATAGCAAGAGATTGCAGAGATGGGACTTGTCATTGCCAGGTTGGTGACCCTTGTACATATGCTCTGAGACATTTCAGAGCCTTGACAGCACTGGCTCCCTCCCCATCTTATAGCTATTAAATGCCAGAATACGTTTGAACTCACATTCCTGTCACACAAAACATCCGAAAGACTCAAAGGGCTTGGTTTATTACAATCAACCAGATGCATTGATATTGACTTCAATAAATAATTGCTTCCCCAAGGTAATTCAATGACGAGAAAATGACAAGAAAATAGTAGCATCAAAAATTATTTGGACACTGCCAGGGATACTCTCACATCGCATTGGAAAATTATGGAATGAATGTGGATTCGGAAGAAAAACATCTGTTCTCTACATTCTATTTCTATGTTCACAGTTGTGCAATGTAATTAATCAATGGTCTCACAAGGGGGCAGCACTACAAGATGGCTGCTGTTGCCCTCCTCAATGGATTGCATTACCCTGCAGTACCTCTATCGGCCACCACTCTCCAGCAGCAGAGGATTGGGAGAATCAGGCCTGCAATCAGGTGTGCAATCAAGCCTGACACACCTGAAACTGATTGACTGTAATTGAACACTGATTGGAATGCATGATCAGTTTGCACTGGGGAGGAAACCAGGAACAGAGAGTGCTCTGCCGGTCCTCCCAACAGGTGAAATCCATTTATGTCTTGTTTGTTGAAGTTTTGAGATCATAACTTGATGTTGTTGATCAAAACCATAGATTTAAAACATCACATTCCTGATTACAATCAATCGCCATAGGCTCTCAGTTGCATAATAATGACCAGTGGAAAGCCAAGAGCCAGGCTTGAACCCACCTAGCCTGGAATCCCGACCTGGAATTTCACTGAATTCTACGTCAAGCAGAAATAAGCATTTGGATCAGGAAGAAAAACTGCAAGCTACTGCATCTGAAACAGTCAGTTTCCATCCACTTCCTACAGGCCCTGCGGTATAGGATAACAGTGACATGGTTATTTCTGGCCTTCGTGGGTTTGAATCCCACAGTCAAGGATGCTACTGCTTCAATATTGCTGTGTGGGTGGTACCTGCAGCCAGCCTTTAGCCTTTGAGTCACAAGGGAGCTACTGCTGACTACAGCCGCTGCCATCAAAGTCAAATAATCAATAATACTCCGTACAATTACCAGGAGTGGGATTTCAACCAGTATGTCAGTGAAATACTGGAGGCCTATTTTTCAAATCATATTCATACTAACGTTCAAGTTGAATAAATATAAAAAAATGTATTTTATTCAGCATAACTTGTGCTGCACAGTGGCAAAGGTCTCTCTTGTTGGAGAGATCCCGCTCAAAGAGACTAACCTGGTAAAATACATGTTAAATAAATGATACAATAAAATGTAACTGTGGTTGTGCTGTCCTTGTTTCTACCAATGCCCTTGATCCACCTCTCCATTCTCCATCAGCTGTCAGCCTTTACACTGATGGGACGACTTGGAGACTATCAATCATCATCAATCAGCGTGCCCTCTGATCGCCAAACAGAGAGCCGTGATGTCTATGCACTGCCCTATAGGAACCAGCTAAAGCTGCTGTCTTTATCGATCAATGAAACAGGTCAATGAAACAGTTCTCCATCTAACGGGGATGTTCCCAGAATGTTTTTGTCCAGTTACTGTTCAGTTGAGAGCTGTGGAGAGAATATGCCCTGAACATTGTTGGAATGTTTTCTAAGGCAAGGATGAATGTTCCAGCAGCTTTCTGAATAGTATTTTATTCTTCATTGATAAAAGCTTCAACATTCAAGGAGCCTCCCAGCAGAGTTCTGAGAGTGTTTCTAGATGGTACCTAGAGTGTCTATAAAAGTAACATTCTTAAAAATACTCAAACAATTAGACAAATCGGCGTTAACCTATCCGACACAATTTGGCAACTAAGTAGGGCAAAGATAGGAAGTTATCCCGTATCTCCTATTCGGGCCAAAGCCACTCTTTGCAGGCCAAACCACTCACAGGATGACATCTCTTCAGTATTTGAGTGGTGTAATTCTGGTTGTGCCCCCCTCTCACACCCTCTAAAAATTCCCGGTGCCTCCTCTGCAGTCTGAGTGTCAGGACGCGTTAAGGTTGCCCTCCGTCTCGCTCTCGTTTTGATCTTGCTCCGCATCCAAAACAATTTGGCTTCCTCGCATCACCGTGTTCCTCGCCCGTTGCCATCTCTCATTCGTCTGCGAGGTGTCGGAGTACTAAAACTTCATGGTCAAAAGTCCTCAGTCATTTCTGAAAACACAGACAGAGGAGAGGAGGAGCGCTGTATGGGTGCTTAGACTGTGACAACAGGATCTGAAGGTGCTCTTGGGTAAAGGATCTATTCGTGTCAGTTCATAATTCCGGAGAACTTAAACAAGGTCGTTATTGTAGAACATAATTGGTTCATAAAGAGATTTTTTTTTTTTTACCTTTATTTTACAAGGCAAGTCAGATAAGAACAAATTCTTATTTTCAATGACGGCCTAGGAACAGTGGGTTAACTGCCTGTTCAGGGGCAGAAGGACAGATTTGTACCTTGTCAGCTCGGGGATTGTCACCTTTCGGTTACTAGTCCAACACTCTAACCACTAGGCTAAATAAAGACTAGCAATACCAGGGTTGTAGGTTCGAATTAAGCAGGGGACAAATACAAAAAATGTATTTTAATGTAAGCCTCCTTGGATAAAATACTAAGGTGGGTCTACTCTTAGCTTGAGGAGGATAGAAAGCCTTTATTTATAAAGTATTACACATCCTCAGAGTGATGATTACATCAAAAAGCACATGGCGCACATTTTGGCACACTTGACTATGCACGTTTAGTTGGCTCCTCTTGCAGCTTTCTGCAGTTCATTGAGGGATCTGGGCTGAGGGAAATACATCATGAACCTAAACATAGCATTATACTCTGTCAACCTCATCTGTTTTCACATGCATAGACCCACACACATGGTGATGAAGATGTTGAACTGGTGCTTTGAGAGAGAGACTCATTTCTAGCACCTGCTGTGGTCCTACAGCGTCTTTGACTAGCTGCTGGAGCCTTTGTGGTTGTGGTGGTGAAGAACCCACAGGTGACCATAGACGGTCAAAAAGGCTTTTTGTTATTGGTCAGCCTCAAAGCCACAACCGATCACTCACATAACAGAGGACAACAGAAAAAATGTCTGATAAAAGTCCTGATGCATTTATTTTTTGGTCTGACAAGAGAAAATAAAAACTATTGTTACTAAGGCCCTGCAGAGAAACCACATGATCAAATTCACATCACTCTCTTGGTGTGGCATCATACATGGGGGCAGAGCTAGCTTCAAACAGGAAGCTCACCCTGCAAAGCACATAGTAAGATCAGTGACAGATTTTTTTCTGTTTTGATGTTAAGGTTATAAAACTGTCATAACTAATGCACTGTGACAAATTGTGATATAAATGTGTATTTTTTGTACTGGTGCATCAAAATACATAAAGAAAAGTTGCCATGTTTACATTTTGTAATTCTGTCTATTTTGCAGTTGTCCTGCTTTACCAACCGTACAGTAACTAGCTAAAGTAGGACAACATGGAGTAGCTAAATTCAGACAGTCTCATAGACTTGTCCAATCGAGGAAAGATATCCAGTTTACATTAGGTACCCCCTGTACTTGGGTTAGGTAGGGCTCTAGTACTATATCCTGTAAATAATACTGTTATTAATACTGTTATGAGTGAATTCAGAAAACATGGGAGGCTTTTAAAATTTCTATCCTGTAACCTCTTCAGACATCTATCCAACATATTAGCCCAATACATGATACATTTCTGAAATCCTCAGATGTTTCCCAATCACACAAATGTAAATGAATTGTCATCGGGGTACAATTAGGACTATAATAATGGTGTCCCATTTTATCCAACCTGCTGTACCCAGTCTACCAAATGTGAACTGAAAATATGGTTTTGACTTAGTGTACTCAAAAGGGTGTGTCATGCCTGCTGGTGAATATATCAACATTTTTGGTGTGTGATTAGGAAACATCTTGAGGATTTCAGATATGTATTATGTGTTGGGCTAATATGTTGGTCAGATGTCGAAAGAGGTTACAGAAGACAGGAAATGAAAAAAGTTTCCCACTGAATTCTCCTCTGTATGTCTGTTTACCATGTGTTGTTTCTTCATCACTAGTACTCAAGGCATTCAAGATTTAGTATGTTTTAACCATTCTGTTCACGAAATTATGTTTTTGCAATGATTATTATTTCACTTTATCTCGAAGAATACCATACAGCCTTCCCCTGCTGTTTTATGTATCGCTTTTGATTCAGCGTCTCAAACGTTTAATTGGAAAACATTTCACAAAAAACACATCCGGCTATACATTTGAAAAAGGTCTGTTTTTGGAAGTTAATTAAGATGTATAACTAAGCGATTTCAGTTAATACTTTCGCACAGTTCATTGGTCTGACGGATGGCAAGCAACGCTAGCAGTCACCGGGATTATAATGAACAAACTCAATTCAGCCTAATTAACACATTTTTTCTTTCTTGCTTTACCCAACCCATGGGACAGACAAATATGGAGAGATCGAAAGAGTAGAGTACAGCCCTCCAGTTCATTACACAGATGAAGACACTGGGGGTTATACGGACGGTACGGTGTGTGACGCTGAGAGGCTCTGTTGCTGTGGGACCGCTGTGGGGTGTATGAATCAATATGTACCCCTGCAATTCGTCCTTCACTTTGACGCCCGGCTGTTGGAATTACATCTATCGCAGCCGGTTTGACGGTCACCGAAATGAATGAATGATCTTATGTGAGAACGAACGGTGGGTGGGGACAAAAAAGGATTCAGGGCGGTATGTCTACTACGTCATTTGTGTCACATGGTGTTGGATCTAACGCACGAAGAGTGTTGTCTTTTGAAAAGAAGTTAATGAAGGTTTTATGTCACATAATTTCAAGTCCATTTCCAATTAATTAAGGTTTTATGTCACATGATTTCAATTCCATTTCCATAGGTAGTTGTTTTGACCAAAAGACACATTTGCTCCCAAATGGACCCCTTCCCTTTTCCTCCTATTATCATATTACTCAAACCTGTTCCAATCCTCTCATATCTACACAGGTGCCTCAGGGTAGGGGCTCGGTGTTGGTTTAGGATTCCTCAATGTTTTTTTTCCCCTATTCCCTATTTTATCCTCCACAATCCACCTAGACCTGATTATAGGCCTACATCAACACCATTATCTATTGTAGCGATACTAGTGATAATGCATTAGCGAACGGCCCTGACGGAATACATTTGATCATATAACTCTAAGAACTTTAGTGTACCTGGTTTAGTGCCGTCATGGTGTCTTGGTTCGTCTGGGCCTGTCTGCCAGCGTAACCTATCTATCAAGGCTGCTCTGTCAGTCCCACCGGGAGCACTGGTTCCTCCAAGGTCTTCTTAGACATGAGTGAGTGACCACATCTCACACCCTTTTGTCTCACTTAGAGGAGCAGAGCGAAGTCGGGAGTAGAGAACTGCATAATATCTCCATAAGAAAGCATACAGAGGAGAGATGCTAGACCGTTTTGCAGTCGTATAATCCTTTACTGTGGTACTGGGTTTGGAGAATGTTATTTATAAATTACAGTGATCTTTTTCCTAACCTCCTCTTTGAGATAATGTGTATTGTGAGCGTTCTGGTGCAAAATGACAAGAGTGCATCACCCAGGTGGGTGCTACACATTGGTGATGGAAGGAGTGCTGTGAATTCCCCTCATGCAATGCAAAGCACTATCAGTTAGAGAAAAGGCGCTATATAAATGCAAATCACTCTTCTGGGGTGGAAAATAAGTCCCTTCAACAATGGCATATTCTTGTTCTTTTTATGACAATTAAAATTTTACATGGCACGGGCACCTCACACTGTTTCTATGACAACCCAGTTTTTAGATGTATCACCGCATGGTCCTATCACTCTGCAAATGCACTCTGATTGACACAGAGTAAAGAATTCATCATGCTGCGCTGAGATGCGCAGATGTTGACTCGTGAGCTTGCCAAAAGCTCCTCTCGCCACTGTTTCCTTGGCCCCTAATCAAATCCCCAATTTGTTTATGCTATTATGTTTATAAAGGGTAACATTTCCACATGAATATCAATAGGGAAGGAAAGTGATATACGTTCGTTAGTATTGGCATGGCTCACGTGCACCGCGGGCCAGTAGTGTATAGTATGGAGAGTAGTTGAATGGTCTCCATTTTGAATGCAATTTCACCCATCTGTTTTTTACGCGCCAATATCACAAAAGGGGTATTTTTAGAGGCCGCTGCTTATCCTCGCCTCACTCGGGGCTAATGTTAAATGAACAGATCCATCAACAGGAATTTGGGAGGAGAGCAGAGGACACAGAAGCAACGTCGGCTCCCTCCTGCCAAATGCGAGATTCCAAAGCAATTCCCATTAGTATAACTGACTGTAGCTGGAGGAGAAACAGCTGCATTTTAACGTGACAGCGCTTATTAGGGAGGGAGCGGCTCTCTAATCGCTATGGTACAGTAAATACATCTATAGCATTTGTAGAGTTTAATGGACAACATAAAAAATTAAGCTAGATAAAAGTCTTAATAACTACTTAGTTTAACTATCTAAGTACAAACTACTAATTCTACATTTGCTACAGCCACAGGAGGTTGGAGGCACCTTAATTGGGGAGGACGGACTCGTGGTAATGGCTGGAGCAGAATCAGTTGATTGGTACCAAATATATCAAACACATGGTTTGATGCCATTCCATTTGCTCCGTTCAAGCCATTATTATGAGCCATCCTCCCCTTGGCAGCCTCCACTGGTACAACTACATGGACATGTGTAGTAGATGGAGGGGGGATAATGTGATGAGGCTTGTTTGTGTATGGTTAGGTGGAATACCATAGGGATGTAATTTAGTATACTGTAAACATTAACCAAGTTATTAATTCTAAGTACATTTACTGTGTACACAGTGCTAGTGCACATCTCCTCCATCCGCCTTTGATGACCTATTTAGATCAGATGGGAGAACAAACTCGCAGGTTAATTACGCACAATACACCTTGTTTTTTGAATAAATGAACTAAGATGGAGGCGGGGGGAGCGGTGCTAAGTTAACTGGCTAATGATGTAATGATATAAATAAACAAAGTCATCATCGTTCACCATTCCTCCAAACACAAATCCCCCTATACCACAATTCATCAGTGGTCTAAATCACTGCAACGGAGGCGTGTTAGGTCTTTAATGCCTGCCTAATGTACGACGTGTACTCGTACTACTGCCATTAGATGCCCGTTTGCCATGCGAAATGGTCTAATCAGTTATGAGAGGTCACACGGCTACATGAGAGATATGGGCCTATCTGTCGTGCGTGGCGCGCGTTAGCGGGGTCCTCGCCATCGGAGAATGACAGAAACACAGCTGTGATTTAAGCCCCAGATGGACAGGACCAGCCATTCCAATCATTCCCAATATGAGTCCTAGTCGTTCCTGCCAGCGGGATAGATAGTGGGAAATGAGAGAGGGAGCAAGGGGGAGAGTACATGGCCTGTGGAGAGTACATGAAGAGTAATGCAAGTAATATAGAGATGGAGAGACAACGTAGATATAATGTAGAGGTCCCCTTACTAGTGATACATCTCAATTATCTAAAATGGCTTCCTCTCTTCCATCCATCGGCACTAACCAAAGATAAGTGAACAGATGAGAGCAAACTTGGTAGGCATCCCCCATATTGCTTTCACCAAGCAGTTCTTGCTTGTGTTTTCATAATAGAGGAAGGTTTAAGGGCACAAGGAAAGGAAGCCACGTATGACTATTGAGATACATCCCAGGTAGAGTTGAGTATTTTCCTGGTATTTTACAAATGTTTATAGAATAGCATGTCATATCACTTAATCCGGCATAGCCAAAGACACGACACCGCCAAAACCGGAAGTGTCATTCAAAAGCATTATAAAGCATATAAATAGGCCTGTGTCTGGATTTGTTTAGTGCTTTGATCGAACATTCAAGCCTGATGCTACCTGAGCCTGATGAGCCATGCATTAAAGACATTTTATGAGCCCTACATTGAAGATATTTAATGAGCCCAAGCCCAAAAAGCCCAAATGATTGTGCTGTTATCCAATACATATATGATATAGGCCAGTGGTGTAAAGTACTTAAGTAAAAATACTTTAAAGTACTACTTAAGTCGTTTATGGGGTATCTGTACTTTACTTCACTACATTCCTAAAGAAAATGTTGTACTTTTTACTCCATACATTTTCCCTGACAACCAAAAATTCTAGTTACATTTTCAATGCTTAGCAGAACAGGAAAATGGTCCAATTCACGCACTTATCAAGAGAACCTCCCTGGTCATCCCTACTCCCTCTGATCTGGTGTACTCACTAAACATACATGCTTTTTCATTTGTAAAATATGTTTGAGTGTTGGAGTGTGCCCCTGGCCATCTGTAAATGAAAAGAAAAAAAAAGAAAATGGTGCCGTTTGGTTTGCTTAATATAAGCTATTTGAAATTAGTTCTACTTTTACTTTTAGGAATGATATTTACTTTGATACTTAAGTATTTTTAAAAACGAATACTTTTAGACTTCTACTCACATAGTATTTTACTGGGTGACTCAGTTTTACTTGAGTCATTTTCTTTTAAGGTAACTTTACTTTTACTCAAGTATGACAATTGGGTACTTTTTCCACCACTGATATAAGCTACTGCGCGACAGAAAAACATAAAAGCCCATAGATGTAGCTAGCTATATGCTCTCTTGGGTAAATAAATGAAACTAGCTCCAGTAGGCTAATCTTTTTCAGTGTGATCTTTATTACTGTCCTGTACTGTATTATACTGTATTTTATGGACTGGAATTACGCACATCAGTCAAACCATGATAAAGCAGGGAGAGAACATGCGATTCTGGTGCAGCACATGCGGACTACAAAGTTACAAGTATAGGCTAGCAAATTGTATTTTATACTGAACAAAAATATGAATGCAACCTGAAAGGTATTGGTCCGATGTTTCATGAGCTGAAATAAAAGATCCCAGAAATTGTCCACACGCACAGAAAGTTTATTTCTCGCAAATCCCTGTTAGTGAGCCTTTCTCCTTTGCCAAGATAATCCTGACAGGTGTGGCATATCAAGAAGCTGATTAAACAGTATCAACAATACAAGTCCTCTCTAAAAGGAGCAGGTTTGTCACACAACACAATGCCACAGATGTCTCAAGTTTTGAGGGAGTGTGCAATTGGCATGCTGACTGCAGGAATGTTCACCAGAGCTGTTGTTCAGGTTGTGTGTTACTGGGGTAGAAGTCAGGTGCAGGAGAGCGGAGAGTTTTGTACAGGCGCACACTTTAATGACAGAAGCAAACAACAGAATGAACGCAACTGCGTCAAACACACCTCCAGCCAAAAGCAAAAGTGTAAAGCGCGACAAAGTCACAAAAAATGCTAAAATGTTAACAATACAAAAATACTATGGGTGAACACGGTACCCGGTAGAAACTCAGCCTGGCTCATCACACAAACCACAAAAACACAGAACAATTCCACACAACGACATGATGGGGAACAGAGGAATAAATACATGCAGTGTGATTAGGGAATGTAAACCAGGTGTGCAGGGAACAAGACAAAACAAATAGAACAATGAACAAATGGGGCGGCGATGGCTAGAAAGCCGGTGACGTCGACCGCCGAACGCTACCCGAACAAGGAGAGGAGCCGACTTCGGCGGAAGTCGTGACATGTTGCCAGAGAATTTAATGTTAATTTCTCTACCATAAAACGCCTCCAACGTCATTTTTGAGAATTTGGCAATATGTCCAACCAACCTCACAACCGCAGACCACGTGTAACCACTCCAGCCCAGGACCTCCACAACCGGCTTCTTCACCTGCGGTGCAGAGTAATTTCTGCACTAACTGTCAGAAACAGTCTCAGGGAAGCTCATGTGCCTGCTTGTCGTCCTCACCAGGGTCTTGACCTGACTGCAGTTTCTGTGTTGTAACCAACATAGGTGGGGAAATGCTTACCTTTAATGGCCACTGGCCTGCTGGAGAAGGGTGCTCTTCATGGATAAATCCCGGTTTCAATTGTACCGGGCAGACAGCGTGTATGGCATCATGTGGGTGAGTGGTTTGCTGATGTCAATGTTGTGAACATAGTGCCCCGTGGTGGCGGTGAGGTTATGGTATGGGCAGGCATAAGCTACGGACAACGAATACAATTGAATTTTATCGATGGCAATTTGAACGCACAGAGATAACATGACAAGATTTTGAGGCCCATTGTCTTGCCACCATCACCTCATGTTTCAGCATGATAATGGACGGCCCCATGTCACAAGGATCTGTACACAATTCCTGGCAGCTGAAAATGTCCCAGTTCTTCCATGGCCTGCATATTCACCAGACACCCATTGAGCATGTTTGGGATGCTCTGGATCAACGTGAAAAACAGCGTGTTCCAGTTCCCCTCAATATCCATAAACTTTGCACAGCCATTGAAGAGGAGTGGGAAAATATTCCAAAGGCCACAATCAACAGCCTGATCAACTCTATGCGAAGCAGATGTGTTGCACTGCATATCTGTATTCCCAGTCATATGAAATCCATAGATTAGGGCGTAATTCATTTATTACTATTGACTTATTTTGTTATATGAACTGTAACTCAGTAAAATCTTAATTGTTGCATGTTGCGTTTATATCTTTGTTCAGTGTAATTTAGAAATATAACAGGGCCTATTTGTATAATTAGTAGGCGGACGCATATATATACTTTTTATAATATGTCCTCTAATGTTATTAGCCTACAGTACCTCCTCTTTCTCTCTCTATGGTTGCTTCATTCCTTCTTCGCTATCAACAGTTAAATTAAATATGTGTAGTTGTCCTTATCTTCATAATTCTAATGACATAGTTGAATAATATAGGACTACAATTAGATACATAATGCTTTCACTTCTCTTCACGAAGATTGAATGGTTATGGGTCTGAATAAATAACTTCTATAACCTACAGCCAATGCGGATTCACTCTTCTTTCAAACTACCTGTAAGTTTTATTGGTTGCTGTACTTAACATTCAGCAAACAAAAGCTTGCGTCCCTCTTCGAAGTGTCTATTGGTATAAGAAATTACAAAAAATCATGTCTAGCAAGCTATTCTAGTCTAGATTTTCCTGCATGGGACTCCAAGAGCTAAGGAGCGTTTTTTTTTAAGGAGAGAGTCCAGCTGAGCACAGGTGTGTGAGCATTGCACAATAAACAGAGGCTATAAGTTAAAAGCTTATTATGCAGAAAACATTATTCATTAGCTAAATATAAGGCTAATGCTGCATTGAATTTATTACCTGAAAGAGATAACAGCTAAAGTAAACTCAAAATCGATCAGACTTTCCAGTGATAAAATGACGAAGCATACCCTGTACTGATAGCTGTCTGGGTTCAGGTCTTGAAGTGCAAAAATATTTATTTGCTTTCTGACAGTTTTTGAGTGTTATCTCCATGGTGTTTCAAGATTACAGGTAATCTGTAAAAATATTTTTTTGCTGTTTTCTTTCCTGCCTTTTTAGAGCAGCCAAATACTGGACAGAAATTGACCGTGGTGATGAATCAACTACTTTTAGGCACTGTTATTATGAATCTTGGGGTTGCCACTCAGCTGTTGTTGTCGAAATAATTGATGCAGTGGTCTTCCAACATGGCCGCTAGGAGGTGTCGTACATCAACTGGCAACCCTCTATAACGGGGCTCGCATCCATTTCTTCAATTTCTCACTTTTCAGCTTGCCTGAAGGAAGAACGTGTCATGCAATTTACAAAATTTTCAAGCTCACGAAGGCTACGAGATTCGGCTCCGACTTAGCTGTCTGTTAGTGGGGAGAGAGTACTCGTCCGCCTAGATGCTGCAAGTTTTGTATCTTGATATCGGTTTTTGTGTTGGCTAAAAACCCACTACATTCTGCTCTGCTTGTGTAGCGAGTGCTTCCTTGATTGAATAAGATGGCCAGTGCTAAGAGTAAGTTCAAAAAGACAAGTTTGAATCTCCAACTGTGTCCTAGTGCATGTGGTTTCTCTATGAAAATTATACTCACGAGTGCTGTCCTGTTGCCTGGGGTGGAAAGACGCTCAGCAGGCCTTGGCTCGGACCAGTTTGTGTGACCTTTGTTTTCCGAATGGGTTCAACTTCCATTGGGAGTCGGGCTAACTTTGTGAGGAAGATTGGTGGTCAGAACTGATAGGGGTGTCATCCCAGCTGAGTGAGGCTCATTCCTGTATCTCTGGCAGTGTTCAGAGTCAGTATTCCTAGGGATGATATACTATCCCTGATTGGCTCTGGAGGGTTTTCAGAGTGTGAATCTGATGACATCAGCCCAGGGGCGGCCTGAAGCTCCGGCTATGGATTCGGTGGGGGAGAGTTAACCATTGGTGGTGAATGTACCTTTAATGGCGTTTTCTCCCCCGCAGCAGACTTCCTCCAGGTTTAGGGGAAAGTATATACCTCCTGTCCCTGCGGCAGTGAAGCATCGCTTACCCCTGTTTAAATATTTTGCCGATGAGTGGCGAGTTACACAGCTCTAGAGGCTAACAAGGGGGCTAATCCTAGCACGGTGCTTACAAATAAACAGCGCCGGTTCTCGGGATTCCTGAGAGGGACAGGCAGATTTATTTGGATGAGCCAGTTTCGCCTGGTATCAGAATACACAGTTCCTTCCCCACGTTCAGATACTGTATACAGTTGTCATGAGTGGTGGATATGAAAACACGCATGACAAAACATAAAAATAATCCCAGTGTGGCGCTCTGCTCCTTCAGGACATAATGTATGGGAGACTGGCAGCGTGCTCCTTCCAGTGGAGGGCATTCGCAGTTTCACTATGGGTGATGAGGGGTTATGGTCTGCAGTTCGCTATGCGTCCTCCTCCTATGCGCCATTACGTCAATGGTCCCCGAGGCCCTAGCACCTCCTTCAAAAGCAGGCTGTTCAGGTGGTCTCCGTTTCAGAAGTACAGTTGGGTTGGTACAGCTGGTAATGCTTAGTTCCCTAGAGCGATGGAACGATGCGTCCTATCCTGGACTTGTTTGTTTTTAAAGAAGCACCTCAAGGTGGGAGAATTTGGCATCCACGACCGCAGATATGGGATCTAAGGGTTTGGCCCATGAAAGGTTGAATTTGATGGCCAGGGGGTTTACCCTCGAACATGATTACGACTGTACAGTTGGCATGTGCACCCTCTACGAGAGGGTTGTACACATATAAATGGCGTGCGTTTGAGGTTTGGTGTCACGTTAAAGGAGTTTCTCCTTTTTCAGAGCCCTTTGGTGGACAATTTGATGTTCTTGCAAGAGCTTTTTGAGCAGGGCCTTTCTTTTTCTACATTGAAGGTTTATATGGCAGCCAACTCGGCATGTCTGATGGCTCTACCCTGGGTTATCATCCTCTGGAGGTGCACTTCCTGAAAGGCGTGGCGTCAGCTCAGACCAGTGTCTAAGCCTATGGCATTGACCTGGGACCTAGCTTTCGTCCTGGACGCTCTGTGTGAGCTTCCGTTTGAACCACTAGAGTTTGAACCACCTGAAGGTCCTTTCTTACAATACTGCCCTGCTCAGGGCCTTGGCATCGGCCAAGTGCATTTGGAATCTGCACGCGTTGTCAGTACACCCTTCCTGTTTGGAGTTTGTACCTGGTGACTCCAAAGTGATGTTGCGTTCTAACGCAGCTTTTGCTCCCAAGTTCATGCCGATGTCTTACAGGTCCCTGGCTTTCGAGCCTTTCCCTTTCTCACCTCTGTTTGCTTCCAGTCAACAATGGAGGTTGCATGGCCTGAGTCCGGTGCACGCTTTACACCCTTATATGGATTGGCCAAGGATATCCGCATTCGTGACCAGCTTTTTGTCTATTTCGCTAATCCAGTCCGCTTCTAAGCAGCGTCTTGAGAATTGGGCTGCCATGGTTCGTCGATGAGGTGGCGCGCGAATGCGCAAGTCACAGCAGGTGACCTGTTGTTTTTAATTTGTGGTTCCTTGTGTGAGTTCTGGTATTCCAGTCTCCTCAGGTCTCGGGTGTAGGGACTTGGGGTGCCGTGGTCGATGTTAGGCAGCATTTGGTCTGGGTTACCACAGTTTCCCCTGTGGGTTTGAGCTTTGGGTTGCCTTGATGTGCGGCAGCGAGCATTTATCAGGGTTACCACAGTTCCCTGTTGGTTTGAGCCACGTGAGTACACAGTTTACAAGTTAGTGCAGGTTTACTGTGGGCTTGAGCACTTTACCAAGTCCCAACAGGTGTTCTGTTGTTTTGGACTTGCGGTTCCGTGTACGACATTTCAGGGTCTTCAGGGTCGCAAGGTAAGTATCATTCTTGCAACCGTGGGGTCCTAGGACTTGTGCTGCAGTGGCAGCATGTAAGTGTGCATAGCCAATTTGCAGCAGGTTCAGGTTCCCTATATGGGGCTCTGACAGTTCAGGCTTCTCGGGTCAGTATTAGGGGAAACCTTGACTTCTGTAACCCATTTTTGGAGCCGGTAGAACCTGTGTGTGCTTGGGCTACTGTGGGCTTCTAGTTTGGTACCCTCTGAGCCGGGTTGGAGTGAGATTGTATGTCCCCATAGTATGTTATACTGACTGAAAGGGAGCATACAGTTATGAATATAACTATTGTTCCCTGAAGGAGGGAACAAGGTATAACATTGGGCTCGCTGAAGAGTGGTACTGAATTGAGCAAATGGATGCGAGCCCCGTTATTATAGCCAGGAAGGCGTGGCTTACGAGGGTAGGCTTGACATCCATTAGCCCGTTGGGTGGGATTTCAGTATGCTTCAGCTGAACAGAATTGGTCATTGACTACCCATAGTATGTTAGACCTTGTTCCCTCCTTCAGGGAACAGTAGCTACATTCATAACTGTTTGATATTTCATCATCTGGGGATATAGGCTTTTTCAGATGTGATTTATCCCTGTTATATCTACATTCTCTAATTACCACAATATTGGAAATGATTTGCCAATATCAAAGCTATTGATCGGACCGGATGTCATCAGCCACCCATCGTACCAAACTGCCCGTGCATGGAACCCATCAATAACCACGGACACAGTCACAATTGACAGAGGTATTGGAGCCCATAGTGTGAAACCATCACCTCTGACCTCAGTATGAACTGCGGAGTGGTGGTGCTGGAATCGGAATAGGCTGAGCACTCTACCCACTTCCTGTGCAGAACTGTTCAGCCTAGGGGGGAGGAAATGAACACTACCCCTCCGTGATACCATTGATTAATTAAACTGTTTGGGCTCAGGCCTGGGACTTGCTGCTTTGGTCGCCCCCATCAATTTACAGGACGTTAGTGTTTCGATGGGTTCAATACATGTATGGATTTACAGCCTAATGATATCTGACCTTGTCAAGTGTGTCACGCTGGCGTTGGGATTGTGCCACCGCCACACAAAGATCAAAGGTGATTTTGCTTTGTCACTTATACTGTGGTCATATATACACCAAATTATGAATTCAAAGGTACGGTATGGCATGTTGTGTGAGTGTGTGCCTTTGATACTCCAGTACAATACTGGATTTGAAGGTTGCCCAGGTAACTGTATCCTTCCCTTTATATAAAATAGAGAACAAGATGTTTAACAAGGACAGAGTTCTGTCCTGCATTATTTGTTTGTTGATTGTCCTTCTCTATTCTCTATCCAATTCTAAAGTCAGTCCACTCCTAAACTCAGTAGCCTGGTGGATGTTCAAGATCACTCAAATCGTTACATAAGAAAGAATAAATCAGCATCGTGAATCAATATTTACAATAACGTCACAGTACGCTTTGTAACAGTGGTGCATCATCTCAATCACAACCCATGGAGAGCAGCCCTGCCTTAGCCAATCACAGCCCATGGAGAGCAGCCCGGCCATAGCCAATCACAACCCATGGAGAGCAGCCCTGCCTTAGCCAATCACAACCCATGGAAAGCAGCCCTGCCTTAGCCAATCACAACCCATGGAGAGCAGCCCTGCCTTAGCCAATCACAACCCATGGAGAGCAGCCCTGCCTTAGCCAATCACAACCCATGGAGAGCAGCCCTGCCTGAGCCAATCACAACCCATGGAGAGCAGGCCTGCCTTAGCCAATCACAACCCATGGAGAGCAGCCCTGCCTTAGCCAATCGCAATCCATGGATAGCAGCCCTGCCTTAGCCTCCATCTTAGCCTTCAATTTACTGCACAGGTTTTCAATCATCTTCCCCAAGATGGATAGAGAGCTAGAATTGGACGGCAGATGCAAATGTGGACAATTCACCTTGAACAAAGCGTTCGATAAGGCAGGGCCGATGATTAATAGATGGCTGAGCAGTCAATATCCCTTAGCCTGCGGCCCGGGCCATTTAGTTGGGTTAAGCACGACACAAACCCTTTGTTATGATAATAAATGATGCAGTCGTGGTAATGGCACTTTTATTTGCTGTATGGAGCGATCTGTGCTGTGAGCTCTTTTGAAATACGATTCATACCACTCAAGGTTGACAAATAAAGCCTTAATTGAGGGAAATCTACATTTCAAAAGCCAATGTGTGCTTCTGCTAATGGACCTTGTGATGATTGTTGGGAGAAGACATTAATTTACAAGCCATTCTATGACATTAGTAGGAAAAATGGAAAGCGTCTGTTTCTGTGTTAATCCAACCATTGAATAAATAGGAAACAAGTAAAGGGAGGTTTATTAGGAACAAAGTCACGAGAACTAGAACATTGCATATCATTGCATTGTATTATAATCAATATTGAGTGGGGAAAATGTTGTTAGTTCATGAATACTGTTGATGTAAAAGTAATAAAACAAGAAAGGGAGTCTATTTCCTTGGATATCAGGGCCTTGGCGCAGGACTATATGTGTGTTGAATCATCCCAGGCGAGGTCACCTTGAACACATTATGGTTAAATGTGGTTGACCGGGCGGTTTTAGCCAGGGATTAGCATTGTGATGTTGACTGTACGTTGGTTGAAAATTAACTTAATGTTTCTAGATATATAAATAAAAAAGTGAAACGTGAACTATCAGAACAGCTCGATAACGGCGCCGCGGCTGAAAATGCGCTGGTAATGAGTTAATGGTCGAGGTGCGGTCGTGCATCTCGCCCGTCCAATTGGAGGATGAGAATCCTATTAGGCTGAAAATCTCGGAGGTGAATTTGATGAGCTGTGGGGGCTCGATAATACTCCCTTTCTCTCCCCCCACTCAGGGTCAAGTATGGCTTTATAAATGTTATCTGATTGGTGAGAGCTTTTCCAACAGTTCAATTCTACAGTGAAATTAATCTCTGACTAAAATATTGATGGTACACAAAACCCATCAAGTGAGGCGAAGCAATCAGGCAATAAGGGAGGAGGCCGTGGATATAAATAAAAAAAGCTTTGTAGATAAGCACAATCAATCGGACGGCCTCACCCTTGGGTAAAGGTGATGCTAGCAGGATGGAGGGAGATGGAGGATGGAGGGAGGGAGAAGAGGAACGCTTTCTAAATAGGCCTACCATTACAGGTGCAGACTGCAAAACTTGAAGTATGGATGCTCTACGGGGACCTTTCACCTTGAGTTTGTTTTGTCTCATCCAATCATATTCCACTTACTCCCTGGATCCCTGAGCTAATTGTAGTTATTTCCTGATACTGTTTGCTCTTTAAAACTGAAATGAGTAAGGTAATCTTGACCAATCAAGTGCTGGATTGCTGGAAATGAGGGATTTGTTTATAAATTCCCTTGGTTTAATTTAATTTAAGAGTGTCTATTTTTGATTAAACGATTACACACCAGTTAAAACACTCATTCATCTGTATGCCTACTCCAAAGCACCATTTAACACGTATAGCACTGTGACCAAATAAGGAACCGCAGTTAACAGTAGTTCACGGAGTGTGTCTACTCAGTTATGTAGAGTATATCGTCATGTTGGATGGGATTTTCTCCATCTCCTATTAGTCTTTCCGTGATTCCTCACATCTTATCTCCTCGCCTCCTTCTCAACTGTATTGAAGGAGAAGGTCCTTGAGCCCTCCCCTTCAGATGTTCGCCAATGCATTTTAAGAAGGAGGCAACAGGGACACGTGGTAATCCTCCGTAAAGGAGGCAGTACTTACCTTCCCTACAGAGTTCACCTTCTGCATTCACTTTCCAGGGGTTAAGGGAACAACATAAAACAACCAGTCAATAATCTTCCTTCAGTACGCTTCAATCCCATAAGCCCTAGGGGAATGTCATAAAGAAGCCATCCAAAACCTACTGTATATAACTCTGGGAGCCGAGGGAAAATTATATATTATATAAGATGACTCATTCCTTTTGTAAAAAAAAAAGAAGATAGGAAGACATCTGCCTTGATATACGTAACAGAGACTGACAGGCACTTTCAAGAGGAAAAACAGTGCTAATTCATTCCCTCATAGGGAGTCTTGCGGTTCTGCAATATTCATGTCACCTAGCGCAATAAAAGGAGATCAACCCCTGCACCGCAGTGTCTAAGAATAGCATCCGTATCCCCCTTTGTTTTGGAGGAAGCTAGCTGGGGAGCACTGGCGCTCATGACTGACCCAGATAATACTATCAAACTGGAGGGGAAAACAAAACAGCCGGCAAGATGGAGAGAAAAAAATACCGGAATGATAAAAAAAAAAATCTCCTGACAAAAAGTTTGATGAGAACTGCAAGGGAGAAGAAGCAAAAGAGAAAATTGTAGAGCAGGGATGAATATTTTAAGATGTGGGGTGCTCTCTCATAACAAGAGATAACATCAAATCAAATCAAATTTTATTTGTCACATGCGACGAATACATCTGTTGTAGACTTTACCGTGAAATGCTTGCTTACGAGCCCTTCCCAACAATGCATGGCTTAATAATAAAAATGTATTGTAAAACAAGAGGAATAAAATAAATACACAGAAATTGAGCTCTGTACTGTACAGGGAGTACCAGTACCAGATCAATGTGGAGCTATATACAGGGAGTACCAGTACCAGATCAATGTGGAGCTATATACAGGGAGTACCAGTACCAGATCAATGTGGAGCTATATACAGGGAGTACCAGTACCAGATCAATGTGGAGCAATATACAGGGAGTACCAGTACCAGATCAATGTGGAGCTATATACAGGGAGTACCAGTACCAGATCAATGCGGAGCTATATACAGGGAGTACCAGTACCAGGTGTACGTGATCTATGTGCAGAGGTACGAGGTACTTGAGGTAGATATGTACATGAAGGCAGGGTAAAGTGACTAGGCATCAGGATAGATAGTAATAAGGTATTTGAGGTAGATATGCACATGAAGGCAGGGTAAAGTGACTAGGCATCACGATAGATAATAATAATAATGTGTGTGTGTGTGTGTGTGTGTGTGTGTGTGTGTGTGTGTGTGTGTGTGTGTGTGTGTGTGTGTGTGTGTGTGTGTGTGTGAGAGAGAGAGAGAGGGGGCGGGGACGTGAATCAAACTGTGGACTTGCAGAAAGGGGAGGTTTTTTGTGTGAGCGAAGCATCTGTTAAAGCCTGCCTCTGTGTACATGTCCCTACCTAGCGGAGTGCAACATCCTCTTATTAATCATCTGAAGAACAGCAAAACACAAATATGGCACCGGGTGCTGCTTTCCTCACATGGTTCTGCAGTTGTTGCAGTTCTATTTACAGCCCACCACTACACTGTGCTGAGCGCTGCTAAGCTATGAAACAGTATGCAATGCTATCTGAGGAAATGCAATGGTTTCAAACACCACAAAAGGTCATGATGGAATTATTTGAGGTGACGGAACTGCACACAGAATGGTTTTATGCTAAAGGTCCAGTTTAAACTCTCACTATACAGTATGTCTAGCAATTCGTAAGCTCTTTGGGGTTTCACTTTGGCCACTCATAATGTAACAGACTAAGGACTAATATCTACTGAGTAAAGTGTGTAATTATGCTGTGGTAATTTATGCTACGCTTACATGCTGACGTGCTAATTAGCTGCTATGCCTCTCTGGGCTCTCCTACACTATGACATGTTTAGATATGCTAGGCTAAGCTAAATGTCCCTGCTCTATGCTAACTGTAGTGTACACTGTTTGTCTTACAAAGATGACCTTGTATCCAGATAGCAGGAGTGAGGGCCACCGGGCCTTGCCTCCAGACCTGTTAGGCTATGCAATGCTAACTGTACACTGTGTTTGACTTTTAAATATGATATCCAGATAGCATTTCCAGTGAGGGCCAGCAGGTCTTGCGTCCAGGCCAGTCCTGCTCTGCTACCCACCCCACGAACTGAGTTAGAAAGGATGGCTGTATCTTTGTAGTAACTGGGTGCATTGATACACCATCCAACGTGTAATTAATAACTTCACCATGAAAGGGACATATTCAATGTCAGCTTTTTTTTACCCATCTACAAATAGGTTCCCTTTGCGAAGCATTGGAAAACCTCCCTGGTCTTTGTGGTTGAATCTGTGTTTGAAATTCACTGCTCGACTGAGGGACCTTACAGATAATTGTATGTGTGGGGTACAAAGATGAGGTAGTCATTTAAAAATCATGTTACACACTATTATTGCAAATTATTTGACTTGTTGAGCATATTTTTACTCCTGAACTTATTTAGGCTTTCTATAAGAAAGGGGTTGCATACTTATTGACTGAAGACATTTCAGCTTTCAATTTTTTATTATTTGTACAAAAATTGACATTATGGGGTATTGTGTGTAGGCCAGTGAAATTTTAGAAAAATCGAATTTAAATTTAGCCTGTAACAGAACAAAACTCACACTTATGCAGGATAAATAGCGACCGTGTGGTGGCAAGGATTTAATGCGTCTGTGTGATGCTGGTGTAGAGGAGTCAGGCGCAGGACAGCAGATATGAGGAATAATAGCAATTTTACTCAATAATTAACAATACACAACAAAATAATGCCAAGCCCACAATAACGGACCGCAATACAATAAAAAATCACTCACAAACAAACATGGGGGAACTGAGGATTAAATAATGAACAAGTAATTGTGGGATTGAAACCAGGTGTGTAAAACAAGGACAAAATCAATGGAAAATGAAAAGTGGATTGGCGATGGCTAGAAAACCAGTGACGTTGACCGCCGAACGCTGCCCGAACAAGGAGAGGGACTGACTTCGGCGGAAGTTGTGACAAAGGATGCATAGACACACACACACACTCAGAGGCACGGACCAAGCATGCACATACACAAATACATGCTAGCACACACTTGCACGCATGTACAGACAGACACATGCAAGCAAGCATGCACACACACAAACACACCCACAGAAAGGCCACAACATAGCTAATCAGGAGTTCACTCACAACATTGCAAATCAAGATATGATGTGCCTTTTTCCTAGAGCCAAGTCTAGTATAGGCCATTGCATCAAAGTATTTCCCATGGGACGGCAACATCAGTTTGCTGAATATGTCTATTTTAATGTGCACCTACAGGTACTGCAGTTAAACTCACTACTGTACCTCACTTCTGAGTCCATCTCCATGTCTTAAATGTCAGATCTGGGCTGTAAGGTTTTGAATGCACGAGACGAGAGGGAAAGACAGAGGGGGAAAACCTTCCACCCCTCCTCCAATTACCCAGCCTCAACTTTGCTCTACGTCTCCACTTCAGTACGGAATTAAAACCTCTTTAAGTGAATTTCTCACTTTGACTTTGGGGGAGTCACCCATGTCACCCAAATAGGTGTCCCTGCCCACCCCTCGGAATAATGAGATACGGAACGCTGGTACCAAAGCCAACCTCTCTGCCTCCAACTCCATCCCTCCTTCCCTATCACTCCTCCTTTATTGTGTAAGTAATTTGGGTACACGGCCAGAGGGTTTGACCTGTGCTCCTTTGAAATGTATTAGTACGCTGCCCAAAAATCTATTGTACATTCCTTTGGCTTGCTGACAAATCGTCGTGACAATGCCAAGGTGAGTCCAGGTGTCAGACTGGGGCGTCCGCAGGGAGGGAGGGAGAAAGAAAAAGAGTGAGGGAGAAAGAGAGAGAGAGGGAGAGGGAGATAAAGAAAGAGGTGAGAGAGACTTATCAGATGTGTAATGAAAAGATCTGGCCTCCGATTAAGATAGTGATAGATGAGCCAGTGCAGTTAATGAAGGGGGAAGGTCGGACACGGGGCCTGTTCCTACGATCAGATGCTGCTGTTAAAGGGTTGTGATGCGTCACCTTACCAGGAAAAACTCGTGGCCCTAGTTATAGCCTATAGGTCCCAGAGTTTTCGCCGTGAAATCACATGGTCAGGAAAAAGTCCTGTCCCTAAAAGGAGTAACCTGAAAACTCTGAGCTCTAGTTGCAGGCTATAACTAGGGCCTGGAGGTTTTCACAGCCAGGTTTAAATGGTTAGGAGAAACTCTTGTCCCTATAGCTACGAGTTTGACATCATGCATCAATGGGCACTTCAGGTTGAAGTCACTCTTAGCAGTATTTCAAAGCAACCAAATACAGTGACAGTCATTGTCACGATCACCTGAACAGATGGTCATTGTGTATAACACAAAAGTTAGCTCTACATTTGACTAGCTAACATGATTGTATTCGCCCAGTTGGCTCATTAATCCTGGAGTGGTGTGGGGAGAAGAACACAGAACACAACCAAACTGTACTATTCTGGGGTGTTTGGCTCTGTGACTCATCACAGACACAGGAGCTCAAAGAGACAGGGTGGAGCTGTTTGTGTGTGTGTGCGTGTGTGTGTGTGAGTAAGAGAGACAGAGAGATAGTGTGTGTGTTAGTGATGTGCAGTTTGCGAACGATTCAGTCTTTTTGAACAATTATTTTTACTGACTCGAGAGTCATGATTTGTTTTTCTAAGTGACTCATTAATTTTAGTCATTAGTTTGACCTGCTAGTGCTGGCCACAATGAGTCCTACAGCAGAATTAATACACGCTCCTCTGGCTCAGCGGCTCCAGAGATGTGTTCCAACCACCACATGGCAGTCATATGCGCACAGGAAAATAGATCATGAGCATAGAGAAGAAAAATACATGTTTGGAACTGATAATTGATCACATGGTGCTAGAATGACTGAAATTCATTGATTATTGAATGTTGTAGTGGACACAGCTTTGTAAAACCTAAACATACACAGCCTCTGCTCAACAAACTCAAACTAGTGAACAAATTGGTTGGTGGGCTGCAGTTTGCAAACGACTGTGCTTATCGCCGTAGTGTGAGTCATTAGGCTACTAACTTATCACCCTCACGGCAGTCAAGAAATGCATTCCGCCAAGGGTCGTTTATAATCTAGTCTGGTTGCTGCCACAACTAGACCTCATTTCATTGTTTACAGCACACGTTTACAAGTCTCAGTCACAAATGACATCTCCACTAAGTCCCTTACGGTGAACGACATGTGAATGAGTGGCTCGTAGAATCATGACTACAGTTTTCAGTTCATCGTTCGCTGGTAGGGGGTCCTGCATGCTCTACGCATTACTGACTCAAATGAACCAAATGAGTCGAAAGATTTCTTCTTTTGATTGAAGGAGAAAAGATCAGTCAGTAAAAATAGCCTGAACTTCCCTTCACTAGTTAAATAAAGGTATAATAAAATAAAACTACTGCATGTGAAAGAGAGAGAGATGTGTGTGTGTTTGTGTGTGTGTAGAGAGAGAGAGAGAGAGAGAGAGAGAGAGAGAGAGAGAGAGAGAGAGAGAGAGAGAGAGACTGTGTGCATGTGTATCTGTGTGAGAGAGAGAGAGAGATTGTGTGTGTGTGTTTGTGTTCAGACAGAGACTCTGAAGGCATTAACTCAAACCTGCTGCCGTCACATAAGAACAATGGGGGCTGATGTGATGAACTGACAATGACATTAACAATTAACTACAGACACAGAAATTAGGCTAAACACAAATCTTAGAATAGCAACATAGACACATACAAACAGACAGTTCCGAATTCAGACCTGGGTTCAAATAGCATTGGTTTTTCTTTTTTTCAGATACTTAAGCTGTACGTGATTGATCTTTCCTGACGCAATGGAACCAATGGAGGCGTCCCAAAAGTGCAAACGCCTCCCATTCCAGGTGTTTGAAAGACAGCCCAGGTCTGCTCCAATGACTAACAGCAAACGAGCAAGCTTTTGGCACACACACAAACACGCACACGCACACTCTCTCACGCTCTCACTCTCTTTCTTTCTCTCTCTCTCTCCATCTCTCTGTCTCTGAGCAGTAGCCCACTAAGGCTACCTAGTTGCCAGAGTGCTTTGGCCCCCTCTGTGAAGGGAACAATCTCAAGAAAGGAACAACAGGCGGACTGATCCCACTGTCTTGGCAGACAGGTCATTTAATATGGGCTCTTGGCCTCGCACCAGCAGGCAAATGCTCTGCGCTCTACTTCGCCACAAACTAGACCCCCTCTTCTCCCGTAGCGATAGAATCAGTTGAAAGGGGCCAGACAGACTTTTCTCAAAGACATTAACTTTTTCCAAAGCAGACACGGATCACAGCCGCCTTGCATTGTGGTCCTCAGCTTAACTTGGGCGCTAATGCTAGGGTTTGGAAAAGAGAGAGGCAGAGAGAGAGAGAGAGAGAGAGAGAGAGAGAGAGAGAGAGAGAGAGAGAGAGAGAGAGAGAGAGGAGCGGGGAAAGAGAAATTAAATAAATGTACAGGATCAGTGGAAGACTGAAGGAAGAATAAGGACGGCGCTCAGAAATATATGAGGGATCATAATTCAGCCAGAGGGAGAGGCAGGGTATTTTTTAACTGCCAGTGATAAGGTACAGTGACAATACAAAGATAGGGGCCTTAATACAATTCATATAAACCCTACTGTGTCTTTGTGCGGCGAAGCAAAGGGCCTTTGTTAACATGCTGAGTTTATGGACGTATGAATAATATGAATTCTATGATATTGGCACATGCCTATTGCTTAGATGTGGAGCCTCTCAGTAGGGGAGGCATGGGACGTTTGTATTGCAGAGTCTCGTTAATGATGTTTCATTAACGAGGCATGTTTCATACATAGCTCTGTCATGGGATCCTGGTTAAAACAGACTGAATGTGATGAGCGTAGGGTTCAGTGTGATTTAACCAGGCTAATTTGTTGGCTTCCTCCATGCCAGTATATCCCATGGGTTTCTCCATGTTCATTGACCAAAAGTCAGCAAAGAGCAAAGTCACAATCCTCCATAGCATGTCTCATCAAAACAATACGTCAACAACCGCTTCCCTGCCTTGGTGGGAGACCAGATTTGAGTCATCTGAACCCCTTTAAGAGTCTGTAATCGGGCAAACGATTCCCCCCAGCCACGGAATTTACATGGTCAGGTTCAGTGTGTTTCCTTCTCCCTCAGTTTTGATCAATGCAAAGTGTGTGTAGCCGTGTGTGTCCTTGTGCGTGTGTATGGTTCGGGGATCACTATGTCTACGCACAATAAACAGGGCCCATTTATCCAATTTGGGGTGTGATTGTGCCTGAGCAGTCCCCCGTCACAGCCAAGAAAGAAGTTATCAATCAGAGAGGGCCCCGGCTGCAGCTGCTGTTCACCACCTAATCAGGCCACACAGCAAATGTATGAGGTAGGGAGACAGAGGGGGTTCAAAGAAGTGAGAGAGTGAGAGGGGTAAGAGGGTTGGAGAGAGTAAGAAAGATAGAGAAAGCGAGAGAGAGAGAAAGTAAGAGAGACAGAGACACCAGTGGACCAAGCAGCAAGTCCTCTCCCATTGCAGTAGTCACATGTGGTCAAACCCACAGAGCCACTTGCGTAAATCCAGTGGATGTGTAGTAATGATCCTACATACAGTATGTAAGGCATCGCAGCCAAGACTGGTATCTGGAAGCCGTACTGTACTGTCAGTTGTAGCTGAGATGCAATTAACAATCCTCACATCCTGTGTTCTCTGTGTCACCTCTATACATACTTCATGCATACTGATTCTTTCAACCCAACTACGGGAGGGAAGACATGCATACACAATCTTGTTTGTGTCCCAAATGGCAGCATATTCCCTACATAGGGCACTAGTTTTGAACAGGGCTCACAGAGCTCTGGTCCAAAGTAGTGCACTATGTAGTGAATAGGGTCCCATTTGGGATGCACATTTACAGTACACGGCGAGGGAAGGCCACAGAATGTCTACTGTATCATCACCATGCTAGGAGAAAGAGATTGATGAGAAGGCTTTGGGAGATTAGAAGGTGGGATGCAGAGTTGAGAGGTCCATAAATTAAAGATCGGTCTGAAACAGAAATAGAAGTATCCGAGCAAAGATTATGTTTGTTGAATCGTAAAATTGTATCAATAAAAGTTTGAAACAGATACAGAATTATCTGGGCAAACTATTCCGTTACTTGGACTGTAAAGAAACTAATACTTGATCAATACACGTTTTAAAGTGATACAGTTAACAAAGAATGGGTGACAGTAAGTGGACATGAACCTTCAAATGTGACCTATTGACAAAGTAGATCCACTTTCTTTACAGAGTTGTCGCCTTGGCGATGGATTGTATGTGCCCTTTTACAGGGAACTACACTTATGACCGAGGAGGGATATTGTATGTCACACAACGCGTTAATCATGTGAATCAATGCACCTGTTCTGTATTTAATTGCTGAATCTCCCCTAGCGTTCTCTACCGACTGTTGACATCTGTGTCGAAGCTTTACTGATTCCCGTGAAAGAAGTCGAGATCAGGACACTGTGTGGAAGGTGAATGCACGCAGTGTAGGAGGAACTAATTGCATTTCGTTTAGTTTTGTTTGAAAGTGCTTGCATTGTGGTGATTGAATGAAGGCTTTCAGTGAATCATTGAGCAAGGTAAACAGGGTCTCAATCTTGCCGGACGTAAATGGAAAATGTCTTCCTACAATCGGTGGCCCTGCATACCTATTCAGTTCAGTTCGCATAGCTTATGAACGATGGAGGCAAGGCCACAATGTTGAACATTTTAAAAGATTCTCAGTTGTTTGAACGATGCAATTGCGTACAATAACTACATGATCCTATGTTATTGAATGAATGCTTTCAAGAACATAGACATGGCTGACATGTCATACTGTACCTACAGTATCATTCATTCACAGTATTTCAATGGAGTTTCTTTCAATTCAATGGCCCTACAGCTTGTCCTTGTGGTAAACAAAAGGACAGAGATCTTAAAAGACCTCGAAACCCCATGTCATGTAGCCCTGTCCTGCAGTCAAATTACTTAGTGGTCTCGTGGGTGGAATGTTATTCGTATTTTTCTTAATTTCATAATTAATAAATATTAAAAAAAATTCAACCCGCCAAAAATCCTGTGTTTCTATGTCAAACAGTTTGTTATTTTTCAGTCTTCTGTGATGTATATAAAATGTAATATTGGAATGCAAGCTCAAAATTGAATACATTTCAACTCTATATTGGACATGGTACAGTTATCTTCTTTTTTTAAGAACATTACCATGTGTGTGAGATGTATACTTTTGTTTCAAACAAGATTTGTTTAAGACTACCCAGAAACACTCTGTGACCCTGATTTAGCCCACTGCAGTAAAAGGTTAACAGCAATCAGCAAGAACGTAAGACATTTTTGAAATAGCTCCTATCGTTAGCATAAAATATGTTTTTTCTTTTAATAATTTCATGAATGTAACAGACACTGTCAAGTTAGTTATCTGAAAATATAATTTTATGAATCCAAAGGACTCTAAGAGAAAAGACTGCTGTTGGTTGATTTAAGATACACGCTGCAGAGGACATCAAACCACCAATGCTGATAAACTACATCACAGTATGATAGGTCTGTCTACTGTACATCATTATAATGCCTTTGATGGGTCCAGTTACCCAACAATATGGAGGTTAAAATATGCTATTGAGAGATCTATAGTGTCTTGTTATAGTTTCATTTAGGAAATGTATAGGTCCTCGATCTTCTGTATACAGAGACAGATCAAAACCCTACTGTCACACAAGGCCCAAGACTCAGATATGGAAAACTGGAGCGGTGGATTTTTATCGGTTTTAAAAAGTCACCTGGATATAGAAAACTGGAGCGGTGGATTTTTATTGGTTTTATAAAGTCACCTGGATGTGGAAAACTGGAGCGGTGGATTTTTATCGGTTTTATAAAGTCACCTGGATGTGGAAAACTGGAGCGGTGGATTTTTATCGGTTTTATAAAGTCACCTGGATGTGGAAAACTGGAGCGGTGGATTTTTATTGGTTTTATAAAGTCACCTGGATGTGGAAAACTGGAGCGATGGATTTTTATCGGTTTTATGAAGTCACCTGGATGTGGAAAACTGGAGCGATGGATTTTTATCGGTTTTATAAAGTTACCTGGATGTGGAAAACTGGAGCGGTGGATTTTATCGGTTTTATGAAGTCACCTGGATGTGGAAAACTGGAGCGATGGATTTTTATCGGTTTTATAAAGTCACCTGGATGTGGAAAACTGGAGCGGTGGATTTTTATCGGTTTTATAAAGTCACCTGGATGTGGACAACTGGAGCAATGGATTTTTATCGGTTTTATAAAGTTACCTGGATGTAGAAAACTGGAGCGGTGGATTTCTGTCAGTTTTATGAAGTCACCTGGATGTGGAAAACTGGAGTGGTGGATTTTATCGGTTTTATCAAGTCACCTGGATGTGGAAAACTGGAGCGATGGATTTTTATCGGTTTTATAAAGTCACCTGGATGTGGAAAACTGGAGCGGTGGATTTTTATCGGTTTTATAAAGTCACCTGGATGTGGAAAACTGGAGCGGTGGATTTTATCGGTTTTATAAAGTCACCTGGATGTGGAAAACTGGAGCGGTGGATTTTATCGGTTTTATAAAGTCAGCTGGATGTGTAAAACTGGAGCGGTGGATTTTTATCGGTTTTATAAAGTCACCTGGATGTGGAAAACTGGAGCGGTGGATTTTTATCGGTTTTATAAAGTCACCTATATGCATACATTTACTAAAGGCAAAGGAAAAACCCAGAGAGAATGCATAATTGAGCTGTACTTCACTGTACTGCGCCCCAAATGGCATCCTATTCCCTATATAGTGCACTACTTTGACACGTGCCTATGGTCAAATGTAGTGCACTATAAAGGGAATAGGGGGCCATTTGGAACCCGTGGTGTGGATTGGAGGGAGGGAGGCGGGGGGGTCTATTGTACTGTAACAATCACATAGGTCTGAACTGCCTTTTATTCCATCGATGGGTCAGTCAACAGCATTGGCTGCATTGGCTCGCCTCCATTTCATCCAATATCTGAAATTAGAACAGAGAGCAATTGATGAGCAATACATCACAGAATACGAGAATGCTAATCAATGGACCCGCCGAAACACCCGGCAAATAGACTACTCCACTGCATGTATAATCAAAACGAGTAGTAGGGCTAGGGTTGTGACCCTGGACGAATTCACTCACTCAGAAAGCAATTTATTTATAGAATTTACTTGTAGGCTATCAAACGGGAACTCGCTCTGCCCATTATCAAACGTAAAACCCTTGTTTTGTCAGAGGTTTTTAAATAGAATAAAAACAATCCCTTAGCAGCGTACAAAATAAACACACAAAAACAAATATATATATATATATATATATATATATATATATATATATATATATATAGAGAGAGAGAGAGAGAGAGAGAGAGAGAGAGAGAGAGAGAGAGACTTTCCGCTCCACAAAGGAGATCAGTGGGAAAATGCTAATTAACAGTGCAGATATGAATAGAGATGAGGTGTCGGCCCCTGTCGGAGAGGAATACATTTACCTCTGATCTGCATACAAATAAACAACATTAAAATTGGATTTATTAATGTACAGTAACTCTCTAGTACCCTGTCCTATATAGCCCTAGATACAGGAGGACCAGGTTGTGTGGGGTTGTTATAGTAATATGCGCAGGGCTGCTGGGGGATATAGATGAGGAAACATCCGAGAAAGCAGTGTCGCTATTCGCTGTCAGTGTTTATGTTTGTCTCGTTTGTTTGTTTGTCAACTTTAGGTAATAGATGCTTCCCTGCAGTGAGTCAACAGGCATGTGTTTTGAAGAAATGTTACCGATTGTCTGTTGAGTGCGTGCACACACACACACACACACACACACACACACACACACACACACACACACACACACACACACACACATACACACACAGTATATGCATCCGGTGCCTATTGAGATAAAGTGACACCACCTTGTTATAGAAGGTAAGTTGACTGGGAACACGTTCTCATCTACAGCAATGCTCTGTAAGGGAGTTGAAGAGTCCACTGCTACATGTACTAACTGTTTGGAGATCTCCATACATGAGGGTCAGGCAAGAGAAGGAGAAGATGCCGATAGACCAGCCATCTTCCTCTTCATCCTGCAGGTCTCCATGTTTGGTTAGCTTATCCTCTGCTGTGGGAGCAACGTATCTTCTCTCTCTCTCTCTCTCTCTCTCTCTCTCTCTCTCTCTCTCTCTCTCTCTCTCTCTCTCTCTCTCAATTCTATTGACTTTATTGACATGACAAGTTCATTATTACTTACATTTTCAAAGTATACATATAGGAAGAAAAAAATATATATATATATATATATATATACAGTGAGGGAAAAAGTATTTGATCCCCTGCTGATTTTGTACGTTTGCCCACTGACAAAGTGGGCAAATGTATAATTTGAATGGTAGGTTTATTTGAACAGTGAGAGACAGAATAACAACAAAAAAATCCAGAAAAACGCATGTGAAAAATGTTATAAATTGATTTGCATTTTAATGAGGGAAATAAGTATTTGACCCCCTCTCAATCAGAAAGATTTCTGGCACCCAGGTGTCTTTTATACAGGGAAACGAGCTGGGATTAGGAGCACACTCTTAAAGGGAGTGCTCCTAATCTCAGTTTGTTACCTGTATAAAAGACACCTGCCCACAGAAGCAATCAATCAATCAGATTCCAAACTTTCCACCATGGCCAAGACCAAAGAGCTCTCCAAGGATGTCACGGACAAGATTGTAGACCTACACAAGGCTGGAATGGGCTACAAGACCATCACCAAGCATCTTGGTGAGAAGGTGACAACAGTTGGTGCGGTTATTCGCAAATGGAAGAAACACAAAAGAACTGTCAATCTCCCTCGGCCTGGGGCTCCATGCAAGATCTCACCTCGTGGAGTTGCAATGATCATGAGAACGGTGAGGAATCAGCCCCGAACTACACGGGAGGATTTTGTCAATGATCTCAAGGCAGCTGGGACCATAGTCACCAAGAAAACAATTGGTAACACACTACGCCGTGAAGGACTGAAATCCTGCAGCGCCCGCAAGGTCCCCCTGCTCAAGAAAGCACATATACATGCCCGTCGGAAGTTTGCCAATGAGCATCTGAATGATTCAGAGGACAACTGGGTGAAAGTGTTGAGGTCAGATGAGACTAAAATGGAGCTCTTTGGTGTCAACTCAACTCGCCGTGTTTGGAGGAGGAGGAATGCTGCCTATGACTCCAAGAACACCATCCCCACCGTCAAACATGGAGGTGGAAACATTATGCTTTGGGGGTGTTTTTCTGCTAAGGGGACAGGACAACTTCACCGCATCAAAGGGACGATGGACGGGGCCATGTACCGTCAAATCTCGGGTGAGAACCTCCTTCCCTCAGCCAGGGCATTGAAAATTGGTTGTGGATGGGTATTCACGCATGACAATGACCCAAAACACACGGCCAAGGCAACAAAGGAGTGGCTCAAGAAGAAGCACATTAAGGTCCTGGAGTGGCCTAGCCAGTCTCCAGACCTTAATCCCATAGAAAATCTGTGGAGGGAGCTGAAGGTTCGAGTTGCCAAACGTCAGCCTCGAAAGCTTAATGACTTGGAGAAGATCTGCAAAGAGGAGTGGGACAAAATCCCTCGTGAGATGTGTGCAAACCTGGTGGCCAACTACAAGAAACGTCTGACCTCTGTGATTGCGAACAAGGATTTTGGCACCAAGTACTAAGTCATGTTTTGCAGAGGGGTCAAATACTTATTTCCCTCATTGAAATGCAAATCAATTTATAACATTTTTCACATGCGTTTTTCTGGATTTTTGTTGTTGTTATTCTGTCTCTCACTGTTCAAATAAACCTACCATTCAAATTATAGACTGATCATTTCTTTGTCAGTGGGCAAACGTACAAAATCAGCAGGGGATCAAATACTTTTTTCTCCCTCACTGTATTTATATATAAAATTAAAATTAAATGGTGGGACCAACAGCAATAATAATAGTAGTAGTAGGATGGGATGGGATTATCATTAACAACAACTACAACAACAATATTCATGAGAACAACAATACATTAAAGCAATGGTAGTAGACCAGTGTCAACATGACTGAGAAGACACGTGACATGGTATGAAAGACAAAATAAAACAAGATGGGAAATATTATTGACATTACATTGCACTTTTCACTGGCTGTCCCTCAGGTTTTGGCAGGAGGACACAAAAATGGCTGCCAAAACTGCACATTTTGGCTTTTCACCCAATAAATATTAGATTTTTTCTTCATCTGTTATAGTTTCAAATTCATTGTATTGAATAAAAATTCTTTGTATTGAATTGGGAAAGAAATATTCTCTTAGGTCTGAGTCTTTGTCACAGTGTAGTAGGAAATGCAGCTCTGTCTCTACCTCTCCCCTGGAGCAGAGTGAGCACAGCCTGTCCTCTCTGGGCAGCCAGGTTTGTCTGTGTACCTAGTCAGTGTTTTACTCTATTTTCTATCAGTCACAGTGGTCAGATAGTCTGCCACCATGTACTGTCTGTTTAGAGCCAAATAGCATTGAAGTTTACTTAGATTTTTTTGTGGTGTCTTTCCAATAGGTTTTGTGATGAATTGGTTGGGCCAGATTTTCTGAGTGCTGTCCTGAGGCTCTATGGGGTTGGTTTGGGTTAGTGAACTGAGCCTCAGAACCAGCTGGCTGAGGGGACTCTTCTCTTGTTTCATCTCTTGACATTGTAGAGTTGTGTGATGGAATGTTTTGGGGTCACTTGTTTTTAGATGGTTGTAAAATGTGATGGTTATTTTTTCTATTCGAATGAGGAGGGGGTATTGGCCCAATTCTGCTCTACATGCATTATTTTGAGTTTTTCTTTGCACTTGCAATACAGTCTTGCAAAACTCTGCATGCAGTGTTTCGATTGGATGTTTGTCCCATTTGGTAAATTCATTGTTAGAGATTGGGCCCCATACTTCGCTGCCATATAGAGCAATTGGTTCTATAACTGATTGGAACATTTTGAGCCAGATTCTAATTGGAATTTCGATTTTAATGTTATTTTTAATGGCATAGAATGCTCTTCTTGCTTTGTCTCTCAGCTCATTCACAGCCATGTGAAAGCTACGTGTGTTGCTGATATTTAGTTCTAGATATGTGTAGTTTTTGGTGTGTTCTAATAGAACTGTGTCCAAATAGAATTTATATTTGTCATCCTGATTTCTGGAACTTTAAAAAAATATATATTATTAGGTTAATGGTCAGAGCCCAGGTCTGACAGAACCCGTGAAGACGATCTCCCACTAAATAGGGGTTACAGCAGCACCAGGTCATCTGCGTACAGCAGACACTTGATTTCAGTGTTGTGTAGGGTGATACCAGGTGCTGCCGATTCTTCTAATGTTTTTGCCAATTCATTAATATAGATGTTAAATAGTGCTGGACTTATTGGGCAGCCCTGTTTCACTCCCCATCCCTGAGAGAAGAAGTCTGTTTGCTTGTTACCAATTTTAACCGCACACTTTCTATTAGTTTATAAAAAAGACCTTTGTGCCAAATTTAATCAAATGCTTTCTTGAAATCTACAAAACACGAGTAGATGTATTCCTTTGTTTTGGTTTACTTGTTTGTCAATTAGAGTGTGGAGGGTGTAACTGTGGTCTGTTGTACGATCATTTTTTTAAAATCCAATCTGGCTTCTGCTCAGGACGTTGTGTTCATCAAGGAAATTATGTAGTCTGCTATTTATAATACTGCAGAGAATTTTCCCCAAGTTGCTCTTAACGCAAATTCCTCTGTAATTATTGGGGTAAAATTTGTCTCCATTTTTATAGATTGGTGTGATCAATCCCTGGTTCCAAATATCGGGGAAAATACCTGCAGTGAGGATAATGTTGAAGAGTTTGAGTATAACCAATTTGAATTTGTGGTCTGTATATTTGATCTTTTCATTTAAAATACCATCATCACCACGGGCCTTTTTTGGTTGGAATGCATAGTTTTTCCAATAATTATTCTTCTGTAATTGGGGTATCCAAAGGATTTTGATAGTATTTGACTGCTGATTCAAGGATTTGCAATTTTTCTTGTATATCTTTTTGTTCTGGGCTCTTTGTTATATTGCTGTAGAGGTTTGCAAAGTGATTTCTCATATCGTCATTTTGCATAGCCAATTCCTCCTGATGAGGTTTGTTTAATTTATTCAAATTCTTCCAGAAGTGGTTTGATTCTATGGATTCCTCAATTACATTGAGCTGATTGCTAATGTGCTGTTCCTTTTTTGTTCTTAGGGTGTGTTTGTATTGCTTCAGTGTTTCCCCATATTGAAGGTGCATATTTTTGTTGTCTGGTTCTCTGTGTTTTTGATTAGATATATTTCTCAATGACTTTCTTAGATTTTTGCAATCATTATCCAACCATTTTTCATGATCTGTTATTTTTGGTTTGCTCTTATGCTTCTTTAGATTAGCCAAGTAGGCTAATTTGTCAAATATAAAGTTTATGTTCCAAACGGCCAAATGTGCACCTTCATTGCTGTAGGAGAACGTTAAGGCTAAAAAGTTGTCCAGGAGAGATTGCATTTTTTGGCTACTAATTGCTTTTTGGTAGATGTCTGTACTGTATGGCACTCCATCTATAGGCCTGTTTAGTACCATGTCATTTATTGGGCCATGATGCTTCATGGTTGGGTTCCGGTCTTCTCAGATCCACTGGGATTTTACTGTGGTCTGAGAGAGGTGTTAGTGGGCTGACTGTGAAGGCTCTGAGAGACTCTGGGTTGAGGTCGGTGAGGAAGTAGTCTACAGTGCTGCTGCCAAGGGATGAGCTGTAGGTGCACCTACCAAAAGAGTCCCCTCTCAGCCTACCATTGACTATGTACAGACCCAGTGTTCGACAGAGCTTCACGAGCTGTGCTCCATTTTTGTTTTTCACTTTGTCATAGTTGTTTCTGTGGGGGTATGTGGGGAGGGAAAGGTTGTTGCTTCCTGGTAGGTTTTTATCCCCATGACTGTTAATAGTGTCTTGTTCTTCCACAGACCAGCACGTTGCCTTGGGCCTGAAAGTGACTAATTTCACCTTCTAGAATGGAGGAACTCTCTTCATTGAAGTAGGGTGACTCTGAGGGGGGAATGTATGTGGCACAGAGGAAGACGTTTCTATCTGTAAAGCCTCCTTGTTGATTTTTAACCAGATAAAGAATTCTCTTGTTTTGATCAATTCGATTGAATTAATTAGTTTAGATTTATGCCATATTAGCCCTCCTCCTGAGTCTCTGCTCTATCTGATTCCTTTTAATTTAATGGATGGTATGATTATCTACCTATAACCTAGTGGACAGCCAGTGGAAACATCACCTCTGCTTCCTGTAGTACTAATATATCAACATCATCAATTTCTTTCAGGAAGTCTGGGTTTCTGCTCTTTAGCCCAAAAGCAGAGGACTTCAATCCTTGTAAATTCCAACATGCAACGTAAAAAGATTTCATAACTTTTTTTTCTTTACCTTCAAAATGAGAGGAACACTCACAATCCAACAACTATTAAAATAGGATTTTTCAATTAACGTAAACTCTTATTATGCAAATATGATTTGTTTATCATTTAAGATAGCATTTGTGTCATGCCACTTGAGTGGATGTCGTGTGAGGATGGGGGAGTTATTGTGCTCATCTTACCATGACCCTCGGCCTATCACATGTGAGCATAGTAGACTCAGCATTTGTTTAATGTCACTAATTTCGTTGGTGGGTTGCTGGGCCAGTTGCTCCTCTCACAGCCTGTGCGTAGCTCTGCCTGCTGGGCTGTGGCTCCTCCAAGTGTAGTTCGGCGGTGGGGGCAGGGGGTGGTAGGCCTTGTCTGGGTGGGTCTGAAGCTGGGCTGAGATGGTCTGTGCTGCGCTGGCTATAGTGTGCATTGAGGTTGGTGGTGCTGTGGCCGTTCCGGGGGGGTCCAGGGTGCTGTTCTGGGGTGTTGACTCGGTGATCTCGGAGGGGGTGGAGATTGCTCCGCTGTTCCTGGGTGGAGAGGTCAGGCTGCAGTTTAAAGCAACGTCCTTGAGAGTCTTGGAAAGGATGGGGACTGTCTCCCTGTACAAGTGAACATGGTCATAGAGACCGTCCAGATGGAGGGTGGGATGGGGACTGTCTCCCTGTACAAGTGAACATGGTCATAGAGACCGTCCAGATCGAGGGTGGGATGGTGGGCCAGGTGTACATTGGGTCGCAGGGCACAGTCCCGGGAGGCAGGTGTTTATTCTTTGGATTGTGGAAGTCCTTCCTCTGTAGAAGGCCTTCTCAATCACTCCCCATAGTGAAGTCCCCACCCTCTCCTGCTGAGCACGCAGGTCGTTGCTTCCGGTGTGTATGATTATGTGGCTTGGCGACCCAAGATGGGCCTCATCAAGCAGCTCCATGGCACTTTGCGTTGTTGGGCACCACACCTTTCTCCTTTTGTGTCCAGGGAAAAGTGTATTCTCCTGAACAAACTTCCCATTTGATTCCATCAACAGGACGATGTCAGCCAGTGTTTATTCTGGACTGGAGGGAGTAGAGGGGGGGCTGGTGGGTGTTGGAGCTGGGGTGTGGCTGGTCTGTGCCGGTGCCGCTGTCAGTGGGAGGCTGTTCTGTGGGCTGGGGAGGAGGTGTGCAGCAGGCAGGGCTGGGGAGGCCTGGCTGGCTGAGGTGGGCTCCTCTGCTGTGTGAGGGCAGGTCATAGAGTTTTGATCTAGCTGCTCCTGCAGGCTGTCCTCTGTTCTCTTTCTCTCCTGTAGATCCTCTCTTAGTGTGGTCAGATCGTTATTACTGCTCTGCCTGTCTTTTTGGAGCTCTCTCACCTCCTTTGTTAGATCAACCAGCTCTCTCTTGAGTCTGTCTCTCTCTTGCTGAACCTCTTTCAGCTGTGTTGCAAGGCTGCTGTCCTGCTCTGTCCGCAGCTTGGTTAGGAGCTCCTCTAAGGTGTGGTTGTCTGGTTGCTGTTTGCTCACGCTCTACCTGAGCAGGACCACCTCCCCCTCCAGTTTGGTGAACTCCCTCATGGCAGCCATGGTGGTGAGGAGGGCCTGCGCCTGTTCTGCACTGAGGGGGTTGCTCTCCTCCTGGGACGTGTCCTCCACTATGGGGGCAGGAGAGGTGCTGGATGTGCCTTTTTGGGTGGGGATAGTAGGGGTGAGTTAATAGTGTCCTTCTCTATCCTTCTCTCTCTCTGCTCTCTCTTTAATGGTCTGAAAGTCTGTTTCAAACAGCCTAAGATTACCTTGCACCATGACAGTCCCAGTCTTGTAGAGGTTGATTGTTATCATGGTGCTGTCAGGGTCGTCTGTCTCTTTGACTTTCAGCTTCCACCCATTACAGATTCCCTCTTTCTTTATGGATGGGTAGTGAGAGCAGACTGCTGAGCGCCATGCGTTTGGCTGGTCAGTGAGTAAGATGAGATTACTCACCACTGTTTTTGTAGAGGTCTGTGAAAAGGGTTTCTTGCCTCCCTTTTAGTAGTTTCTGTTTAAAGCTGTCCTTGTTGTGTCATTTTTGGCCTCTGGAGGGTAGAGAATGGATTCAGCGCTGAGGGGGAGTGGGGACATGGTGCCTGTGGGCTCTGCTACTACTGCTGCTGCTGCTCTGTTCTGCTGCACCGTTGCCATAGCAACCAGTTTGTTTGTCTGCTGCTGTTGCTAGTTAGCTCTAATTTAGTTCAAAAACCAGTGACAAATCTTTACACAAAAAAAGGAGATATGTTTAAAGTTAGTCCGTGCTCCGTTTTGGTTTACTCACTCAGTTTGGTCGTTTGATGTAGTTGTATTAACTCCCCTTGCTAGGTTTGTTCTAGCTCATTTATTCTGGCTAGCTTGTTAGTCTGCTGGCTAGGTTTTTGTTGTGTAGCTAGCTAGCTAGAGTCAAAACTTCTTAACTTGAGGAGCAAAGTTACTTTTTTTTCTATTCTGAATGAATAGAGTTGTTGTTCATCACTTCTTGTCTGGAATTGTTTTTCGATACAAGTGTTTATCTCATTCTAAAAACAAAAAAATATTAAATATATCAGGAGCTCATGTTGAGCATGTCTCTCTCTATCTCACTTTCTCTCTCTCTCGCCCTCCCTCCCCACAGGTCTAGGTGATCAAATGCTTACTTTATGGCTTGTCGTAGCTTTTCCCCCCCTCTCATTTCCTTTGTCTTACCTGGATGTTTTCAGGCTACATGGCGGCACAGTAAGTCAGAACTTTGCACAACCCTTTCTCCCCCCCAGGCCACTGTAGAAGGTGTGTGTGTGTGTGTGTGTGTGTGTGTGTGTGTGTGTGTGTGTGTGTGTGTGTGTGTGTGTGTGTGTGTGTGTGTGTGTGTGTGTGTGTGTGTGTGTGTGCGTGCGTGCGTGTGTGTGTGTGTGTGTGTGGACAAGGCTTATACCCCTGAAGTGCCAGATACAGCAACAACCGCCTGCCTTCTGTCTTTTTTTATGACATTCCAAATGCTTTTCACCATACGGCCAGTGGCTGGAAGTGTGTGTGGAGTTTCCAGACGGTTGACAATATGCGGCTGTAGCACAGCTTTAAAAGGGGACTGGAACAAAAACGGAAAGAAATCCTGAATTCTTTGAAGCGACACACGGACAGATTGCCATTCTCACGCTATATTTTACATGATTTACATGACCTGGCTGACGGCTGGCGAGGCATACAGGCCTGCATTCAATTTATGTCCTGTCAGTGGACAGTATAGCAGTATAGTAGTTATATTTACACTATCTGGTTGGTTTGGACATTTTAAGTTAGACGAAGACACGATTTACAATTCAATTGCCAATGTTGGGTATTTTAATTATATTTTTATTAAGGTGTATGGAAATGACTTGGGAATTTGACACATTTTACTCTATTTTACAGTTATTCATACAACCTTATTTACAAATCAACCTTAGTTTGGAAGAAATTGAAATGGTCAAAGAATAAAACTGTTATTTTTATCTCCTCTTTTATGATGCTGTTTCACCGAACTTATATCATGTTATTTATTAAATGTTGTTATTTTTGTTATTGCAATAAGGTTTTTTGTTTCAAAAGAGCAGTTTGATGGCGCAGGTACAAGACTATACTTTGTGCCACTAAGAACGTAGAAGTTGAATATCATAGAGAGCACGTGCCATTCATTTACTGATATGCATTGATACACACTGATCTTGGTTAATTGGCAACGTTTTAGCGCCCATTAAATACACAGCATGCTGTAATACATCAGAGGTGTGAATGCCGTAAAACCAACTCAAACAAAGTGTGTTAATGGGGTCACTGATTTCTGGTGCACAGGTGGATGGGTTTAACACTAGGATCAGCCAATCACTTTAATAGGCAATTGAAAATGGCTCGTGTCAAAAACATCAAATACCTTGTCACCATCAAAAAGTAATAAATAAAAAAAGATGACATGTAAGAAGACTGCTAAAAGCATGTCCTTGACAGTGACACTGTCTTGGAAAATGTCATACTGATTTCTTGGGAAATCGGCCACCGAGGTGGAATCTGACGCGTGGCTGTATCCAACTAATTATCAAGCAAAGAAATAAGTCACTTGTTAGCATTCAAAGGCTTATGTCTGGCTTAGTCATTGGTGTGCAAATTAGCAGTCGTTTGGGAAATGCAGTCATTTAGTAAGCTTTGCTGACTCCCCGGAATGGAAGCGTTCAACAGGTGAGTGCTGAAAGGATTCGAAGCAACAAATGAGGTGCTGCAAAATGATCTGCTACATGAGCTGGGTCACTTAGATAATATTTACTGTTATTTTACCCACTTTTGTCACATTTCTTAGAAAAGGGTGTCTAGCAGAAGTGCGTTATGAATCAAGGCAAGCAGCTGGGATAATGGGAGCATTTCGCTCATGGGACAAACATGGCCTCTGTACTCAGACCCAGACTGCCAGATCCATCCTGAGAAAGCTGGTCCACAAATACGTGTCTCAGTCAATGTCAAACACATACTGTAGACTTAGACACACACACACACACACACACACACACACACACACACACACACACACACACACACACACACACACACACACACACACACACACACACACACACACACACACACACACACACACACACACACACACACACACACACACACTTGAGACCTTCATGCAGCTATAAAACACTTTACACCTGCATTTTGGTATATTCTTTGAAAACAGAATTAACATTTGTTGACACTATGCAACTGCTTATTCTGACATTCTAATGGGTTGTGTTACTCCGTATAGACTCAGAATAGCAGTACATTGAAGGCTCCAGTTAATGTGGCATGTCTAAATGACATGTCTAACTACCCGTTCACCACACATTCACCAATGAGTTAAAGACTCCTTCCAGACAGATCTTGCACATCAGATCTTGATTGAATTGGACTTCTTCGTCTGCTGTGAGTTGCCAAGGGCATAGGAGAAGGTTCAGACTGCCCACAATGTCTGAGTCTGGGATAAATATTTACAGGGAGAACCATGTCTACCACATTCAATTATGTAGACAAAAACACGAACACAAGCATGGATGCATGAAAACACACACACATACACACAAACATGACAAATATAAGCATCCACCAAATTATTATTATAGACACACACACACACTTGCTTGGGAGCCCAATCTAATCACTCTGTTTGGATAGAGTAATTGAATCTTGTTAGACAGAGGGGAACGCAACAGGCCTTTAAAGTAACCATCTGATTTGAATCTAGCGGCCCTGATAGAGGCCAGACCAAGACAACAAATGGGATTACATTATAGCAGACACACAGGAGTGAGACTCCACGGAGAGGCCGCTAAGCGCTACCCTAACACATGCTAATTCGCAGTGATTATGTGTTGCAGGGCGACAGGGGAGAGAGATGCAAACGCAATAAGGGCCGCTAGCTGGGGATGTAATCAAAGGTAGTCCAATCACAGCACAGGACTAGACCTGGAGGTCCAATCACAGCACAGGGCGAGACCTGGAGGTCCAATCACAATACAGGACTAGACCTGGAGGTACAATCACAGCACAGGACTAGACCTGGAGGTCCAATCACAACACAGGGCTAGACCTGGAGGTTCTATCACAACACAGAACGAGACCTGGAGGTCCAATCACAGCACAGGACTAGACCTGGAGGTTCAATCACAACACAGGGCTAGACCTGGAGGTCCAATCACAACACAGGGCTAGACCTGGAGGTCCAATCACAACACAGGGCTAGACCTGGAGGTCCAATCACAACACAGGACGAGACCTGGAGGTCCAATCACAGCACAGGACTAGACCTGGAGGTTCAATCACAACACAGGGCTAGACCTGGAGGTCCAATCACAGCACAGGACTAGACCTGGAGGTTCAATCACAACACAGGGCTAGACCTGGAGGTCCAATCACAACACAGGGCTACACCTGGAGGTCTGTAAACCTGCTTTTCAGTTTTGATTGAATAATACCCTTATTAACACCTGTTACTTTAAGGACAAACTACTAATCTCATCCGTGCTGTTCACAACAAAACGCCTTTAAGGCCTTTCTCTGCATGGTAAATAGGCAAAAGGATGCACTTTTGGCATACGCACATGGGCCAACAATATGAATAAATGAACAAACATACTGTTTGCTCCGGGGGAAAGACAAAAACCCCCAAAACTATTAGCCGACCCAAAATGCAATTCACTGGCGCTTGAAAACAGATGGCCGACCTGTCCTCTATGTGTCAGTTCTGTCCGAGGCGGACAACCGTTGGCTTCTGTTTCCTTTCCTCTCCTCTTTTTCTCTCTCTCTACCGCTGTGTCTCCTCTTCTAAAAGAGTCTGTTAAATATTAATGTTGGCTGTCATGCGGTGCCCGGGCGTCACCAACGGCCAAATGATCCTAACACGGAATAATGAAGCCAGTGGGGTACAGGTGGGGTACATGGTTGCGTAATCGTTCCACATTGCCAGGTTCATCCATAATTTAAGGGGGGCTGGAGATACCAGTGAAGGAACCGAGGATATGTGAACGTGGATGGAGATATACATGATACACATATTGTAGATACTTGTGAAGGTGAATGCAAAGACATAGGTGTATATGCAGGCATACATGCACAAATGTTCATACACAGAAATGTGCCAATGCGCACACAAGTATGCAGCATCACATGTACACCAGTGGAGGTTGTAGTATGTATTGTATGTATTGTTGGTGTGTGCACTTTTAAGCCACGCCGGTGTTAGATCTTTGTTTTGTTTATTATTTTCCCAGTTACGGCGTTAAATATAATATGTATACTGGAAGCATCGCTGCGTCTTGGTCCGCTAATATAGGAGATCGTGACACTGTTATCCCTGTTCGCGTCCCAAATGGAACCCTATTCCCTATATAGTGCACTATTTATTAACACAGCAAAGTAGTGCACTTTAAAGGGAACAGGGTGTCGTTTGGGACGTAACCTGTGACATACCCAGTCTGACTGATTAAATAGCTGACGTGCTCACATGTTCCTCCAGTCACAGCTACATGGACAGAGTCACCATGCCTGGGCCAGACGTGTCACAGGTGTGCCACGCAACCACAGGGTCCCGTGACAGGTGGGACACAAGAGAGGGACACAGGTGACAATTGACAAACGTTTCGACCTTTGACCTACGGCCTCTGACCACTGTCATGAACACAACACCTGATGATAGGGGTGAGATGTGGTCAAAAAGCCGGGATTGAAACCATGGTGTCCTCAGGTGGTTCTGTATTGCTCAGGGATTGGATAAATGATTTAGCAATTCTGATTTAAGCCGGAACAAATCCCTGTCTTGAGACTTATTCTGCTCCTGAGTGGTTTTTCCATCAAATTATGGAAAGAGCATTCTTCCAAGTGTATTAAAATAGAAACCCTAATCCCTCCTGGAGTAACACACGTGTCCTTCTCCTTCCTGGACCATCAATACCTCTCGCCAACACACCAGCTAGTGTCTATACTATGGCTGAAGAGGGTAGAGGTACATGGGGGCCAAGGGCCGAGGTGCCAAGTAGATCAGATTGATCAGAGGCCCCCGTGCAGTCCCCCTGGCCCCATGACAGGCACTAATGGAGCTGTCAGTGAGCCATGTCCTTGATGTACAAATGCCCCACTGTCAGACAAGACACTTCACTATTGCTGCTCTATGGCCACTCAGCAGCTCTTGTTGTGGATACACTGTTGGCCCTCCTCCACTAGGCTTATAGCTGCTACACTGTGTAGAGCAGGGGAAGGCAGCCCTGGCCCTGGAGGGCCGCAGGCACTTCCTGTGTTGGATTTAGCCCAACCGGAAGAATGAGTGTGTTGAATTTAGGCCATCACTGAACTGATCAATTAGCTCAGTTGGTCACGTGGGGTGTCTAGTTGGATCAAAATCCTGCTGTACCTGCGAACACGGTTGCCTACCCCTGCAGTAGAGTATTACAGAGAAGTCTTCCTTACCAAGGAGACCTTGGTCTCAATGGGACTCCCTGCTAAAACGCAATAAGAGAATCAGAGTGGCGTTCAGAGAAAATTATAAGTAAATAGAGGTCTGATGCCAAGGAAGGATTTAAAAGGATGTTAAAGTGCTTTATGTCAGGGTTCTCAAACTTGGTCCTGGGGCCCCCCCTGGGTGCATGTTTTGGTTTTTGCCCTAGCACTACACAGCTGATTTAAATAATCAAAGCTTGATGATGAGTTGGTTTTTTGAATCAGCGGCGTAGTGTTAGGGCAAAAACAGGACGAGTTTGGAAAACCTGCTATATGCAACAATTCTAACTTTAATCACTGTAAATGTCAATGATTTACCTTTTAAGAGAAAAATATAGAAATATATATTTTACTGCCATTTCAACACAGAATAGTCCATCCCCACTCAAGCTTTCCTACCACCTTTTACCTAGACTTGGAGGGTTACATAAAATGAGAAAAACAAGGGCATTCTTCCATGACGCATTTCCTTTCCTCATTTCCTTTCCTCATTTCCTTTCCTATTTGCCCTTGGGAAGTAAACAAAAGGTGACCCAAGTTGTCTGGAGTGTGTGTGTGTGTGTGTTTGACCCCCGTGTCCTTCAGGGCTGTTAATGAAGAGGCTGAGGCGCCGGGTCGTGTCTTGCATGCATCCCTGTGGGCTTCAGATGCACTGACTCGCTCTCTCTCATCATTAAAACATGATCGCTAAAACGAGGTGAAGTTAATCGCCGGAATATTACCATAGACTAATTACAGGAGCCCGATAGGCAGTTAGGCTTGGGTGAAACCGCTACTGTAGGCTAATGTCATCAGCTCCTCTCAGCACTCAACAGTATATCTGAATCAAAGGCAGAGCGAGAGAGGGAAGCTAGGATTAGCATTTAGCCATTACTGGGGAAAGGTGCTACTTTTCTCAGTTACCCCGAGTTGTCGTAAGCTTCTTAGAAAGGTGTTGACAACCACTTTGAAACATCTCTTGAATAAAATATTGGATACCAATAAAGCAGTATGTTGCCACAGCAAGAAAAGTCGCTCCTAAAGAATAGTAGACCAAGGACAGACCTACATATGAAGCACTGAGTTTCCAAAAGCAAGTAAATGAGCTAGAACTTGCATTTGGAAAGAATTCAGACCCCTTGACTTTTCCCACATTTTGTTACGTTACAGTCTTATTCTAAAATGGATTAAATAGTCCCCCCCATCAATCTTCACACAATACCCCATAATGACAATGCAAAAACAGGTTTTTAGTTTTTTTTCAAATGTATTAAAAATACAAAATTTTAATATCTAATTTACATAAGTATTCAGACACTTTACTCAGTACTTTGTTGAAGCACCTTTGGCAGCGATTACAGCCTTGAGTCTTCTTGGGTATGACACTACAAGTTTGGCACACCTGTATTTGGGGAGATTTTCCCATTCTTCACTGTAGATCCTCTCAAGCTCTGTCAGGTTGGATGCACAGCTATTTTCAGGTCTCTCCAGAGATGTTCGATCAGGTTCAAGTCCGGGCTCTGGCTGGTCCACTCAAGGACATTCAGAGACTTGTCCCGAAGCCACTCCTGCGATGTCTTGGCTGTGTCCTAAGGGTCGTCGTCCTGTTGGAAGGTGAACCTTCGCCCCAGTCTAAAGTCCTGAGCGCTCTGGAGCAGGTTTTCATCAAGGATCTCTCTGTACTTTACTCTCGTTCATGCTGACTAGTCTCCCAGTCCCTGCAGCTGAAAAACACCCCCACAGCATGATGCTGCCACCTCAATGCTTTACCGTAGTGGTGGTGCCAGGTTTCCTCCAGACATGACGCTTGGCATTCAGGCCAAAGAGTTCAATCTTGGTTTCATCAGACCAGAGAATCTTGTTTCTCATGGTCTGAGAGTCCTTTAGGTGCCTTTTGGCAAACTCCAAGCGGTCTGTCATGTCCCTTTTACTGAGGAGTGGCTTCCGTCTGGCCACTCTACCATAAAGGTCAGATTGGTGGAGTGCTGCAGAGATGGTTGTCTTTCTGGAACTCTAGAGCTCTGTCAAAGTGACCATCGGGTACTTGGTCACCACCCTGATTCTTGGTGGTTCCAAATGTCTTCCATTTAAGAATGATGGAGGCCACTGTGTTCTTGGGGACCTTCAATGCTGCAGACATTATTTGATACCCTTCCCCAGATCTGTGCCTCGACACAATCCTGTGTCGGAGCTCCACGGACAATTCCTTCCACCTCATGGCTTGGTTTTTGCTCTGACATGCACTGTCAATTGTGGGACCTTATATAAACAGGTGTGTGCCTTCCAAATCATGTCCAATCGATTGAATTTACCTCAGGTGGACTCCAATCAAGTTGTAGAAACACAAAGATAATGGAAACAGGATGCACCTGAGATCAATTTCAAGTCTCATAGCAAACAGTCTGAATACTTATGTAAATAAGGTAATTCTGCTTTTTCTTTGTATTAAATTTGCACACATTTCTAAAAACCTGTTTTCGCTTAATCTTTATGGGGTATTGAGGAGGAAAAAAACATACTTAATCCATTTTAGAATAAGGCTGTAACGTTGCAAAATGTGGAAAAAGGGAAGGAATACTCTGAATACTTTCCGAATGCGCCGTATAAAACCAAGTATACCAAAGATGCATAATAAGCCAGTACATTTCCTTGGGATGGCAAACTGCTCAAAATGGATTCTTGGGTCTACCAAGAACACATCAAGACTGTCTTGTCATGTCTGCCTTGACACTGACAGAGAGACAGAGAAGAAGTATTCCATTGAACTAAGTCTGTGACATTCCTCCAGGAACATTTGCACTCTTACCTCCCACTGTCTGCAAAATCAGCCACTGTCATTTAGCATGAGAGAGAGGTGAAATGAGCCTTGGGGGAGCACTGACGATGGAGCCTGTGTGTGTGTGTGTGTGTGAGAAAGCGTGTGTAAATAATGTATGTGTGTGTGTGTGTGTGTATGCTCGTGTGTGTGTCTATGTGTGTGTTTTCATCCGTGGGGTTTCTCTCGTCACGTCTCCTGTCTCTCTGCTCAGAGGGTCTGGGTGTGGGAGCAGGGGTTCACAGAAGTCACCTGTCACTGGGCTCTTTACAACATGTCTCTGCCATACCGCTGGCCCGTCAATCAACTGCCATACGGATGCGTCTGGGCGCCGTTGCAACGGGACCATAACAACAGGGGTAACACACCTCCCTGAAATGCATGCTGGGAATGAAGCAATGATACAAGCTATGATCTGGGGGTGCAGGAGGGAGAAAGAAGGGGGAAGGAGTAGTTTAGAATTAGAAAAAGTAGCTTTAGGAAGACAGCAATAATAGTGGGAGTGGGTGTAGGAGGGAGGCAGAGGGAAGGAACGAAAATAAGAAAATGATTAGAAGGGCAAAGTGAACCAGTAAATGGTGAGGAGAGTGTACAGAAAAGGTGTTAAGAATATTATACACTAGCAGACACCAAAATATGGACTGACAATCACAGGAACAATAATGCAAACAAACATGGGGGAAACAGAGGGTTAAATAATGAACATGTAATTGGGGAATTGAAACCAGGTGTGTATAAAACAAAGACAAAACAAATGGGAAATTAAAAGTGGATCGACGATGGCTAGAAAGCCGGTGACGTCGACCGCCGGACGCCGCCCGAACAAAGAGAGGGACCGACTTCGGCGGAAGTCGTGACAGGTTGGGCATTATGTATGTTACTGGTTGGGCATTATGTATGTTCCTGGTTGGGCATTATGTATTTTACTGTTTGGGCATTTTGTATGTTACTGGTTGGGCATTTTGTATGTTACTGGTTGGCATTATGTATGTTACTGGTTGGGCATTATGTATGTTACTGGTTGGGCATTATGTATGTCACTGGTTGGGCAGTATGTATGTCACTGGTTGGGCATTATGTATGTCACTGGTTGGGCATTATGTATGTTACTGGTTGGGCATTATGTATGTCACTGGTTGGGCATTATGTATGTTACTGGTTGGGCATTATGTATGTCACTGGTTGGGCATTATGTATGTTACTGGTTGGGCATGTTACGGGTTGGGATATATGTATGTTACTGGTTGGGCAGATTGTATGTTACTGGTTGTGCAGTATGTATGTTACTGGTTGGGCAGTATGTATGTTACGGGTTGGGCAGTATGTGTGTTACTGGTTGGGCAGTATGTATGTCACTGGTTGGGCATTATATATGTTACTGGTTGGGCATTATGTATGTTACTGGTTGGGCATGTTACGGGTTGGGATATATGTATGTCACTGGTTGGGCAGATTGTATGTTACTGGTTGGGCAGTATGTATGTTACTGGTTGGGCATTATGTATGTTACTGGTTGGGCATTATGTGTGTTACTGGTTGGGCATTACGTATGTTACTGGTTGGGCATTATGTATGTTACTGGTTGGGCATTATGTGTGTTACTGGTTGCGCATTATGTATGTTACTGGTTGGGCATTATGTATGTTACTGGTTGGGCATTAAGTATGTTACTGGTTGGGCATTATGTATGTTACTGGTTACAGTATGTATGTTACTGGTTGGGTATTATGTATGTTACTGGTTGGGCAGTATGTATGTCACTGGTTGGGCATTATGTATGTCACTGGTTGGGCATTATGTATGTTACTGGTTGGGCATTATGTATGTTACTGGTTGGGCATTATTTATGTTACTGGTTAGGCATGTTCACGGGTTGGGATTTATGTATGTTACTGGTTGGGCATTATGTATGTTACTATTTGGGCATGATACTGGGTTGGGCATTATGTATGTTACTGGTTGGGCATTATGTATGTTACTGGTTGGGCATGTTACGGGTTGGGCATTATGTATGTTACTGGTTGGGCATTATGTATGTTACTGGTTGGGCATTATGTATGTTACTGGTTGGGCAGTATGTATGTCACTGGTTGGGCATTATGTATGTCACTGGTTGGGCATTATGTATGTTACTGGTTGGGCATTATGTATGTTACTGGTTGGGCATGTTACGGGTTGGGATTTATGTATGTTACTGGTTGGGCATTATGTATGTTACTGGTTGGGCATGTTACGGGTTGAGCATTATGTATGTTACTGGTTGGGCATTATGTATGTTACTGGTTGGGCAGTATGTGTGTTACTGGTTGGGCATTATGTATGTTACTGGTTGGGCATTATGTATGTCACTGGTTGGGCATTATGTATGTTACTGGTTGGGCATTATGTATGTCACTGGTTGGGCATTATGTATGTTACTGGTTGGGCATGTTACGGGTTGGGATATATGTATGTTACTGGTTGGGCAGATTGTATGTTACTGGTTGTGCAGTATGTATGTTACTGGTTGGGCAGTATGTATGTCACTGGTTGGGCATTATATATGTTACTGGTTGGGCATTATGTATGTTACTGGTTGGGCATGTTACGGGTTGGGATATATGTATGTCACTGGTTGGGCAGATTGTATGTTACTGGTTGGGCAGTATGTATGTTACTGGTTGGGCATTATGTATGTTACTGGTTGGGCATTATGTGTGTTACTGGTTGGGCATTACGTATGTTACTGGTTGGGCATTATGTATGTTACTGGTTGGGCATTATGTGTGTTACTGGTTGCGCATTATGTATGTTACTGGTTGGGCATTATGTATGTTACTGGTTGGGCATTAAGTATGTTACTGGTTGGGCATTATGTATGTTACTGGTTCGGCAGTATGTATGTTACTGGTTGGGTATTATGTATGTTACTGGTTGGGCAGTATGTATGTCACTGGTTGGGCATTATGTATGTCACTGGTTGGGCATTATGTATGTTACTGGTTGGGCATTATGTATGTTACTGGTTGGGCATTATTTATGTTACTGGTTAGGCATGTTACGGGTTGGGATTTATGTATGTTACTGGTTGGGCATTATGTATGTTACTATTTGGGCATGATACGGGTTGGGCATTATGTATGTTACTGGTTGGGCATTATGTATGTTACTGGTTGGGCATGTTACGGGTTGGGCATTATGTATGTTACTGGTTGGGCATTATGTATGTTACTGGTTGGGCATTATGTATGTTACTGGTTGGGCAGTATGTATGTCACTGGTTGGGCATTATGTATGTCACTGGTTGGGCATTATGTATGTTACTGGTTGGGCATTATGTATGTTACTGGTTGGGCATGTTACGGGTTGGGATTTATGTATGTTACTGGTTGGGCATTATGTATGTTACTGGTTGGGCATGTTACGGGTTGAGCATTATGTATGTTACTGGTTGGGCATTATGTATGTTACTGGTTGGGCAGTATGTGTGTTACTGGTTGGGCAGTATGTTTCAGAGACTTGTCCCGAAGCCACTCCTGCGTTGTCTTGGCTGTGTGCTTAGGGTTGTTGTTCTGTTGGAAGGTGAACCTTCGCCTTAGTCTGAAATCCTGAGCGCTCTGGAGCAGGTTTTTATCAAGGATCTCTCTGTAGTTTGCTCCCGTCATCTTTGCCTCAATCCTGACTAGTCTCCCAATCCCTTCCACTTAAAAATGTCCCCACAGCTTGCTGCTGCCACCACCATCCTTCACCGTAGGGATGGTGCCAGGTTTTCTCCAGATGTGACACTTGGCATTCAGGTAAAACAGTTGAATCTTGTTTTTATCAGACCAGATAAAGTTCTGAGAGTCTTTAGGGTCCTTTTGGCAAACACCAACCGAGCTGTCGTGCCTTTTACTGAGGAATGGCTTCTGTCTGGCCACTCTACCATAAAGGCCTGATTGGTGGAGTGCTGCAGAGATGGTTGTCCTTCTGGAAGGTTCTCCCATCTCCACAGAGGAACTCTAGAGCTCTGTCAGATTGACCATCAGGTTTTTGGTCACCTCCTTGACCAAGGCCCTTCTCCCCCGATTGCTCAGTTTGGCCGGGCGGCCAGCTCTAGGAAGAGTCTTGGTGATTCCAAACTCTTCCATTTAAGAATGATGGAAGTCACTGTGTTGTTGGGGACCTTCAATGCTGCAGACATTTTTTGGTACCCATCCCCAGATCTGTGCCTCCTCACAATCCTATCTTGGAGCTCCATGGACAATTCCTTCCACCTCATGGCTTGGTTTTTGCTCTGAAATGCACTGTCAACTGTGGGAGCTTATATGGACAGGTGTGTGCCTTTCCAAATCATGTCCAATCAATTGAATTTACCACAGGTGGACTCCAATGAAGTTGTAGAAACATCTCAAGAATGATCATTGGAAACAGGATGCACCTGAGCTCAATTTCAAGTCCCATAGCAAAAGGTCTAAATACTTACGTGAATAAGGTATTTCTCATTTCTAAAAACCTGTTTTCGCTTTGTCATTATGTGTTTAGATTGCTGAGGATTTGATCAATTTTAGATTAAGGCTGTAACGTAACATAATGTGAAAAAGTTAAGGGGTCTGAATGCTTTCCGAAGGCATTGTATGTGCTTGCGCTCCTGTGTGTGTGTGTGTGTGTGTGTGTGTGCGTGCCTGTGTCTGTATTGGAGAGGGTGGCCTTGTTGCTCTTTCTCAATGGTCAATAGAATGCTCCTCTTGTCCATTGACTGGTCAGTGGGGACTCTGTGTTGCATCCACATCCACACTGGGTTTGGGTAAAGGCTTCACACAGTGGGCCCACGGGAGGCCATTGGCAGCACTGGCTCTCAATAACTGCTACCCGTCTCTCTGTATATCTCTGTTATTCTCTCTGTCTCTCTGAATGCTTGCTGTCTATCCACTTTTAATCTTTCTCTCTCAATGAAGTTCAATTTCAATTTAACAGTAAACATTACACACACAAAACATCCAAAATTATAAAAGGCATTTCAAATGTTTTATTTACTTAACTAGGCAAGTCTGTGAAGAACAATTCTGTTTTACAATGATGGCCTATCCCAGCCAAACCCTAACAATGCTGGGCCAATTGTGCGCTACGGTACTCCCAAATATGACCATTTGTGATACAGCCTGGAATTGAACCAGGGTCTGTAGTGATGTCTCTAGCATTGAGATGCCGTGCCTTAGACTGCTGCGCCACTCAGGAGCCGCTAAATTTTCATATTATATGCAAAGAGTTAAAGTACAAAAGGGAAAATAAATAAACATATGTCTTGTATTTACAATGGTATTTGTTCTTCACTAGTTGCTCTTTTTTTGTCAACAGGTTACACATCTTGCTGCTGTGATGACACACTGGTATTTCACCCAATAGATATGGGAGTTTATCAAAATCTGCATGCATTATTTGGTGTTTTACATTGTACACATAGGATATTTTTGCAGAATTCTGCATGCAGAGTCTCAATTTGGTGTTTGTCCCATTTTGTGAATTCTTGGTTGATGAGCAGAGCACAGACCTCACAAACATAAAGGGCAATGGGTTCTATAACTGATTCAATTTTTTTTTTTGCCAGATCCTAATTGTTATGTCGAATTTTATGTTCCTCATGATGGCATAAAACCTCTTCATGTCATATTGAGTCAAAAGCTTTTTTTTAAATCAACAAAGCATGAGAAGACTTTGCCTTTGTTTTGGTTGATTAATTTGTCAATTAGGGTGTGCAGGGTGAATACGTGGTCTGTCATACGGTAATTTGGTACAAAGCCAATTTGACATTTGCTCAATAAATTTTTTTCACTGAGGAAATGTACAAGTCTGCTGTTAATGATAATGCAGAGGATTTTCCCAAGGTTGCTGTTGACGCAAATCCCATGGCACTTATTGGGGTCAAATTCTTCTCCACTTTTGTGGATTGGGGTGATCAGTCCTTGGTTCCAAATATTGGGGAAGATGCCAGAGCTAAGGATTATTTTAAAGAGTTTAAGTATAGCCAATTGAATTTTGTGGTCTTTATATTTTATAATTTCATTTAGGATACCATCAATACCACATAACTTTTTGGGTTGGAGGGTTTGTATTTTGTCTTGTAGTTCATTCAATGTAATTTCGAGAATCCGTTGGGTTCTGTAGGACAGAGAGACAGAAGCAGTGGGAGAGAGAAACAGAGGGAGAGAGAAAGCAATGGAGAGAGAGAGAGAGAGAGACAGAGAGCAGTGGGAGAGAGAGAGACAGAGAGCAGTGGGAGAAAGAGAGAGACAGAGTGCAGTGGGAGAGAGAAATAGAGAGAGACAGAGTGAGAGCAGTTGGAGAGAGAAAGAAAGAGAGAGAGAGAGAGAGAGAGAGAGAGTGAGAGCAGTGGGAGAGACAGAGAGCAGTGGAGAGAGAGAGAGACAGAGAAAGTGAGCAGTGGGAGAGAGAGAAATAAAGACATTAAAGACAGAGAGAGAAATTGAAGAGAGAAAGTAGGACAGAGAGAGAGCAGTGGGGGAGAGAGAGAGAGACAGAGACAGAGAGAGAGCAGGGGGAGAGAGAGCGAGCAGTGGTGAGAGAGAGAGACACCGAGAGAGAGAGAGCAGGGGGAGAGAGAGAGAGAGAGAGACAGAGAGAGAGTATTGCTCTGTTCAAGTAGACTGTGATTTTGCTGTGATCTGATAGGGGTGTCAGTGGGCTGACTGTAAAAGCTCTGACTCTGGGTTGAGGTCAGTAATAAAGTAGACTACAGTACTACTGCCAAGAGAAGAGCTATAGGTGTACCTCTCTTTCTCTCTTTTGTTTTCAGACTTTTTCTTTTCCTCTCATGTGTCTCTCTATTTCATGATCTCTTTCTCTCTCTCTTTGTCTCTCCCTCTCTATCTCTCTCTTTCTCCATCTATCTCCCACTCTCTCTCTCTCCAAGCATGCCACTGGAGGACCCATAAGACCATGCCCACGCGCCCCACACCTTTTATATGGCCCTTATTCTATCCCCTTCTCCCATGAGTGAGGTGGAAAGTGAGAGAGAGATGGGGGGGGGAGAGAGACAGACAGACAGACAGACAGACAGGGGAAGAGCGAGAGAGAAATAAAGACATCAAAGAGAGAGATAAATAGAAAAGAGACAGAGAGAGACACAGAGAGAGAGAGCAGTGGGAGAGAGAGACAGAGAGAGAGCAGTGGGAGAGAGAGAGACAGAGAGAGAGCATTGGAGAGAGAGACAGACAGAGAGAGAGCAGTGTGAGAGAGAGACAGAGAGAGAGAGACAGAGAGAGAGAGAGAGCAGTGGGAGAGAGAGACAGAGAGAGAGCAGTGGGAGAGAGAGAGAGACAGAGAGAGAGCATTGGAGAGAGAGACAGACAGAGAGAGAGAGCAGTGTGAGAGAGAGCCAGAGAGAGAGAGACAGAGAGAGAGAGAGCAGTGGAGAGAGAGAGACACAGAGAGAGAGCAGTGGGAGAGAGAGACACAGAGACAGAGAGAGAGCAGTGGGAGAGAGAGACACAGAGACAGAGAGAGAGCAGTGGGAGAGAGAGACACACAGGGAGAGAGCAGTGGGAGAGAGAGAGACAGAGAGAGAGCAGTGGGAGAGAGAAACAGAGAGAGAGCAGTGGGAGAGAGAGAGACAGAGAGAGAGCAGTGGGAGAGAGAGACACACAGGGAGAGAGCAGTGGGAGAGAGAGAGACAGAGAGAGAGCAGTGGGAGAGAGAGACAGAGAGAGAGCAGTGGGAGAGAGAGAGACACAGAGACAGAGAGAGAGCAGTGGGAGAGAGAGAGACAGAGAGAGAGCAGTGGGAGAGAGAGACAGACAGAGAGAGAGCAGTGAGAGAGAGAGAAAAGAGACAGAGAGAGCAGTGGGAGAGAGAGACAGACAGAGAGAGAGCAGTGGGAGAGAGAGAGAAACAGAGACAGAGAGAGAGAGAGAGAGCAGTGGGAGAGAGAGATAAAAAAAAAAATACCCTGTATCCACACAGATAATGTTAATATTTAATATTCCTTTAATGCACTTAATGTTGCTTGAACAGGGTCGGCCGCGCTGACACCTGGAGGCAAACAATACCACAGTGAGGCTTTTATGATTTAAATGGCCTCCCCGGCTTGTTATTATTCAGATGTGATGTCAAAGCGCCGGTGTGTACGCTACACAAGAGTGCTTCTCACTCACATTCACACACACACACACATTCACACACACACAAAAGCACGTACACACACTCCGTAATGCATCTCCCTATCTATTTATCTATCTATCTCTCTCACTTATTTTCTTTATTTATTTCTCTCTCCCTCTCCCTCTCTCATTCTCTCTGTCTCAGGGGAGTGTTGTAAAAAATAAAAATCAATATAGGAGAGAAATAAAACACACATACATTCAAACCTGCATGGTCTATAAATGTGATAGTATCCAACTCCCACTCTACAATCTCTTTCGCTCAAATACAAGCACGCACACACACACACACACACACACACACAAACCAAACCCCTTTCTGAGCATGCACACACACACGCACGCACACACGCACACACACACACACATCCCAGAAGAATGAATCAGGAGACTCAGGTCAAAGGGGAATGAAAAAAGAGTGAGAAAGCAAATGAGAAAAAAAGCCACAGTGAACCCAGTACAGTAGCTAACACAAAGATACTACAGTACCAAAGACCAGAATGAACCCAGTACAGTAGCTAACACAAAGATACTACAGTACCAAAGACCAGAATGAATCCAATGCAGTAGCTAACACAAAGATACTACAGTACCAAAGACCAGAATGAACCCAATACAGTAGCTAACACAAAGATACTACAGTACCAAAGACCCTGACTTGTGTACTGTAGGTGGAACATCTTTACATTAAACAGAGTACTTTCTATACATTTATCGTCCGTATTTCACCTGCACTGCAAAGTTAAGAATCAAGGATGATTGGTGGGTAGGGAGTTCACAAAAGAGAAGAAACCACGCGCAAACATTATAAAGAAAATTGGGAAACATTACAAGAACAATATCAACAAACCATTACTTTCAAAGACCAGCCTTTTGTCATCATATAGCCTAGTAGTACCGAGAAACTCTAAATGCGCCTGTCATCAGAATGTAAAAAGCACTCTGAACGCTTAGAGTGGGAATATTTTTGCTAGTTCTTGAACATTTTGGTATTGGGGCTAGATTTGTACATATGATCCGCACCATGAATGTGAATCCTACTTCTATTATATCTACAAGCACTACCCATTCCAATCCATTTACCATACAACCAGGATATATATCTACAGGCACTACCCATTCTAATCCATTTACCATACAACCAGGATATATATCTACAGGCACTACCCATTCTAATCCATTTACCATACAACCAGGATATATATCTACAGGCACTACCCATTCTAATCCATTTACCATACAACCAGGATATATATCTACAGGCAGTACCCATTCAAATCCATTTACCATACAACCAGGATGTATATCTACAGGCACTATCCATTCTAATCCATTTACCATACAACCAGGATATATATCTACAGGCACTACCCATTCTAATCCATTTACCATACAACCAGGATATATATCTACAGGCACTACCCATTCTAATCCATTTACCATACAACCAGGATATATATCTACAGGCAGTACCCATTCAAATCCATTTACCATACAACCAGGATGTATATCTACAGGCACTATCCATTCTAATCCATTTACCATACAACCAGGATGTATATCTACAGGCAGTACCCATTCTAATCCATTTACCATTCAACTAGGATGTATATCTACAGGCACTACCCATTCTAATTCATTTACCATTCAACTAGGATGTATATCTACAGGCAGTACCCATTCAAATCCATTTACCATACAACCAGGATGTATATCTACAGGCACTATCCATTCTAATCCATTTACCATACAACCAGGATGTATATCTACAGGCAGTACCCATTCTAATCCATTTACCATTCAACTAGGATGTATATCTACAGGCACTACCCATTCTAATTCATTTACCATTCAACTAGGATGTATATCTACAGGCACTACCCATTCTAATCCATTTACCATACAACCAGATTATATATCTACAGGCACTACCCATTCTAATCCATTTACCGTACAACCAGGATATATATCTACAGGCACTACCCATTCTAAGCCATTTACCATACAACCAGGACATATATATACAGGCACTACCCATTCTAATCCATTTACCATACAACTAGGATGTATATCTACAGGCACAACTCATTCTAATCCATTTACCATACAAATAGGATGTATATCTACAGGCACTCCCCATTTAAATCCATTTACCATACAACAAGGTTGTCCCACCTCCTCTATGATACAGTATTTGCATTCTCTCTTGAACCTCTGGGACAAAGCATACGTCAAAATGTGGCTTCCTCAAATATCAAAATCAAACAAACTGAAAAAGCAATTGCTCTGTATGCAGATGACATGCTGCTCTACGTCGCGAATGCTCAGAAATGCCTCCAGCCATATATGTCTATTTTCACAGCGTTCAGCTCATGGTCTGATCAACTGGTCTGAATCAGCTCTTAACTCAGCTATGGGAAGCGTGCAACTACCACCCATGATCCCAGTGAAGAAACAAACCACCTACTAAAGCATGGCCATATTCCACTCTATTCATCCTACTGGCAGGAAGAACTACTTAGAAATCTGGAAAAAATCTAAAAAGACATAAAAATATGGTCTGCTAAGTCCACTTCTTTTCATGCTAGAATCTCAATTATTAAAATGAATGTCCTCCATTGTATGAGTTCCATGTTACCACTGCCTCCTCCTATAGACTATTGGTCTAAACTTGACTCTATCATAAAGAGGTTCATTTGGGGGAGAAAGAGACCACAGATTAAATATGCACAACTACAGAGAACAAAAGCATCAGGTGGAATTCCAAATCTAAAATGTTATCTCCTATCATTCCAAATAAATTTCCTGAAGACCTGGTTGAACCCAGAGGCTTCTGTTCCTTGTGGTGCTATAGAAGAGTCAATAGTTTATCCAATTAGATGACAAGATGTATTATTTTCTGGATTAACTCCTAAAAAATGAGCATTATTTTTTGGACCCATTATAGCATACTCAGTAAATGTGTGGAAAGCTACAGAGAAGCATATGAGATCATACTCTCCAATACGGAGTAATAAAGAATTCTTAGCGTGTAAGAAACCATTTATATTATATATATCATTTTTAAAAATTACCCCCTTTTTCTCCACAATTTCGATCTTGTCTCATCGCTGCAACTCCCCAACGGGCTCGGGAGGCGAAGGTCGAGTCGTACGTCCTCCGAAACATGACCCACCAAACCGCGTCTATTAACACCAGCCAGGATAACCCGGATGCCAGCCGCACCAATGTGTCGGACGGACTCTGTTCAACTGACGACCGATGTCAGCCTGCAGGCACCCGGCCCGCCACAAGGAGCCGCTAAAGCGCGATGAGCCAAGTAAAGCCCCACCGGCCAAACCCACCCCTAACCTGCATGACGCTGGGCCAAACCCTCCCTAACCTGGACGACACTGGGCCAAACCCAACCCTAACCTGGACGACGCTGGGTCAAACCCTACCCTAACCTGGACGACGCTGGGCCAAACCCTCCTTAACCTGGATGACGCTGGGCCAAACCCTCCCCTAACCTGGACAACGCTGGGCCAAACATTCCCCTAACCTGGACGACACTGGGCCAAACCCTCCCTAACCTGGATGACGCTGGGCCAAACCCTCCCTAACCTGGATGACGCTGGGCCAAACCCTCCCTAACCTGGACGACGCTGGGCCAATTGTGCGCCGCCCTATTGGATATATCTGATTCTTGGTCTAAGAAGGGTATTTATACTTTCAAAGACATATTCAATGTGAATGGATTCCTCAGTTTCCAGGAAATACACGTGTTTTAATGTCCCAGGTCCATAATTTTATCCATGCGAGCCTATGGGGTCCCCTGGGGAGAAGAATTATCAGTACACCCATTGGTCAAACAGGTCCATAACTATCCATGCGAGCCTGTGGGTTCCCCTGGGGAGAAGAATTACCAGTACACCCATTGGTCAAACTAATGGACAGACGCACTTCAAAATGAGTTGTTTCTGATATCTATAGTCAGTGAATTCTATCAGAACAAAAACCATTAACTGTATCCACTGCATGGGATTTTTTTTGACACTTTCTGACAGACCAATAGATTGGGAGACAGTATGGACAAGTAGATTAGGATCATCTAGAACCCCCAATCACCATAGAACCTATTCAACACCTCAAAGACATCACATGGGTATTAGTCCATCGCCATTAAAATTCTGCACCACAGGGGACCTTGGTACTTTTCAGCATGTGTTGTGGAAATGCCCGGGGGTGGTTGAATTCTGGGGGAAAGTCAACAATGTCATCTCTGTAGATATAATACTGCCATTAGATCCACTAGTGATGTTGCTTTGTGATGACTCTGATTTGCATTGTCAGAGCTCCAACGGAGAGTTTGGTTGGCAGGAACCACAGCTGCTAAGAAAATGATTGTATAAAGGTGGATTCCACCTCATCAGTTGCCATTGCAACAATGGCTGTTCACATTTAAGGAAATTGTTCTTATGGAGCTCTCCACAGCCAGGATCCACAGGGCCAAGGTGTCCATGCTGGACATTGAAAAAAGTAGCAGCAGATATTCCGGGCCTTTACATCCATGAATGTGGATCAATAATGTGGCACTACTTCTGAGGCTATATGATGAATTGTATAGTAGATGTACTATGTAATATTTCTGTATTTGTTTTTACATGATTGATTTGACATGCTATCAGGCTGCCGGTGGGGTGGGGGGTGAAGGGGTGGCTTTAAAAATATATTTATACATTTATTGGATGAATCCTATGAATTTAAATAATAAAAACTTGATGTAAAAACATATATTTTTTAATTAACAGCACTCTGAATTGCCTTGTAAAACATTATCGCTGCAATTTCAATATTCTGGTGACTCAAAGCATCCCCCATGCTCCGTCGATTCCATCTCTCTCTCTCTCTCTCTCTCTCTCTCTCTCTCTCTCTCTCTCTCTCTCTCTCTCCTCCCTAGCGGTACAGTTTTTCTCTAGGCCCCTCAAGTTAAAGAGGCACTCATAAGCATAGCCAACACCATTGACATCCCGTCAAAGGGAAAGAGAGAGAGAGAGAGAGAGGGAGAGAGAGAGATAGAGGGACAGTGAGAGAGGTGGACAGAGGGGGGGAGAGAGAGCGAGAAAGAGTGGGGGGGTACAGAGAGAGCAGTAGTGTCATGACAGCGATCTAATAAGCGATCTATTAAGCGATATGGTGTAGGGGGTTGAGGGAGGGGGGCAGTGGGAGTAAGAGGAGGTGAAAGGGAAGGGATCTGCTGTGTCTATATTATGGTGTGTGTGTGTGTGTGTGTGTGTGTGTGTGTGTGTGTGTGTGTGTGTGTGTGTGTGTGTGTGTGTGTGAGAGAGAGAGAGAATTGTCAAGTTTTTGTCAAATTGACAAAAACGCAGAACAACGCCAAATTCATGAGAAATTGAATGGATTAGAAAAAGCTATAAAGGACAATCAAAATCCATTGGACTCCCCAGTTACTGACCAGGAGCTCTATAATAAACTTCAGGCCCTCAAATGTAGAAAAGCATGCGGACCTGATGGCATCCTAAATGAAATGCTCAAACTCACAAAATTCAATTGGCTATATTAAAACTGTTTAATTTGATCCTGAGTGTAGATTATCCCAAAACATCGCACGACCAATCATAGCTAAGGTGACTGAGCTAAATGACTATCGCCCCGTAGCACTCACTTCCGTCATCATGAAGTGCTTTGAGAGATTAGTCAAGGATCATATCACCTCCATCCTGCCAGACACCCTGGACCCACTCCAATTTGCTTACCGTCCCAATAGGTCCACAGACGCATCGCAATCACACTGCATACTGCCCTAACCCATCTGGACAAGAGGAATACTTATGTAAGAATGCTGTTCATCGACTACAGCTCAGCATTTAACACCATAGTTCCCTCCAAGCTCGTCATTAAGCTCGAGACCCTGGGTCTCGACCCAGCCCTGTGCAACTGGGTCCTGGACTTCCTGACGGGCCGGTCCCAGGTGGTGAGGGTAGGCAACATCTCCACCCCGCTGATCCTCAACACTGGGGCCCCACAAGGGTGCGTTCTCAGCCCTCTCCTGTACTCCCTGTTTACCCATGACTGCGTGGCCAAGCACGCATCCAACTCAATCATCAAGTTTGCTGACGACACAACAGTGGTAGGCTTGATTACCAACAACGACGAGGACGGCCTACAGAGAGGAGGTGAGGGCCCTCGGAGTGTGGTGTCAGGAAAATAACCTCTCACTCAATGTCAACAAAACAAAGGAGATGATCGTGGACTTCAGGAAACAGGAGAGGGAGCACCCCTATCCACATCGAGGGGACAGTAGTGGAGAAGGTGGAAAGTTTTAAGTTCCTCGGCGTACACATCACGGACAAACTGAATTGGTCCACCCACACAGACAGCGTGGTAAAGAAGGCGCAATAGCGCCTCTTCAACCTCAGGAGGCTGAAGAAATTTGGCTTGTCACCAAAATCACTCACAAACTTTTACAGATGCACAATCGAGAGCATCCTGTCGGGCTGTATCACCGCCTGGTACGGCAACTGCTCCGCCCACAACCGTAAGGCTCTCCAGAGGGTAGTGAGGACTGCACAACGCATCACCGGGTTAAACTACCTGCCCTCCAGGACACCTACACCACCCGATGTCACAGAAAGGCCAAAAGATCATCAAGGACAACAACCACCCGAGCCACTGCCTGTTCACCCCGCTATCATCCAGAAGGCGAGGTCAGTACAGGTGCATCAAAGCTGGGACCGAGAGACTGAAAAACAGCTTCTACCTCAAGGCCATCAGACTGTTAAACAGCCATCACTAACATTGAGTGGCTGCTGCCAACATACTGACTTAAATCTCTAGCCACTTTATACATAGGAATTGGATGTAACAAATGTATCACTAGCCACTTTAAACAATTTTGTATATAATGTTTACGTATCCGACATACTCATATCAAATGTATACACTGTACTCTAAACCATCTACTGTATCTTGCCTATGCCGTTCGGTCATCGACCCAAATCTCTAGCCACTTTAATAATTATAATTGGATGAAATAATGTATCACTAGCCACTTTAAACAATGCCATTTATATAATGTTTACATATCCTACATTACTCATCTCATATATATGTGTATATACTGTACTCCATACCATCTACTGCATCTTGCCTATGCCGGTCAGCCATCGCTCATCCATATATTTATATGTACATACTCGTATTCATTCCTTTACTCTTGTGTGTATAAGGTAGTTGTTGTGAATTTGTTAGATTACTTGTTAGATACTACTGCATGGTCGGAACTAGAAGCACAAGCGTTTCGCTGCACTCGCATTAACATCTGCTAACCATGTGTATGTGACAAATAAATTTGATTTGATTTGATTTGATTTGATTTACACCCTACACACCCTGATAGATAAACATGTCCACAAAAATAATACAAAAATATATGCTTGCTTTATCGACTTCCAAAAAGCATTTGATTCTATTTGGTATACAGGACTGTTCTACAAAGTTATTGAAAGTGGTGTAGGGGGTAAAACATATGACATAATTAAATCAATGTATACTGGCAATACATGCGCCATTAAAATTGGCAAGAAAAGAACAGAATTCTTTACCCAGGGGCTGGGCCTTCACCAGGGTTGCAATCTAAGCCCTGCACTCTTCAATATTTACATCAACGAATTGGCCACTATTCTAGAAAAATCCTCTGCCCCTGGTGTTAGTCTCCACAATTCAGAGGTTAAATGCCTACTCTTCGCAGATTACCTATGCCTGCTGTCACCCACTGCACATGGCCTACAGCAGAGCCTGGACCTGCTAGAGCAGTACTGCCAGACCTGGGCCCTGGCAGTAAACTGCAAAAAGACAAAAATAATGATTTTTCAGAGAAGATCCAGAGTTCTCAATTGGTACAAAATATATAGAGTACTGCACACACTACATTTACTTAGGTTTAAAAATAAGCTCAACTGGACACCTTAAAGAGGCAGTGAATGAACTGAGAGAGAAAGCATGCAGGGCATTCTACTTAATTACAAAACAAATTCAAATTGAAATACCTATTAAAATTTGGCTAAAACTTATTGAATGTGTCATTGAACCAATTGCACTTTATGGCAGCGAGGTGTGGGGTCCACTTGCAAAACAAGATTTCACCAAATGGGACAAACACCCCATTGAAACCCTGCATGCTGAGTTCTGTAAGATTCTCCTACATGTCCAGAGGAAAACTACAAACAATGCATGCAGGGCAGAATTAGGCCAATATCCACTAATAACAAAAACTCAAAAAAGAGCAATTAAGTTTTGGAAACATCTAAAATACAGTGACCCCCTCTCATATCATTACCAAGCCCTGCAATGCCAAGAGCTGAGCAAAGAAAAGAGTCCCCTCATCCAGCTGGTCCTGGGGCTGTTCACAAACCTGTTCTACTAACACACTGAAGCCTCAGGACCAGAACATCCAATCAATCAGAATAAAACAAATTACATCACAATTAAAACAAAACTACATTTCTCATTGGGAAGCACAAGCACAAAGCAAAATGCAGTGCTATCTGGCCCTAAATCGACAGTACACCATGGCAAACTATTTGACCATCAAAACCTTAGAAAAACCTTGACAAAGTACAGGCTCAGTGAGCACAGCCTTGCCATTGAGAAGGGTAGACACAGGAAAACCTGGCTCCCTGTAGAGGAAAGGCTGTGCAACCACTGCACAACAGCAGAACCTGAGACAGAGCTGCATTTCCTGGCAAAATGTCAAAAATATAAAACAATTAGAGAGTGTCATTTCACCCTTATTCAAGGCTTCAAAGACCTCTCTGATGAGGATAGGCTACCCGTCCTGTTGGGGGAGGACGCAGAGAGCTGTGGGTTGGCAGCGCACTACATTGCTGCCTGCCATAAGAGGGACAGTGTCTGAAAGACCAATCAACCTGCAAATGTCCTCTACTGCATGCTCATTGTTATTGTTTAATGTATGGTTATTTTGTTGTTACTGTTGTCCCGTTGGCAATTTTGATTCTTGTTATTTTCATATTGTAAATATCAAAAGTAAGCTTTGGCAATATGTACATTGTTACGTCATGCCAATAAAGCAAAGCAGAGAGAGAGAGAGAGAGAGAGAGACCCCCATTAGCCTTACAGGTTGACAGACACACTGCTTACCACATACTGTAATGCAGTTTATAATGGAGCCATATCAATTCACTGTTAAGGTTAAGGTCCATATTGATGATAACAGAACAAGGAACCCTTTGACTAAAGATATATCATTTATTATGATGAAATGACAATTGGTTTTACTTTATATTGGCGTCTATATTATAAATTGACATTACTTTTACATTGACACACATTAGACGTGCAAACAGACTCCAATTGATTGAAATAAAAGCTCTCCTAATTCTAGGATTAGAGTTGAACAATCCCAGCGGAGTTGTTGTCTGCAAATCTTTTCAATTGTGTAAGTCTGCTAACAGGTAGCCTCCTTAGACAGACGGGTTGCCTCCCACAATGTGAATAGAGTTACCCTAGCTCTGGGATTTCTGAGAGCTGACAGTTACTTATTTAACTGATCATTCCCAAGAAGTCGCTGTTTGGAGGATAGATTGGCAAGGGTGATCGATGAGGGCCGGCAAACGGTGCCAATATATCCTCCAAAAAACGGCTTAGAGGGCATTATCACTTTTATACAACAGATTACCAACATATTCAAATAATGATTGACATATATTCATTATTTTTTTTATTTCTATTGGTTTGGTTGCTAGAGACTCGACCCAGTCGTTCAGTCCCTTTGTTCTGTATCTATGGACGCGACCCAGTCGTTCGTTCTAAATGTTCCATTATCATACAGGCTGGCAACGTTCTTATCCCTTGCTTGCCAGTTAGGCAATTACGGCTAATTTACAGTCACGTCAAAAAGTGCAGCCAGAATAATAGCAAAGTAGCTGCATTTGCATTTGTTTAAGCTGCTTTCTAGAGACATTGGTTTGGATACATCCATAACCACGAGCCAATGAGGTGCGATTTCCACTGGTATAGAAAATGTGCTGTCTCGTCAAGAAACTGTTGTTCAGAGGACTAGCCAACAACACAGCTAAAGCAATCATTTCAAACTGAAGCTGGAAAGACTGCAAACTAGCTACAGTTCATTTCATTTTACCTTTTTTCAATTGACGTTTCTTTGTATTTATGTATACAATGATGCCAACTGATTCATGATTTCAACTGGTTGAAAAACGCTGCCTGCCTGTCTGTCTGTCTCTTCCCGACTACCAATACGTTCATTACTATGGGACAGCTGGAGATCGACTTTGAATATTGAAACAATGTTGCAAAACTAAATGTTATTCTAAAATAAATATGAGCTAATATTTTTTTATTTGTTATTTATTTAACCTTTATTTAACTAGGCAAGAAAGTTAAGAACAAATTCTTATTTACAAGGACGGCCTACCAAAAGGCAAAAGGCCTCTTGCGGGGACAGGGGCAAGGGATAAAAATAAATAAATAAAGTATAAATTGTCACGTCCTGGCCACAGATAGCCTTCTGGCTCATCTAGGGTGTTTTGGTCAGGACGTGATCAGGGGGGTTTTTGGTCTATGTTTTATTTTCTATGTTTGGTTTTTTGATGGTTCCCAATTAGAGGCAGCTGTTTGTCGTTACCTCTAATTGGGGACCATATTTGAGTTAGTTCATTTCCCCACTTGCTTTGTGGGTCATTGTTTGTATTGTGTAGGTGCTGCTGTGCTACACAGTTGCGGTCAGAGGTTTGCGGTCAGAGGTTTGCGGTCAGAGGTTTGCGGTCAGAGGTTTGCGGTCAGAGGTTTGCGGTCAGAGGTTTGCTTATTGTTTTTGTTGTTCGTAAGTTTTACCTATTAAAATATGTGGAACTCAGTCCGCGCTGCATCTTTGTCCGTTATTCAACAAGAACGTGACAATAAATCATCATCACATCACAACAAGAGACAACACAACACTACATAAAGAAAGACCTAAGACAACAACATAGCAAGGCAGCAACACATGACAACACAGCATGGTAGCAACACAACATAACAACAACATGGTAGCAACACAACATGGTAGCAGCACAAAATGTGGTACAAACATTATTGGGCACAGTCAACAGCACAAAGGTCAAGAAGGTAGAGACAACAATGCATCACACAAAGCAGCCACAACTGTCGGTAAGAGTGTCCATGATTGAGTCTTTGAATGACGAGATTGAGATAAAACTATCCAGTTTGAGTGTTTGTTGCAGCTCGTTCCAGTCGCTAGCTGCAGCGAACTGAAAAGAGGAACGACCCAGGGATGTTTGTGCTTTGGGGACCTTTAACAGAATGTGACTGGCAGAACGGGTGTTGTATGTGGAGGATGAAGGCTGCAGTAGATATCTCAGATAGGGGGGGAGTGAGGCATAAGAGGGTTTTATAAATAAGCATCAACCAGTGGGTCTTGCGACGGATATACAGAGATTACCAGTTTACAGAGGAGTGATGTGTCCTATAAGGAGCATTGGTGGCAAATCTGACAACCGAATGGTAATGAACATCTAGCCACTCGAGAGCACACTTACCTGCCGATCTATAAATTATGTCTCCGTAATTTAGCATGGGTGGGATGGTCATCTGAATCAGGGTTAGTTTGGCAGCTGGGGTGAAAGAGGAGCGATTACGATAGAGGAAACCAAGTCTAGTTTTATATCTAGATGCTTTTTATAGTGGAGATCAAGTTTATAAATTGCCTGGCTGGGCTATTGAGACCGTGGATTGCGCAGTCAGGTGGAACAGAGTAAATAGGCATTTTAACGTCATAGATTTAGCCGGTGGTAACATGTGGAATAGACACCGGTTGGAATGCACTTTTAATTCAGGATTAGACCCACCCATTGTTTAAATTCTAAGCAATATTAACCTACAACATAATTACACTCTCATTACTGCTTCAATATATCGTATTAGAGACAATTGGTGTAAAGTGGGGCTGAAAATCCACTATTCAGCACTCTGTAGAAAGGTGAGGGTTGACTGCTATAAAATGTCCCGCTTAACTCAAACATATTCTTGACCTATGCTCATAATATAAATAATTGAACTACTCCGATTGGTGTTACATGTAAATGTCTCCCTCTCCTCATGTTACATGTAAATGTCTCCCCCTCTCCTTGTGTTACAGTGAGGGAAAAAAGTATTTGATCCCCTGCTGACTTTGTACGTTTGCCCACTGACAAATAAATTATCAGTCTATAATTTTAATGGTAGGTTTATTTGAACAGTGAGAGAAAAACCAGAAAAACACATGTGAAAAATGTTATAAATTGATTTGCATTTTAATGAGGGAAATAAGTATTTGACCCCCTCTCAATCAGAAAGATTTCTGGCTCCCAGGTGTCTTTTATACAGGTAACGAGCTGAGATTAGGAGCACACTCTTAAAGGGAGTGCTCCTAATTTCAGTTTGTTACCTGTATAAAAGACACCTGTCCACAGAAGCAATCAAGCAATCAGATTCCAAACTCTCCACCATGGCCAAGACCAAAGAGCTCTCCAAGGATGTCAGGGACAAGACTGTAGACCTACACAAGGCTGGAATAGGCTACAAGGCCATCGCCAAGCAGCTTGGTGAGAAGGTAACAACAGTTGGTGTGATTATTCGCAAATGGAAGAAACACAAAAGAACTGTCAATCTCCCTCGGCCTGGGGCTCCATGCAAGATCTCACCTCGTGGAGTTGCAATGATCATGAGAACAGTGAGGAATCAGCCCAGAACTACAAGGGACAATCTTGTCAATGATCTCAACTCAGCTGGGACCATAGTCACCAAGAAAACAATTGGTAACGCACTACGCCGTGAAGGACTGTAATCCTGCAGCACCCGCAAGGTCCCCCTGCTCAAGAAAGCACATATACATGCCCGTCTGAAGTTTGCCAATGAACATCTGAATGATTCAGAGGACAACTGGGTGACAGTGTTGTGGTCAGATGAGACCAAAGTGGAGCTCTTTGGCATCAACTCAACTCGCCGTGATTGGAGGAGGAGGAATGCTGCCTATGACCCCAAGAACACCATCCCCACCGTCAAACATGGAGGTGGAAACATTATGCTTTGGGGGTGTTTTTCTGTTAAGGGGACAGGACAACTTCACCGTATCAAAGGGACGATGGACGGGGCCATGTACCGTCAAATCTTGGGTGAGAACCTCCTTCCCTCAGCCAGGGCATTGAAAATTGGTCGTGGATGGGTATTCCAGCATGACCCAAAACACACGGCCAAGGCAACAAAGGAGTGGCTAAAGAAGAAGCACATTAAGGCTGAAGGTTCGAGTTGCCAGACGTCAGCCTCGAAACCTTAATGACTTGGAGAAGATCTGCAAAGAGGAGTGGAACAAAATCCCTCCTGAGATGTGTGCAAACCTGGTGGCCAACTGCAAGAAACGTCTGACTTCTGTGATTGCCAACAAGGGTTTTTCCACCAAGTACTAAGTCATGTTTTGCAGAGGGGTCAAATACTTATTTCCCTCATTAAAATGCAAATCAATTTATCAAATTTTTCACATGCGTTTTTCTATTTTTTTTTGTTGTTATTCTGTCTCTCACTGTTCAAATAAACCTACCATTAAAATTATAGACTAATCATTTCTTTGTCAGTGGGCAAACGTACAAAATCAGCAGGGGATCAAATACTTTTTTCCCTCACTGTATGTGTAAATGTCGCTCCCTCTGTTTGTGTTACATGTAAATGTCTCCACCACTACCCTGGCTTACACCTAAACCCCACGTCCCCCTATAACTCAAATATTCTCAAGACCTACGGGGATAACATTAAACATTGAACTACTCTGATTGGTGTTACATGTAAATGTTTCCCCCTCGCCTCTCTTATAACCCATCCTAAAGAGCCAGGGCTCGTACCAACCGAGACAAGTCCTGCGCCGCCACAGATCCCACTGTAATTTTAATCGATAATTAATTTCCCGTTTTCGGGTACTGTTCCATTCAAAACACACAGAGCTCCCAGATCTCTTCAGGGTCGTGATAATTGAACTAGCATCTCTTCTCTCTCATTCATTCTCCTTCTTCCACACTGAAATCCTATCAATTTGGTTAATTGTTGAGCAATGTCACATTTTCCCTTTTCATGTGCTTGTATTGTTCTGTGGCTGGTTAATTTATACACTGAGGGCAGGAGGGAGGTGGGGTCATTGTGTCATGGGGTCATGGGATAGGAAACTGAAAATGGGAGAGTGGGGAAGGGAGGGAGGACGTTTTTCCTCTTATCTTAAACGGGGCCTTTTACAGAGCTGAGGTTTAATATGAGCAATCATTGGATGGCACAGAATAAGTCATTGAAGAGCACCAGCTCTCATATCCTCCACTGTCTACCACAACCATTCAGAAAGATGATTTGATGTAGTTCCTTTACAGAGCTATTCCTGTCTATGCTCATTTCCATCACATTACAGTACAGTAAAGTGGAGTACAGTATGTATAATTATTGGAGGAATTGCTTTCTGACTGTGATATTCAGTCATTTTAATTATGGATTGCAGATTGGATTGCAGGTGTAATGGGTGTGAGTTGCAAATGGTCCATTTGTGATTTTAACTGCCTTTTATATTCGTCATCACCACCACCAACATTATCTTCATCATCATCATCATCATCATCATCACCATCATCATCAGAAAGAGATGAGTACTATACATCCTAATACAGAGGGTTCAAAGAGTCATTACTGAAACTATCACTATCACCACTGCCATCATCATCTCCATCATTACCATCATCATCTCCATCATCACCATCATCATCTCCATCATCACCATCATCATCTCCATCATCACCATCATCATCTCCATCATCTCCATCATCATCTCCATCATTACCATCATCATCTCCATCATCATCTCCATCATCTCCATCATCAACATAATCATCTCCATCATCTCCATCATCACCATCATTATCTCCATCATCATCTTCAACATCACCATCATCATCTCCATCATCATCATCTCCATCATCATCTCCATCATCATCTCCATCATCTCCATCATCACCATAATCATCTCCATCATCTCCATCATCTCCGTCATCTTCATCATCATCATCTCCATCATCACATCATCATCTCCATCATCATCTCCATCATTACCATCATCATCTCCATCATCATCTCCATCATCATCTCCATCATTACCATCATCATCTCCATCATCATCTCCATCATCATCTCCATCATCATCTCCATCATCACCATAATCATCTCCATCATCTCCATCATCACCATCATTATCTTCAACATCACCATCATCATCTCCATCATCATCTCCATCATTACCATCATCATCTCCATCATCATCTCCATCATCTCCATCATCATCTCCATCATCTCCATCATCTCCATCATCACCATAATCTCCGTCATCTTCATCATCATCATCTCCATCATCACATCATCATCTCCATCATCATCTCCATCATTACCATCATCATCTCCATCATCATCTCCATCATCTCCATCCTCATCTCCGTCATCTCCATCATCACCATAATCATCTCCATCATCTCCATCATCACCATAATCATCTCCATCATCTCCATCATCTCATCATCATCATCTCCATTATCACCATCATTATCTCCATCATCATCTCCAACATCACCATCATCATCTCCATCATCATCTCCATCATCATCATTCATCTCCATCATCTCCATCATCATCTCCATCATCACCATCATCATCTCCATCATCTCCAAAATCGTCTCCATCATCTCCATCATCACCATCATCTCCATCGTCATCTCCATCATCTCCATCATCAACTCAATCATAATCTCCATCATCATCTCCATCATCTCCATGATCACATTATCATCTTCATCATCTCCATCATCATGTCCATCATCTCCATCATCACCATTATTAGCATCTCCATCATCACCATCACCATCATCAATGGAAACCCAGCCGCCAGCAGCCAGTGACGTGAGTCTACCAAACGAGCCCAAGAAAGTGAAGGTAACCTGCCTAAATGATTACCGCCCCGTAGCACTCACGTCGGTAGCCATGAAGTGTTTTGAAAGGCTGGTCATGGCTCACATCAACACCATCATCCCAGAAACCCTAGACCCACTCCAATTCACATACCACCCCAACAGATCCACAGATGACACAATCTCAGTCACGCTCTACACTGCCCTTTCCCACCTGGACAAAAGGAACACCTACGTGAGAATGCTCTTCATTGTTCATAGAGCTCAGCGTTCAACACCTTAGTGCCCACAAAGCTCATCACTAAGCTAAGGACCTTGGGACTGAACACCTCCCTCTGCAACTGAATCCTGAACTTCCAGGTGGTAAGGGTAGGCAACAACACATCTGCAACGCTGATCCTCAACACTGGGGGCCCTCGGGGGTGTGTACTTAGTCCCCTCCTGTACTCCCTGTTCACCCACGACTGCGTGGCCAAACACCTCCAACACCATCATTAAGTTTGCTGATGACACAACAGTGGTAGGCCTGATCACCGACAACGATGAGACAACCTATAAGGAGTAGGTCAGAGACCTGGCCGTGTGGTGCCAGGACAACAACCTCTCCCTCAATGTGAGCAAAAGAAAGGAGCTGATCGTGGACTACTGGAAAAGGCGGGCCGAACAGACCCCGATTAATATCGACGGGGCTGTTGTGGAGCGGGTCGTGAGCTTCAAGTTCCTTGGTGTCCACAACACCAACAAACTATCATGGTCCAAACACACCAAGACAGTCGTGAAGAAGGCACGACCACACCTTTTCCCATTCACCGTTAGACGCTACAGAGGGTAGTGCGTACAGCCCAGTACATCACTGGGACCAAGCTTCCTGCCATCCAGGACCTACATACTAGGCGGTGTCAGAGGAAGGCCCATAGAATTGTCAAAGACTTCAGTCACCCAAGTCATAGACTGTTCTCTCTGCTACCACAGGGCAAGTGGTACCAGAGCGCCAAGTCTAAGACCAAAAGGCTTTTAACAGCTTCTACCCCCAAGCCATAAGACTGCTTAACACTTAATCAAATGGACACCCGGACCATTTATTTTTACACTGCTACTCACTGTATATTATCTATGCAGTAATTTATCTATGCAGTGGCCAAAAGTTTTGAGAATGACACAAATATTAATTTTTGTTTGTATGATGGCAATTTGCATATACTCCAAAATGTCATGAAGAGTGATCAGATGAATTGCAATTAATTGTCCCTAAAGTCCCTCTTTGCCATGCAAATGTACTGAATCCCCCCCAAAACATTTCCACTGCATTTCAGCCCTGCCACAAAAGGACCAGCTGACATCATGTCAGTGATTCTCTCGTTAACACAGGTGTGAGTGTTGACGAGGACAAGGCTGGAGATCATGCTGATTGAGTTCGAATAACTGACTGTAAGCTTCAAAAGGAGGGTGATGCTTGGAATCATTGTTCTTCCTCTGTCAACCATGGTTACCTGCAAGGAAACACGTGCCGTCATCATTGCTCTGCACAAAAAGGGCTTCACAGGCAAGGATATTGCTGCCAGTAAGATTGCATCTAAATCAACCATTTATCGGATCATCAAGAACTTCAAGGAGAGTGCTTCAATTGTTGTGAAGAAGGCTTCAGGGCGCCCAAGAAAGTCCAGCAAGCGCCAGGACCGTCTCCTAAAGTTGATTCAGCTGCCGGATCGGGGCACCACCAGTACAGAGCTTGCTCAGGATAGGCAGCAGGTAGGTGTGAGTGCATCTGCACACACAGTGAGTGGAAGTCTTTTGGAGGATGGTCTGGTGTCAAGAAGGGCAGCAAAGAAGCCACTTCTCTCCAGGAAAAACATCAGGGACAAACTGAGATTCCGCAAATGGTACAGGGATTGGACTGCTGAGGGCTGGGGTAAAGTCATTTTCTCTGATGAATCTCTTTTCCGATTGTTTGGGGCATCCAGAAAAAAGCTTGTCCAGAGAAGACAAGGTGAGCGCTACCATCAGTCCTGTGTCATGCTAACAGTAAAGCATCCTGAGATCATTCATGTGTGGGGTTGCTTCTCAGCCAAGGGAGTGGGCTCACTCACAATTTTGCCTAAGAACACAGCCATAAATAAAGAATGGTACGAACACATCCTCCGAGAGCAACTTCTCCCAACCATCCAGGGACAGTTTGGTGACGAACAATGCCTTTTTCCAGCATGATGGAGCACCTTGCCATAAGGCAAAAGTGATAACTAAGTGGCTTGGGGAACAAAACATCGATATTTTGGGTCCATGGCCAGGAAACAACCCAGACCTTAATCCCACTGAGAACTTGTAGTCAATCCTCAAGAGGCGGGTGGACAAACAAAAACCCACAAATTCTGACAAACTCCAAGCATTGATTATGCAAGAATGGGATGCCATCAGTCAGGATGTGGCCCAGAAGTGAATTGACAGCATGCCACGGCGGATTGCAGAGGTCTTGAATAAGAAGGGTCAACACTGCAAATATTGACTCTTTGCATCAACTTCATGTAATTGTCAATAAAAGCCTTTGACACTTATGAAATGCTTGTAATATTACTTCAGTATTCCATAGTAACATCTGACAAAAATATCTAAAGACACTGAAGCAGCAAACCTTGTGGAAATTAATATTTGTGTCATTCTCAAAACTTTTGGCCTGTACATGTACAAATTACCTTGACTAACCTGTACCCCCGTACATTGACTCGGTACCAGGAACCGCTGTATATAGCCTCGTTGCTGTTATTTTGTTGTGTTACTTATTTTATTTTTTACTTTAGTTTATTGAGTAAAATTTTCTAAACTCTATTTTTTGAACTGCATTGTTGGTTAAGGGCTTGTAATTGAGTGTACACCTTTTGTATTCGGTGCATGTGACCAATAAAACTTCATTTGATTTGATCACCATCATCACCATTATGACCAAAATGATCAAAATCCCACTCGTTGTCAGATGAACTCTCGCTACATTATCCGTCATCCATCAGAATCAATCAGAATAGAGAGTAGTGCTAGCTATCTGACACACAGAGAGACATAGCTAATGGGGTTCCTGAATGACTGCTCCGTCACTCCCCTATTCTTGTAGCCCTGCTGAGATTTACTATGACACAGCATGGCCTAGTCCTGGCATATAGCAGGAAGCATGGCTGAATAGAAATGAGATTGTCATTTGTCATCTATCCCATCACACAGAGAAAGAGAGAGAGGGGGATGACCGAGAAAGAGAGATGGGTTAGATGAGAGAGGGTAGAGAGGAGAAGACAGTCACAGTAGTCATCCCAATGCATCGGATGAATCTGTCACCAGGCTCCATCATTGAAGTTCCTTAACTTAAAACAGGGAACGGGCTTCGGGTCCAATGGCACGGAATATAGAAATATGGATGAACTTAAATCTATCATAAATACATATCACAGGTTGGTATCTGCCTAGAGGATTTTTCATTTGGGACTATGAGTCGGCACAACGGTGGTGGGAAAAGCAATATGTATTTAGAATGGGTGGTTTGGGGAAGAAATGTGTTTAAGGTGGGGACACAGAAAAGGTCTCAAAACAGGTAGGGAAAGTTGGCTTGGCAGAAATGGAATCACCAGGTGCTTCTGTGTGGGACGAGCTTCTGAGTTGACTTTTTAAAAGGCACTATGCTCTCACAGAGTATGCATTTTTTATTTGGTTCCCCTTCCTTCATTGAAATATAAATAAATAAATACAATTATTGGGAAGAGCTCAGACCTGGGAGCTCAGACCTGGGTTCAGATACTATTTGAAATAATTTCTAATACTTTCTCTGTGCTTCATTGAGCTTGGCAGTGGAACCAGGGTCGTGCACAGACCTTTCATGGGGAAGGTACTCAAAATGAAAAAGGGTGCACATACAGTAACTTGAAATGCCTCACACACCAACTGCCTCTATAGCAAAACATACATATCTATTTTGGCATAGGCATATTAACAAATTGTAAGCAAGGTATTTACAGTGCCTCCTCAACACATGATTGACATTGGGAAAAGACGGTGGGATATCAGCCAATTATTGAAATTGATGATTGATATAAATCTGCTAGTTAGCTAGCTATACACCTACTCAGTTTTAGAACACCTACTCATTCAAGGGTTTTTATTTATTTTTACTATTTTGTACATTGTAGAATAATAGTGAAGACATCAATACTATGAAATAACACATATGGAATCATGTTGTAACCAAAAAAGCGTTAAACAAATCTAAATATATTTTATATTTGAGATTCTTCAAAGTAGCCAACCTTTGCCTTGATGACAGCTTTGCACACTCTTTGCATTCTCTCAACCAGCTTCATGAGGTAGTCACCTGGAATGCATTTCAATTAACAGGTGTGCCTTGTTAAAAGCTAATTTTAGGAATTTCTTTCCTTCTTAATGCGTTTGAGCCAATCAGTTGTGTTGTGACAAAGTATGGGGGGTATACTGAAGATAGCCCTATTTGGTAAAAGACCAAGTCCATATTATGGCAAGAAGAGCTCAAATAAGCAAAGCAGTCAGTCAATACGGAACATTTCAAGAACTTTGAAAGTTTCTTCAAGTGCAGTCGCAAAAAACATCAAGCGCTATTATGAAACTGGCTCTCATGAGGACCACCACAGGAATTGAAGACCCAGAGTTTCCTCTGCTGCAGAGGATAAGTTCAAATAAATGCATCACAGAGTTCAAGTAACAGACACATCTCAACATCAACTGTTCAGAGGAGACTGTGTGTATCAGGCCTTCATGGTCGAATTGTCACGACTTCTGCCGAAGTCGGTCCCTCTCCTTGTTCGGGCGACGTTCGGCGGTCAACGTCACCGGCCTTCTAGCCATCGCCAATCCACTTTTCATTTTCCATTGGTTTTGTCTTTGTTTTATACACACCTGGTTTCAATTCCCAAATTACATGTTCATTATTTAACCCTCTGTTTTCCCCATGTTTGTGTGCGTTATTGTTCATATCTATGTCAGTCCATTTGGTGGGCTTGGTATTGTTACATTTTTGTTATTTCTTGAGTAAACTACGTTGTGTTGCTCATCTCTGCTGTCCTGAGCCGGACTTTTTCCACCAACTACACCACGCATTCTGACACGAATTGCTGCAAGAAACCACTACTAAAGGACACCAATAATAAGAAGAGACTTGCTTGGGCCAAGAAACACGAGCAATGGACATTAAACCAGTCCTTTGGTCTGAATGGTCCAAATTTGAGATTTTTGGTTCCAACCGCCGTGTCTTTGTGAGACGCGGATGATTTCTGCATGTGTATTTCCCACCATAAAGCATGGAGGAGGAGGTGTTATGGTGTGGGGGTGCTTTGCTGGTGACACTGCCTGTGATTTATTTAGAATTCAAGGCACACTTAACCAGCATGGCTACCACAGCATTCTGCAGCGATATACCATCCCATCTGGTTTGGGCTTAGTGGGACTATCATTTGTTTTTCAACAGAACAATGACCCAACACACCTCCAGGCTTTGTAAGGGCTATTTTACCAAAAAGGAGAGTGATGGAGTGCTGCATCAGATGACCTGGCCTCCAAAATCCCCGACCTCAACCCAATTGAGATGGTTTGAGATGAGTAAGATTGCAGGAAAAGCAGCCAACAAGTGCTCAGCATATGTGGGAACTCCTTCAAGACTGTTGGAAAAGCATTCCAGGTGAAGCTGGTTGAGAGAATGCAAAGCTGGCTATTTAGTGCAAAGCTGGCTATTTAAAGAATCTCAAATATAAAATCTCAAATATAAAATATGTTGCTTGCTACATGATTCCATATGTGTTATTTCATAGTTGTGATGTCTTCAATATTATTCTACAATGTAGAAAATAGTAAATATCAAGAAAAACCCTTGAGTAGGTGTTCTAAAAGTTTTAACCAGCAGTGTATATATTTTTTTACTGATTGTGATTTATCTTTAATGCTCTTACATGTTTAAATAATAATAAAACTGTAGTATATGGAGGTTAGAGACTAGAGACTACCCATGTTGTTGCTGCCCTGATATGGGTGGCATAGGACAAGAATAACGACTGCTGAGACACACATGTACACACACACGTGTGCAAGCACACACGTTCACCCATGTATGTTCACACATGCACGCACGCATGCACACACACACTAACACAGACACACACACATGTAAACACACACCTGTGGAGTCTATAGAGATCTTTGCAAAAATCAATGGCTAAAACATAGTTGAATGCATCAAGCAGGTCGAGGTATACTGTTGAAGGGATAATTACTGACAGATGGTATGAATGACTGGAGAGATTTGAGGAAAATGCACTGCTTGTGGGATTCAGTGCATCAGAACGTCCTGAAGAAGAGATGGACACACTCATCTACCTTCTGCACACACTCTAGGAAACACACACTCAGTTACACATGTGCTCACACACACACACTCCTGGGAGAGTCTCTTCTCTCTCCGGCATAGGGGGCCTGATTAAGACCTGGAGTTAATTAGGAGAGGGAGGGCTGTGTGTGTGAGAGAGAGAGAGAGAGAGAGAGAGAGAGAGACAGAGAGAGAGAGAGAGAGAGAGAGGGCATTGTGATTCAAAGACACGTTCAATTACAGAAACCAAGGGAACATGCAAACACAGTGTCACACTCCTGAGGGGGAGAGGGGGAGAGAGAGAGAGAAATGGGGGAGAGAGAGGGGGTAGAGAATTAGGGGCCATTCAGACAGGCTTCACACTCCCACCATGGGGCTAAGGTGCCAGGGGAAACCCTGGGTAATGTGGTCTTGATGTGCCTTGGCTCAGTGCCCCTAGTGATTGAACTCTCTGATTGGAGGAGAATGATCACAGAGGACTGGGCCACTGCAGACATCAATGCTTGTTGTCCTGTGGGATTGTGGGGGATGTGTGCTTGGCTGTAGTTTCTACCTCAGTGTATGGAGAGACATTTATGTGGCTAATATAAGCACACACCGATGGTACACATACACCTCCTTTTTGGTTAGATTGTATTGTAGTTAGGTAAGGTATTTGCCTTGTAGAAAAAAACATCGGATTTCCTGCCATTTTATATTGTTTTAATCTCCACTTAATATTTTTCAAAAGCGCTTTTATGGATGAAGAAATTGCAAATGGATTCCAGGTAGTGTTCCCTTTAGAAGACATCATCTATGGAAGCAAGGCCATTGACGAATGAAAATGAATAAGTCAAATTCTTCATGAATGGGGGTGTTTGTATCCAGTGAATAGTGTTTCTTTCGCTCTCTCGCTCTCTCACTCTCTCACTCTCTCTTCTTCTAAGAAAGACTATAACACCCATTTGTAACCACCCACTCGGCACAGACATCAGTTCAAGATCTAGTTTTGATTTACATTTGGTTGAGCTGTCCACTAACGTAAAATCAACGTGAAATCAACAAAAAATGTCACCATGTCATTGGATTCAGGTTAAAAAAGAGACAGAGTGCTCATATGTTGATGACTTTTTGCAAATCCAATCAGTTTTCCACATTAATTAAACGTCATTACATTGATCTTTTGGGTTGAAATGATGTGGAAACAACGTTGCCTCAACCAGTTTTTGCCCTCTCAAATCCCATCAATGCAAGGTAGGCTATAAACACACAAAAGAGTGAGGTATTTCCAATTGGAATTCAAACATGACGGAGAGAATAAACTGCACTGCCTGTGTTAACTCAAACTGTGGAAGCTACTCTGAAAATATAGATTACCAAGCTACCAATTGCTTCACACTGGAAGAAGTTAAGCTACCCTAAAGCTACCCTTAAGAAGAATATAGCTTACATAACTAAAGTTACTTTGAAAATGTAATTCACTACATCCAATACATCTACTTTGTGAAAAAAATATCATATGTAAAGCTGAAATGTCATAGACTACAAATTGCAAGAACAGATCCCTTTGGGATAATACATTAACAGAATGTGTAATTTAATCACAAAAACTGTTTCCAGTGAGAATTAGTCAGGTCTGAAGCAGAACATGAAAGGAAATGATTGCTTACTTAACCCATATTTTCTCATTTTTTAGCCCAAAAAAGGATTGTGTAATTCCAGCTACACCGCTACACGATATAAACTCAATGCTAACCCAACACTAACTCAATGCTAACCCAACACTAACTCAGTGCTAACCTAATGCTAATTCAATGCTAACCCAACACTAACTCAAACACTAACCCAACACTAACTCAGCACTAACCTAATGCTAACTCAATGTTAACCCAACACTAACTCAATGCTAACCCAACACTAAATCAATGCTAACCCAACACTAACTCAGTGCTAACCTAATGCTAACTCAATGCTAACCCAACACTGACTCAATACTAACCCAACATTAACTCAATACTAACCCAACACTAGCTCAATGCTAACCAAACGCTAACTCAATACTAACCCAACGCTAACTCAATAGTAACCCAATGCTAACTCAACGCTAACCTAACGCTAACTCAAAGTTAACCCAACTCTAATTCAACGCTAACTCAACGCTAACACTAATGTTGGGTAATAAAAAAGCAAAGGGAATGTCATTACTGGAAGCCAGCATTGGTTACAGTTTTTCTCAGTCGCTTTGGTGCATTTTTCACATCATCCCTAACATGTGCAAAATAATAAGTGCATTTCTCAGAACAATTTGTACAAACTGCTAAAGCTAGTCAGTCACTAAAAATCCGTAGTACATCTCTCAAAAGTAAATATTCATGCCAATGATCATGTCAGTGTCATCAGAATGATAAGTCATTGAGTCATTGTTCACGAACAAGGTCGTCAAAATGTTTAGGCATGTTGTCAATGTAACTGTGTACTTTGACAGTATTACCTGATGTAAACTTAGGCTACAGTTTGGATGACAGTTACTGTATTGAAAATGCACAAGGCTGCACTTCTATGGCATATATCAATTTCAACAGTACTATTTACATATTACTGTATGTGGGTTATTGATTGAAAGAGACTGGACAACCCAAGGGGCACAAAGGAAAAAAAACTAAATTAGAAAGAAACACAGGAAACCACCCCTAAGGCACAACTTTGCCCGCAGCACTGTTCTAGTGCTGTCTCTATACATCCAGACGTTCCGGTCTGTCGGCCCACATATTCTCATCCACATCACACCGGATATTTTCCCTTAAAATGCAACGTGGAAAGAATCTTTTGGAATGCCTTATCCATCCTCTGCAGGCGTCTACTGTGATGTCCTCACGTGCTGCATCCATTGCAGTCAGCAGGGTCATCTGTGTGTGTGTGGCTGACGATCGTACACCTTCCACCTCCATGCTGAAAATAACTCCTGAATTGGGTTAAGGAATGGTGAATAAGGTGGGAGGAATTCTATGAGCATCCTCGGGTGGGTCACAAACCATTGCCTTATGATGTTTGATCGATGGAAACTCACATTATCACAAATGACCACATACTTTGGCAAATCCTCTCTAAACAGACCCCTCTCATCATCAGGGATGAGAGCCCTGTAGGGAGTCTCTAAAAAGTTGAGTAGATGCTGGGTGTTGTATGGCCCTATAAGGGGGATATGGGTTAGGACACCATGCTCTGAAATAGCAGCACACATGGTGATATTTCCTCCCCGTTGGCCTGGCAAATCCACAGTAGCTCTGTGACCGATGATATTCCGACCCCGCCTTCTGCATTTGGTCAGGTTGAAGCCAGCCTCATCCACGTATACAAAGTTGTGAGAGGTTTCACTTGATTCCAACTCCATTATACGCTATATCCCAGAACACACAGTTGAATTTGTTTTGGTAAGGAAGAGTGACATAAAATTTACATATATTGCATGTTCCTTCCACAGCAATGGAAATGTGGGCAGTTTATGCTTACTGTACTATGTATCACAATAAAATGTTGCTGTAAAGTAGTTACATAGATATATGTTTTACCTGTACATACTGGTACCGTAGCTCCTTAACTCTGACCTCATTCCTTTGGAATGGTACACGGTACAGCTGTTTCATACTCATCTGCTTTCTATGCAGCACCCTGTCGATGGTTGAGATGCTAACCGTATGGATGTTTTCAAAGACATCGTTGTCTTCTATAATGATCCTTTGTATTTCCCTGAGTCTCATGGCATTGTTTGCTCAGACCATGGTGCAAATAGCCTCCTGTTGAGGTGTGAAAAGGCGTCCTCTGCCACCGGAGGTAATCTTGCAGTCCTATGTGGGGAAAAATGCAGTGATGCATCGCACACTTTCACATAGACAAAAACTATGCAAACACACATTTCACTGTAAAACATACAGGTGGGTGCATGTAAGGTGCAGTATGTATCTGTATAGAGTATATTTCTGTATGCTGTGAAATACAAGTGGACTACTGTAATATGAAGCATTGTAGGAAGTATACAGTATACTGCTTATATACAGTAACAGTGCACTGTACACTGGTGGACATACCTGTTCTCTCTTCGAAACGTTTGAACTATTGAGGACACGGTTGATCTCCCAATATTCGGCTGCACCCTTCGACCCGCCTCAGCCATTGTAAGGCCATGATTGACAACATGGTCTACAATAGTGGCCCTTATGTCATCAGATATGCACCTATGTCCTCTTCTGCCTCTTCCTCTGTTTTGCCTTCCACCACGCATCCTTGCTCCTCTTCTTCCTCCTCTTGGCTGTTGACCCTGTTTGTTTCCTGGTCCATCCATTATTGGAAAATTGCAACTCTGTGTTGTGGTCTGTCTATATATGCCTGCCAATTGGTTGTTCATGAGATGCACCTTTGAGCAATTTAGACAACTGGTGGATTGTTGGTTGAACTATCACTTTACATTCCTTCATGAGTGAGGGTCAATTTCACCTGCATGATTCATCAATTCACGTTTTTGTACAAAAGGTCTGGGTGTACCTGGAACCAGAAGGGTTCCCTTTTTTCTAAGAGTGTACATTGTGGGCAAAAGGAGAGCTGTTCTGGATGTGTTCTTGCTAATGAAGGATCCAGCTCTCTGTCTGTCAGTGATGAACATTTCCAAGGACCAGGATGGATTTTCCGACTGGGCAAGGCAGGGTACAATTGCCACCTGGGAGCCCACCTACTGTTCGGAGCGTTGTGCGTCCTGGCTTAGTGGGACATTTATTCCTTTAAAGCTGTGTATTAGTGCACATCAATTATGCACAGGGGTGCCACAATTACTTATTTACGTATTCTGATAATTACATTTTTAATATAGCAGATGCCAAGCTCATTTAATGCAGTTAATGAAAATGAATGACAGCCTTACCAGTAGGAAGAAGTATGATGGAGTGATGAGGAGTGATAGAGGGTTAGGACTGGATTTCAGGGGAAAGGTGAGAGCTGGTACCCTGAATGAATGAGACTCTTGTATACATTGTACATGCATGCAAGCAAGCGGGTGCAAGTACTGTAGGCAGGCAGGCAGGCAAAACAAACACACAAACACACACACACACACACACACACAGCTGTGTCATTGCCATTGTAGACTGTGTTGGCCTGGCACAAAATGGCTGCCGTGCATCATCCAATAGGAGCTGCACAGTCATGATTATGTATGAATGCCATACAACTCCTTGAGGCCTAGCCAGGCATTCCATTATGTCATGAAAGCCTGTGCAATACAATACATAAAACAAGGCATGACCTAAATCTACCCATGCTGTGTACTAAACGGCTCCTCTATTTTGCCAACTCATGCTGCACTAGTCACATGACTCGAGTGATGTACTCAATGAAGCGGGAGTTGTGGGTAGGGAGATGGACTCAACCACAAGGAGCACGGGAAGAGCAGTCAGGGCCCGAGGGGTACAAAAACGCTAACCTGAATCGTGTCAGCGCCCTGTCCCGCTACAATAGCATGGCTAGCATGTGACACATGAGTCACCCGCGGTGAATGGCGTCTAGCGAGGGAAACGCATGGAGGGAAATGATAACGATAATTCGGCCGCAATTTGTACTGATTTGCAAGGGGGACTGGGACTGCGGTTATTTGCCCAGTCATTTGTACATTCGCTGACACTAGTGCTACGCTCATCACCAAGCCCTGAGGGATGATGACGCTGACACCAGTGCTACGCTCATCACCAAGCCCTGAGGGATGATGACGCTGACACCAGTGCTACGCTCATCACCAAGCCCTGAGGGATGATGACGCTGACACCAGTGCTACACTCATCACCAAGCCCTGAGGGATGATGACCCTGACACTAGTGCTACGCTCATCACCAAGCCCTGAGGGATGATGACGCTGACACTAGTGCTACGCTCATCACCAAGCCCTGAGGGATGATGACGCTGACACTAGTGGATACGCTCATCACCAAGCCCTGAGGGATGATGACGCTGACACTAGTGCTACGCTCATCACCAAGCCCTGAGGGATGATGACGATGACACTAGTGCTACGCTCATCACCAAGCCCTGAGGGATGATGACCCTGACACTAGTGCTACGCTCATCACCAAGCCCTGAGGGATGATGACGCTGACACTAATGCTAATGTGAAGTTTTTTGCAGGGGGCGAGATTTTCCAGAAATATCCCAGGTTTAGACCCAAAACCCCCAACCAATAAATACAAATAAAATAACTTGCGTCCTTTTCTAAGCTCCCCTGGCGTACACTCAGTCCCCCACAGACCACAAAGTTGTCTTGTGAAATATTTGGAGGGCTATTTGGAAGGCTTGCTGCGTTGTGGGAAAGGTGATTGCTGAATTGTCATCAGTAAAGATACCCGATGTCCATTCTAAATGTAGATTTTATGAGTGGCTGGTTGTCAGATTATGGTGCTTGGAATCTCTCCAGTGGGAAATGCGCCACATCTACAATAATCAAATAAAAAAACACGATGGGGCCCTCAGTTCCACTTATCTCATTGGCAGATGAGCCGGCCGACCTCTTTATGGATTCCTCCATCCTCCCCAGTTTCCATGGACAAACAGTTGGATAGCAGAGGTTCTTGTGAGGGTACTTCAGATTGATAGTGTGGTAATGAGAGAGCTTGATGGATGTCGGTGAGAAGAGGTGGTTGGTTACATTAGGACACTGGCGCTGTAAACTATCAAGGTATACTGAATTGGATACACACAGCAAACACTGAGTAGATTAAACAGTTGAACCAATGAGGAACTGCTCTGATATACTGCAACTGTCTTTTCCCCCTCATGATGAGTTAGATCGATCAGGCAAAGAGCCTGGTTCCTCTGGGCCCTAGCCAAGGTTTCTCGCTGAGCTTAGTAAAGTTCATGGAGCTCACTCTCCTCTCGCCTCTCGAACGGTCCTGGATTTGGCTAGCGGAAGAGACACACAGACCGAACGAACAGAGAGGATGAGTGCTACGCTAACGAGACTAGCAGGGGCTTTTACCACAACCCCAGATTTTTGGCTCGTGTCCGTCTTGTTCCTCTTGACTCCAATACTGCAGTGTTGACTCAGTGTTTTGACGGCTGAAGAAATGAAGGCGATACACGCGGAGAGATTATTGACTGGTGTCAATCGAGTGGTCTGGCATGGACCGCTTTTCAAGGATCTGGGCCGGGTTTATGATGAACCAGAGCTGTTTCGAAATGGCAAATCCAATATTCCTTTATGGACTTCCTGATAAGGCGATTCATTAAGTTTTCGTCATTTTGTCAGTCGTGATTTATGAACCGATATGCAGAGTCCATCTCTCTCTCTGTCTGCCCCCCCAGCCTTCTCCCTCTCTGTCTGTCTCACCCCTCTCTCTCTCTCTCTCTGTCTGTCTCACGCCCTCTCTCTCTGTCTGTCTCACCCCTGTCTCTCTCTGTCTGTCTCCCCGCTCTCTCTCTCTGTCTGTCTCCCCCCTCTCTCTCTCTGTCTCTCACCCCTCTCTCTCTTGTCTGTCTCACCCCTCTCTCTCTCTCTCTCTCTCTCTCTCTCTCTCTCTCTCTCTCTCTCTCTCTCTCTCTCTCTCTCTCTCTCTCTGTCTGTCTCACCCCTCTCTCTCTCTGTCTGTCTCTCTCTCTCTCTCTCTCTGTCTGTCTCACCCTCTCTCTCTCTGTCTGTCTCACCCTCTCTCTCTCTCTCTCTGTCTCACTGTCTCACCCTCTCTCTCTCTATGTCTGTCTCACCCTCTCTCTCTCTGTCTGTCTCACCCCCTCTCTCTCTGCCTGTCTCACCCCCTCTCTCTCTCTCTGTCTGTCTCACCCCCTCTCTCTCTGTCTGTCTCACCCCTCTCTCTCTCTGTCTCACCCCCTCTCTCTCTCTGTCTGTCTCCCCCTCTCTCTCTCTGTCTGTCTCACCCCCTCTCTCTCTGTCTGTCTCACCCCTCTCTCTCTCTGCCTGTCTCACCCCTCTCTCTCTCTCTCTCTCTGTCTGTCTCACCCCTCTCTCTCTCTGTCTCACCCCTCTCTCTCGGTCTGTCTCACCCCCTCTCTCTCTGTCTGTCTGTCTCACCTCTCTCTCGCTCTGTCTGTCTCACCTCTCTCTCTCTCTCTGTCTCACCCCCCTCTCTCTCTCTATGTCTGTCTCACCCTCTCTCTCGAAAAGAGTCAGAGTGAAAGAAACATCAGAAAAATCACTGGATAGAAAAAAAGTGTTTGAAAAATGACAGGTCTACGTCAAAACACATCATCCGCTCATCGCTCATCGTAGGAAAGGAGCTTTAACTTAGTGACAGAATTGTAAATATTAATGAGATGATTTCATGTGCTCAGATATGTTTCATGCGATGGCCGTTGAGTGACTGCTTTAGAATTGTTTAGATCATTAATCCTCTGACACTGACAAACCTGACAATCTCCCAATGAAAGAATCTTGAGAAAATACGACACAATTCTAATTCAGTTAATGAGGCCTGTCAGTAAACACTGGTATCCCACGGTAACCATGACGACGTGTGTTCAGAGTTAACATTCAAAGAGAGCCTCAATAATGAAATAGGAAGCGCAAATGAAATAAACAAGCATTTAATCAACACATTCCAAATCAGAACATTTATTAGAAAATCCTGCAAAACAGATGAGGGCTTTCAATTCCAATTTGCCCCCTACCCAGCAACCCCATATTCTTATCGTCTTCTCCTAACTTTAAAGCTCCACGGCAATCGGCCATGTTGTCTTGGAGACAGCGGGGCTTCCAAAAAGAACTGTACCTTTTTGGGAAATACTGATCATCAGACAGAGACAGGAATTGTTGTTGGTTTGCTGTGTGACTGACAGCCGCACACACATTAAGTGTTGACTGGCTCATCTGCTTCACTTTGGCTTAATTGTGTCGAAAGTGGAAATCACTTAAAAACTGTCAGGAAGTCTGCTTATCCCCACATAAAGACAACACCTTGCCGACGCCACGCTACCCGCCCGCACACACAGACACACACACACACACACACAAATCCAGACAAACACAGACACAGACACACACACAAAACCCGACAAACACAAGCGCGATGTGTTACTGACTACTCTGGAGGCTCAGCCTCGATGCCCAGCACATTATGTCAATTTCTGCCAAATTGGGATCAATCAAGTTGGGCCGGATTCAATTAGGATAAGGAGGTTATTATCCTTTTATTCTACTACTAGGTAATTAGGTAAAGCAAATTTGTTCCAGGTTGTTTTTCTCTAATTATGCTACTGAGTCCCTCTCTTTCCCCCTCCTCCTGTCTCTGGGACTGTCTCCCTCTCTTTCCTCAACGTCCAAGCCCAACCCACCCTCTACCACGGTACACTGGAACTGTCCCCCTCTCTTCCTCAATGACCCATTTTGCTCTGCCTTCACTGCTACTGTAACTGACCCATTTTGACACTCTGCAGGGCGCTTATCAACCATTAGGTAATTCAACACTCTCTCTCTCTCTCTCTCTCTCTCTCTCTCTCTCTCTCTCTCTCTCTCAAACAATCTCTCTATTCTCTCTAACTATCCTTCCTCCCCCCTCTCTCTCTGTCCTGTTCATCCTCTCCCTGGGGAGCACTGGCCATGCAACCAGGTCTCCTCTCTCTCTCTGTCCTGTTCATCCTCTCCCTGTGGAGCACTGGCCATGCAGCCAGGTCTCCTCTCTCTCTCTGTCCTGTTCATCCTCTCCCTGTGGAGCACTGGCCATGCAGCCAGGTCTCCTCTCTCTCTCTGTCCTGTTCATCCTCTCCCTGGGGAGCGCTGGCCTTGTAGCCAGGTCTCCTCTCTCTCTCTGTCCTGTTCATCCTCTCCCTGTGGAGCACTGGCCATGCAGCCAGGTCTCCTCTCTCTGTCCTGTTCATCCTCTCCCTGGGGAGCGCTGGCCGTGCAGCCAGGTCTCCTCTCTCTCTCTGTCCTGTTCATCCTCTCCCTGGGGAGAGCTGGCCGTGCAGCCAGCTCTCTGGCTAGGGAGGATACAGGAAGATGATGGATGAGGGGGCTGGAGGACGGCATTTCCCAAATTACATCTTGAGGATCTTAAAAACAGCAGGATGACAATAGGATAGGGCTGCAGCGCGTATCAATCTGCCGCCGCCCACCTGTGACGGATGTCCCAAACCACTACCCATAATGACCTGCGTGTTAACAGGGGAAGGGAACATGAGGGACTGAGGGAGGAAGTCCCATGGCTCATACATACACTTCAATCTCCTACACACATACACAGAGATAGATGCTCACACACACACCTCTCCTCCTTGCTCGTGGATACGAGAACCCTGAGCGTGTCACTCATAAGGTGCCGTGTCAAAACGTGGCATCACTCGACAAACTTTGGCTAGGGGACAACCTTGCTCAGGTCAATGTAATGGAGTGCCGAGCAGCAGCTATGGGCTCGTTGATTGATGCCTTTGTTCTGATTAATGCCAGAGTACACCCGCCCAGGTTAGTGGAGAGCTGACAGCTTTATTGATAAATGAAATGCATGACCACGTAAAAGGCATCAATTTCTCACTCTCCTCACTTTTCTGACCCCTCTTCTCCAGGCTCCCAGAGCTAATCCGGAGGGGTAGGTTCAAGGCCTTGTCAGAAAACGAGAACTGCCAGGTTGGTTGTTTGTTTTATGGCTGGCTACAAATATCGCTTTGGAATTTGAAGATTGCCGTGGGCCAGGCTGTAAAAACGATCCCTTTCGACATCATGAATTATAAAATAGTATGTTGGGTGCAGATAGTTAAATTATTGCGTTTGCACTGAAGGACAAACTAAACAACGTCTTACCAAACTGAACAACGTCTTACAAAACTGAACAACGTCTTACAAAACCAAACAACCTCTTAACAAACTAAACAACGTCTTACCAAACTAAACAACGTCTTAACAAACTAAACAACCTCTTAACAAACTAAACAACCTCTTAACAAACTAAACAACCTCTTAACAAACTAAACAACATCTTAACAAACTAAACAACCTCTTAACAAACTAAACAACGTCTTACCAAACTAAACAACCTCTTAACAAACTAAACAACCTCTTAACTTGTTAGGGAGTGGCAGCTGAGGGTTCGGTTTTGGAGAGCCTGGCGTGCCCAAAGTAAAATGCCTCCCATTCAGGCCCAGAAAATAGGATATGCACATATTTAGTACCATTGGATAGGAAGCACTCTGAATTTTCCAAAAGTGTTAACCATTTGTCTGTGAGTGAAACAGAACGCATATGGCAGGCAAAACCCCGAGGAATTTCTGTCCTGGAAAAAGTGGTTTTGACAGAGTGCCTCATTGGGAACCCATCCCTCGTGAAAATGACCATATAAGGGCATATGAATGCAGTACCCATCGCTTCCTTTAGATGTCAATAGTCTCGAGACAGTGTAAAATTTCATTTTGGATGAATTAGACCAGAGAATAAGAGCAAACCAGGAAGTGAACTTTTTATGTAAACAGTACCCAGTGCGCGTTCCCGACAAAGCGCGCAGTGTCTTTTTTACCGTCTTTATCGATCAGTTTATATTCCAGTTGATTTATAATAGTAAATATACGTAAAAGTGTTCCTAAGGATACATTTAAAACTATGTTTGATTGTTCTTGGACAAGTTTATAGGTATAAGATGAAAGTGTTTCCGTCACGTTTCAATGGACTAGTGGAGGCTGTCGTTTCTGATTATAACGCGCAAACCAAATGGAGGATTTATGGATAAAATACATTACTTTTTCTAACAAAAGAACCATGGATTGTCTTCGTTGGACACTTAGGATGACCTCAGCAGAAGTTCTTCAACAGGTAATTGATTTGTTTTCGCTGTGAAATGTGTTATGTGTGTGCCATGATGGCTAATCGATTCATGGCTATGGGAAAAATATGTGAGGTGCTACCCTCAAACAATCAAATGTGCTGCTTTTGCCGTAAAGCCTTTTTGAAATCTGACAACGCTGTGATATTGCCAAGAAACAGAGCTTTTGATGAGTATGGAACACTTGTATATTGGTGGATGTTTAATAATTCAACTTTTGGATTTTGAATTTGGCGCCTTACATTTCACCTGGTAGTGTCGGGAGCAGCCCGCTAGCGCCCCCGCATTGCCAATGACCACACTAATGAACGAATTGGATAATCACATCCATCAGGTGTGGAAGCACACATGCTAATTTGAAAATGCAGCACTCAGGTGTGCTATAAAAGGCAGCAGGTGAGTTCACCTGTCTTCAACAAAAATGGAAGGAGCTAGAAGAAGAAGAAGAAGAGTGAGAATGAGAGGGGGAGCTCAAAGAGGAGATGAAGGAGGTAGAGGAAGAGGAGAAGGAGATAGAGGAAGAGGCCTAGGTAGAGGAAGAGGAGAAGGAGGTAGAGGAAGAGGAGAAGGAGGTAGAGGAAGAGGCCTAGGTAGAGGAAGAGGAGAAGGAGGTAGAGGAAGAGGCCTAGGAAGAGGAAGAGGAGAAGGAGGTAGAGGACGAGGAGAAGGAGATAGAGGAAGAGGCCTAGGTAGAGGAAGAGGAGAAGAAGGTAGAGGAAGAGGCCTAGGTAGAGGAAGAGGAGAAGGAGGTAGAGGAAGAGGAGAAGGAGGTAGAGGAAGAGGAGAAGGAGATAGAGGAAGAGGCCTAAGTAAGGGGAAGAGGAGAAGAAGGTAGAGGAAGAGGCCTAGGTAGAGGAAGAGGAGAAGGAGGTAGAGGAAGAGGAGAAGGAGGTAGAGGAGGAGGCCCAGGTAGAGGAAGAGGAGAAGAAGGAGATAGAGGAAGAGGCCTAGGTAGAGGAAGAAGTAGAGAAGGACTTGAAGAGTTTATAGAACCTGAACAAAGAAGACGAGGACCAAATTTGACTCAAGAAATCCGTGCAACACTTATTGACCATGTTATCAACCATGGACTGACACTGATGGAAGCTGGACAAAGAGTTCAACCAAATCTCAGCAGAAATACTGTTGCGTCAGTAATTCGGACATTTCATCGAGAAAACAGGTAAGCTAACCACACAGTACATTGAAACTGAAGCTTGCTGTACTTATCATCAATATTGTTTACTGTGACATTTGACAGTAGGCTGCATGTGTATTTTTATATATTTGTTTTACATAGGATTGAGGGTCGAGGACACCAAGGTGGAAGGGGCCCTATGTTCACTCGTGCACAAGAGGCCGCCATTGTGAACATGGTTTTGACCAATAATTGTATCAGGCTGCGAGAAATCCAAGCCAATATCATCAATGATGACCATATTTTCAATAACATCCAACGAGTCTCTCTGTCAACATTAGGTCGAATCCTCAAGAAAAATCAAATATACATGAAGCAACTGTATCGGGTACCATTTGACAGAAATTCAGAGAGAGCGAAACATCTGCGCAATGAGTATGTGGAGGTATGTATTGTTCATCTTACTATGGTGTGGTATTGTGCACTGCTCATAATGTTCTGGCACAAAAAAATACTGTGCAATAGATATTGAATAGCATCCTATTGTCTTTTACTGTGTTTCAGAGAGTCTTGCAAATGGATGCTGCAGAAATTCAACATGAATTTATATATGTGGATGAGGCTGGATTTAACCTTGCGAAAACAAGAAGAAGAGGGAGAAATGTAATTGGACACAGGGCAATCACCAATGTGCCAGGGCAGCGAGGGTAACATCACCCTTTGCGCTGCTATTACACAAAATGGGGTCCTCCACCACCATGCAAATCTGGGACCCTATAATGCAAATCTAATACTTGCATTTCTTGACAGATTGCATGAGATTGTCACAGCATTAAACCAAGTGGACCAGATGCGGTACATTGTCGTTTGGGACAATGTCTCATTCCATCGGGCTGCTCTGGTCCAGAATTGGTTCCATGAGCACCCTGAATTTGAAGTCTTATACCTTCCCCCATTCTCCCCCTTCCTGAATCCAATAGAAGAGTTTTTTTCAGCATGGCGGTGGAAGGTATACGACCTGCGGCCCTATGACTGTTTGCCCCTCATTCAGGCCATGGAGCAGGCCTGTGATCATATCGAAGCAGCTTCTGTGCAGGGGTGGATTCGTCACACGAGGCGATTCTTCCAACGGTGCCTTGCCAATGAAGACATAGCCTATGATGTGGATGAAATCTTATGGCCTGATCCAGCCAGACGGAGAGATGATGAATAGTTACAGTATTCTTGTTGCTTTTACAGTAGTTTTTCTTCAGAGTCAAAGTGTATGTACTTCATGCAGTAATTTTTATTTGTCTACAGATTTTATTTGTTTCATTGATTTCATTGTTGGTTGATTACTGTAACTGATTATGGTAAGAAATACTGTAAGTATTGAAATAAATACTTGAAATATTCAGTCTGCAGCATCAGTGTTGTGCAGTGCTTGGTAAGTTTATAGTAGGCCTATTTGTGTACATTCTCCCTATATCTCAAACTAATCATGAAGAATGTTGTGGGTTTGTCACTATTTTTTTCATCTAAATTATCCCTTACATAACAATGTCTGGCCAAAAATCTAGCACATGCTATTTCCTAAAATTAGTTTTTTTACAATTGTGTTTTTTTATTTATCACAGCAGTGTGAAACTGGCTGCAATAGTGTCTGATCATTGAGGACTGTGTTGGTTAAATGAAAACTAATAGCATTTTCACAAATATGTGTATATGTTTTGACTGAAGTGTGTATGTTTTGACTGAAGTGTGTCATTTTGCAAACAATCTAGGAATTATGCAAATTGAGTGTGGTGTTTGGATAATTGTGATTATATTTTGAAAAAAAGAACCCGGTTTTCAAAATTGCGTGTAAACAATTGAAAAAAACTGTAAATCGGAAGGGTTCACATATTTTTCCTACCCTCCACTGTGAATGTTTACACGGTGTGTTCAATAAAGACATAAAAACGTATAATTGTTTGTGTGTTATTAATTTAAGCTGTGTTTGTCTTTTGTCTATTTAGATGGCAGGTAGCCAAGTGGTTACATCGTTGGGCCAGTAACCAAAAGGTTGCTAGATCAAGTCCCTGAGCTGACTGCCCTGAACAAGGCAGTTAACCCACTGTTCCTAGGCTGTCATTGTAAATAAGAATTTGTTCATAACTGACGTGCCTAGTGAAATAAAGGTTACATTTAAAAAATGTTTGACTTAGATTAAAGATCAGGTCAAATTTTATGACCAATTTATGCAGAAATCCAGGTAATTCCAAAGGGTTCACATACTTTTCTTGCCACTGTATATGAAAACCAAAAGATGAGAGCCCAAGTGGGAGTGGAAAGCAACAGAGATGAATAGATTAAAGAGTGTACCTTTATTAACACTCACAGTGTTATTTGATCTACATTAACAGAAACTCAAACAGTGAGGAAAACAAATCTTACTTAAAGGCTGAGGGCCGATCCATCAGGGACCAAAACGAGGGGGGGTCGAACCGAAGGCAAACGGAAACAAATCAAAGAGAACAAAACAAAGACTCAAGATGGAGAGATTAAGAGATAGCAGCACCGCCCCCTTCCTTTCCTTCCTCCCTTCCTGCTCCCCGGACAGATGGATGCACTCTTGACAAAGGAAGAGACGGGGAACTTTTAATGAACAGAAGCCGAGCAGAGTGATAGTGAGAGAGAGAGAGAGAGGAGAGTGAGTGAGTGAGTGAGTGAGTGAGTGAGTGAGAGAGAGAGAGAGAGAGAGAGAGAGAGAGAGAGAGAGAGAGAGAGAGAAAGAGTGAGCAAGAGGGGAGAGACAGAGCGAGCAGGAAAGAAGAGTTGAATTATCTTGTGGTTGATAAGAGCCAAAATGGACACCGGGAGGGAAGGAGGGTTTGGTCAGATAAACAGAGGTTCTTTTCAGAGAGAGGGTGAACAGAGGGAGAGGAACTGACACTCAGGGAGAGATTAGCCCGGTTCCTTTCAGACTTCTGTCAGCTCGGCCGGGCAGGGAATCAAAAGCAGTGAAAGTGAAACGCCAAACGGAACAGTGTCTCTCTCTCTCTCGCTCTCTTGTTATGTCTTTGAAGGCTTTTTATCACCTGGATGTCGTTGCGTCTCCAGATCCCACGGGCGATTAGCTGTGGGGAACAGGGAGCTGCCTCTTGGCGAGGAAAGCAGAAGGGAAAGAAAGTGGGGTATATTTGGATGGTATTGATGTTATTGTACATGGAAAGACTGCCTTTTGCCTCCCATTTTAAGTAGAAATTGTTTTAAAAGCATGCTACTGTATATTACTACAAACAAAACGAGGTCTATACAGAAATGATTTGTCAAGATCGGTGTGGAAGAACTTGACTGGCCTGCACAGAGCCCTGACCTTAACTTTTTGGATGATTTGGAACGCCAACTGCGAGCCAGGTCTAACAGCCCAACAACGGTGCCTGACCTCACTAATGCTCTTGTGGCTGATTGGATGTCCCCACAGCAATGTTCCAACATCTAGAGGAAAGCCTTCCCAGAAGAGTGGAGGTTGTTTTGGAATGAGATGTTCGACTAGCAATTGACGTCATACTTTTGGCAATGTAGTGTATATTAAATGAAGTATACTTTAATATAGACCACATGGAGAATTCAATCAATCTGTTTTTTAATATGAATAAAGACTTTCTAATTTCCCTCTGGGCACCCTACACGGGTTCTTGGATTTGAACCCACTTAACACCAACTTTCTCCAAGTTTTCACCATCATTGTAAAGTTATTTAGTTCATTTGACAGTTCATTTGACAAAGTATTTATTTCATGTGATTAGTGATTTATTTACGCCTCTCCCTCCTTTTAAGGTCACCCCTGTTACATGAGCTGAACTCTCAATTTAATAGGGTGAAGATATTCCTTTATAAAAAATAAACAAAAATAAACATTGAACATCTAATAGTCAAATCACAAAGTAAACTTTTTGACCCTTTTCTAGTGTTTTCTGGTGTAAAACTGGGTGGGTCGAGCATAGCACGTCAACCCTGTTAGATAGACAGGCAAAACCATAGATAGACAGGCAAAACCATAGATAGACAGGCAAAACCTTGGAGAGTTCCAGTGTTGGATAGCCATAGGCAGCTAGCTAACATAGCATCCCTCTCTGTTTGAGCCGGGTGTTTGAGTTGGCTAAATTAGTCACCACATTCAGGAAGTGTCATCATTTCTTTGGTGGGAAAACTTTGGTGCAAAGCCACATAAATATAAAAACTCTGTTGTATCTATTTGTCCATGTTCCATGTTGTTAGTCAGTATGTCCCACTCATACATTTCCACCCTGTTGGCTAAATTATAGAGAAAATATAAAAAACATCTACTCACGCACGCATGTATTCCCATTCAGAATCCTATTTTCCCAAACCCCTAAACCTAACCCTTAAACCTGAAATAGCATTTTTACTTTTCAGGACATAAAAAATGTCCTGACTTTTCAGACATTCTAGACCTGACAAGATAGGAAAACAAGTCCTCCACACACGGACGCACACACACACACACACCCCAACACACCCTACCCACTCCGAACAGCTCTCTCCAAAAACTCTCCAGCCGCGCCTCGGCGTTATTATCTCACGCACCGAGGACATGATAAAGACAACGATTCCAATTAGGAGAGAAATGTCATCATTATCATACACAAGCAGGAGCTGCTGGTGCTCGACAGACAACCAAGAGGCCTCTTTTGTTGACGTAATTGTTTGCTGAGCCTCTGCTGTTCTTTTCCCTTCAAAAAGTTTAATTAGTACGACGACGAGGCACCAAAAGCCTCTTTTCTCCACGCGCCACTGCGTCTTTTGTTTCTCAGAGTGTTCCACTGTTTTAAAGAGGCGGGGAGAGGGTGGCTTTGATCATGGTCGACGCAATATTTGAAAGGCGACAAGGTTCAAATCGGGACAAGTGTCTCATAAGTAGTGTGGATTGCAGCCCGAATTGAAGGGAAGATGCGTGGCTCGATAACCCAACAAGATGAGCCCTGTTTGTAGCTGTCGCTCAGAAGAATAAAGGACAAGAGAGAGAGAGAGAGAGAGAGAGAGAGAGAGAGAGAGAGAGAGAGAGAGAGAGAGAGAGAGAGTGACTTACTTCACTGCCCCTGGAAAGATTAGATAATCTATGAAGAGAGACTTCACTTCTAGAATGGGTTTCTCTGCCTGTATGTCTGTGACTCAGTGTGCCGCTGCTTAAAAGAGGAAAGATCAAAACCCCAGCCTGGAATCAGTCGGGTGCTGCCATCGCTAACACACACACACACATACACACGCTGTGATTTCTGGCAAAAACAAAACATGCAAATGTATTCCTAACAGTTAAAGGAGTGTTCTATAATATTAATATTTATTTGATTCAAAATAATAAGCTTTTTATCAAATGTCTTTAGACTGATATGAATAATATAGATTGTATTCATTATTATGCTTCAAGATATGAATGATATTGATTGTATTATTACACTAGCAGATATGAATGGGATAATGTCCAAGCCAGTGGAACTGTAATAGCAAGAGCAGTCATGGGAAATGAAACCTTAACCACCTGGAGGTCCCTTGGAGCCCACTCATCAACCTGTATGATCTGTGTTTGTGTTCCTATGGGTCGTAGATTGTGAACCTTGAGCTTTGGGTGGTTGCCTTCACGATGTCTGTTTGATGACCTCCAATCGATGGAGGACTCCCGGGGAGCCCTGGCCATACCGCCAATGTCAAGGGTCAAGGTCACTGGCCAATACACACATTCTTACACAACTATACACATTATCACACAAATACATACATTCTCACACAAATACACGCATTTTCACACAAATACACACATTGTCACACAGATACACACTTTCTCTCACACATATACACATTCTCACACAAATACACACATTCTTACACAAATACACACTTTATCACACAAATGCTCACACAAATACACACTGTTCAATCAAATACACACATTCTCACACAAATACACACATTCTCACACAAATGCACACATTCTCATACAAATACACACATTCTCACACAAATACACACATTCTCACGCAAATACACACATCCTAACACAAATACTTACTTTACACATATTCTCACACAAATACACACATTTTCACACAAATACACACTTTCTCACACAAATACACACATTCTTACACAAATACACAACTGGTCACACAAGTACACACTTTTCACACAAAATCCCACACATTCTCACACATTTTCACACAAATACACACATTCTCACACAGATCACGAACATTCTCAGGCATGCACATGAGTGTACACACAGACGCACACAAAAACACACACACACGCGCGCGCGCACGCACACGCACACACACACACACACACACACACACACACACACACACACACACACACACACACACACACACACACACACACACACACACACACAGTGAGAACCCATTCCTGCCAATACTGAGGATTATAATTTCTTCAAACGGGATATAGGACTTGTAAAGTGGCTGCGTTGCCTGTTATGTCTGTTATTATTGGTCATTGTGATGGGAGATGAGGAACGAACACGAGCAGACAGATAGTACAGCATTAGACAGTTAGAAAATATATACTACATCCCAAATCCTTTCTCCATGATCTTATATACACTGCTCAAAAAAATAAAGGGAACACTAAAATAACACATCCTAGATCTGAATGGATGAAATAATCTTATTCAATACTTTTTTCTTTACATAGTTGAATGTGCTGACAACAAAATTACACAAAAATTATCAATGGAAATCAAATGTATCAACCCATGGAGGTCTGGATTTGGAGTCACACTCAAAATTAAAGTGGAAAACCACACTACAGGCTGATCCAACTTTGATGTAATGTCCTTAAAAACAAGTCAAAATGAGGCTCAGTAGTGTGTGTGGCCTCCACGTGCCTGTATGACCTCCCTACAACGCCTGGGCATGCTCCTGATGAGGTGGCGGATGGTCTCCTGAGGATCTCCTCCCAGACCTGGACTAAAGCATCCGCCAACTCCTGGACAGTCTGTGGTGCAACGTGGCGTTGGTGGATGGAGCGAGACATGATGTCCCAGATGTGCTCAATTGGATTCAGGTCTGGGGAACGGGCGGGCCAGTCCATAGCATCAATGCCTTCCTCTTGCAGGAACTGCTGACACACTCCAGCCACATGAGGTCTAGCATTGTCTTGCATTAGGAGGAACCCAGGGCCAACCACACCAGCATATGGTCTCACAAGGGGTCTGAGGATCTCATCTCGGTACCTAATGGCAGTCAGGCTACCTCTGGCGAGCACATGGAGGGCTGTGCGGCCCCCCAAAGAAATTCCACCCCACACCATGACTGACCCACCGCCAAACCGGTCATGCTGGAGGATGTTGCAGGCAGCAGAACGTTCTCCACGGCGTCTCCAGACTCTGTCACGTCTGTCACATGTGCTCAGTGTGAACCTGCTTTCATCTGTGAAGAGCACAGGTCGCCAATGGCGAATTTGCCAATCTTGGTGTTCTCTGGCAAATGCCAAACGTCCTGCACGGTGTTGGGCTGTAAGCACAACCCCCACCTGTGGACGTCGGGCCCTCATACCACCCTCATGGAGTCTGTTTCTGACCGTTTGAGCAGACACATGCACATTTGTGGCCTGCTGGAGGTCATTTTGCAGGGCTCTGGCAGTGCTCCTCCTGCTCCTCCTTGCACAAAGGCGGAGGTAGCGGTCCTGCTGCTGGGTTGTTGCCCTCCTACGGCCTCCTCCACGTCTCCTGATGTACTGGCCTGTCTCCTGGTAGCGCCTCCATGCTCTGGACACTACGCTGACAGACACAGCAAACCTTCTTGCCACAGCTCGCATTGATGTGCCGTCCTGGATGAGCTGCACTACCTGAGCCACTTGTGTGGGTTGTAGACTCCGTCTCATGCTACCACTAGAGTGAAAGCACCGCCAGCATTCAAAAGTGACCAAAACATCAGCCAGGAAGCATAGGAACTGAGAAGTGGTCTGTGGTCACCACCTGCAGAACCACTCCTTTATTGGGGGTGTCTTGCTAATTGCCTATAATTTACACCTGTTGTCTATTCCATTTGCACAACAGCATGTGAAATTTATTGTCAATCAGTGTTGCTTCCTAAGTGGACAGTTTGATTTCACAGAAGTGTGATTGACTTGGAGTTACATTGTGTTGTTTAAGTGTTCCCTTTATTTTTTTGAGCAGTGTATGTTTATGGGATGCCATTTATCAGAGTTAGTGATGATTAGAATCAGTGTAAAAAATGATGAAAAATGTGTAGTGACAGTGCACAGGTGAATTACGGCGGAGACATCTGAAGGGAAGGGAACGCAGTAACACGTTTCACCGCTCGCGGACAGTGAGATCGAGTCAATCTACATGTGGTGCGTTCTGTACCTTTAAATCAGCTCTAGCTGCATCATTTACTGCAGTGCAGATGTATCTTCATTAGGGACACAAACGTTTTGCTTCATTGGCCCCTGTGGTATTAAAGAGGTCAGAATAACCTGGCTTTTTCCAATAGACACCCTCCCATGTACGGTTGGATGCTTGGCAATCATCCAATGATCCAGGGGTGTGATGGGTGAGGTCTATGTGAGGTACCCAGGCAAGGTGAGGGGTGAGCGGGGAGATAAGTCACCTCAGCCCCCTAACGGGGCTCCAGACTCATGACCTGTGAAGGTGACTGCTTTAATGACCATCTCGTAAACCCGTAGGTAGACTTCTCTCTCTCTAGTTCTCTCTCTAGTTCTCTCATTCTCTCTAGTTATCGCTCTCTAGTTCTCGCTCTCTCTAGTTCTCTCTCTAGTTCTCTCTCTAGTTCTCTCTCTCTAGTTCTCTCTCTTTCTCTCTCTAGTTCTCTCTCTCTCTCTAGTTCTCTCTCTCTCTCTCTAGTTCTATCTCTCTAACACACACACACACACCCACACCCACACACACACACACACACACACACACACACACACACACACACACACACACACACACACACACACACACACACACACACACACACACACACACACACAAGAAGTGGCACCAACATGAATCCCAGATGAATACATTTGGAAAATCCCTTCTGCCCAGGAAGACAGAGAGAGAGATAGAGAGAGAGAACTAAAGAGAGAACTAGAGAGAGAACTAGAGAGAGAGAGAGAACTAGAGAGAGAGAACTAGAGAGAGAGAAAACTAGAGAGAGAGAGAACTAGAGAGAGAACTAGAGAGAGAGCGAGAACTAGAGAGAGAGCCTTGTCATTCCTACGGAGATATATGTCACCAGGATACAAGATCTGAAGCAACATGCCAGACACAGTGTACTATGCAGCAAAACATTATTTGCTGTGCCTTATTATGCATGAAATATATTTCCTCAGCACTACAGAGGACGGAAGAAGAAGGCAAAAAGTGGGAAGAGGCCTTTTTTTCTCTAGAGTTTGATTTGTCGTCGTGTTCTCCTAATGAACGTGGAGTAATGGCATGCCACTGTGTTGTCAAAAGAGGAAGATAGGAGGATGAGAAATCATGATGAGAAAATGTAGGCCTACATGAATATTCGGAGCGTATATTCGGGCGTGTGACATCTGAAATTATCCACAAGGGATGCATTGTTAAAGTGAAATGCTTGCGACGAGGGAATCAGCGCTCTGATGTCTCCGCCATTTCCCGCGGGACTTCCAGCGTATTCTTCACCGGTCCTTTAGATCTCTATTAATACAGCTGTAGAAAGGCTGCTGTGGATTTGGAGGGTCAAAAGAGAGAACGTACGTGTCTCCGTTGACATGGACACAGCACGAAGGGGACTTGATGGGGCTTTGTAGCTCATGGCTGAGACCTTTCCACCTCACAGCGTTATTAAATATTTCCTCTGCAAACTGCCGCCTCGATACAGTGCCACTGGTTGGGTTAAGGCTATTGGCAACCCTGCTATGCTTTAGTGCTGGGTCAAAAGCATGATGCTATGGAAAAAAAGGAGAAAACGAAATACATGGCTTTCGGCTGAAGCTAAACTACGCGGGGTTGGGCCTAGTCGATATTTGGATGGGAGACCCAGATGGATGGTTCAACCCATATCCTCTACACTCCAACTTTTCCCCAGGGAATGGTTGTAAACGTAAACGTGTTATCAAACCCCTTACCTGGTGAAATCAAATTTCTGTTTTCAAAGCAATTCCTACAGGCATGGTAGGCCGGTCTGTCTCTCTTAGCACATACAGTGAGCTGTTCCTAAAACAGAAGGGGAAAAAACCTTTCTCCATCTCGAAAAACTCTGTAGTAATTTAAGCAATATTTCCACCATTATGCTTCTTCACAGAGTCCCCTGTGTGTTCCTCTTCCTGTATGGAGAGGAAGATGTAGGGTATTGCTTGGTGCCGATCTCTGTTCAGTGAGCCGATTGGCTCCAGCTGTGATGTGCTACAGATAATAGCTGTATTCTCCCCATGCATCCCTGCGCTGAGTACAGGCAGAGAGACACGGGCTGACGGGAGGCCCCACTGGAGATCCAGGCACCCACCAGAGCTTGACGAGACCAAGCCAAGCAGAGAACAGGAGGATTGGGGAAAGAAGGGTCGTGGCATCGGGGGGGACAGGGGAGGTGGGGGCATACCTGTCAGATGGGACATGCTTAGTTACCCCCTACTCTGCTGGGCAGGCCAGGGGTGAGGGGTGGGAGGGGGTAGGAGGCTGGCAGGGCAAGGATAAGACCCAGGAATTTTTCAGAGCAAGACCTGACCAGAAAACCTTAGGCCATAGTTATACGACGTGGTCAGGAAAGCATGTAGTCATGGTTGACGGTAGTAGTGGTGGGTGTTGGACGGATGGTAGAGGGATACTGACCAGGCATTTGCCCCTGGAATCAGCTTCTGTGACTGGGGAAACAGGCCCAGAACAAGAGCCAGGACACCCAGGAGATCCAGGCTCTGCTCTGCTTCCCCCTCGTCCTCCCTCCCTTGGCTGGGTCACGGCCAGCGACAGACAGCGGCAGCAGCATCTTAGCGAAGCGGTGGTTGTTTGGAACTGGGCCTGATCAGGCGACTGTGGAGATTACTACTGTACGGTGAGCGTCGCCCGCGGCTAAAAGCACAGGCCCGTGCCAACAAGGGCCGGGACAAGATGCATGACAGGTGGGAGCGGTTTGGATTGGCTGTGGGGAAATCCAATTTCCAGAGCGCACACAAGGAGGAAAGGTTCTCATCCTTTATTCTGGTAGGAGGTAGGTACTTATGCCAAAGACCGAGCTGAGTTTCTTAATTCCTACAGCCACAGTCTTGAATGCGGTGCAGTTTATTACTCACGTGTTTATAAAGACTTGTAAAGACAAGTTTGGCCTGAATGTCTCATTGTCGTCAACATGGTGGGATTTCTGTCAATCACTCAGCCGGTCCATTTCCATACTGTTTATTTCTTTCAACGTGCTCCCCGTCTTCTTTTTTACCTGCAGCTCAGTGAAAACTACCTTCAGAAACGCTCCTCTCCTCTCTGGTTTGTATCCAGAAGGTTCCACAGGGAGACTCAATAACCAGGCATCAGAACAGTCGCCGGCGTCGGAGGCAACAAAAGCACAATGCGTATCATTACCATATCAATGGCTGCCGCCGAAACAAGTTGACTGCACGGGTCACTGCTTCAAGGGAGGCCCCTTCCCTCCATGGTTTGGCAACTGTACGCAGATGTACACTGTCCAATTCTCCAAAGTCATCAGTGCACCTGATAAACTTTGCTTAGAACAATGCTAACAAAGGGGTTTTGAACCCATGCCACTCGCATTTTTTCTTCGGGACCATAGGCAACATGGCAGCGGTGCCGCGGGAATGAGTGGGAACTTCGATGAGAGAAATGCCATCATCTTAATTTTTTTGTTATCTGTAAACAAACATGGAGGAAGAGTGTACATTGTATGCGTTGTTTATTCAAGGCCTGGTATTTGAAATTCACTTCCTCTGCTGGTAATACCTAGCTACAATAACAATAAGATCGCATAACGGCACTTTGAGCTTTGAAAAAGTGCTGTGTCTGTTTGATTTGGTTTTAGATTGAAATCCATAATTCGGGCCCTGACCATCAAGAAAAACTCCTCACTGCCCTTGCAATATTATTTAAGACCAAAGTGACACCAACGATTCTGTAGCCATCTCGAGTCAGCTGTACTAACATTACATCTGAGAATAGCAGTTAAGATGTTCAACATGACAGAGACAAATTAACAAAGTGAAGACCTTTGCATGTTTCCAAAGTAATTGTCAGGCCCTCTATCATTACTGAGAACTACAGGTAAAATGCTGGATCTTTAACCACGTTTATGGTGTCAACTTCTCAGGTGAGAGCTATTTTACCTCAGAGGTTATTGAGTCACTTATGGCTCTGTGCTACTGTCGTGTTTCACAGGAAGACAGAGAAATGGAGAGAGAAAGAGAGAGAGAAAGAGAGAGTATGACAGGAAGAGGGACAGTACTGTAGGTCAGGCTGACATTTTGATTAATACAACCACAAATTTCTCCCCAGTTCCGAAATGTCTGCACAATATTTCCCAGTGGACGTGGAGGTTATAAGGAAGGGATTCTCAGTATATCTTCAGGGATCAAAATGTATCTGTGCCAGATTACATATTACAGATACAGCGGTGGTTGACAGCGGTCAGACATCTATAAAACAAACTGGAGCAAATGTTTAAGGCCAAGGTCATACTTCATGGGAAGATTTGCATTTATTGTAAGAATATACAGGCAAGCATAAGTATAGCATTGAATATACATTTTTACATAAAAAAAAAATATTTTACCTTTATTAACAGGGAAGACATTTTGAGACCTAGGTCTGAGATTCTTCAAAGTAGCCACCCTTTGCCTTGATGACAGCTTTGCACACGCTTGGAAATCTCTCAACCAGCTTCATGAGGTAGTCACCTGGAATGCATTTCAATTAACAGGTGTGCCTTGTTAAAAGTTAATTTGTGGAATTTATTTCCTTCTCTATGCGTTTGAAACAATCAGTTGTGTTTTGACAAGTTAGGGGTAGTATACAGAAGATAGCCCTATTTGGTAAAAGACCAAGTCCATATTATGGCAAGAACATCTCAAATAAGCAAAGTGAAACTACTTTAAAACATGAAGGTCAGTCATTTCAAGAACTTTGAAAGTTTCTTCAAGTGCAGTCACAAAAACCATCAAGCGCTATAATGGAACTGGCTCTAATGAGGACTGCCACAGGAAAGGAAGACCCAGAGTTACTTCTGCTGCAGAGGATAAGTTCATTAGAGTAATCAGCCCAAATAAATGCTTCACAGAGTTCAAGTAACAGACACATCTCAACATCAACTGTTCAGAGGAGACTGCGTGAATCAGGCCTTCGTGGTCGAATTGCTGCAAAGAAACCACTACTAAAGGAAACCAAATAGAAGAAGAAACACGAGCAATGGACATTAGACCAGTGGAAATCTGTCCTTTGGTCTGATGAGTCCAAATTTGAGATTTTTTGTTCCAACCGCCGTGTCTTTGTGAGACGCAGAGTAGGTAAACGGATTATCTCCGCAAGTGTGGTTCCCACTGTGAAGCATGGAGGAGGAGGTGTGATGGTGTTTTGCTGGTGACACTGTCAGTGATTTATTTCGAATTCAAGGCACACTTAACCAGCATGGCTACCACAGCATTCTGCAGCGATACGCCATCCCATCTCGTTTGTGCTTAGTGGGACTATCATTTGTTTTCAAACAGGACAATGACCCAACACACCTCCAGGCTGAGTAAGGGCTATTTGAGATGGTTTGGGATGAGTTGGACTACAGAGTGTAGGAAAAACAGCCAACAAGTGCTCAGCATATGTGGGAACTCCTTCAAGACTGTTGGAGAACGCCAAAAGTGTGCAAAGCTGTCATCAAGGCAAAGTGTGGCTACATAGAAAAATCTAAAATCTAAAATATATTTTCATTAGCTTAACACTTTTTTGGTTACTTCATGATTCCATATGTGTTATTTCATAGTTTTGATGTCTTCACTATTATTATACAATGTAGAAAATAGTAAAAATAAAGGAAAACCCTTGAACGAGTAGGTGTGTCCAAACTTTTGACTGGTACTGTATATACAGTGGGGAAAAAAAAAGTATTTAGTCAGCCACCAATTGTGCAAGTTCTCTCACTTAAAAAGATGAGAGAGGCCTGTAATTTTCATCATAGGTACACTTCAACTATGACAGACAAAATGAGGAAAAAAAATCCAGAAAATCACATTGTAGGATTTTTTTATGAATTTATTTGCAAATTATGGTGGAAAATAAGTATTTGGTCACATACAAACAAGCAAGATTTCTGGCTCTCACAGACCTGTAACTTCTTCTTTAAGAGGCTCCTCTGTCCTCCACTCATTACCTGTATTAATGGCACCTGTTTGAACTTGTTATCAGTATAAAAGACACCTGTCCACAACCTCAAACAGTCACACTCCAAACTTCACTATGGCCAAGACCAAAGAGCTGTCAAAGGACACCAGAAACAAAATTGTAGACCTGCACCAGGTTGGGAAGACTGAATCTGCAATAGGTAAGCAGCTTGGTTTGAAGAAATCAACTGTGGGAGCAATTATTAGGAAATGGAAGACATACAAGACCACTGATAATCTTCCTCAATCTGGGGCTCCACGCAAGATCTCACCCAGTGGGGTCAAAATGATCACAAGAACGGTGAGCAAAAATCCCAGAACCACACGGGGGGACCTAGTGAACGACCTGCAGAGAGCTGGGACCAAAGTAACAAAGCCTACCATCAGTAACACACTACGCCGCCAGGGACTCAAATCCTGCAGTGCCAGACGTGTCCCCCTGCTTAAGCCAGTACATGTTCAGGCCCGTCTAAAGTTTGCTAGAGAGCATTTGGATGATCCAGATGAGGATTGGGAGAATGTCAGATGAAACCAAAATAGAACTTTTTGGTAAAAACTCAACTCGTCGTGTTTGGAGAACAAAGAATGCTGAGTTGCATCCAAAGAACACCATACCTACTGTGAAGCATGGGGGTGGAAACATCATGCTTTGGGGCTGTTTTTCTGCAAAGGGACCAGGACTGACTGATCCGTGTAAAGGAAAGAATGAATGGGGCCATGTATCGTGAGATTTTGAGTGAAAACCTCCTTCCATCAGCAAGGGCATTGAAGATGAAACGTGGCTGGGTCTTTCAGCATGACAATGATCCCAAACACACCGCCGAACGAAGGAGTGGCTTCGTAAGAAGCATTTCAAGGTCCTGGAGTGGCCTAGCCAGTCTCCAGATCTCAACCCCATAAAAAATCTTTGGAGGGAGTTGAAAGTCCATGTTGCCCAGCGACAGCCCCAAAACATCACTGCTCTAGAGGAGATCTGCATGGAGGAATGTGACAAAATACCAGCAACAGTGTGTGAAAACCTTGTGAAGACTTACAGAAAACGTTTGACCTCTGTCATTGCCAACAAAGGGAATATAACAAAGTATTGAGATAAACTTTTGTTATTGACCAAATACTTATTTTCCACCATAATTTGCTAATAAATTCATAAAAAATCCTACAATGTGATTTTCTGGATTTTTTTCCTCATTTTGTCTGTCATAGTTGAAGTGTACCTATGTGAGAGAACTTGCATAATTGGTGGCTGACTAAATACTTTTTTTCCCCACTGTATATGTCCAGTGTCTGTGTTCTTTAGCCCATCTTAATCTTTTAGTCTGAGCTATGGCTTTTTCTTTGCAACTGTCTAGAAGGCCATTATCCCGGAGTCGCCTCTTCACTGTTGACGTTGAGACTGGTGTTTTGCGGGTACTATTTAATGAAGCTGCCAGCTGAGGACTTGTGAGGCGTCTGTTTCTCAAACTAGACACTCTAATGTACTTGTCCTCTTGCTCAGTTGTGCACCGGGGCCTCCCACTCCTCTTTCTATTCTGGTTAGAGACAGTTTGCACTGTTCTGTGAAGGGAGTAGTACACAGCGTTGTACGAGATCTTCCGTTTCTTGGCAATTTGTCGCATGGAATAGCTTTCATTTCTCAGAACAAGAATAGACTGACGAGTTTCAGAAGAAAGTTCTTTGTTTCTGGCCATTTTGAGCCTGTAATCGAACCTATAAATGCTGATGCTCCAGATGCTCAACTAGTCTAAAGAAGGCCAGTTTTTGCCTATGCCATTCGGCAATCGACCCAAATCTCTAGCCACTTTAATAATTATAATTGGATGAAATAATGTATCACTAGCCACTTTAAACAATGCTATTTATATAATGTTTACATATCCTACATTACTCATCTCATATATATGTGTATATACTGTACTCCATACCATCTACTGCATCTTGCCTATGCCGGTCAGCCATCGCTCATCCATATATTTATATGTACATACTCATATTCGTTCCTTTACTCTTGTGTGTATAAGGTAGTTGTTGTGAATTTGTTAGATTACTTGTTAGATACTACTGCATGGTCGGAACTAGAAGCACAAGCATTTCGCTACACTCGCATTAACATCTTCTAACCATGTGTATGACAAATAAATTTTGATTTGATTTGATTTGATTTTATTGCTTCTTTAATGAGAACAACAGTTTTCAGCTGTGCTAACATAATTGCAAAAGGGTTATCTAATGATCAATTAGCCTTTTAAAATGATAAACTTGGATTAGCTAACACAACGTGCCATTGGAACACAGGCGTGATGGTTGCTGATAATGGGCCTCTGTACGCCTATGTAGATATTCCATAACAAATTGACCGTTTCCAGCTACAATAGTCATTTACAACATTAACAATGTCTACCCTGTATTTCTGATCAATTTGATGTTATTTTAATTTACTTTTATTTCATTTTTTTTTCAAAAACAAGGTAATTTCTAAGGGACCCCAAACTTTTGAATGGTAGTGTATATACACATTAAAATACAAAAACAGTCATGGGAAGCACAAATAAAGCATCACAAATCACTCAGAAAAACAGTTCCATTACTCCACAAATACGTCCCCAATCAATACTTTAAACTGCCCGAATGGCACCAGAACATCAAGATGAAATGTCTTTTGAATTTTGTTCCAGCAATACGGTGGATCAAAGCTAAAAGCAGATTTACCTAGCTCAGTGGAGACCCTAGGAACCTCAAGAGTTAACCAATCCTGTGAACGGGTAAGCAACTCAGGTGTCTATACTTCAACATTAAAGTTTATGAAGTTGGGCCTTGTAAACAAAAACAGAAAGATCTACGGGTTTTTGGCAAAGTCCAGCCAACATTTTGATACAGGATGCAAGGATGAGTATCAAAACTGTCACCTGTAACAAAATGAAAGGCACCATGGAAGACGGTATCCAAAGGTTTAAGAGTAGTAGCAGCTTCACTTTGATAAATAATATCACCATAATCAAGAACAGATAAAAAGGTTGACTGAATAATCTGCTTCCTACTGCTCAGAGAAAGGCAAGATCTGTTTCTGTAAAGCCCTCTTTACATCTTAGCTTTTTAAACGTCAAATCTAAACAATCCATATGCCTAAGTATTTAATTGTGGGACCACATTTGATTGGAGACTATAAAAGTAGGCTATAGAAGGCTATCGAAGGCTACAGGAGGCTATAGAAGCTCAATAAACGGTTAGACACTATTATTGAACAATATTACACTACCTAGATGTGGGGAATTCATATGAACAGATGCCAGTAAATATGAACATCCAAATATAAACATTTGCAGATTCTTGGAGAAGTCACTGAAGAGGACCACAATTTAGCAGACCCCACCATGTAAAACAGATCTTTATTTTCATCTCTCTTGTTATCATGCAGTGTGAAGTGATTCAGTGTTAAGTGACAGTGTTCACGTGTATTATCTATTGAGAAACAATTTACAGTCTATTAAAGGCCTGAATGGACTAAGAAACCCGCCACTAGGAGAGATGGGAAATTTAAGCTAGGCCGGCAATCCAACCAGCTCTGCATTCTGAGGCAATTGTCTTGCATTTTATTTACTCACTTTACCCGATAATTGTAATAACTTAATGTGAATCAACACACAGTCCCTTGCTTCACTGTCTTTTTCACATTCACACGCTTTCTGTCTCTCTCTCCCTTGTTGACGCCGGCCACCTCATGGTGAACCTCATGCTGAACAAAATGCAAATAGAATTCCCTTAATAATCTCAACTGCATGGGAATCCAGCCCCAGTCTCCTAAGTGACCCCAATAGCAGGTAAGTCAGAAAATAAAAGGGGAAAAGAATTACCAGTTTAAATCAATGCTTTGAATTTCTGCTTTGGCAATATGTAGGCTAATGTAGTCCATCCCAATAAAGTGCTGCTTAATACAACCTCTAATCAGAGAAGCTAAATGTTATACAAGCAACATATAGTATAGTGGACTGATAGTTACCAAGGACAAACCAAAAAACTACACACACAACACACACTGACAGTCCAAAAGCAGCAGATAACACTCCTGAAGCGTTTTCAGGGGCATGCTGGTGATTTACCAGGGATGCCTGACAAGATTTAAATGTTACAGTAGCTGCCGGATCTCGGACGGAGGGATTTGGTGGCTTGGAGGTGGCTAAAACATGATTTATGTATGAGGTGGTGCATTTATTCTCTCGCCTGGCAGGTGGCCCCGGCCAGGGAATCAAACGTTGACACACCGCCGTGATACTTTCTGTTTACCAATAAGCCTCAGCTAGGGGCTTATTTGTCTCTCCCTTAAAAGCGTAACTGTGGTTGTGGCTGTTAGAAGCTGACTGCAGCTCCCAGCGTTTGCCTGGGGGAGAAGAAGACCCCTGCTCTCCCTAAATCTGACAGGGGCTTCTGGCTCGGAGGGCACCATCGTTTTACCCAGAAGGAGGGAGGGAGGGGATGGAGGGAGGGAGGGAGATGGGAGAGATGCCATGCTTTCAGCCTGTAGGAGATGCTGAGGAGTTGGCCGTTTCAGCTGCGTTTCTCTTGTTTTGACAGATGGGCAGTGTACTCACACTGTAGCCTAGAGTTTAGAACCCAAGCTGCTTACTGAGACAGTGAGAAGAGGAGGACAGGAGAGAGATGAGAAAGACTGACAGTACATAGAGAGAGGCAGTGAGAGGAAGAGGCTGAGAAAGGGAGAGAAGGGCGGTACCAGGGCAGAGATAAAGGATGTAAAGGATCGAGAAACAGAAGAGATAAAAGAGAAGGATAGAAAGAGTAAGTGAGAAAGAGAGAGAGGAGGGGAGATAAGAAGAGAGCACTAGCTATAAAGCTATAATATAAGTGAGAGGGACAGAAGGAAGAGTGTATGAAAGAGAGAGCCGAGAACAAGCAAGAGAGGGAAAAGTAGAGGGGATGAAAGAGAGGACGAGGCTGGGAACAAGTAAGAGAGAGAAGTTAAAAGAGAGTGATGGAGATAGAGAAAGAGGTAGGTGAGATAGAGAAAGACGGAGGGTGATAAAGAGTGGGAGAGAGAGGCTTTCTCAGGAGGAAGAGAGAGAGAGAGACAGAGACAGAGAGAGAGAGGATAAAAGCGGCCAATCAGAGGGACAGCCCGTGGCGTGGCGTTGGTGCAGCAAACGAGATTCCTACAACTGGTTTGTCTTCTCCCGCCGAGGGAGAGGCAGGATCAAACCGCCCAACACTCGCCGGGCCGTGTTTCAGAGAGGAGCCTTCAAGAGGAGACTTAACTCCACCGACTGACAGAAGAGAGAGCCGTCGTCGGCACCAAGTGTCTCCTCAGAACATGGGAAGACTGAATCACCAGTGGGCCGTGTCTCGGTATTATAAAGTGGCTTCCTCTCATCATTTATTATATTCCTTCTGACCCCGTTGTTCCCTTAGAACTGCATGGGGAGCCTGCTTCTCGATGGTCTAAATTGAGATCCTCTCCTAACCTCCTCTGCTGTTCATCTGCTGATCTGAAAACAACACATGACTGATAGACACCTATCTACAGTGAGGGAAAAAAGTATTTGATCCCCTGCTGATTTTGTACGTTTGCCCACTGACAAAGAAATTATCAGTCTATAATTTTAATGGTAGGTTTATTTGAACAGTGAGAGACAGAATAACAAAAAAAATCCAGAAAAACGCATGTGAAAAATGTTATAAATGGAATTGCATTTTAATGAGGGAAATAAGTATTTGACCCCCTCTCAATCAGAAAGATTTCTGGCTCCCAGGTGTCTTTTATACAGGCAACGAGCTGAGATTAGGAGCACACTCTTAACCTCTCAGGGATTGCTGGGGCGCTAGCGCCCCAATCCCGACACTACCAGGTGAAATACAAGGCGCCAAATTCAGAATCCAAAAGTTGAATTATTAAACATCCACCAATATACAAGTGTTCCATACTCATCAAAAGCTCTGTTTCTTGGCAATATCACAGCGTTGTCAGATTTCAAAAAGGCTTTACGGCGAAATTTCTTTGTCAGTGGGCAAACGTACAAAATCAGCAGGGGATCAAATACTTTTTTCCCTCACTGTATCATGTTACTTTCACCTATCCTGTGTGTTCAGATCAGTGTAAAGTGTTGAGATTTGTTGGCTGCTTCCTCTCCTTGCCTCCTTGTCTTCTTGTCCTTTGTCTAAAAGACATAGTTAAGTAAGGGAGGAGTAAGGGTTGCTTTCACCTGTCCTGTGTTCTCAGATGAGAACATGTGTGCTCAAGGACAGGAGACTACAGATGTAGGATCTTAATGTGAGCCAGTTTGCTACAGCAGGAAATTAATCCTGCAGCAACTGGAAATGTGAATTAGGTGGATTATAATTAATAGACATTTTTGTAGGGGTTGGTACATTTTTCTTATTGGAAAATCAAGTCTGACATTTAAAAGTGTAAATACAAACTTCAGAAGCCTTTTTAAACCGCAAATACACTACAAGTAAAATATTTCCTGCATTACAGGAAAGTTGTCCTGCAACAGGGTGATCAAATGAAGATCCTACATCTGTAGGGGAGGAGGCCATTTTAGACTATCAAAATGAATGGCTAGTATGTTTACCTGACTTCCTCTCTCTAAGTCCAAGGGGAGTTCTGAACCACCAAACAGCTCTATATGGTTCCTTCTCTACTCTATTAGTCACCTCCATTGTTTTGATATTCACATAACCCTCGTTCCCTACACTTAATTAAACACGATTCTGTCTCCAAGGCTTCCGGCTTATATAAATCACCTGGGGAGAGAGAAGCGTAGGCTGAAACATTCATCTAGAAACGTTTCTTTCTGTTCTCGGTCAGAACCTTGATGGATCGTTGAGCGGATGTTGTTTCTCCGGCGTAACAGCAAGTGGTGGTTGGGAGTGGGGATTGAATGTCTGACGGCCACCGTCGCAGCGGAGAACAATGATAGCCAGCACAGAAACAAATGGTGAGCCATCATAGATTTGCTGATGCGTGCATGTCCTCGCACCCCATTTCTCTCTTTTAACTACGCAACGTAAAACGAAGATTTATTTGGCGTGGGTTTCTGCCGATGCAAGGGAAGCGTAGAAGGTGTGTACGTGTGTATTGAGAAGGGATGATAAAGGAGTGGTAGTTATGTTTGTTTGTATGTGTGTGTGTGTGTGTGTGTGTCATGGTTGTATGAGATAGTGTAAAAGATAAATGTATCTGTGCTGGCTGAGTGTGTGTGTGTGTGTGTGTGTGTGTGTGTGTGTGTGTGTGTGTGTGTGTGTGTGTGTGTGTGTGTGTGTGTGTGTGTGTGTGTGTGTGTGTGTGTGTGTGTGTGTGTGATGGTCGTATGAGATAGTGTAAAAGATAAATGTATCTGTGCTCGCTGAGTGTGTATGTGTGTGTGTGCGCGTCATGCTTGCATGCGTGCGCGTCATGCTTGCATGCGTGCGCATTTGTGTGTATACAGTAGGCCTACGTGTGTGTCTTGTGGAGGATGTTCACTGTTTTAATTTTACTGAGTGAAGGCCGGGCAGATAACTTGATTATTTAGTGAAGTTGGCTGTGATCCTGGCGAGGCTTTCTGGACCTCTGACAGAATCAATAGATCAGAAGTACAAAGCCCTGCAGACTGAACCCCTCACACACCTCCCCCGCGTGGGTCCGCTAGCGACTCGGAAACCCATGCAGTGGCTCTTGGAATGAGACTCTTGCAATCTCCTAAAGGATTGTGGATTGTGCACATGCATGTGTGTGCACGTGTAAATACACACACACACAATCTGATTACACACGCTTAAAACATGCACACCTTTGTACACGCACGCACGCACACACACATTTACAATCTGATTACACACACTGAAACAAACACACACAAACACATTCACTGACGCACACACACCAATTCTCCCACACACTTCCATTGCCTTCCACCATGTTGATCCCCAGCCCGGTGGGAGAGCTGACTTTCTTGAGCCCTCCATTTTCGGAGTATTAGCTACGTCCCAGCAGGGCCCTGTTCATACAGTGAGCCGGAGTGATCCCCTTTATTTACTGACTTCAACAGAGAGACTCTGGGAGACAAATCACTCACTACATTCTTGGACTGGCGAGGTGCACAGAGGTGTTACGCGTGATGCCGCGCAACCAAATTAAGAGGCTTCTGTTTCCACTGACAAGATGTATAAACAGAGAGAAAGAGAGAGAGAGAAACAGAGAGACAGAGAAAGACAGAAAAAGCGATCTTGGGACATGCAACCTTCATACTCTTCCCCGTATCTACTGCAAATGATACCCAACGTTATGCGGCAATCATCTTAAATGCAAATTGTTTGAGTGCTGGAATGCAGCCTTATGCATATGCATGTTGGAGGGGAACCAAGGCACCTGTCAGCGGGCAGGTGGAGGTTTTAAGTCTCCGCTGGAGTTAATGTGGAGCATATGCAGGAAGGTGGTGCATGATTATGCATGGATAGATGAGGCATTTTGCAAGAGCTCGGAGGAAAAACACTTGTAATGAGACAGTCCAATTCTGAAGGGTAATAAGAGTTGAGTGATGAGAGGTGTGTGTGTGCGTGTGGGGGGGTAGTGTGTGTATGTATCCCTACATCTATGTGTGTGTGCCACAGACAGAGAGCGTGGGTAACAGGCGGTGGTCCTGCAGACTAGCGGTCAGACAGCGCTCAGGCCTGCCAGAGCAGAGACGTCTGCCCCGGTCACCCCAGCAGGGGGCTTGTACCCCTTCAGTACCGTGACAGAGGAAACGTGTCATGACTGGGGCGCCAGGCTGACTCTCTCCCCCTTGTCACCCACGTCACCTTCCTTGTCACATGTCACTTCCAGGCTTGAAGGACCGCACACTACCTGGTTTTTGCATCCTGTTTTTTACTGGCTGGTTTTTGCCCATGATTCACTGTCACCCTAAGTCAGAGCCAAAATACTATCATTCAAACAGTGTTGACAATCAATTCTGTTGTAGAAGGCTTAGAAACACTAGCCTGGTCCCAGGTCAGTTTACAGTTTTTGCCAACTGCTTACACACGTTTTCAAACTGTCTCCTTTTTTGCAAAACTCTACACACAATTCCCAAAACTGCACACACAAAATGCAAAATGCCTCACATCTCCTTCAAAATGTAACACTGCATTCAAAATGCCATAAACACATGTCAGAATGAAGCATTTGCATCAAATGGCAAACACTGCTTTCATAATAGTACATTTTTGGATATACCATGTAAACACTGTTTTAAATCTAAAGCTCTTTGGTCTTTCATAGGCTTATATCTACATTTCAATACAATGTTCTACAGTGAAAGTAATCCGCTGAGAGGGGTAACAAGTACACTGTAAACACCAATGCAATGTAGAAACAGAACTGGCACCAGTGCTAAGCTACGCTTCATCTCTTCTCCGGCCTGGGTCTGGCCACAATACTTCGTCCACATCACAAGATACGTTTTCTCTTGCCAAACATCGAGGGAAGTATCTCCTAGCATGGCATATCCAACCTTGGACAGAGGCAACCTCCATGTCCCCACATGCATCCTCCATTGCCTGGAGGAGCGGCATGCGGGCATAGGGTTCGCGATCATACACTTTACAGCGCCAGGCTGAGAAGAATTCCTCTATGGGATTTAGAAAAGGTGAATATGGGGGTAGGTACAAAACTACAAATTGTGGATGGGTGGCAAATCAGTTTTGGACCAGAACAGCCCGGTGAAAACTAACATAGTCCCATAAAACCACAAATCTAGCAGGCTCCTGATCTGGATCAAGGACAAGCATTGTGTAAATTGCATCCAGAAAAGTGAGCATATGGCGGTGTTGTACGGACCCAGTGTGGCATTGTGATGGAGGACCCCGTTTTGAGTGATGGCAGAACACATAGTTATATTACCCCCACGCTGTCCAGGGACATTGGTAATTGCCCTCTGTCCTATTACATTTCTTCCACGGCGCCTGGTTTTGGTGAGGTTGAAGCCAACCTCATCCACATAAATAAATTCATGGCGAATTACATGGGCATCCAGCTCCAATACTCTCTGTAACAGACAAAAGGATATACAGATGAGTAAAAAGTCTGAAGTACTGGAAGTAGTGTTGCATACATACCTCTACAAAGTCATGTCGCATATTCTTGACTCTGTCAGAGTTTCTCTCAAATGGCACCTTGTAAAGTTGTTTCATCGTCACTCGGTGCCGTTGGAGGATGCGTTGTATGGTCGACAGGCTTACAGCATTGATGTTGTTAGATATGGTGTCATTATTCAAGATATGCTCTCTTATCTCTCGAATCCTAATTGCATTGTTGGCAAAAACCATATTTATAATTGCAGTCTCTTGTACATCTGTAAACAAGCGTCCTCATCCTCCATGATGTCTTTGCCTTTCCACTCTGTACAGAATTCAAACACAGTATGTGTTCAGCATAGGAACTGTAAACAATGTACAAAAATAATTAGTACAGCATGATAACCAACCTCATTCATTCAATGCAGTACAGTAAATGGATGGCTTAGAGTTACAAATGTTTATGCAATACTATGCAGTCATACGTATTTTACAGTACATTACTGTAATGCTAAAATAGTAATTAGATAGTTGCACACCTGTTCTCATTTCTGAAGGTTCGAATTATGGACGCCACTGTAAATCGACTCAAGTTGGGCTGGACTCTCAGTCCAGCCTCTCATGGTCAAACCGTGGTTGATCACATGATCAACAAGTGTTGCCCTAATCTCATCAGAGATGGCTCTCCTTCCTTCCTTCTCTTCTTTGCCCTCGTCCTCGTCCTCGTCCTCTTCTTCCTCGTCCTCTTCCTCCTACTCCTCTTGCTCTCTGTCCATTGTTCAAAACAGGTAATCTGACCTTTGACCTATTTATAGGCCTATACTACAGTAAAGCAGTGATTAGTTAGTGATCAGTTAAGCTATTAGTGTTTGCACATGTGAGGAGTGTGTGTGTGACCTGGTGAATAAGTGTAGCATTTTGATTGGTTGTGTTTGGAAAAGGAAAGCAAGTCACTTCCTGTTAGAGTTTTGTGTTTTAGTTAGAGAATTGTGTGTAGTGTTTTGAAAAAAGTGTTTTATGCAATTGACAACTGAGTCAAAGGCTGAGAAATAGCTTATGGTTTTGGATATTTGGTGTGTAGTTTTGCACTTTGAGTGAGAGGTTTCAAAAATCGTGTGACATGAAAAGATTTTGTGTGTAAGCAGTCGGAAAAAAACTGTAAGCTGTCTCACGTGACAGTGACCATAGGAGTTGGCACGACAACACAAACACAGCTGATACCAGGCTATAGAAACACTGAAGTACAGGATGTAGACATTTGAGATGAGATCATGTGACTGCCGTGCGAGAGCTTGGGACTATAAGGTACTACCTGTATTTGTGTCAAAATGTTGTTATTGACAAAGCCTTGTTCTGTTCAATGTTCTCTACCTATATAGTACTCCAAATATCCCAATTCATGTTTTTCAGTTCAAAAGAATACAATATAAAAATACCTGACACCTTTCAAACCAATGTGAGTAACTTTAAAGCCAATTATCTCATCAGAATCCTCTTTTTGCAGATATAGTCCGAAGCTCTCTGCTCTCTCATTTCTCCCTGGACATTAACTGATCGCTTAGTGTCATTGATTAATTGGCCAGAGACATTACTCACATGGTTACCCTGTGTATAACTTTACACCGGTATTCATTATGAGTATCAGAGTTGGAGAGCTGTTCTAGGATCAGTTTGGCCTTTTAGATCATAATAAATACATTTACAAATACACTGAGGGACCCTGAGGATCCTAGATCAGCACTCCTACTTGGAGATGTTTTTAGAATATGGGTCCTGCAAAACAAGGCAAGGATCAGAACCGGAATATACTGCAGACCTGGAGAACAGCAAGTACGTCACTGTTCTGCTAAGGGAGTTCTAGATAGCAGAGGAGGAAATTGGTACTAATGCTGGGGGGAGAGAGAGAGAGGGCCTGGGGGTTGGTACTAATGCTGGGGGAGAGAGAGAGAGGGCCTGGGGGTTGGTATTAATGCTGGGGGAGAGAGAGAGGGCCTGGGGGTTGGTATTAATGCTGGGGGAGAGAGATGGGGCCTGGGTTTGGTTCTAATGTTGGGGGAGAGAGGGAGAGAAAGAGAGAGAGTGGAGCCTGGGAGGGTTGGTACTAATGCCGGGGAGAGAGATGGGGCCTGGGAAGGTTGGTACTAATGCTGGGGGAGAGAGATGGGGCCTGGGAGGGTTGGTACTAATGCTGGGGGAGAGAGAGTGGGGCCTGGGAGGGTTGGTACTAATGCTGGGGGAGAGAGATGGGGCCTGGGAGGGTTGGTACTAATGCTGGGGGAGAGAGATGGGGCCTGGGAGGGTCGGTACTAATGCTGGGGGAGAGAGATGGGGCCTGGGAGGGTTGGTACTAATGCTGGGGGGAGAGAGATGGGGCCTGGGTTTGGTTCTAATGTTGGGGGGAGAGAGGGAGAGAAAGAGAGAGAGTGGGGCCTGGGAGGGTTGGTACTAATGCTGGGGGGAGAGAGATGGGGCCTGGGTTTGGTTCTAATGTTGGGGGGAGAGAGGGAGAGAAAGAGAGAAAGTGGGGCCTGGGAGGGTTGGTACTAATGCCGGGGGGAGAGAGATGGGGCCTGGGAGGGTTGGTACTAATGCCGGGGGGAGAGAGATGGGGCCTGGGAGGGTTGGTACTAATGCTGGGAGAGAGAAAGAGAGAGAGAGAGAGAGAGAGAGATGGGCCTGGGGGCCAGCCACTGTCTGCTCCATACCAGAGAGTCAGTCCCCCAGGCAGCTCCATCTCTCCCCCCTTTGTTTGTGTCAGCCCCCCAGGGCCTGGAGTGTGTACAGTCAGGGAGGTGGAGAGGAGGGTGGGGGGACCAGCTAACAGAGTGAGGGAGTCCGGAGTAAGCTTCACTGTCAGGAAGCACACACAGACAGACATAGCATACATACACAAACACACGCACATGCACACACACACCCCACACACACAACCAATGTTGCATATGCTTATCCCGGACAGACCCTCACACTCCTCTACTGTGCCACACCTAATTAAAAACTACACTCCGCAAATTGGACCGCACCGATAGAGAAAGACGACAGAGGAAAAATAAAAATGCTTGTATCTTTTCTTTCATGTCTTTGAAATGTGTCTCTCCAAATTTCAGGGGCATGTAATTATCTGTACCGTTCTAGAGTACACATTAGTGAAACATGCCTCCATTCTGCTATAGGGATTCTATTAAGACAGGTAATTAGGGCCTGGCTGGGAGAAAAGGTCTGTCTCAAATGGTACCCTTTTCCTGATGTAGTGCACTACTTCTAACATTTTGACCAGCGTCCATAGGGCAAGTAGTGTGCTCTTTTAGGGCTTGGGTCAAAACAGTGCCCTCTGCTTCAGGGATTCTCTTATGACAGGTAATTAGAGCCTGTCTGGGAGAAAATGGCTGAGGAATGCATACCGAAAGTAGCCTGGAAGTCAAAGTGAAAGTTGAAGTGAAACAATAGCGAGTGCACCGTTCAGTCTGGTTTAACCAGTCTATATCGAAAGAGATGGCAACTAAGAAGGCCCAAATATGGGCGATACTGCAACATTTCTGCCTGCACTGTTTGTCTGTAGGGACTTTGGAAGTGTATATTATTCAGGAGGTTTGCTTTCTTTGGCTGGTGTTTGTTTAGCCCAGGAGGGACATATGCCAACAGGAAGTAGGTGAGGATGGAGAGATGGAGAAGGGAGCTTTAGTAGGGCATACATTTAGTACGCAACCTACATTCATCTATTGAGGGGGACAGGAGAGGGTTTGTGATGAAGAAATTAGGGTTTCACAACCTTTGACCCCTCTGAGATAACCCCACAACCTTACCTTAAGAAAAAATATCTTTATTTAAATCATTGTCTCTCTCTCTCTATCTCTTCTTTCTCCTTTTTCGATATCTGTCTCTCTGTCTCTCCCTCTCCCTCTCTCTCTCGCTCTCTCTCTCTCTCTCTCTCCAATTCAATTCAAAGGGCTTTATTGGCATGGGAAACATGTGTTTACATTGCTAAAGCACGTGAACTAGATAATAAACAAAGTGAACATTACAGTCACAAAAGTTCCAAAGGAATAGAGACATCTAAAATGTGATATTAAAGCTATATACAGTATTGTAACAATGTGCAAATAGTTAAAAGTACAAAAGGGAAAATAAATAAACATAAATATGGGTTGGATTATACAGTGGTGTTTGTTCTTCACTGGTTGCCCTTTTCTCTGTCTGTCTGTCTGTATCTGTCTTTCTTCCTGGCTGCCTAAATACACAGGAGAGAGACTAGGAGAATACAGGGATGAACACTTTAGAATGCATGAATAACCAATGGGGTTTCTATGTGCTGGATGAATTTCCCCTGGTGACTATCTCTTTGTCTGTCTCTCTGTCTCTGTCTCTCTCTCTCTCTGTGTCTCTCTCTCTCTCTCTGTGTCTCTCTCTCTCTCTCTCTCTCTCTCTCTCTCTGTATCTCTGTCTCTCTCTGTCTCTCTCTGTCTCTCTCTCTCACTCTGTTTATCTCTGTCTCAGACACAGTGGTACAGGCTTTCACTTACAGTACCACATACACACTGACATTCAGAGGTAGTTTGCCTAATTTTTATTAGGATCCCCATTAGCTCACGCCATAACGCTAGCTAATCTCCCTTGGGTCCAACACCAATTGACAAGACATTACAAACAACCACAATCAAGACTTCACCAACATTCAGCAAGTAGACAATACAGACAATTAAAATACCTGACAGGAAACACATTCAACATTCAGTTGATACTTTCTATTTCCTGTCCAGTCATATGGTCTATCACATTAGATGTTCTTTTATTTTTTTCTTGAAGGTGGATTTACTTTTTGCCTGAGAAATATGGATCGGTAAAGAGTTCCATTCAACTATAGCTCTATATAAAACTGTAGATTTAAGGTGATTTGTCCTTGGCTTGAGTTGTTTTAGCTGCCCTGAATTTGCCTGATCACACACCGTCTCACACTACACAAAACCACTGGATTTCACCTATAAGGATACATAGAATCTCAGGAGTGGTAGGTAAGGGCCACTAATATCCACTTATGAGGACTCTATTCTTGTCTCTGTCTCAGGGATGCACACTTCAATTTAGAAGACATGAATACACAATGGGGTTTCCATGTGCTGGATACATTCCCCCTGGCAACTGTCTCTTTCTCACTCTCTCATACGCATGTAGACACACACATACATATACGCACACACACACACACTCAGGCGCAGATTGGCGTTTATTTTCAGGAGTCTTCCTTAGAGGCAGCAGAGTGGTCATTAGCTGGCACAGCCACGAAGTCATAAAATCTGATTTTAAACCTAACCATAACCTTTAATTTTTACTATACAGTATATCCAATTTTGACTTTGCAGCTGGCCAATCTAGCGGAAATCGCTCAGTTCTGCCTCCAGGTCATGCGCAAAGTCAAATATGCACCCATACACACATTCACTCATTTATAAGCACACACATTTTTATATTCACATTGATACACAAACATAAACCTGAAAAATGTACAAATAGTAGACTGAACTAGAGAGAAATATGGACACGCACACAAACACACACACAACCACACAAACAGACACACTCCTACGTCCACAGAGGCCCCTGCTAGATTCTGTTTGAGCAGGACTTTGCCAGACTGCTGTAATGGAAACAAACACGGTGACCATAATAAGCTCCGCCAACACACAAATCAGGCTAAAAGCTCTCACAAAGTCCCCCACCAGGAGTTGGAATTCCCCAGTATGTGTGTGTGCACGGTGTGCTTTTTTTTACATTCGGTTGTTATCTGTATGTGAAACCGTGTTTACTCGTTTACATGTTTGTGTATGTTAATGTGGGTGTGTGTTTCTCTATGAGTGTGTGTGTGTACATGTATCCCTGTGTGTGTACCCTATCACTGGTCCCTTATATTCAGCGCGGGGTAAGATAATGATAATGTTATCTGCTGTTCCTGGTTCCACTGAGGCTCTGATTGAATGGGAGCAGAGTGTAACGGATGAGACCAGCGATAGCGGGGCTGCCGGATTTACATGCACACAGATTAGCCCGCCGCAGGCCGGATCTGACGGCACAGCCAGAAACATGGCGACAAAGCGTGTGCCCTCGGGTTGTGATATATGCCGCTGCTGCACCACCTTGTACTGTACGCCTCTTGGTCAGGAAATACTACTTAGCTCCCAGAAGTGTTGCATCATACAATGTCTCTCTAAAATATCTCTGCTACTTTTATTTGGCAATACTCACACACACAAAGAGAGAGTGAGAGTGAGAGTCAGAGCGAGAGAGAGAGAGAGAGAGAGAGAGAGAGAGAGAGAGAGAGAGAGAGAGAGAGAGAGAATTTCCATAATTAATCATTTGATGCCAAATTATCTCCTTAATCAATTGGAAGAGGACATATACCTGATAAGACTGCTGTCAGATCCACTTCTGGGCTCGACGGATAGATGGATCAAAGGTAAGAATTAATCAAAGGTAATTCATTATGATCAGTTTTTCCTCATAATTAAATGTTTGGCAGAGCCCAGAGGCCTGGCGTGTTTAGTGTTCCTGCACGACTCTTTCTTTTTCTGTCTACATTTCTTTTTTATACCTGAGGACTGTCCTGGAGAAATAACACCTACCTACAACAGATTGGGAAATTAAACCTAATGAGGTATTACGTAACATTTGTACAAAATGCAGACATAGTCAAATAGTAATTGGAGCGTGCGTTAACGACAGTGTGAGTGATATTAGGTCAAGTTGCACCTTTTTACGACTGTGAGAGAATAAAAAAAATTCAAGTGTCTCTTAGCCCCTCTACCACTCCACCCACCCACGAGGACCCCATCTGCAGCAGGGCTGTCTCTTTCAAGCCTGTTTGAAAATGAGTCTCTCATTATGAAGTGAAAAAGAAAGAGCTGGAAAAAGGGAGAGAGATGAGGCATCCTGACCGACTGGTAGGAGCGTCTGCTCTCCGTTGCTTTTGTTGTTGTTATTGTTGTGTTTTTCCGACGGCGGCAGCTTTACCCCCGTGGGGAGCTCCTGCAATCATCCACTCGGCTGCAATCTATCATTAAAGACCGACTTACTTGACATCTCCAATTAATCTGCCTCGTAGTCATCATCAGAATGAGAGACAAAATAGCTCCCTTTGATGCAGATTCCCCATCAAGCACGCTTTTAAGAAATCATTGCTAATTTGGGAACAATGGCGGGACCCCATCTGAGCGACATCGACAGGCCGGGTTAATAAAAAACAAATAGGCAGAGTGCTTTCAGCTTTCACCCCCCCAGGACCAAACGGAACAGGATCAAACGGGAATCCGATGTAAAACTCAAGGCCTGGGAGGAATGGCATGGATCAGAGAGGCGTGAGGGTCCAAGATGTTGACTATTGATCCACTCAGAAAGAAGTGAGGTGTAATATGTCAGGGGGCATCTATTGGCTAAAGATGAGAGGAGACTTTCAATGAAGGGAGACGGCCATAGGCATTACTTAGAGTTCCTATTCCCCAACCAAGCCATTACATCTTCATAGGAGTCCTGTCACTAAAGATCACTCACCAAAATGGATGTGGGCAGCAGGACCTCTGTAGCTCAGTTGGTTGAGCATGGTGCTTGCAACGCCAGGCTAGTGGGTTTGATTCCCGGGCCCACCCATACATAAAATTAAAGCAACTGCTAAATTATATTATTATTATACTTATTATACACATGCTTCCATAGAAAAAATAACTTTAAAATAACTCTATGTAATAACGTTTTCCATGTTAGTACTTTATATAGAGACAAAGTAGAGTCACAATTCAACGGCTCAGACACAAGAGGAATGTGGCAGGGTCTACAGTCAATCACGGACTACAAAAAGAAAACCAGCCCCGTCGCGGACCATGACGTCCTGCTCCCAGACAAACTAAACAACTTCTTTGCTCGCTTTGAGGATAATACAGTGCCACCGACACGGCCCGCTACCAAAACCTGCGGGCTCACCTTCACCGCAGCCAATGTGAGAAAAACATTTAAATGTGTTAACCCTCGCAAGGCTGCCGGCCCAGATGGCATCCCTGGACGTGTCCTCAGAGCATGCGCAGACCAGCTGGCTGGTGTGTTTACTGGACATATTCAATCAGTCCCTATCCCAGTCTGCTGTTCCCACATGCTTCAAGAGGGCCACCATTGTTCCTGTTCCCAAGAAAGCTAAGGTGACTGAGCTAAATGACTATCGCCCGTAGCACTCACTTCCGTCATCAAGAAGTGCTTTGAGAGATTAGTCAAGGATCATATCACCTCCATCCTGCCAGACACCCTGGACCCACTCCAATTTGCTTACCGTCCCAATAGGTCCACAGGCAGCCTTGTCGCAATCACACTGCATACTGCCCTAACCCATCTGGACAAGAGGAATACTTATGTAAGAATGCTGTTCATCGACTACAGCTCAGCATTTAACACCATAGTTCCCTCCAAGCTCGTCATTAAGCTCGAGACCCTGGGTCTCGACTCCAGCCCTGTGCAACTGGGTCCTGGACTTCCTGACGGGCGGTCCCAGGTGATGAGGGTAGGAAACAACATCTCCACCCCGCTGATCCTCAACACTGGGGCCCCACAAGGTGCGTTCTCAGCCCTCTCCTGTACTCCCTGTTTACCCATGACTGCGTGGCCAAGCACGCATCCAACTCAATCATCAAGTTTGCTGGCGACACTACAGTGGTAGGCTTGATTACCAACAACGACGAGACGGCCTACAGAGAGGAGGTGAGGGCCCTCGGAGTGTGGTGTCAGGAAAATAACCTCTCACTCAATGTCAGCAAAACAAAGGAGATGATCGTGGACTTCAGGAAACAGGAGAGGGAGCACCCTATCCACATCGAGGGACAGTAGTGGAGAAGGTGGAAAGTTTTAAGTTCCTCGGCGTGCACATCACGGACAAACTGAATTGGTCCACCCACACAGACAGCGTGGTGAAGAAGGCGCAACAGCGCCTCTTCAACCTCAGAAGGCTGAAGAAATTCGGCTTGTCACCAAAATCACTCACAAACTTTTACAGATGCACAATCGAGAGCATCCTGTCGGGCTGTATCACCGCCTGGTACGGCAACTGCTCCGCCCACAACCGTAAGGCTCTCCAGAGGGTAGTGAGGACTGCACAGCGCATCACCGAGGGTAAACTACCTGCCCTCCAGGACACCTACACCACCCGATGTCACAGAAAGGCCAAAAAGATCATCAAGGACAACAACCACCCGAGCCACTGCCTGTTCACCCCGCTATCATCCTGAAGGAGAGGTCAGTACAGGTGCATCAAAGCTGGGACCGAGAGACTAAAAAACAGCTTCTACCTCAAGGCCATCAGACTGTTAAACAGCCATCACTAACATTGAGTGGCTGCTGCCAACATACTGACTTAAATCTCTAGCCACTTTAAACATAGGAAATGGATGTAACAAATGTATCACTAGCCACTTTAAACAATTTTGTATATAATGTTTACGTATCCGACATACTCATATCAAATGTATACACTGTACTCTAAACCATCTACTGTATCTTGCCTATGCCGTTCAGCCATCGACCCAAATCTCTAGCCACTTTAATAATTATAATTGGATTAAATAATGTATCACTAGCCACTTTAAACAATGCCATTTATATAATGTTTACATATCCTACATTACTCATCTCATATACATGTGTATATACTGTACTCCATACCATCTACTGCATCTTGCCTATGCCGGTCAACCATCGCTCATCCATATATTTATATGTACATACTCGTATTCGTTCCTTTACTCTTGTGTGTATAAGGTAGTTGTTGTGAATTTGTTAGATTACTTGTTAGATACTACTGCATGGTCGGAACTAGAAGCACAAGCATTTCTCTACACTCGCATTAACATCTGCTAACCATGTGTATGTGACAAATATAATTTGATTTGATTTGATTTGATTTATAATAACTCTACGTAATAAAGTTTTCAGTGTAAGTACCACATAAATATATATATATACTTCACCTTTATTTTACCAGGTAGGCCAGTTGAGAACAAGTTCTCATTTACAACTGCAACCTGGCCAAGATAAAGCATAGAAGTGCGACAAAAACAACAACACAGAGTTACACATAAACAAATGTACAGTCAATAACACAATAGAAAAGTCTATGTACAGTGTGTGCGGATGTAGAAGAATAGGGAGGTAAGGCCATAGAGGCAAAATGTTTACAATTTAGCATTAATACTGGAGTGATAGATGTGCAGATGATGATGTGCAAGTAGCGATACTGGGGTGCAAAAGAGCAAGAGGATAAATAACAATATGGGGATGAGGTAGTTGGATGGGCTATTTACAGATTGGCTGTGTACAGGTACAGTGATCGGTAAGCTGCTCTGACAGCTGATGCTTAAAGTTAGAGAGGGAGATATAAGTCTCGGCGTTCAGGGATTTTTGCTATTTGTTCCAGTCATTGGCAGCAGAGAACTGGACGGAAAGGTGGCCAAAGGAAGTGTTGGCTTTGGGGATGACCAGTGAAATATACCTGCTGGAGCGCATGCTACGGGTGGGTGTTGCTATGGTGACCAGTGAGCTGAGATAAGGTGGGGCTTTACCTAGAAAAGACTTATAGATGACCTGAAGCCAGTGGGTTTGGCGACGAATATGTAGTGAGGTCCAGCCAACGATAGCATACAGGTCGCAGTGGTGGGTAGTATATGGGGCTTTGGTGACAAAACGGATGGCACTGTGATAGACTACATCCAGTTTGCTGAGTAGAGTGTTGGAGGCTATTTTGTAAATGACATCGCCGAAGTCAAGGATCGGTAGGATAGTCAGTTTTACGAGGGTATGTTTGGCAAGTAGGACAGATTTTTTGACACTGTACCTTACAGTTTTGCCCAGTGGGGGAATTTGACAAATATAGTACAGATAAATTAATCAAATCAGAAAACTCAACTCCCATTCTCCTCTGAGATGCTTGTCTTCTCTTAATTACACGTTCTACTCTGCTCTTACTCCCCTCCTCTGTCTATCGATCGATTTCCCCTTTCTATTCATAAGACAAACCCCCTTGAAGAAGCCAAGGAGAAACTTCAGAGGACGCAGGTTTATCAGTGGGTTTGAAAATTTCAACACGCTCCTCAAGAAGCTCAACTGATGTGTGGCTCAACTGGCAAACACAATAAACCCCCGATCCCCAGAAGCCATTTCGAGACGCGGTGTGAAAGCTGTAGTAGTTTCCCCTCCTACTGCTCTCTTCTTCTCTCTCTTCTTCTCTCCTTTCACATCCTCAGAGACACTAGTTGATGAGTATAGCCTGTGGACCTGTGGACGTGATGGGGGTTTCTTAGTACCCAGGAGCCTTAGCGCTGAGTAGAAGACTTAAACTACTGTATAGTGGTTTAAATCCAAGACGTGGGCTAGTGGCAATATGAAATCCTCCAGGTCCACTGATGCATGGCAAGGACCGTAGTGACCATGCAGCCGAAACGCGGCAGAGTTTTTAAACTTTGTTTCCATTGAACATGCCATACAAATAAAGGCATTTTAATTCACTATATGAAGAGTGCCTTGGTCCTCCTTCCTTTTCAATTATAAATGTACCCCTTTTACCAAAGAGCACCTTCTGTCTACCAAAACCTACTATTGTGTACCTGAGCAGAGCTTTCCTTTCCTTCTTTCTTCTACCACTACAGGTGTGATCTGCTCTGAACACTGCATCGACCTGTTGGAGCATTGACCACACCTGGCTAGATATGTCCTCACTGACTCTATATAATGTTTGGATTTTAATGAGGCCTTAAAATAGGACTACAATAATACAGTCAGGAGCTAAGAGCTTCTCCCGGTCATTGGGCAAAACAAGGTAATGAGTCATCCAGATATGGGCCTGGGAGATGTGCCCTAGGTTTCTGTTTGTTTCTCTCTCTCTCTGTCTTTGTTCTCCTTACTCAAAACTAGCTCTCTACCCACAACTCCTCTCTCTTTCTCTGGCCCAATCCTCTTAATTTCTCTGTCTCTAGATTTCTGTGTGTGTGTGTGTGTGTCTGTCTGTCTGCCTCTCGCTAATTCTCTCTCTAACTCTCTCACTCCATCCATTTCTCTCTCTATCTCTTTTTCAGCCTGAGAGGACAATGGAGGAGAGGAGAGGCGCAATAACTAGGCAATCAGAGGCCCCACGCCTCTCTGAAAGAGCAGCACCACCGGGAGTAAGCACGACGACAAAAGAGTGCTGTATCTCTCCCCGCAGCACAAAGACCGGCCGCGTGCTTCACAAGAAAAACTGTGTCTCTTTTTCACAGGGGAATATTTGTAATTTATTTTCTCCTTGATTTATTCTTCTCATTCTTTTAGATGTATCCCCCTTCTTCTGCAGCGTGTGGGTTAATTGAGCAGGCCCGGGTTTCTGACTGCAGCGATGTTTTGCGGGTGCCTTCCTCTCTTTCTGTTTCTCACTCTCGATCTTTCTTTCTCGCTCATAGATGATCACGTATAAGTTCTGTTCACTGTCTTTCTCTCTGCTCAGTGTGTTGCTGTTGAATGGTGCTCCCCGCGTCACTATGGATTACAAGAAGAGAATACACAATACTATATTCATTCACTGCAGCAGTCGTGTCACATATATACAGTTGAAGTCGGAAGTTTACATACACCTACTTTGGAGTCATTAAAACTCATTTTTCAATGTGCATGACACAAGTAATTTTTCCAGCAATTGTTTACAGACAGATTATTTCACTTATAATTCACTGTATCACAATTCCAGTGGGTCAGAAGTTTATATCCACTAAGTTGACTGTGCCTTTAAACCGCTTGGAAAATTCCAGAAAATTATTTCATGGCTTTAGAAGCTTCTGATAGGGACAGGGACAGGACGTGCCGGGCTCTGGATGCGCACAGGGGACCTGATGAGTGGAGCAGGAACAGGACGTGCCGGGCCCTCGATGCGCACAGGGACCCTGGTGCGTGGAGCAGGAACAGGCCGTGCTGGGCTCTCGATGCGCACAGGGGGCCTGATGCGTGGAGCAGGAACAGGACGTGTCGGGCTCTGAAGGCGCACAGGGACCCTGGTGCGTGGAGCAGGAACAGGACATACTGGGCTATGGAGACGCACCGGAGACACAGTGCGCAGAGCCGGCGCAGGATATCCTGGTCCGAGGAGGCACACCGGAGACCAAGAGCGCTGAGCCAGCACCCTCCTTCTAGGCTGAAAGCTCTACCTAGCCCGACAGATGCAGGGAGCTGGAATGCCGCGCACCGGGCTGTGAGCGCGCACTGGAGACACCGTGCGCTTCACCGCATAACACGGTGCCTGACCAGTACGACGCTCTCTACATTAAGCACGGGGAGTTGGCTCAGGTCTCCAACCTGGCTCAACCAAACTCCCCGTGTGCCCCCCAAAAGAAATGTAGGGGCTGCCTCTCGGGTTTCCTTGCCAGCCGTGTTCCCTCATAATGCCGCCTTTCCGCCTTTGCTGCCTCCAACTCCTCCCTGGGACGGCGATACTCCGCAGCCTGCCTCCAGGGTCCCTTTCCATCCAGGATCTCCTCCCATGTCCAGGCTTCCCGATGACCCCACTGCTTGGTCCTATTGTGGTGGGTCATTATGTCACGATCTTCGAAAGGAGCAGACCAAGATGCAGCGAGGGTTCCAGTATACATACTTTAATTTAACGTAGTGAAACTGGCACAAAACAACAAACAATGAAACAGACCGTAACACTGGTGTGGCACACACAGGCACACACACAGAAATACAAACAATGACCCACGAAATCAGTGGGGAATTACAAACTTAAATATGGTCCCCAATTAGAGGTAACGAAACTCAGCTGCCTCTAATTGGGAACCATCGATGAAACCAAAACAAAGAAATACACCACATAGAACAAAACCCCTGATCACGTCCTGACCACAAACACCATAGAGAAGCCAAAAAAGGGCTATCTCTGGCCAGGACGTGACAATATCCACCGTAAAACGAGTCCTATATCGACATAACCTAAAAGGCCGCTCAGCAAGGAAGAAGCCACTGCTCCAAAACCGCCATAAAAAGCCAGACTACGGTTTGTAACTGCACATGGGGACAAAGATCGTACATTTTGGAAAAATGGCCTCTGGGCTGATGAAACAAAAATATAACTGTTTGGCCAGGCTTGCAAGCCGAAGAACACCATCCCAACCAAGAAGGACAGGGGTGGCAGCAACATGTTGTTGGGGTGCTTTGCTGCAGGAGGGACTGGTGCACTTCACAAAATAGATGGCATCATGAGGAAAGACATTTATGTGGATATATTGAAGCAACATCTCAAAACATCAGTCAGGAAGTTAAAGCTTGGTTGCAAATGAGTCTTCCAAATGGACAATGACGCCAAGCATACTTCCAAAGTTGTGGCAAAATGGCTTAAGGACAACAAAGTCAAGGTATTGGAGTGGCCATCACAAAGCCCTGACCTCAATCCTATAAAAAAAAAATTGTGGACAGAACTGAAAAAGCGTGTGCTAGCAAGGAGTCCAACAAACCTGAGTCAGTTACACCAGCTCTGTCAGGAGGAATGGGCCAACATTCACCCAACTTATTGTGGAAAGCTTGTGGAAGGCTACCTGAAATGTTTGACCCAAGTTAAACAATTTAAAGGCAATGCTACAAAATACTAAATGAGTGTATGTAAACTTCGGACCCACTGGGAATGTGATGATGGAAAAAAAAGCTGAAATAAATCATTCTCTCTACTACTATTCTGACATTTCACATTCTTAAAATAAAGTGGCGATCCTAACTGGCCTAAAACAGGGAATTTTACTAGGATTAAATGTCAGGAATTGTGAAAAACGGAGTTTAAATGTATTTGGCTAAGGTGTATGTAAACTTCCAACTTCAACTGTATGTGAAAACTTATTACAATCCTCAGCTATTAGGTCCTCAATCAACACCCTAAACCGTCCGAGCAGCACCAGAACATCTAATTCTAATGAGGTCTGCAAATTGTTCTAGCAGTGAGATTAATTAAAACTTAAAGCTTATTGACCTTATTCGGTGGAAACCCGAGAATCCCTTTAGTTAACTAACCCTGTGAACGGGTTTGGTACCTCATGGTTTTTTACTTCAACAACCAAGTTGGACCAAGTCAGAAGCTTGCGTAGTAGAGCTTTGAAAACCATTAGGGAATAGTGAAGTTATCTACGCAACTTTAATGAGAACCAGTCAACGTTTTCAAACAGGATGGCTTTGTTATATACAGTGCCTTCAGAAAGTATTCAGACCCTTCTTTCACATTTTGTTACGTTACACCCTTTTTCTAAAATAGATTACATTGTTTTTTCCCCCTCATCAATCTATACACAATATCCCATAATGACAAAGCAAAAACAGGTTTTTAGACATTTTTGCAAATGTATTACAAATAAAAAACTGAAATATCACATCTAAAAAGTATTCATTGAAGCACGTTTGGTAGCGATTACAGCCTTGAGTCTTCTTAGGTATGACGCTACAAGCTTGGCACACCTGTATTTGGGGAGTTTCTCCCATTCTTATAAGTAAGCTTATAAGTAAGCACTTCACGGTAAGGTCTACACCTGTTATATTTGGCGCATGTCATTATACCCTGATGAAGACAGCTTGTCTGTCGAAACGTTGCATATTAGGTTATTCAATTATTGCATCTGAGCTCCTAGAGCGGCTCTTCTTTCATTTTTCAAGTATTTGGCGCATGTGAAAAATACAATTAGATTTGATTCTGTTGGTTTGAGCCAAACACAACAATCAGGACATACTAACATACAAGCACACATCCAACACATTCAACCGGTGGGGTGTTTGTGTGTGTGTGTGTGTGTGTGTGTGTGTGTGTGTGTATGTCTGTGTGTGTGTGTCTGTGTGTGTGTGTGTCTGTGTGTGGACATGTTTACCTATACTTGTGGGGACCAGAAGTCCCCAGAAAAATAGTAAACAAAAAAGAACTTGACCAACTGGGGACGTTTTGCTTTTGACAAGGTCAAATGCTATTTCTAGGTGGTTTAGGGTTAAGGTTAGAACTAGTGTTAGGGTTAGAATTAGGTTGAGGGTTAGAATTAGGTTTAGGGTTGGAATTAAGTTTAGGGTTAGAAGCTAGCGTTAGTTTTAGAATTTGGTTTAAGGTTAGAAGCTAGCGTTTTAGGGTTAGAAACTAGGGTTATATTTTGGGGTTAAGGTTAGTGTTAGGGTTAAGGTTAGGGTTAGGGACTGAATTGTGTGTCCCCACAAGGTTAGTTATACAAGACTGTATGTGTGTTTTCCTGTGAATGTGTGCATGTGTGCAAGCTGTACAAAACTAATAAGCACAGACAAGTAGACAGTCATGTCTATGTTAACACACACATTCTACACAAACAACCCATCTCTCTCTGTCAGTATATGGATGGCTGTAACGCAGACGCAGAGCATTTTGAAAGCAGATCGATTCAAATGGCTTGTTTCTGCATTCAGACAGACGGCTGACAAACATCATTCTGCTACTCCTCTCCTCTCCTCTCCTCTTCTCTCCTCTCCTCTCCTCTCCTCTCCTCTCCTCTCCTCTCCTCTCCCTCTCTCCGGCAAAACGTTCTGCTACTCCAAACAAGAACTCACACTACAGGCGGTGTCTTGGCAGCCGCTCATCCAGATATTCTTTCTCTCCTTCTGGAGAAAGCAAATAAAACAAAACAAAAGAGGCCAAATGGAGTGGAGGTGAGAGAGAGAGAGCGCGAGAAAGAGAGAGAAAGAGAGAGGACAGGATAACAGATCTGTTCTAGTGGAAATCAGACAGAGAACGGGGCCCTCCAGCCCCTCTTACTCTCTCTAACTGTCACGACTTCCGCCAAAGTCGGTCCCTCTTCTCGTTCGGGAGGCGTTCGGCGGTCGATCCATTTTTCATTTTCCATTGGTTTTGTCCTTGTTTTACACACCTGGTTTCAATCCCACAATTACTTGTTCATTATTTAACCCTCTGTTCCCCCTCATGTTTGTTGTGAGTGATTGTTTATTGTTTTGCGGTCCGTTTATGTAGGCTTGGCTATGTTTGACGTGTAATTGCTATTATATTTTGAGTAAATATGCATTTATTACTCATATCTGCTGTCCTGCGCCTGACTCCTCTATACCAGCTACACACAGTCGCATCACACTAACTCTCTCTCTCTCTACGTCTCCAGAGCCCTGCTTCACTTTCCCTATCAGCGTCTCCTCTCTCCTTCTCTCTCACCCTTAATCCTTCCTTCCCCCTCCATCCCCTCCTTCCTCCCTCTACCCCACTCTCTCCTCCCTCTCCCCCCTTCTTCTCACTCCCTTCTATCACTCGATGGTGGCTGTGCAGACACGAGGTTGTGCCATTACCTTAAGCATGTCTCGGCGAGGTGAGCTAGATTAAGGGAATGAATAAGGCTTTGGAGTGCAAAGCACCCGCCACCTCAGTATAAATCACCACTAAACCCTGCCTGAATGACTCCTGACCCAGCCAGAATTATACCGCTCTTTCCTCCCTTCATCCATCCCTCGCTACCTCCCTCCCTCCCCCTGCTCTCTCTCTCTCTTTCTGGCTGTCTATCTTAGCTCTCCTGGTAATTGTCTCTCTCTCTCTCTCTCTATTTAGTTGTTGTGGCAGAATTAAGTAGTGTTTTTCGTGTCGAAATTACCCTGGCTTTGGCGGGGATGGCGACCCACATGGGGACGCTGTCCCTGTCACTTCGGCACGGCTTTAGGTGTGTTACTGAAGCTACTGTCACGGTGGAGGAGTTTCTGGTCACCGTAGGAGAGAAGGTAGGCTATGAGAATGTCGTTTCGGCGACAGGTGTTTATGTTTTTGGACTCACCGGAGCAGACTTTGGAGTTATCGTTTAACTACTTAGGGAGTGTGCCTAGTGTCATGGCGTGGCCCTTTCTGGGTGTAGATTGTGTTTCCCCTCCCCCCTCTCTCTCACTCTCTCTCCTACACCCAGGTTCTGTTATCTCAGGTCATACATTCCTGGCGGAGGCTCTCTACCCCTGGTCATGCAGAAAGAGAGGGAGCATAAATTCATAAAACAGCGCGGTTCACACAAAACCCATTTCACAGAAAAAACAAATCCCTTACCTTTTGAAGAACTTCTGCTGAGGGCTCCCAAGTGTCCAACGAAGACATCCAATGGTTCTTTTGTTAGAAAAAGTCATTTATTATATCCATAAATCTCCGTTTGGTTGGCGCGTTATGTTCTGAAAATCCAATGTCGAATCGCCCATTGAAACGTGAAGAGAACGCGTTCAAATATACCTATAAACTTTTCCTAAACAAATCAAAGACCAGATATAATGCATTCTTAGCTATCCTTTTATGAATATTAGCGATAATATTTCACTCGGATGGTCACCTATACCTTATATAAGTAAAATAAAGTGGGGCATGCACCCAGACTCGTGCCCGAGAAATCTTGTTGACATCTGAGCTCCCCTGACCATTTCCTGTTCCTATCCGTTCTGCTTACTCCTATCGCTCCCAGTCTTTGTATATAGACTGTTGACATCTAGTGGAAGCCATAGGTACTGCAATCTTGGAGCTGGATTGCCTTGAAGTCAATGGGGAGAGTCTCAAACAGAGCAAAGGTCACAAAAAACTGCAATTCCGGATGGATTTTCCTCATGTCTTTGCCTGCTATATCAGTTCTGTTATACTCACAGACAGTATGTTAATACTTTTAGAAACTTCAGATTGATTCCTATCCATTAGTACTAATTATGTGCATATCCTATTTTATGGGCCTGAGTGGCAGGCATTTTACTTTGGGCATGCCAGACTCTCCAAAACTGTCACCTCTGCTGCCGCTCCCTAAGAAGTTAAAGTCAAGTATGACAACAGACTGTATATGGCTTATGCTAGTACGGGTAGTCAATGGTGTTTTGAGTGTGGGGATGTTAAGCGACATGGCCATAAGCGACATGCTTGCCCAAAAAGGGAGAAGGAGGAGGGAGGGGCGCATGTGGTACTCGTAACGCCTGAGCCCACTGATGTAGGGAGAGGTGGGTTGACAGCGGTAGGCCAGCCACAAGCACCTGTTGCTGAAGAACAAGTTGTCCGTGTTGAGGGCACGGAGTTGCAACTTGTACCAGAGGGAAATGTTATGCAGCAAAAAAATATTGTTGTAGAAGGTAAGGATGGATCTGAAGAGCCATTTCCTCAGACTGGTGAGGAGTTGCACAGTACGAGTGCTGGGGTACTGGAGGGGGTTAATGTAGAGTTAGGCTCCAAGGTAGTGGAGGAGATGCCCACTATGAGTAATGGGGTACAGGAAGGGGTTCAGGTGGTGCAAATCTCCCAGGTAGTGGAGGAGATGCCTGGTACGAGTGATGGGGTGCAAGTGGGGAGTGTTGAGAGGGATGTGGTAGAGGGGAGTCAGGGGTCTGTGGCTTCAGTTGAGGAGGATCAGGAGAAGGATATGGATATCTCTCTTGATACAATAGCAACTGGTGAGGACTCAGTTTACAGTCTAGAGGAGTGGGTTTCTGGATGGGTTTCTGGATCTAAATGGGTTTCTGGATCAGACTTTTGGGAAATCTGTCAAATTGGCAGAATTGTTTGATGTTGATAAGTTTGTGAGGTCAGCTGTGATGTTACAGAAGACGGTGGGGTTAGACCAGCTGAGTGAGAAGAAGCGTTTTTGCTTGAGGAAATGTGTTACTGCTGTCACAGCAGCAAAAGGTAGTGGGAAACGTGGTCAGGTTAAGAGAACATTTAAATAATGATGATGGTGCATGCCTTATAGGGGTGTCTTTTTCTCTTTGGTTTCTCTGTGGTTTCTTCTGCTTTTCCTTTCTCTTTCTATATGGAGGTACTAAGGGTAGGCTCTCACAATATTAATGGGGGAAGGGACAGGAATAAGATGGCTTGGGTATTAGCAGTAATAAAACAGAAAAGGCTTAATGTAGTTTTTCTACAGGAGACACATAGTGATGAGGCTAATGAGGTTGACTGTGGTATCTACAACTGTCACAACTTCCGCCGAAGTCGGTCCCTCCTCTCCTTGTTCGGGCGGCGTTCAGCGGCCGACTCCCACCACGGTAAAGGAAGTGCAGCGGTTTCTAGGGTTTGCCAACTATTACCAGAGGTTTACCCGGGGCTTTGGTCAGGTAGCGGCTCCCATTACCTCACTGCTGAAGGGGGGACCGGTGCGTTTGCAGTGGTCGGCTGAGGCGGACAGGGCTTTTGGTCACCTGAAGGCTCTGTTTACCTCGGCTCCCATGCTGGCTCATCCGGATCCCTCTTTGGTGTTCATAGTGAAGGTATACGTGTCCAAGGCTGGGATAAGAGCCGTGCTCTCTCAGCGCTCGGGTACACAACCAAAGCTCCGCCCCTGTGCCTTCTTTTCGAGGAAGCTCAGCCCGGCGGAGCGAAACTATGACGTGGGAGACCGGGAGCTGTTGGCTGTCGTCAAGGCCTTGAAGGCGTGGAGACATTGGCTTGAGGGGGCTAAACACCCTTCTCATCTGGACTGACCACCGCAATCTGGAGTACATTCGGGCGGCGAGGAGACTGAACCCTCGCCAGGCAAGGTGGGCCATGTTCTTTACCAGTTTTGTTTTCACCCTGTCCTACAGACCAGGTTCCCAAAATACGAAGGCAGACGCACTGTCCCGGATGTATGACACAGAGGAGCGGTCAATGGATCCCACTCCCATACTCCCGGCTTCTTGCCTGGTGGCACCGGTCGTGTGGGAGCTGGACGTGGACATCGAGCGGGCGTTACGTACAGAGCCCACTCCCCCTTCAGTGTCCAGCTGGGTGCCTGTACGGTCCGTCTGCTGTCCGCGACTGTTTGATCTATTAGGCCCACACGTCACCCTCCTCTGGTCATCCTGGCATCGGTCGGACAGTGCACTGTCTTAGTGGGAAGTACTGGTGGTCTACTTTGGCTAAAGACGTGAGGGTTTATGTTTCCTCCTGCTCGGGTGTGCGCTCAGTGCAAGGCTCCTAAGCACCTGCCCAGAGGGAAGTTACAGCCCTTACCCATTCCACAACGGCCGTGGTCGCACCTGTCGGTGGACTTCCTCACGGATCTTCCTCCCTCACAGGGTAACACCACGATCCTGGTAGTTGTGGATCGGTTCTCTAAGTCCTGCCATCTCCTCCCTTTGCCCGGTCTCCCTATGGCCCTACAGACTGCTGAGGCCCTGTTCACACACGTCTTCCGGCACTCAAGGGTCTGGAGGGCGTTCATGGAACGTCTGGGGGTCTCGGTCAGCCTTACTTCAGGTTTTCACCCCGATGTGGTGTGGGTAGGTTTCTGCGGTCTTATTGCCAGGACCGGCCGGGGGAGTGGGCGGCGTTCATACCCTGGGCAGAGATGGCCCAGAACTCGCTCCGCCACTCCTCTACTAACCTCTCCCCCCTTCCAGTGCATACTGGGGTACCAGCCGGTTCTGGCATCAGTGCCAGATCGAGGCTCCTGTGGTGGACGACTGGTTTAGGCGCTCGGAGGAGACATGGGACGCCGCTCATGTGCACCTTCAGCGGGCCGTGAGGCGTCAGAAAGCCAGCACAGACCGCCACCGCAGTGAGGCCCCGGTGTTCGCACTGATTGTTAGTGCTGCGGCGGGGGCATTCGAGGAGGAAATTGGGGATGCTGCTTTCTTTCGATACCCCGGAGCTGGGGGAATTCAAGGAGGTGGGAAAGAAGGCCATGTATAAAATCTGTGTAAAAGTGTCCCATGCCTCTTCCCTGGAAGGGGTAAAATCGACGAGGTGGGCGGGTATGTTTGGTCCAAGTGCATCCCCAAAAGGCTGTTGGCGGTCTTTATACAAACTGCCTATTGAAAAGAGGACAGCTGACCTCCAATGGAGGATAATACATGGAGCTATAGCCACTAATATGCATCTGGTACACCTGGATCCGACAGTTGGGGAAGGGTGTCTATTCTGTGCTGAGTCTGAAACTCTGGCAGATCTGTTTTTACAGTGTCCCAGGTTGGTCGGGATGATTGACCTGATCAATAGCTGGTTCTCAGCTCTGGGAGAGGTTTTCTCTTCTCAACTGTTTATATTTGGGCTAAAGTACAGGTTTCGTCGAAGGGGTGTAGTTATGTTGCTTAATTTTGTGTTAGGGGCAGCTAAATTAGCAATATGGAAGACCCCAGGGGTCTGTGGATGTGGTGGGAATGCTGGAGGGAATGTTGGCAGCAAGACTGAGGGTTGGGTTTGCCTATTACAAACTGGTTAATAACATTGATCTGTTTCTGAGTATATGGGGTATTCAGAAGCTGTTGTGTTTAGTTACTGTGGAGGAGGATTTGGAGTTATGTTTTTAATTCATGTGTAAATATGGTTTTGTATGAGTGTTTATTATGTTGTGGGCTCCCAGACCCAATAAAGATTATTTAAAACTCAAACTCTCTCTAGCTGTCTGTTTTAGCTCTCCTGGTAATTGTCTCTCTCTCTCCCTCTCTCTCTCTCTCTCTCTCTCTGGCTGTCTGTTTTAGCTCTTCTGGTAATTGTCTCTCTCTCTCCCTCTTTCTCTCTCTGGCTGTCTGTTTTAGCTCTCCTGGTAACTGTCTCTCTCTCCCTCTCCCTCTCCATCATCCTTTCTATTTCTCCTTGCCCTAATATTTTTTTGCCTTCACCCTTTCCTTCTCTCTGTCAAAGAAAATCGGGAAAATTGCTTGAGATCCCTGTGATAACATTAAGGGACATGTTCTTTCTCTGCTTCAGTTTGATCCACCTGATGTAATGGAGGTGATGGAGGTAATTGGTAACTTATAGCTATCAGCAGCAGGTCATGAGGAGGTTCCTATTTGGTGAAATCAGTGTCTTCCTAGAGTATTGAGCCACTAATGTTTATCTTCACCAAATAAATGCAATGTCACGATCTTCATGCGGGATAGACCAAGGTGCAGCGAGGCATCCAGTATACATGTTATATTTATTAACATAAACGATACTCACGCAACTGTCCGACCGCGCCACAAAAGTCCATGGGGGGGTCTTCGGGTGGGTCTTTTGATCCAAGGTGGCGGCTCCGGTGCCGGCCGTGCTGACTTAATGTCAGCACGGCCGGCACCCTGGGCTATTAACCAGAACTCTGGTGCGAGGAGCAGGAACCGGCCGTGATGGGCGCCGTGATAGGCTTATGACGAGCACTGGGACTCTGATGCAGGGAGCAGGAACCGGCCGTACTGGACTCACGAAGCGCACTGGGACTCTGGTGCGAGGAGCAGGAACCGGCCGTACTGGGCTCACGAAGCGCACTGGGACTCTGGTGCGAGGAGCAGGAACCGGCCGTGATGGGCTCATAACGAGCACTGGGACTCTGGTGCGGGAGCAGGAACCGCCATACTGGGCTCACGATGCGCACCGGGACTCTGGTGCGAGGAGCAGGAACCGGCCGTGCTGGGCTCATGACGCGCACTGGCACTCTGGTGCGGGGAGCAGGAACGGGCCGTGTAGGACTCATTACACGCACTTGGACTCTGGTGCGGGGAGCAGGAACGGGCCGTGCTGGATCCACGACGGGCACAGGAATCCTGGAGCGTGGAACAGGGACAGGACGTGCTGGGTCCAAGACGGGCACAGGGATCCTGGAGCGTGGAGCAGGGACAGGACGTGCTGGGTCCACGACTGGCACAGGGATCCTGGAGCGTGGAGCAGGGACAGGACGTGCTGGGTCCACGACGGGCACAGGGATCCTGGAGCGTGGAGCAGGGACAGGACGTGCTGGGTCCACGACGGGCACAGGGATCCTGGAGCAGGGACAGGACGTGCTGGACTCTCTAAGTGCACAGGGGGCCTGGTGCGCGGAGCCGGAACAGGACGTGCTGGACTCACTAAGCGCACAGGGGGCCTGGTGCGCGGAGCCGGAACCGGACGTGCTGGACTCTCTAAGCGCACAGCGGGCCTGGTGCGCTGTACTGGATCCACAACACGCACAGAAGACCTGATGCCTTTAGCCGACACCCCTCTCCCAGGTTGTTCACTCATCCTGGCTTCACCGATGAGGGAGCTGGAATGTCGTGCACCGGGCTGTGCGCGTGGACAGGAGACACCGCACGCAGAGCTGGCGCAGGATATTTCGGTCCCAACAGGCGCACTGGAGACCTGGCGCGCAGAGCCTGCACCACTCTTCCAGGCTGCACACTCACCCTAGCCCGACAGATGAGTGGTGCTGGAATTTCGCGCACCGGCCTATACATGCGCACTGGAGATACCGTGCGCACAACTGCATAGCACGGTGTCTGCTCAGTGCGACGCACCCTCCAACGCTCCCTCCAAAGAGCACGAGGAGTTGGCTCAGGAGTCCCTCCTGAACCGGCCAACCTCCTCGTGTGCCCCCCCCCCCTGCCTTTCGGGCTTCCTAGCCAGGCGAGTTCCAATAAACTTCTCTCTCTCCGGGTTCCATACTCCATATACATCTTTGTAATATCGCCGCTCCGCTCTTGCTGCTTCCAGCTCCTTTCTTGGACGGCGATATTCTCCAGGCTGATCCCAGGGTCCATCATCCTCCAGTTCTTCCTCCCAAGTCCTGAACTCCCGGGTCTCTCGCCGCTTGGTCTTTTTGTGGTGGGTTATTCTGTCACGATCTTCATGCGGGATAGACCAAGGTGCAGCGAGGCATCCAGTATACATGTTATATTTATTAACATAAATGATACTCACGCAACTGGGCAAAACAATAAACAGAACGAAACGAAGATCGTAACATATAACATAGACTTACAACACACAGACGCTATGTCTAAACAATAACCCACGACATACTATTGAAAACCCCAAACATATATATGGTTCCCAATTAGAGACAACGACACTCAGCTGCCCCTAATTGGGAACCATTACCCCAACATAGAAATAGAACACCTAGAACTCAAAAAAACCTTCACCAAAACGAAACCTAAACACGCCAGCCTAAAACTCTGGCCTGGACGTGACATGCAAACTGGTATTGTTCCTAAAGATGAGAAAATTGCCAAAGTTATCCCCCTCTATAAATCTGTGGATCCAAGATCTTTTACTAATTATCGTCAAGTATCTGTACAACCATGTATTTCTCAAATTCTAGAAAAATGGTGCATAAAAGAATGTTGAAACATTTAAACCAACACTGTATTCTATACAGTATGAGCACCATTATGGTTTTCGTAAAAACTTCTCCACAGATATGGTTCTTTTACAAATTGGGAATAAATCTTTACAGCCAAGGAATACGCTCTTGGCATCTTTCTAGATTCATCCAAAGCGTTTGACACGGTTGATAATGAAATATTACTAGCCAAATTGCATTATTACGGTCTTCATGATTATACATAGAAATGCCTATATAATAATGTTTATGAAAGAGAACAATTTGTATATGCAAATAGTTGTTCATCTAGCAGGGCCAAGATATCCTGTTGCATTCCACAGGGTCTGGTTCTTGGACCTTTGTTATTCCTAATCTCTATCAATGACCTTGCTGCTGGGTCTACCGTACTTCCCCTTCTCTTCGCTGATGATACCAACATCATTTTATCAAACAACAACCAATGAAGCCAATTCAGGCATGGACACGTTTTCTGAATGGTTCTAGATAAACAAATCATATTTAAATGTGGAAAAAATCAAACTTTATTGTATTCACGGGTAATAATAATAAATATTGTTAAGAAAAGAGCCAGAATCTCAATTGGTGGGAGTGAATGGACCAGGTTTCATCTATTAGACTCCTCTATGTTCTAGTTGATGAAATGTTGTCCTGGAAAGATCATATTCACTTTTTCTGCAGCAAAGTAATGAAGTCCGTTGGAATTATCAGAAAGATTAGTGGTTTTCTCCATCAGGCTTGCTTCCTAACACTATACCGCAGTTTAAGTTACCCATATCACCTTTACTGCAATATTGTCTTGGCCAGTACATGTGCTTTCTACCTACACAAATTACTCATCACACAAAATACATTTTCAAGACTAGCCACTTCCTCTAACTACTTGGCTCCATCTGCCCCTCTGTTTAAGAAACTCAATATATTGTCAATCTACAACATTAATATATTCCAATTATACACCTTCATCTACAAATATTACATACCTCCCAGACAGCCTACCTAAACCCTTCAATGGATTCTTCCAGGTTAATTCCCAAATCCATGCATACAACACAAGTCACTGTGATAACCTTCACCCTCCCCACTGCTGCACCTTGGGTAGTCAATTCTCTATCACAGTGGTTCCCAAACTTTTTATAGTCCCGTACCCCTGCAAACATTCAACCTCCAGCTGCGTACCCCCTCTAGCACCAGGGTCAGCGCACTCTCAAATGTTGTTTTTTGCCATCATTGTTAACAGCGTGATTTGCCAAGGCAGGATACTCTTAACGCAACCCAATCCAGAAATCTGGCAGTGGCTTCTGATGAAATTAAATCTAAATTTAAAATTTTCACAGAAAATTGCTTGTTGCAATTTTGATGAGGCTCTCTTGTTCAGATATGGGTAGGTGGACTGAAGGCAGGGCATGAAAGGGATAACAATTCCAGTTGTTTGTGTCATCCATTTCGGGAAAGTAAGAGCTCCAACTTCTTAATCATAGCCTCAATTTTGTCCCGCACATTGAATATAGTTGCGGAGAGTCCCTGTAATCGTAGATTCAGATCATTCAGGAGAGAAAAAACATCACCCAGATAGGCCAGTCGTGTGAGAAACTCGTCATCATGCAAGCGGTCAGACAAGTGAAAATTATGGTCTGTAAAGAAAACTTTAAGCTCGTCTCAATAAAAAAAAAAGTGTCAATACTTTGCCCCTTGATAACCAGCGCACTTCTGTATGTTGTAAAATGGTCACTGTACATGGTCGCTGCCCATATCATTGCATAGTGCAGAAATTACACGAGAGTTCAAGGGCCTTGCGTTAACAAAGTTAACCATTTTCACTGTAGTGTCCAAAATGTCTTTCAAGCTGTCAGGCATTCCTTTTGCAGCAAGCGCCTCTTGGTGGATGCTGCAGTGTACCCAAGTGGCGTCGGGAGCAACTGCTTGCACGCGTGTTACCACTCCACTGTCTCCCTGTCATGGCTTTTGCTCCATTAGTACAGATACCAACACATCCTGACCATCTTGACCAAGTCCATTTGGTGTCACAAAGCTGTCCAGTACTTAAAAAATATCCTCTCCTGTTGTCCTGGTTTCCAGTGGTTTGCAGAAGAGGATGTCTTCCTTAATTGACCCCCCATAAATGTAATGGACATATACCAGGAGCTGTGCAATACCCGCCACGTCTGTTGACTCATCCAGCTGTAACGCATAGAATTCAATGGTTTGTATGCAAAGCAGTAATTGTTTCAAAACATCTCCTGCCATGTGACTGACGCGTCGTGAAACAGTGTTGTTTGATGAAGTCATTGTCTGTATAGTTTTTTTGGCCTTTTCCCCCATTATTGTCCCAGCCATATCGTGGCAGCAGGAAGAATTAGGTCCTCCACAATAGTATGAGGCTTGCCTGTCCTAGCCACTCGGTAGCTCACCATATAAGACGCTTCTAGCCCCTTCTAATTAATGGTATCTGTTGCTTTTGTATCTGTCTTAATTCTCGAAAGTCATTTTTGTTCTCGCTCAAAAAACTCCTGTGGCTTATTTTTTTATTGGCATGTTTTGTTTCTAAATGTCTGCGCAAGAGTGAAGGTTTCATTGAGTTGTGAGATAGTAATTTTGCACATATAAACACACTGTGTCTGATGAAAAGGCACTACTCCCAATATAAGTGAACCCCAAATCAATGTAGTTCTCATCATATTTGCGCCTCTTCGATGGTCCAACGTCCCTGTCTGTTGTTTGGTGCTTTCCTGGGTAATGGAATGAGCATCAGCTTTGTTTGGCTACATAGAGACCGTTTGTGGAATTCCCATGAGAGAGTAACGGTTAATGTGATTGGAAGTTAATTATTTGACTAGGCTACCTGTATTTGACATTGTGTTGTTATTTTGCTGAACACTAGATGGTAAAACTTTCAAGCTGCACATCATTTTAACCGTTTTTTGTCTCCACTGTTTTGTCTTTCACTTGTTTTCTTTGGTGCAAATAAATAAAACCTAAAACCTCTCTCTCTCTCTGTCTGTCTTCCTTCTCTTTCTCTTTCTCTTTCTTCCCTTCTCTCTCTCTCTTCTTTTCCCTTCTCTCTTTCACTCTCGTCTTCTCTCTCTTTCCCTCTTGTCTTCTCTCTCTCTTTCCCTCTCGTTTTCTCTCTTTCCCTCTCGTCTTCTCTCTTTCCTTCTCGTCCTCTCTCTCCATCTCTCTCTCTTTCCCTCTCTCACTCTTCTTTTTCTTTCTTTCTCTCTCCTTTTGGCTCCACTGGAGTGCGAGAGGGATAAAAGGAGGCCATTTGGGCTGTGAAAATCAATGGCACTTGAGCCCTGAATGATGGCGCTGCTTTGTGAATGGTTTAACACCCCAGACGCCATGACACAAACTCATCTACACGCCTTAAGCAAAGGGTGGAGGGAGAGAGGGATAGAGAGGGTGGGGGTGAAGGAGAAAGTTACAGAAATACAGATTGTAAGACACAGAGAGAGAGAGAGAGTACAGGCAGGGTATAATGGACCTGGGAGGACAGGAGAGAGGCTACTAAAGTAACAGAAAGATGGATAGTAAGAGAGAGTGACAAAGGATGGAAAGACAGAATGATGAAAATATGGAGAGAGAAAGAGAGAGCGATCGGTGAGACAGAGAGAGCATTAGTATCATACCCACTCTCCATCATCTTTCAGCATACTCCACATTGCAGTGCCATCAAGGAAATTAGGCCAGTGCAGTCTACAGTCTGGAGCCCTCAAAACTCAACTCTGGACCTCGAAGCCAATTCCACTGCATTTTTTCATTATTCCCCTGTGGAACAATGGTGGAATTAATGATCAGATAGAACAGAAAATCAGCAGGCTCCGGGCCTCGTAGGCTAAGAGTTGAATACCCCTGGTATGGAGCCGTCATCATTATGTCAGTTGAAGAATTTTGGCCCCTTACAAAAAGACTTGCAGCCATTTCTCACACCTATTTCATACATCCATTTCCCTCCTTTCACTCCCCAAAGAAATCAAGCAAACATTTATATAATTTGAGTCTTGCACATATTTTTTCAGGTGTACTGCTAGATGAGTAATATTCTGTCTGTGAATCTAGGGCGGTAGCTATAGGCGGATGGACTGTTGCTGATTGGTTATGCTCCCTGTTGCCAGTCTATTGCTGATGTGAGGCTCTGATATAACTTGTATTTTCAATTCGCTGTATTAGTTTCATTTTCAAATGGAACAGGCCCAGCAGTTAGTCTGCCCGGTGACGGCCCAGGTTCTAGAGTCTTCTAATTAGGTGGTAATGAAGAAGGAGCCGTGTAGATCTCACTATTTCATGCACCCAATCAATTTCCCACAGTTATAAAAGTTTTTTTTCTTCCATTGGAGCCCAAGGCTGAGTGCTACGCCAACTTGTTTAGGCTGAGAGAGTGAAGGTGAGGATGAGAGAGAGGGATAGAGAGAGATGGTAAGAAATTCAGAAGAGAGCAAGAGAGAGGGAGTGATGGTGAAAGATTGAGAAGAGAGAGATGAGGAAAGATGGAGAGAGGGACAGAGAGAGACGGTGAGAGAAAGAGTGAGAGAGAGAGACAGATGGTGAGAGAGAGAGAGAGAGAGAGAGAGAGAGAGAGAGAGAGAGAGAGAGAGAGAGAGAGAGAGAGAGAGAGAGAGAGAGAGAGAGAGAGAGAGAGAGAGAGAGAGAGAGAGAGTGACGGTGAGAAATTGAGAAGAAACTAATGGATGGAGGAAGACAGAGGGAGAAATAGAGACCCATCATCCAACACGCCCACTGCCCGTGTCAATGACAGATGTGTGTGTGTGTGTGTGTACGTGCATGAGTGTGTATGTACAGATGAATATGTGTGTGTCTTAACCCTGTGTGTGTGTTGCGGGGCAGGGTGAAAAAAACAACAGCCTTTCCAATCTGTGCGTCTGTCATCAATATGGCGCTGGGCCGACAGAGCTAATTGCAATGTGCCAAGGATAACGAATGCAGGGGCTGCACAACATGTAAAGAGATATGACATCTGCATAACTAGAGTGAATGGATGCTGCCATTGCCCAGGGAGCGATAGAGATACGTTGTAATTACGTTGGGGTTAGTAATGGGGTGCCATGTTATCGGCTCAAGATGGATGCCTGCGAGGGACGGGGATAGAGCACTTTATCAGGCTTCCATTTTGTCTCGGCTGCCCCTCACGTGGAGTTGTGCCTTCAGGCTGGTAGAGTAGGACTAGACTTTCCTGCTGTACATGTCTTCTCTCACCAGCACTGGTTTAGTTGACAGCTGTTTTACTGAGGAAAGTTTTACTTACAATGACTGTGACATGTGGTTGTCTTGGCTACCTTAGTTGAATACACTGACTGTAAGTCACTCTGGATAAAAGCAGCAGCTAAATGATCAAAATGTACATGTTTAATGTACTGATGTTATCGTGGTAACGGAGCCAGACAGTAATAATGGACAGTTGGCTCTGCAGCATCCAATCAAAGCTGAGATTAAATGTAGTTCTACCCTTAGTGTGTCCTTGATCCTTGGTGCACTAGACAACCTCTCGCTCACACATGCAATTTCACCTCTATGCCATGTGACCTAATTGATTGGCAAAGCAAATGGAGCCAAGAAAGAGTCTGACGCCACCAGTCTCTCCTCCTCAACTCCTCTCCTCCTCTCCCACTTTCTGTCACATTTAGGTAAGACACAGATGCAGACAGTGTAGAAGTAACACGAGTTTATTACAACCACAGGGGCAGGCAAACGTCAGGTCAAGCAGGCAGGGGTCAATCATCCAGAAAGGGTGTAAAGGGTCCAGAACGGCAGGCAGTCTCAGGGTCAGGGCTGACAGAACGGTCAAAACCGGGAAGGACTAGAAAACAGGAGCAAGAAACAGAAAGGAGCAGGGAAACAAACGCTGGTAGGTTCTACGAACAAGACTAACTGGCAACAGACAAACAGAGAACACAGGTATAAATACACAGGGAATAATGGGGAAGATGGGCGACACCTGGAGGGGGTGGAGACAAGCACAAAGACAGGTGAAACAGATCAGGGTGTGACACTTTCCTCTTCTCCCTATGTCCTTATCGTGTAAAAGCCCTCTCCCCCCTGCTTAAGTAGTTTTTTGGGGTATCTGTACTTTACTATTCATATTTTTTACAACTTTTACTTTTACTCCACAAAATTTCTAAAGAAAATAATGTTATTTTTACCCCATACATTTTCCCTGGCAGCCAAAAGTACTTGTTACATTTTGAATGCTTATCAGGACAGGAAAATTGCCCAATTCACGCACTTATCAAGAGAACAACCATGGTCATCCTTACTGCCTCTGATCTGGCGGACTCACTAATGATGTCTGAGTGTGCCCCTTGCTATACGTAAACAATTTACAACAAGACATTTGTGCCTCCTGGTTTGCTTAATACAAACTATTTGAAATGATTTATACTTTGACTTTTGATACTTAATTATATTTAAAAACAAATACTTTTAGACTTTTACTCAAGTAGTATTTTACTGTGACTTTCACTTTTACTTAAGTCCTTTTCTATTAAGGTATCTTTAACGTTTACTCAAGTATGACAATTGAGCACTTTTTCCACCACTGCCAGCGTGTCATGTTACCTCTATTTCAGGGGTCTGACGGAAACACACAATGACAGAGGGTTGGAGGAGGAACCCCATCAACCATTCCCTCTATAAGGGTCAGGAGATCCTCTGAGTAACAACTGAGAAACAGGGCCCGTCGCCCAATCGCGGCGTGGCTTAATGACTGGCTTTATATTTGGACCTAATGCTTAAGACTCCCCGAATCTCCAGCCAAGTATTTACTTGAATTAAGCTGGGGTTAAATGAATCAGAGAGGCTGGAGAGTGGAGTTTCTGCATGGGAGACTGGTTCATCTGTTTGTGGGTGGCGAGGGTACGTTCAGCCGCATTAAACTACGGGTAAGTTCATTAAAGATGGCGAGATGGGCTGGAGAGTCGCCTTGATCAATGTAGATGAACGTTCTGCACCACTGAGCGTGCGGTGGGCTAAAGTGAAGGAATTCAGACAAGACAGGAGAGGAGGAGGAGAAACATGCCTGGACATGTCAGACTGAGATTTAAGTTAGAGGTCAGTGAGTGACTACTAAAGTGATTGCTGTAACTACTGTAATGCTACTACTACTACTACTTTCACTACTACTACTCTCACTTCTACTACTACCACTAATACTACTACACCTACTACTCTCACTACTACTACAACTACTTTCAGTACTACCAATACCACCACTACTACTACTACTACTACTACCAATACTACTACTACCACTAATACTGCTACACCTACTACTCTCACTACTACTACAACTACTTTCAATACTACTACTACCTCTACTACCAAAACTACTACTACTACGCTCACTACTACTACTACCACACGGCTACCACTACTACCCCCACCTACCTACTGCTACTACTACTACCACTGATACCACCAATACCACTACTACTACTACAACCACTCTCACCACTACCACTACCACTACTACCACGCCCACCACTACCACCTACTACTACCACTATCACGGCCACCACCACCACCCCACCACTACCACTGCCACCACCACCACCACTGCCACCACCAATACTACTACTACTACTACAACCCATCCCACCACAACCACCACTACTACTACTACCACTACTACCACTACCACTGCACTCACCACCGCAGCCACTACTACCACTACCACTTCAATACCACCACCACCACTCCACCACTCACTACTACTACACCCCACCACTACTGCTACTACCACTACCACTCTCAACACCACCACCACCACTCTACCACTACCACTCCACCACCAGCACCCCACCACTACCACCACCACTACCACCACCACCTCCCACCACTACCACCACCGCTACCACCTACTACACCCACCACCAATGCCACTACCATTACCACCACACCACCACTACCACCACCACCACCACCACCACCACCACTGCTACCTCACAACCACCACCACTACCACTACCTACCACTGCCACTACTACCACTACTACCACTACTACCACCATTACCACTACTAACACTACCAATACCACCAATACCACTCCCACCATACCACCAACCACCACCACCACTACCACCACTACACCACCACCACCCACCACTACCACCCCCACCACCACCGCTACCACCACCACCACTTCACCACCACCACCACTCACTACCACCACCACCACCACCACCACCACCTTAACCACCACCACCACCACTACCACCACCACTAACACCACTACCACCACCATCACCACTACCACTTCACCACCACCGCCACCTATTCACCACTCACTCTCAACACCACCAACGCCACACAACCACTACCACCACTGCCACCACTACCACCTCACCACCACCGCCACCACCACCACTATCTCACCACCACCACTACCACCACCACCACCACTACCACCACCCTCACCGCCTACCACCTACTACCACCACTGCCACTACCACTCCACTACTACTACCACCTAGCACCATTACCTACCACCCAACACCACCACTCCCACCAGCACCTACCACCACCTCACCTGCCACTACCACTACCACCATTACTACCACCACTACTTCAATACCACTACCACCACCACTACTTCAATACCACCACACTACTACTACTACCATTACTACTGCCTCTACTACTTCTACTACTACTACCAATAATACTACTCTCACTACAACCACTACTACTGCTACTAGTCTCACCAATACTACCTCACCTACCTACTGACACTCCACTACCACCTCACCACTACTACTACTACTACTACTACTACTACTACTACTTCAATACTACCACTACTGCTACTACCACTACAACTACTACTATTACTACTACTACTACTACTACTACCACTACTACCAATACTACTACCACCACCACAACTACCACTACCACTACTACTACTACTACTACTACTACTACTACTACTACTAGTAGGGCCAGTGCCCCTGTGACTAGAATTTTGGACCCCCTTGTGGCCCCCCTAAATGTGGAGTATTAAATAATTTTTGCATAACTAAATTTTGCTATCGTTCTTTTTTTACATCCGTTATTAGACAGTGGCAACGCGGAACACTAATTAAACCCACACATTTACTAGAGGGACATGGTCTTTTGCCTGCTAATGCCTGCAATGCAGTGAAGAAAACGATATGACAACAATAACGTCTAATGTAACTGGCCCCTCTAACAGTACAACTGGCCCCAGCTTGGCCCCCCCAGTTGAAATGGTCTAGAACCACCACTGCCACCACCACTACTACCACCACCACTACTATTACTACTACTACTACTACTACCACTACTACTACTACCACTACTACTACCACCACTACTACTACTACTACTACTACTACCACTACTACTACTACCACTACTACCACCACCACCACTACTACTACTACTACTACTACCAATACTACTACTCTCACTACTACCACTACTACTACTCTCACTACTACTGCTACTGCTACTCTACTACTACTCTCACTACTACTACTTTCAATACTACCACTACTGCTTCTACCACTACAACTACTACTATTACTAATACTACTACCACTACTACCAATACTACTACCACCACTACTACCACTACCACTACTACTACTACTAGTAGGCCTAGTGCCCCTGTGACAATAATTTTGGACCCCCTTGTGGCCCCCCTAAATGTGGAGTATGAATTTTTTTTTGCATAACAAATTTTTGCTATCGTTCCTTTTTTACATCCGTTATTAGACAGTGGCAACGTGGAACACTAATTAAACCCACACATTTACTAGAGGGACATGGTCTTTTGCCTGCTAATGCCTGCAATGCAGTGAAGAAAACGATATGACAACAATAACGTCTAATGTAACTGGCCCCTCTAACAGTACAACTGGCCCCAGCTTGGCCCCCCCAGTTGAAATGGTCTAGAACCACCACTGCCACCACCACTACTACCACCACCACTACTATTACTACTACTACTACTACTACCACTACTACTACTACCACTACTACTACCACCACTACTACTACTACTACTACTACTACCACTACTACTACCACTACTACTACTACCACTACTACTACTACCACTACTACCACCACCACCACTACTACTACTACTACTACTACTACCAATACTACTACTCTCACTACTACCACTACTACTGCTACTACTACTACTCTCACCACTACTACTATCACTGCTACTGCTACTCTACTACTACTCTCACTACTACTACTACTACTGCTACTTTCAATACTACCACTACTGCTACTACCACTACAACTACTACCATTACTACTACTACTACTACTACTACTACTACTACTACCAATACTACTACCACCACTACTACCACTACCACTACTACTACTACTAGTACTACTACTACTACTACTACTAGTAGGGGCAGTGCCCCTGTGACAAGAATTCTGGACCCCCTTGTGGCCCCCCTAAATGTGGAGTATGAAATAATGTTTGCATAACACATTTTTGCTATCGTTCTTTTTTTACATCCGTTATTAGACAGTGGCAACGCGGAACACTAATTAAACCCACACATTTACTAGAGGGACATGGTCTTTTGCCTGCTAATGCCTGCAATGCAGTGAAGAAAACGATATGACAACAATAACGTCTAATGTAACTGGCCCCTCTAACAGTACAACTGGCCCCAGCTTGGCCCCCCCAGTTGAAATGGTCTAGAACCACCACTGCCACCACCACTACTACCACTACTACTACTACTACTACTACTACTACTACTACCACTACTACTACTACTACTACTACCACTACTACTATTACCACTACTACTACTACCACCACTACTACCACTACTACTACTACTACTACTACTACTACCACTACTACTACTACTACTACTACTACCACTACTACTATTACCACTACTACTACTACTACTCCTACTACAGCTATGTTTGTGTTATAGTTTCATCAGTATGTGGAGGGAGCAGTTGCAACATTTCTGTAGACTGATAATTTCTTCACTCTACAGACATTTTGTTACATGAAAACCTAATTCAATTGGCTTACAAGTCAATCCGTTGTTTTTGATATAGGTATCGATTGGGGTAACTCGAGTTTGGAACATTGTCGCCAAGTCTGCCGGGTATACAGCTGGACATTTGATCAGCACTATTACACAAACAACCACCTACTGTAGAACCACACACACACACACACACACACACACACACACACACACACACACACACACACACACACACACACACACACACACACACACACACACACACACACACACACACACACACACACACACACACACACACACACACTGCACCCTATGCCTCTCCATCATTCCTGGTGGTGAGGTGACAGCTACTGATGCAGTGATGATCGGTGGAAGATAACTTCATTGACTTAATGGAGAAAAGCACACCTGTTTCTCCTCTCTCCCAAGGCGGTGTCGGCTCCCGAAATAAAAACCCCTTGGAGAGACAGAAACAAAGAGGAACGAGAGAGACGTCTGAAAGAGTCTGTTGTTTCAGATCGTAAGCTGCACCGCCAGATTGAAATGTATGTGTACTGTGTGTGTGTGTGTGTGTGTGTGTGTGTGTGTGTGTGTGTGTGTGTGTGTGTGTGTGTGTGTGTGTGTGTGTGTGTGTGTGTGAGAGAGAAAGAGCCCCATCCGTTTACCTGATTTGTGGTGGAAAAACTCCCAAACAGATGCCGGCATATCATATCATATCATATCATCTGTTTGGGAGTTTTTCCACCACAAATCAGGTAAACGGATGGGGCTCTTTCTCTCTCACACACACACACACACACACACACACACACACACACACACACACACACACACACACACACACACACACACACACAAGTACACATTTCAATCTGGCGGTGCAGCTTACGATCTGAAACAACAGACTCTTTCAGACGTCTCTCTCGTTCCTCTTTGTTTCTGTCTCTCCAAGGGGTTTTTATTTCGGGAGCCGACACCGCCTTGGGAGAGAGGAGAAACAGGTGTGCTTTTCTCCATTAAGTCAATGAAGTTATCTTCCACCGATCATCACCGTACCGTAGCTGTCACCTCACCACCAGGAATGATGGAGAGGCATAGGGTGCAGTGTGTGTGTGTGTGTGTGTGTGTGTGTGTGTGTGTGTGTGTGTGTGTGTGTGTGTGTGTGTGTGTGTGTGTGTGTGTGTGTGTGTGTGTGTGTGTGTGTGTGTGTGTGTGTGTGTGTGTGTGTGTGTGTGTGTGTGTGAGAGAGAAAGAGCCCCATCCGTTTACCTGATTTGTGGTGGAAAAACTCCCAAACAGATGCCGGCATATCATAGACTTGTAGCTCGTTCTGAGTTGACCCCCCCTTCCCCTGATCATCATGCTGTCTTCTTCCATTCTGTCATCCTCCCCTCGTCAAGCTGACGTTCTGTTTATCTGTCTGTGCTTGCTCCCTAGGTAAAAGTGCTTGTGGTTGCAACATTGGGATGTTGAGATTAATATTCTCCCTGAAAACACATTTTCTTTCTTACTGACAGGAACGGTACAATTCCATGAAGGGGAAAGCAATGGGGGCTGGTCTGTAAAGGGAAAATAAAGAGAAAATGGCTTCAATGAACTTCATTGGTAGATGACGGATGACAGATTCAAACACGTTCTTCTCTGTTGAATGACTTCAGTGTTGCTTATTGGTGTTAAACCAATGAAAATAACTTCAATAACTTCAATGAACTCAAAGTGGAAGATGACAGTGTTTGAGATTCAGACCTGCTCTTTCTGCTGAATGAATTCAGCATTGCTTATTGGACCTCATGTAGAGTGTGGGCATATTTTGTTATGCATTTTTTATTATAATTGTCATTGATACAACCGAGGTGATTGACTCTCGGGGAAAAATACCACAAACAGCAAACCAAAACATCTGCTAATATTCAATTCCCACTAGTAGAGCGTATCTTGACCCAATGAAAGAAAAACGAATAAATCATGTTCTATTGAATGTCATTATGCCTCTTAGCCAAATCTAATTCTGTCTAAAGTTCAACAGCGGTTACAAATTGAATGTAATTGCCCAGAATGCAAATGACGTCTATTGTTTGTCCCAATGTGTAGAAGATGAAGAAAACACCCTTTGGGGAGTAAAGAAAACATTTTAATGGGAAAAATAATGCTCTGCCATTTTCTTTTTAAAGTTGCAGGGTGACCAATGATGTATATAAACCCTGGATTGCCGGGGCTATGTTTTGGCCATGGAGAGGGTTTGAAGCCACTGGTCGGCCTTATTGGCACAACTCAGACGAGCAGTCCTCCATAGGAATGAATGGAATTCTACAATATTTCATTTAAAGGACAAAATTGCATGTATTTAATTTTTGTTGTTGTTGTGGGGATCGGAACATTAGTACTTTCATAAAATGTGACTTTTAAGTCTTTCCATTAAAAAATATAGCTCATATAATATTATTTAAAATAATGCATTAAGGTGTCTGTAATAGAATAAACGTGGCAAAAACAGATGTAGACATTAGGAAATGCATTTCTATAGCTTCCTAAATCTTTTTTGCAATGGTGGGGGAGTGCCAAGATGGAGTCATAGTGGCATCAAAACAGCACCTCCTGCCAGTGATCCAATGGTGGGGGAGTGCCAAGATGGAGTCATAGTGGCATCAAAACAGCACCTCCTGCCAGTGATCCAATGGTGAGGGAGTGCCAAGATGGAGTCATAGTGGCATCAAATCAAATCAAATTTTATTTGTCACATACACATGGTTAGCAGTTGTTAATGCGAGTGTAGTGAAATGCTTGTGCTTCTAGTTCCGACCATGCAGTAGTATCTAACAAGTAATCTAACAATTTCACAACAACTACCTTATACACACAAGTGTAAAGGAATGAATACGAGTATGTACATATAAATATATGGATGAGCGATGTCCGAATGGCATAGGCAAGATGCAGTAGATGGTATAGAGTACAGTATATACATATGAGATGAGTAATGTAGGATATGTAAACATTATATAAATGGCATCATTTAAAGTGGCTAGTGATACATTTATTATATCCAATTCTTTATTATTAAAGTGGCTAGAGATTTGAGTCGATGGCTGAACGGCATAGGCAAGATGCAGTAGATGGTATAGATTACGGTATATACTGTACATATGAGATGAGTAATGTCGGATATGTAAACATTATATAAAGCATTGTTTAAAGTGGCTAGTGATGCATTTGTTACATCCAATTTTCTATTATTTAAAGTGGCTAGAGATTTAAGTCAGTATGTTGGCAGCAGCCACTCAATGTTAGTGGTGGCTGTTTAACAGTCTGATGGCCTTGAGATAGAAACTGTCTCTCGGTCCCAGCTTTGATGCACCTGTACTGACCTCACCTTCTGGATGATAGCGGGGTGAACAGGCAGTGGCTCGGGTGGTTGTTGTCCTTGATGATCTTTTTGGCCTTCCTGTGACATCGGGTGGTGCAGGTGTCCTGGAGTGCAGCACCTCCTGCTAGTGATCCAATGGTGGGGGGGTGCCAAGACGGAGTCATAGTGGCATCAAAACAGCACCTCCCGCCAGTGATCCAGTGTATACAGTTGAAGTCGGAAGATTACATACACCTTAGCCAAATACATTAATACTCCGTTTTTCACAGTTCCTGACATTTAATCCTAGTAAACATTCCCTTTCTTAGGTCAGTTAGGATCACCACTTTATTTAATAATGTGAAATGTCAGAATAATAGTAGAGAGAATGTCACGTCCAGGCCAGAGTTTAGGCTGGCGTGTTTTTGTTTCATTTTGGTGTAGGGTTATTTTGGTTCTAGTTTGTCTATTTCTATGTTGGGGTAATGGTTCCCAATTAGAGGCAGCTGTGTGTCGTTGTCTCTAATTGGGAACCATATATATGTTTGGGGTTTTCTATAGTATTTTGTGGGTTATTGTTTGTACTTAGCTTGTTTAGTTTACATGTTATGTTCAGCTTCACGATCTTCGTTACGTTCGTTTTGTTACTTTTGTCCCAGTTACGTTCTAAATAAATATGTATACTGGAAGCATCGCTGCGTCTTGGTCTGTCCCTTCCGAAGATCGTGACAGAGAAGGATTTACTTCAGATTTTATTTCTTTCATCACATTCCCAGTGGGTCAGAGGTTTGCATTGCCTTTAAATTGTTTACTTGGGTAGCTTTCCACAAGCTTCCCACAATAAGATGGGTGAAAGTTTGGCCCATTCCTCCTGACAGAGCTGGTGTAACTGAGTCAGGTTTGTAGGCCTCCTTGCTCGTACACACTTTTTCAGTTCTGCCCACACATTTTCTATAGGATTGAGGTCAGAGCTTTGTGATGGCCACTCCAATAATTTGACTTTGTTGTCCTTAAGCCATTTCGCCTATTGTATGTACAGATGAACGTGGTACCTTCAGGCGTTTGGAAATTGCTCCCAAAGACTTATGGAGGTCTACATACACCTTAGCCAAATACAGGTCTTGGCTGATTTCTTTTGATTTTCCCACGATGTCAAGCAAAGAGGCACTGAGTTTGAAGGTAGGCCTTGAAACACATCCACAGGTACACCTCCAATTGACAGAAATTATGTCAATTAGCCTATCAGAAGCCATACCATCATTTTCTGGAATTTACCAAGCTGTTTAAAGGCACAGTCAACTTAGTGTATGTAAACTTCTGACCCACTGGAATTGTGATACAGTGAATTATAAGTGAAATAATCTGTCTATAAACAACTGTTGGAAAAATACTTGTGTCATGCACAAAGTACATGTCCTAACTGACTTGCCAAAACTATAGCTTGTTAACAAGAAATGTGTGGAGTGGTTGAAAAACAAGTTTTAATGACTTCAACCTAAGTGTATGTAAACTTCCGATTTCAACTCTATATAAAACATTGAGGGCAACGCTACTGTCCGGGGAATTGCATGATTGTTATAGCTTTAAAGAAAGGACTAAAGTGATGATTTCGTTTTGGGAAAATAGTAAGAAGGGGAAAGTGTTTTTTCTGCTTTATAATGATCTCTTAAAGGCACAACGTTAAACTTTTTACAGCTACAGTATCTCTGAGAAAGAAAGAAATTCCCGAGTCATACACTGGGGAGTTGAGATCCCTCCACCCCTTCCCCACCGCCCAATCACCACCCCTCACACTTAGGGATAACAATGTCCTTGGCCGCAAAATAGTCCCATATGCCAAGCCATTTTGAATAGACTTATCTGACTCCAGTGCTTCATCCCTAGCCTGGATGAGCCATTGGCTCGGTAACTCACAGATTTGTTTCTCAAATTTCGACATTAACGGGTGCTGTAAAATAAAATGGTGGATTTATGTGTAAGCGGTCGTCTTTTTTGATAGGCCGTGCCAAGTTCTGGAAATGGCCGCTTTCCCCTCCCTTTCTCTCTTTCCCCTTTTCTCTTTCTCTCATACAGTACACAAATGCACACACACGCGCGCGTGCACACACACACACACACACACACACACACACACACACACACACACACACAGAGACTAAAGCAGGAAAGAGAAGAAGGCTAGGCCTCATCTAGTAATGACTAATGATAGCATTGCAGATACAGTGGTAGGCCAACTTAATGAGATATACAGTAGACCCAACCTAATCAACATGCTCCTCTCAGACTACAACAGCCAAGCCCTGTCATGTGTTTAAGAAGAACCATTAGGCCAAGAAAGCATAAGTTTAAGCCTAAGGATCGCTGTGGGCGGAAAAAAAGATTTCTGAAACGTAAACAACTTGACTTTTTCTTGTTGTTTATTTTAGGTCAGTCATAGTGTCTAGTCCAGGTATTCCCAAACTTGGGTACGCACAATGCCGTTGGGGGTACGCCAAATCAAAATGGGGCTATACATTCGGGTGATGTTTTGTCTCACCTGAATGATCTGAATCCAGGATTACAGGGACTCTCCACAACTATATTCAATGTCCGGGACAAAATCGAGGCTATGATTAAGATATTGGAGCTCTTCTCTGTCTGCATTAACAAGGACAACACACAGGTATTTCCATCATTGTATGATTTTTTGTGTGCAAATGAACTCAAGCTTACCGAGAATGCCAAATGTGATAAAGCGAAGCACTTGAGTGAGTTGGGTGAGCAATTACGCAGGTAGTGTCCCGAAAAGGATGACACAAACAACTGGATTCGTTATCCCTTTCATTCCCTGCCTCCAGTCCACTTATTGATATCTGAACAAGAGAGCCACATCAAATTGCAACAAGCGGTTCTATGAAAATCACTCTGTTAAGACACTGATGCTCTTTGCAACCACGTACGTATATGAGAGTGGATTCCTGGCCCTCACTAGCATGTTTTGTAGTAGTACTCAATAACTTCCACAAATTGAGGGGAATTTCTGCTCCAGCAAAGACCAAGTTGTAAACTGCATTTGATTTTGTTATTGTGTTGCGTTGTTAACACTGTGTAGACAAACACTAGCTAAGACTCTGCTGTCTGTGACTGGGATACTGTAGACTGTAGCTCCGTGTCCTAGTAAAACCTGTCTCTCTCAGGGGGACGCTGTCTAAAACCCCTCCGCTCTAAAACCCTTCCGCTATGCATCTATGCAGCTCTGTACCAGCACCATGGCTATCAATGGTATTCATCTTTGAGATGCACTACTTTTAATTAATGTAAGATCACCCAGTGCATTATATGCTAGAGGAGATGTCACCTGAAGACCTGGAAACCTGGAGACAACTGGTGAATACTACAGGAGATGGGACCTGGAAATCTGGAGACAACTGGTGAACACTACAGGAGATGGGACCTGTAGACCTGGAGACAACTGGTGAATACTACAGGAGATGGGACCTGGAGACAACTAGTGAATTTGACAGGAGATGGGACCTGGAGACAACTGGTGAATACTACATGAGATTGGACCTGTAGACCTGGTGATAACTGGTGAACACTACAGGAGATGGGACCTGGAGACCTGCAGCCAACTGGTGAATATTACAGGAGAGGGGACTCGGAGACTTGCAGCCAACTGGTAAATTCTACAGGAGATGGGACATGGAGACCTGCAGCCAACTGGTGAATACTACAGGACATGGGACCTGGAGACCTGCAGCCAACTGGTGAATACTACAGGAGATGGGACCTGGAGACCTGCAGCCAACTGGTGAATACTAGAGGAGATGGGACCTGGAGACCTGCAGCCAACTGGTGAATATTACAGGAGATGGGACCTGGAGTCCTGCAGCCAACTGGTGAATACTACAGGAGATGGGACCTGGAGACCTGCAGCCAACTGGTGAATACTACAGGAGATGGGACCTGGAGACCTGCAGCCAACTGGTGAATACCACAGGAGATGGGGTGACCTGCAGCCAACTGGTGAATACTACAGGAGATGGGACCTGGAGACCTGCAGCCAACTGGTGAATACCACAGGAGATGGGACATGGAGACCTGCAGCCAACTGGTGAATACTACAGGAGAAGGGACCTGGAGACCTGCAGCCAACTGGTGAATACTACAGGAGATGGGACCTGGAGACTTGCAGCCAACTGGTGAATACTACAGGAGATGGGACCTGGAGACCTGCAGCCAACTGGTGAATACTACAGGAGATGGGACCTGGAGACCTGCAGCCAACTGGTGAATACTACAGGAGATGGGACCTGGAAACCTGCAGCCAACTGGTGAATACTACAGGAGATGGGACCTGGAGACCTGCAGCCAATTGGTGAATACTACAGGAGATGGGACCTGGAGACCTGCAGCCAACTGGTGAATACTACAGGAGATGGGACCTGGAGACCTGCAGCCAACTAGTGAATACTACAGGAGATGGGACCTGGAGACCTGCAGCCAACTGGTGGTATGGGGAGAGCAATGAGCAAACACACAAGGGCACGTGCACGAAAGCGTGGGTGCAGACGAGCACACACAGAAGCGTGCACACCCACACACACCCATTCATACACACACTCACACACAATGAGGCATACCACACATGCATGCACGCACACACACCTGTGCATGTGTTCTTGTGTGTCCTTGTGTGTGCATGTGTTTTTGCACAGGTGTGTGAGCGTGCATGCGTGCGTGTGTATTATGAGTCGTTGTGTGATAGTTTCTGTGTGTGCTGGCCTGCTGTCTGAATCCCGTCTCCCCACTTTGTTCTCCATGCATCTTCTCATGGAATAAACTCCATAAATCACCAGAAAAACACATCTAATGGGGGTTTTCCTATTTTCAATACATTGTCTTTCAACATAGTTTTCGGCGGTGGTGGCAGTGGTCAACTTCCAGTTAGCTACAGTGGCCAGTGTAAATTAATACTGTTCGCTGGCGCCATATCTCGGGGGCTTTGTTGTCCGTCAAGGACTGGACGCAATTACGCCAGAGAGCCAATTAGCTAGTTCTCAGCTTGACTCGACTCTGCCAGTATAAATATGTTCATACATTTTGATTACAGTCATTAATAGCCAGTCTCCGGGCCAAGAGGTTTAGGGAACTCATTACCACCGGAACACTGCCCTGCATAACTCACAGAGTCAACCCTGTCATGTGACAACATCTACAACAGCTAGCTAGCCCAAGCAGGGGCGAAGCGGGAGCTCCAATTTTGTTCTGTGACGGCGCCGTCCTTTGGCGTAGTTGTCCTTCTGGGAAGGTTGTTGGAACTTAAGGAGAGGAACCCAACCCACCACCCAGCGTCGCCGTAATCATAGAGAACTGAACCACCAGACTCTCACCTCAGAGAGAGACTACAGAGGAGAGAGAAGAGAGGATAGCGGAGTGGGGACGGGACAGGTAGACAGATACAGACTGAGTGGGAAGAAAAAGGGGGAGATCAACATGGATTGAGAGACAGGCAGACAGCCAGACAAAGAGAGAGATAGTTGGAGGGAAAGGCAGATATGGAGGTAGAGACATTGCCAGACAGACAGCGCGAGTGAGAGATTAAGGATCTTGGAAAGACAGAGAGAGAGTCAGACAGACGGAGTGAGAGAGATGCAGAGAGAGAGAGAAAGATTTTGTATTGTTTATTTCACCTTTGTTTATTATCTATTTCACTTGCTTTGGCAATGTAAACGTATGTTTCCCATGCCAATAAAGCCCCTTAAATTGAAATGTAAGAGAGAGAGAGAGAGAGAGAGAGAGAGAGAGAGAGGGGGTGATAATATCCACCAAACAAACAAATAAACAAAGATGATACCAATATCTAGAGATGGAGGAGTGACACGATCAGTTGGATATGTACACCACCAAACACAGGCAAGGACGTAGGCACACTCACACACACACAGTCCAACTAGTTATGGTAGGCACATTCCAACATACTGACACATCAGTCTACCATGTTCATCCAACATCAGTCCAACTTCCAACCAACATCAACGTACCAAGTCAGTCCAATGTTGATCCAACCCAAGGCCAGTCCAGCTGGCAGTGTAGCGAGACAGTCCAACGTTGATCCAACCCAAGGCCAGTCCAGGGGTCAGTGTACCGAGACAGTCCAACGTTGATCCAACCCAGGGCCAGTACAGGGGTCAGTGTACCGAGACAGTCCAACATTGAGCCAACCCAAGGCCAGTCTACCCAGGGCCTGTGTCTCTCCTGGCAGAGAGAGACCGAAGCGGTGCTGAGATACGACTGCCGCTTGTTAATAAATCTCTTCAGAGACCTGGACCCCCACTTCGACCCTGAGCAGATGCTGGCCCGTTCAGCCTGGCGGTCCACAGCGAGCCCGCCGGGGGCCTGCAGCCAATGATGAGCGATGGCCGGGGCCAAACTGTGCCCGCCACAGAGGCCCCCCCGGCTGGCACAAGTGCAGACAAATGCCATTATCGGGGAGGAGGGGGGAGAAGGGGGGATGCTGGCTGGGCAAAGCAATATGGATGAAGCTCTGCACTGCCATTTCTCGGTTCGTTGAGCAAATATGAGAATAAATATGGGCCTTTGTTAACTCATGCCTCTCATTCATTTAACAAACGTGGGTGTCGCTTAACGGCCGGACGCTACGGGTTGACGCCCACCGTCTGTTGCCCGTTTTTGTCATTAGTCTGTTCTTTCTTCTATTTTATTCTACGGGGAACAAGAGGACAGAGATGCTTATCCCACGCTCTCTTTCATACCTCGGATATCTTGCATGTCGCTAAGCTCTGAAAGTAAATGATGTTTGTTTGTTGTTTATGCGAAGAGTTGGAAGATTATCTGTGTGTGTACGCGCCAAGCTAGAGACATGACCAGCTGCAAACTGAGCCCCGGAGGTATTATATTGTTTTAGCGCCCGGTTAAAAAATATATATAGTGCTGATTGTTCTGGCAACGCCAGGAAATTCAGCCATTGCCGTGGAAAAGAAGGGCCTTGGATAAAAAAAAACAGCGAGGAGAGAAAGGTTTGAAATTAACTTATTGAGTTGGTCCGACGCCAGCCGTCCAGTGTGACGCATCGGGGAAAGGGTTCCTAACCTTATCTCACAAAGGTCCTCTTTTTGTTCGTTTGTGAAACGATTCCCATAACACTCATCCCAATCTACCATGTGGACCAATAATGTGAGAAGCACTCCTGCAGCTCTCTATCCATACCGCATATCATCCATTTATAATGGGGCCCTGTTCAAGGAATCCTTTCATCCATGCATGGTCTATTTCGAATATTCTCCATAGAAAATACCGGTTCACTATCAATCTCACTCATAGCCATATCCTGGACATACAGTATTCTTAAGGTTGACTTTCTCGAGGGCATTTAGGCACACTCAAACTTTTGGTGTAAAATATGCATTCATGTGGAGTGAATAATGCATTGATGTGCTCATTCCTATCGAGTTTGGACTAGGCTCTTAAACTTCATTAGAGTAGAGTTGGAGAGCCTTGCGGCCTTTTTCTATCTGTTCATCTCTCTTTCAGTCTATCTCTCTGTCTCCCTCTCACTACCCTCTTCCTCTGTGTTCTGAAGGCTTTGGAATCTGCATGACCTTTGACTAATGTTAATCACTGGCTCTATACATGACGGACATTAGCATTCTCTTGTTTATGACTGGCTCTATACATGATGGACATTACCATTCTCTTGTTTATAACTGGCTCTATACATGATGGACATTACCATTCTCTTGTTTATAACTGGCTCTATACATGATGGACATTACCATTCTCTTGTTTATAACTGGCTCTATACATGATGGACATTAGCATTCTCTTGTTTATAACTGGCTCTATACATGATGGACATTACCATTCTCTTGTTTATAACTGGCTCTATACATGACGGACATTACCATTCTCTTGTTTATAACTGGCTCTATACATGATGGACATTAGCATTCTTTTGTTTATAACTGGCTCTATACATGACGAACATTACCATTCTTTTGTTTATAACTGGCTCTATACATGATGGACATTACCATTCTCTTGTTTATAACTGGCTCTATACATGATGGACATTACCATTCTCTTGTTTATAACTGGCTCTATACATGATGGACATTACCATTCTCTTGTTTATAACTGGCTCTATACATGATGGACATTACCATTCTCTTGTTTATAACTGGCTCTATACATGATGGACATTACCATTCTCTTGTTTATAACTGGCTCTATACATGATGGACATTACCATTCTCTTGTTTATAACTGGCTCTATACATGACGGACATTACCATTCTCTTGTTTATAACTGGCTCTATACATGATGGACATTACCATTCTCTTGTTTATAACTGGCTCTATACATGATGGACATTACCATTCTCTTGTTTATAACTGGCTCTATACATGATGGACATTACCATTCTCTTGTTTATAACTGGCTCTATACATGATGGACATTACCATTCTCTTGTTTATAACTGGCTCTATACATGATGGACATTAGCATTCTCTTGTTTATAACTGGCTCTATACATGATGGACATTACCATTCTCTTGTTTATAACTGGCTCTATACATGATGGACATTACCATTCTCTTGTTTATAACTAGCTCTATACATGATGGACATTAGCATTCTTCTATACATGAAAATAACAGGTTTAGACCTTACCATGAAATGCTTACTTACAAGCCCTTATACAAACAATGCAGGGTAATAAAATATTTGCTAAATTAATAAAAAAGTAACACAAATAACAATAAGGAGGCTATATAGAGGAGGTACCAAGTCAATGTGCGGGGGTACAGGTTAGTTGAGGTAATTGAGGTAATATGTAGGCAGGGGTAAAGTGACTATGTATAGATAATAAAAAGTGAATAGCAGCAGTGTAATAAAGGGGGTTAATGCAAATAGTCTAGTCTATGCATTAATGAGTTTTCATGATATCTGTTCTGCAGCCCACCCCCTCGGGTCATCACACATAGATGTGACACCCTTCCTATAGGATGTTGGTTGGTTTGATCCAATTGGACATCGTAGTTGTGTTACCTTTGGTTTGGTCTGTGGATTGGTCAACAATTGATTTTGAATACCAACAAGTCCGATCTAGTATAAATAGAATGGTCTGTTGTTCTCTCTCTTACCCTGTATCCTGTCCATGGAGGAACAGGTCTTACCCTGTATCCTGTCCATGGAGGAACAGGTCTTACCCTGTATCCTGTCCATGGAGGAACAGGTCTTACCCTGTATCCTGTCCATGGAGGAACAGGTCTTGCCCTGTATCCTGTCCATATTCCATCTTCTAATTTCCTAGGCTTCTAGGCCTCTGGCCTGGTAGGCATCTCTTTGTTCATACTTCGCTTTGTAACTCTGGGATCTTCATGCCTAGAATGTGAATGCCTTTTAATGCTTGTTAATGATTTGTAACTCAAGCTTTATGGCTTGTATGTGAATCCATTCACTTTACAAAGTTATAAAATAATAATTGCTTTGATATTTGTTTCTTATGACCATTCCTTGATCTTAGTCAGAAAAAAGCGTTACACTCGACTGCACAGGATTTTACTACAATATCAAATGGAGCCAGATAGTCAGGTTTATCACTACACTGTGATTAGAGTTCTACAGCACAGCTCTCTGCGGCGTTATCGCGTTGGCCAAATGTTATAAAGTAGCGAGGCACAGTGCCAGCTGTCAGAGTCAGATACATACTGATTTCTGGGAATAGTCCCATAACTTTGGTGCCGTACAACTTCATCAACAAGCTGGCAAACTTAGCTACCCGTATGGCCATTCAAACACTAGGCTGCTAGCTGGAGCAAGTTTGCTGAGCTGATAGAGCACCGGTTTGCCATAGTAGCCAGTGCATGATAGCTACCGAGAGCAAAGTGATTTTCACAATTAGGATCTAGTGTTAGGCGGATGAGGAAAATCTCAACTTTCAGAGATGAGTTCCACGTCCTTCAAGACAGATCGGTAGAGGGATGAGCATCTCATAGGAGTGATACCATCTGACGTGAGACAATGGCTCTATACACAATGGATATCATCAGTCTCTCACACTGCACTATTCTCTCTTAGTCTGGCCACAGAGAGACCTCAAACTCTGCACATCTATATCCTTCTCACCTTCATTATATATTCCTGTTCATTAAGCCTTTTACACACTGGCTAGGTTCCCTCTCTCTCATATTCCCTTAATCTCTCTCTCTCTCTCTTTCCCTTGCTCCGTCCATTTCACCTTAACTACATTTTTCATTGGGACTTTGGCGTTAGTCTCTCTCTCTCGCTTATTTCGGAGGAGAGGGAAGTTAATTGAAAGCGACGAGGAGCATATTCTCCCCTGGCCTCTCTCCTGTCCTCCCAGGTCCATTATACCCTGCCTATTCTCTCTGCCTATTCTCTCTCTCTCTCTCTCTCTCTCTCTCTCTCTCTCTCTCTCTCTCTCTCTCTCTCTCTCTCTCTCTCTCTCTCTCTCTCTCTCTGTCCCCAGGCTCAGTCAAGGCATCATCCTTAGCCCTCAGTGTGTTGGAGAGGCAGCTTGTTATTGTGTTGCGAGACGACGGGATGCCGCAGCAAGATCTTCACCCTGCCACCTCGGCGCTCATTAGCCAGTAGCTGAATGGCTCCTCCAGGAACTGTTGATGATGCGACGGCCGGCTGGCTGGCTGGTTTAGACAGTACCATTAGTACCGGCGCCACATTGGACACTGCTGGTAATGACCTAGCTTTTGACTGTTGTCTTGTAATTCGTGGAACCTGTAAACTCAGTTTCGGGATGCGGACAGGAAAATGAAGTAATAATAACCAGAGTATTTCGCATAATGCGCATCCAAACCACTTGAAACGTTTTGGATGACTGACAATAGCAATTAGCTGGCAGGGGTCATATAATGGGGATTAATGCACTATCAAATAATTACACGCCCCATTGATATTTTTCATTTATTTATACGTTTCAGGGTCTATTTTCTCTCTTGAAGGACATTAAACGGTGGGAGAGCTATTTGGCAGAAATCAGCACTGTCAGATATAGGAATAATGCTTATGCTGTCAAATTAGCAATTATATTTTATAATACCCTTTTGCTGGCGTGATAATTTCATCGATTCAACTCATATTCGGGGCCTTTATAACTGAGTGTCTGAACAGTTGGCAAATATACTTTCTGGGACTGATTTATGAATGTCCTGGGATTTTTCGTGAGCGTCTGCGTTTTTGTTGTTGGAGTTTGAAGGAAAGAGGACACACAAACACACACATACACATGCACACACACACACACAGGCAGCAGAGGTATGAGCGATGACTACCAGTCGAGGGCGAGAGAGAGTGATTGGAGAGGGCTGTTGTTTTTATCGGACAGTTCTCCCCTGGGGCCATCGTTGTGGCAATGACGTCCGCCTTCCCAGGTGATGTACCATGGTCTGTCTGGACCCCCACCGTTCTGATTGGTAGATGCGTGGGCAGGAAGCACTCTGGGTAAATTGAGGCCCACTCCACCCTGTCCTTTACTTTCTGTCTTGTCAAGGTCTCTCTCTCTCTCTCTCTCTCTCTCTCTCTCTCTCTCTCTCTCTCTCTCTCTCTCTCTCTCTCTCGCCTGCTCAGGTATAGTGAGTCGTCTCGGGTCGCTGGAGCTGATTGGACCTTGCTGTGCACCACACCGTGGGGAGCCCTCACCCCCAGAGGGAGACAGACGGAGGGAGGAAGAGTAGTCTAAACCCATAGCCTCAACGAAGTGGAGATTCAAGCTGTTCAGACTATTTTTTTAACTGTCTTTTCATGGGACTAAAAAACTAAAAGACTAAGCTATGAGCCTGGCCCAGGCCCAAGGCCCAGGAAGCCAAAAATCCTGGGCATTGCCCCAGCCCAGTTTCCTGCCAGAGGCCCCTTACTCTCTGGCAGTGGCTCGAGTTGTGCCTTCCCCTCCCTCTCCCCCAACTCCCTCCCCGGATTTAGAGGTTATCAGCATCCATCAGTCTCTCCAAAGCCCCATGGCTGAAGAGGGAGAAAGAATACCCTAGCCGTAGGTGTGAGCGTGGACGATAAGAGAAGTGGGCGATGAGAAAACGACAGAGAGAGGGACAGTGGCCAGGGCGGAGAGATATAGGGGTCCGCAGCGGCCTTAGACTGACCTTTAGCCGAAATGTGCTACACAGAAACAAAAGGCTCCGATCCCATGGCTAAACAAAATAACTAATATTCCTGCCCAGCAAGCCTCTGTGAAAGGGAGAATCTGGCAGCCTCCATTAAGTATTATTCATCGACTAGCATTTATAAAAAAGCTACACCGACCGTCTGAGACCTGGGTTCAAATACTACTTGAAATCTTTCTCATTCTTTGAGCGTTTGCTTTAGCCTGGCCTGGAGTGCCAAATGGGTAGGGTTTGCACTTTGCGACTATTCTATTAGTTCCTTTGCTCGAGGCAAACTCAATCGAGCCCAGCTTAGGAATTTTGAATGTATTTGAATACTATTTGAACCCAGGTTTGCTACACAGATTTGCAAAGTGCCCCCACTGATTCCCAACCTGGTATTTTATTCTCCACATGTATGTGTCTGTAGACCAGGAATATTCAACCTTCTCAGTCTACATGCAAACCAATGGGCATAGGTTCTCAGTCTCTGCATCCACTTCAGTATTATACGTCCCTTGTGCACACTAGCTTACTTTCAGTGTGGATATCTTTTCATGAATAACTAATAGATGGGACATTAAGGGGGATGTTGAGTGTGTCTTGAGGGCTGCATTAGCCATGCGTGGATGTCTGTCCATCTCACTGGGTTTGATATAAGAGAGGAAGGGGAGGAAGGATATTCATACGGCAGCAGTACTGTTAAAAACACATGCATTTGTTCACAGGTGGGCTGCACAAGCACGCACACACAGACAGACAGACAAGCACACACACACACATGCTCATGTATACTATATATGCTCACACACATGTATAAGGAAACACACACACACAGACACACACTTTCAATTAGTCTTAAAGCTGTTGCACATATGAAAGAAGCATTGCATCTCTCTGCACTAATATGGGCCTCTAGGCAATGACAATTTAGTCATCACATCCACGGTAGTTTCTGTCGTCTGCTGATGTTTCCTACTAGATGTAGTGAAGTGGAAATCCTGGCTCAAAGCGGGTGGCCATATTGGAAGCGACCGTGGTTTGTCCCCACTACCAACGTGAAGCTGCACACGTTGTTTTGAGCTCATTAGAAATCAGGGCCATAATAGCATGCATTACAGCTTCAGCAAAAACCCAATGCACAAATGAATCAGGGGAGGAATAACATAATGGATGTAATAACTTCCAGACTGAATGAAATCAATAATTTGGCGTTCTTAACGTAAATAATGACCCTTTTTACAGACGCATAAAGCAAGCTAACTTTCAATTAGCGCCCAGTCAATCTTGTGTCAATCGTGTATTTTTTGCTCGTCCCAATCATATCCCATTTAGAAGCAAATTGAAAATGAAAATGGAGTGAAAACAACAGGGTTAATGGTCCAGTCAGACGGGGAAAACGCTCAGGAAAATTAATCTGTCATCTGAGAGCTCCGATCTACATAAGTAGAGGATAAATGACATGCTATAAGTTTGCATTCAGTCATATGCATAATATTTAATCCAACAATATGTATCTATATCAGAGACACAGAGAGTACATAGGAAGGATCTCTGTGGGAAATTGATATCCCATGGGGTCTTAGCTGATCAACACAAGGTAGGCTACACATCACATAGCAGCCCCATTTACTGCAATGCTACCACGGCTTGTTGGGGGTCCTTTGTTACAACTCTCATAATGTACAGTATAATGATGATTCATCGTTTGTTTTCGGGAGTTCAGCGGCGCACACATATTGTATTGGTGGAGGGGTGAGGGGAGAGACTGCCTCTTTGGGCATAAGTGCATACACGAATGCACACACACACAAATTAACACACACGCACACACACCCAAACACACAATAGAGAGAAACCCACTTCTCTTCCTGGCTAATTTCAGAGGCCGGGTGGGAAAACACCATTTATCAAGCTGATGAAGATGAGTCACTGGACGGCTCTCCTCACGGTTTATTCTCATCAAATCCATGTACAGTATTTGGCATTGCAGGAGGGGGTGAAAGGGGAAGATGGAAGAGGTGAGTGGCAAGAGGGGAGGGAGAATGGAGAGAGAACATGGGAAGGAGGGGAGAAAGGCAGAAGTGTGGAGTTGAATCGAAGATGAGGAGGGTGGGGAGATTGTCAGACTGGGGACGCCAGTCGTACAGGCAGGTGAGGGCGCCGCTTTTGTGCCGTTGAGTTTGACGGATAACCTCAGATAACCTGGGCTACTTCGGCGAGTGGCCCTGTTGAAGGGTTCAATACAACACAGTTCAGATGAAATAACCTCAGATTCAGAGTCATAGGACACTCACCACAGAAATAACTCTTCCCAATGGACAGACTCCTTAGCCCTCCCTAAAAGCAAGTCTAAGGGCACCAGTGTCAAGAAAATACACCCTATTTTTCGCTAAGCCAAAAATAACCACATTTCAACAAAAAGCTCCTCTTCTGTAGCCAACAGAGCCAACCGAGAGGCAGTTGAAACATCCCCACTTCTCCTTTCTCTCTCAGATGTCTAAGAGTATCAGTATCTGCCTGGAACATTCTACACAACACCGGCTGTCCTCTCCACGCTAGAGCATGTGTACTGACCACTACGACTATGTGTACTACCTCAGAACTAGCATTGCAGCCTATCCAGTCCCTCTATCCCTTCCTTCACCCTTCACATATCAATCAAGTCGGTTGAATGCACAGCAGTCGAGAGATAAGGGCAAGCCAGCCAAGTCAGGAAGGAGGCAAGGCAAGGCAGATATTTGATTTGCTCGAGATACTGGAATGCACACAGAGAGATAAAGCGACTGAACCCACTAAAACTTGTGCAGATAAAGTGACATGGTAATGGCTAATAAAGAGGGGAAAGTATATTCGAGGAGCCCGGGCCGCCCGGGGGGAGGTTTATGAGCGTTGCACGATAGGTTGTGCGTGCCAAGGGGGGAGCTGCATGGGCCCTGCCAGCTCTGAGGGACACGTATCCCTGTCAGACATATGGAACCGACAACCTTGGGGTTGCAAACACTGCACTCCGACCAAATGAGCCACCTTCTGGTAGCCTAATCATTGCTCTGATCTATAATGGTATCAATGCTTTCCTGATGTTACTGGGCGTAAAGTACAACTGCGCAGAGTTAACAGAAGGAGTGATTGACAGGCTGGGCCGCTACAGAGTTAACAGAAGGAGTGATTGACAGGCTGGGCTGCCACAGAGTTAACAGAGGGAGTGATTGACAGGTGAACAGGGAGAAGAGATAAGGTAATAAGTTGGGTTGAGGTGAAATAATTAAAGACATACTTTACCTTGGCAATGCAGTGCAAATAAATAGGTTGCATAGACGTAAATTCACCATCCTGCCACTGACTGAGTCAACTGTGTATAGTTACACCGCAGCTCTGGCCCTCTCTCCTTTCTCTCCTTACTATCCATCTCTATATACCACATATTGTCCCTCTCCTCTCTCGCTCTCTATTTTCTTCTCTCTCGCTACAGATCTCATCTGATGAGGATTTACTGCTCCCTGGCCCACAGAGAGAGAAAAGAAAGTGAGCGAGAGAGAGAGAGAGAGAGAGAGAGAGAGAGAGAGAGAGAGAGAGAGAGAGAGAGAGAGAGAGAGAGAGAGAGAGAGAGTATAGGCAGGGTATAATGGACCTGGGAGGACAGGAGAGAGGCCAGGGGAGAATATGCTCCTCGTCGCTTTCAATTAACTTCCCTCTCCTCCGAAATGAGCTGTGCCAAATGTAGGCCCCGGCCGCCTTGTGTGGGCCCCGGCTTGGTTGCCACAGCAGGCCCTTGGCAGCCGGCCCCACTACCCTTGCCCATGATAGAGCTAGCAGGGAAGCAGCAGGGAAGCAGGGTTGGCTAGAGCTCATGCTCTGCTCAGATCTCTCCTCTATGGGAGGAAGAAACACTGCCTAGGGCCAAAAGGTTCTCAGGGTTTCCTATAGCCAGTGTCTAGAAGCATGTCATCCTAGTGTTGGTGTTAATCAATGGTGAGTTGGTGTGTGTGTGTGTGTGTGTGTGTGTGTATATATGTATGTCCAGATGAATAAATATAATCCAGAGAGAGTCTAGGTCAAGTGGACCATGACACCACTAGTCTATTAGGGAGTTATCACTCTCACTGTAAATGTAGGCTTCTTTAAGAGTCCTGGCCAGGCTTAAAGTGTCTGCTTGACCAATCAGCCTGAAACAATGTCGGGAGCTTTAAGAGGTTTAAATAAACATGAGTTCTGCTTTATTTGAAGTGAAGGGCAGAAGCTCCGGAGAGTGGGAAAATACTGCACATTCTTTACAGAGTGGAGAGAGTCGGAGAGAGGAGAAGAGGAGCGGAGAGGAAGGAGAGAGGGAAAACAGGGGCTCTTGTTTTGTCCTGTTTCTGTTCTGCGGTGGAATGTGCTGCATAGTTACCGCGTGTTGCGGTTGGTTGCCGGGGAGAGCGCCATGGCAACAGGAGGAGTGGGATGCTGGGGTTCAAGGACTTCCTCTTGTTCCTGCAACATTTTAATTACGTTTGGGTGTTTAGTGAGATGCATTCTGGAGCCGCATCAAGCCATATACACACAACAACACACAAAGGCTGCAAAGGACCCCCAGAGACCAGAGGTTTTTGTGACATTACTGAGTCAACCAACCGGAAAGACATACGGATTACAGGAAGAGTGAAAGACAGAGATATGCAGAGAGAGAGTGAGTGAGATGGAGAGAGGCAGAGAGAGAAGAGAGAAAATGGAAGATACAAACAAAGAGAGAGAGGACAGAACATTAGAGAGAACAGAGAGACAAAGAGAGAGAGACAAAGATATATATATATATATATATATATATATATAGAGAGAGAGAGAGAGAGAGAGAGAGAGAGAGAGAGAGAGAGAGAGAGAGAGAGAGAGAGAGAGAGAGAGAGAGAGAGAGAGAGAGAGATAGAAAACAATCTATGTGACTTTACAAAACAAGTGTTGTTCCGGATTTATTGGATACTTTGTTGCTTAGGAATAAATACCTACAAAATTAGGGCACTAGATAGGGAATGGGGTGCCATTTGGTATGCACACCAAGCCTCAATAGAAGATGACATTGGAGAGAGGCACTACAATTTTTTGGATTGATTGATTATTTTCAAGGTTCGGTGCTATGTTTTGTATGTGTGCAATTACTGTCTATTAAAAAACCTCCTGGGAGATGCTCACATTTCAGAGAAAGAATCCGGTAAAGAATGCAACGGTAGGCTTTGTAATGTTGTCAACACACATAATGTTTCAGTCATTCCAAGTGATCCAATCTGAATGTTTTACCGTCACTAGTTGAGCTATAGATTGAGAGATGAAGACAGAATGTAATGACTGCAGTCTGTGTACAGCAAATCACCTACATGGGTTAAAGCACCAGGTTATTACTGGATATATGCATGAAGTATATGTTTTATGATCAACTCATAAATGGTCTTCTAGGGCTGATAATAACTGAGTCTCATTACCAGATGATATCTAGATATTATTAGAAGGTTCAGACATTCTCATGACAAGTCTTATAATGCATTATGACAGTAATGTGTTACACCTGCTGGGGCTCGAGGAAAGTGTTACCAAGCCAAACCAACCAAAGCACATTCATACCATCACATGCAGTCATATGTGGGCCTACAAAAGTGATCCGGCCGCCAGTTGCCCATTCCTGGTCAATATAGGCAAACCAACTAAGGCTATACAGTATGTTACCCACCCATTCTCTTCTTGACAGACAGATCTTTTCTTAACGCGTGGCGTATTTAAACCTCTGGTGACATGATTGGGATGAAAAGCTGCCGTGTCTGTCTTTTGTGCTGGTAATAGATTATTTAATACAAACATGCAATTGGGCCACAGCAGTGGATGGCGGCCATTGTTATGGTAAAGTCACTCTATTGAGTTCGCCACCACCGCATTAATCTCAGTACGGCCATTGTGCAAAATTCCCCATTAAGGCGCGCCGCGGCCGCCACACAATAGAGATATCAATGTGGCACATCCTCACAGAAACAGGGAGTAAAGATGAAAAAGGGAAAGGGATGTTTTTTACCAGACAGATTATCCACGATCAATTGGGGATTCCCAGCACAAATACCACATGTACACTCCCCTACGTTATTTATTTGGACAGCCAACATCCGCACTGAGCTAAAGGGTAGAGCTGCCGCTTTCAAGGAGCAGGATTTTAAACCGGACGCTTACGAGGAATCCCGCTATGCCCTCCGACGAACCATCAAACAGTCAAAGCGTCAATACAGGACTAAGATTGAAAACTATTACAGACTACAAAGGGAAGCCCAGCCGCGAGCTGCCCAGTGACACAAGCCTACCAGATGGGCTTATTGACTCTATGTATGCTTCGAGGCAAGCAACACTGAAGCATGCATGAGAGCACCAGCTGTTCCGGACAACTGTGTGATCACGCTCTCCGTAGCCGATGTGAGTAAGACCTTTAAACAGGTCAACATTCACAAGGCTGCAAAGCCAGGTGGATTACCAGGACGTGTACTCAGAGCATGCGCTAACCAACTGGCAAGTGTCTTCACTAACATTTTCAACCTGTCCCTGACCGAGTCTGTAATACCTACATGTTTCAAGCACACCACCTTAGTCCCTGTGCCCAAGAACACCAAGGTAATCTTCCTAAATTACTACCAACCCTTTGCACTCATGTCTGTAGCATTGAAGTGCTTTGAAAGACTGGTCATGGCTCACATCAACATCATCATCCCAGAAACCCTAGACCGACTCCAATTCGCATTCCTCCCAAACAGATCCAGAGTTGATGCAATATCTATTGCACTCCACACTGCCCTTTCCCACCTGGACAAAAGGAACACCTACGTGTGAATGCTGTTCATTGACTACAGCACAACGTTCAACACCATAGTGCCCTCAATGCTCATCACTAAGCTAAGGACCCTGGGACTAAACACCTCCCTCTGCAACTGGATTCTGGACTTCCTGACGGGCCACCCCCCAGGTGGTAAGGGTAGGCAACAACACATCTGCCACGCTGATCATCAACACGAGGGCCCCTCAGGGTGCGTGCTTAGTCCCCCCCTGTACTCCCTGTTCATCCACGACTGCTTGGCCAAGCATGACTCCAACACCATCATTAAGTTTGCCGATGACACAATGGTGCTAGGCCTGATCAACAACGATGAGACAGCCTATAGGAGGAGGTCAGAGACAACAACCACTTCCTCAATGTGATCAAGACAAAGGAGATGATCGTGGACTACAGGAAAAGGGGGGTCGAGGGGCTGTAGTGGAGCAGGTTGAGAGCTTCAAGTTCCTTGGTGTCCACATCACTAACAAACTACCATGGTTCAAACACACCAAGACAGTCGTGAAGATGGGCATGACAACGCCTATTCCCCCTCAGGAGACTGAAAAGATTTGGTATAGGTCCTCAGATACTTAAAAAGTTCTACAGCTGCACCATCAAGAGCATCCTGACTGGTTACATCACCGCCTGGTATGGCAAATGCTAGGCATCCGACCACAAGGCACTACAGAGGGTAGTGCGTACGGCCCAGTACATCACTGGGGCCAAGCTTCCTGCCATCCAGGACCTATCTACCAAGTGGTGTCAGAGGAAGGCTCTAAAAATTGCTAAAGACTCCAGCCACCCATGTCATAGACTGTTCTCTCTGCTATCACACGGCAAGCGGTACCGGAGCACCAAGTCTAGGACAAAAAGGCTCCTTAACAGCTTCTACCCCCAAGCCATAAGACTGCTGAACACTTAATCAAATGGCCACCCGGACTATTTACATTGACACCCCCTTTTTTTACGCTGCTGCTACTTGCTGTTTATTATTTATGTGTAGTCACTTTACCCCTACCTACATGTACTGTAAATATTACCTCAATTACCTTGACTAACATGTACCCCTGCACATTGACTCTGTCCCTCTTTCGGTGGCCTCGTTATTGATATTTTAATGTATTTTCTTAACTCTATTTTCTTAAAACTGCATTGTTGTGAAATGTAAGGCGCCAAATTCAAAATCCAAAAGTTGAATTATTAAACATCCATCAATATACAAGTGTTGCATAGACATCAAAAGCTCGGATTCTTGGCAATATCACAGCGTTGTCAGATTTCAAAAAGGCTTTACGGCGAAAGCACAACATTTGATTGTTTGAGGATAGCCCCTCTCATATTTTTATGCATTAGCATAAATCCATAACCAAAGCGGGTCTCATAAAACGCATACAATCGCTAATATAAAATCCTTTATATTATATTACCTTTCGAAGAACTTCTGCTGAGGGTTCTTTTGTTAGAAAAGGTAATTTATTATATCCATAAATCTCTGTTTGGTTGGCGCGTTATGTTCATAAAATACAGCGTCCACTCGCCCATCGAACCGTGAAGAGAACAGGTTCAACCTATACCTATACACTTGTCCAAGAACAATAAAACATCATTGATAACGTATCCTTAGGAACACTTTTATGTATATTTACTATAATATCTTAACCGGATTATAAACTGGACGATAAGAAAGGAAAAAAACACAGCGCGCGCGCGCGAACGCGCCTCCTCTTCTGTTTACATCCGGTGACTAGTTTGAAATTCTTCTTCTATTACCATCCAGAGCAACCTAACATCACCAAACACTGTCTAGAGACTGTTGACATCCAGTGGAAGCAATAGGTACTGCAATCTTACTCCCATATATGGCTGTTTTCATTAGGGAAGGGGTTCAAAATGAGGCAATGTGTCACAAACACTTTTTCCAGGACAGAAATTCTTCGGGGTTTTTGCCTGCTATATCAGTTGTGTTATACTCACAGACAATATTTTAACACTCTTAGAAACTTCGGAGTGTTTCCTATCCAATAGTACTAATTATGTGCATATCCTAGTTTCTGGGCCTGAGTGGCAGGCCTTTAACTTTGGGCACGCCAGACTCTCCAAAACCGACACCTCAGCTGCCGCTCCCTAAGAAGTTAAGGGCTTTCACGGTAAGGAACTTGTTGTATTCGGTACATGTGACAAATAACATGTACAAAAACTTGACATTTGTCTCTATAATCCAGCATTTTGGAGTTGAGATCAAATGTTTCATGAGGCGACAGTAGAGCATGAAAATATCCTCAAATAAAAGTTGACCTTCTGTACATTCTGTACCAAATGTGAAGTTTTAGCTTCACTGTCCAAATAAATACTTATGGGAGTGTACATGTCCCCACTAAAGGATGTAAGGAAAAACAGAGAGCGAGAGAGAGACTTGTGTTTTGTGGCGAGTGTATGGATTTCTTATTAATGTCTTGTGGTTGGTTCAGACCTGAGATAACTATAGTTTTAACTATGCTTCGTGCAAGGTAACTATATTTCTGGGATGAAAATACAAATCACAAATGATTACTGCTTAAAAAAATATTTGAGTACAGATTTTAAGAAGTGAGTACTTTTCTGAAACTATTGGATTGGCTGCCTTCAACTTGGCTGCCTTTGGCAGGGCTGTATCTGGAACTGCATGTTGATTATAGAAACAGAAGGAATAGAGCGCACACAATATCCTATACTGGCGTGGCCAAGCACGCATCCAACTCAATCATCAAGTTTGCTGACGACACTACAGTGGTAGGCTTGATTACCAACAACGACGAGACGGCCTACAGAGAGGAGGTGAGGGCCCTCGGAGTGTGGTGTCAGTAAAATAACCTCTCACTCAATGTCAACAAAACAAAGGAGATGATCGTGGACTTCAGGAAACAGGAGAGGGAGCACCCCCTATCCACATCGAGGGGACAGTAGTGAGAAGGTGGAAAGTTTTAAGTTCCTCGGGCGCACACATCACGGACAAACTGAATTGGTCCACCCACACAGACAGCGTGGTAAAGAAGGCGCACAGCGCCTCTTCAACCTCAGGAGGCTGAAGAAATTTGGCTTGTCACCAAAATCACTCACAAACTTTTACAGATGCACAATCGAGAGCATCCTGTCGGGCTGTATCACCGCCTGGTACGGCAACTGCTCCGCCCACAACCGTAAGGCTCTCCAGAGGGTAGTGAGGACTGCACAACGCATCACCGGGTTAAACTACCTGCCCTCCAGGACACCTACACCACCCGATGTCACAGAAAGGCCAAAAAGATCATCAAGGACAACAACCACCCGAGCCACTGCCTGTTCACCCCGCTATCATCCAGAAGGCGAGGTCAGTACAGGTGCATCAAAGCTGGGACCGAGAGACTGAAAACAGCTTCTACCTCAAGGCCATCAGACTGTTAAACAGCCATCACTAACATTGAGTGGCTGCTGCCAACATACCTGACTTAAATCTCTAGCCACTTTATACATAGGAATTGGATGTAACAAATGTATCACTAGCCACTTTAAACAATTTTGTATATAATGTTTACGATCCACATACTCATATCAAATGTATACACTGTACTCTAAACCATCTACTGTATCTTGCCTATGCCGTCGGGTCATCGACCCAAATCTCTAGCCACTTTAATAATTAGAATTGATGAAATAATGTATCACTAGCCACTTTAAACAATGCCATTTATATAATGTTTACATATCCTACATTACTCATCTCATATATATGTGTATATACTGTACTCCATACCATCTACTGCATCTTGCCTATGCCGGTCAGCCATCGCTCATCCATATATTTATATGTACATACTCGTATTCATTCCTTTACTCTTGTGTGTATAAGGTAGTTGTTGTGAATTTGTTAGATTACTTGTTAGATACTACTGCATGGTCGGAACTAGAAGCACAAGCATTTCGCTACACTCGCATTAACATCTGCTAACCATGTGTATGTGACAAATAAAATTTGATTTGATTTGATTTGATTTGACTATTCCAATCTATCTACACAATTCATTTTTATCTAAGCATTCTGTAAATGTCGATTCTCCATTGCCTCAGGTCTACATAATCAAGTCAAACCAATTAGCCAATGATATTTTATACAGATAAGTATAATTAAGTTGTGACGATCAACTACTGTATGGCTCTTTGAACATGCCACTGAAAAGGTTGAAAGCCGCAATTCATTTTATGATAGCAGAAAATACTGCAGAGTAATTCAAAGCCAATTGCAACATTGCAAACAGCAAGTTGGACGCTTAACAAAAACAACTTTGAACCTCTTTGTCCATCTGAGGGTAAGTGTACTTGTTACAAACACACACTGTACCAGGGGTAGGCAACTAGATTCAGCTGCATATGTTTTTGTTGTTGGTGTGGATGGTCGGGGGACCAAAACATAGTTATAATAATTTGTGCAGTGCAAATTGACCACAACTAAACCTAAAAAGAGACTGTATACCTTCACGCGTTCACGTCCCATTTCTATTCATGGGAATACTTGGGAACAGATTTCCTAAATTAAACACATCTTGCTGAATTCCTGGTAATTTTAGTAATTTGTATATTTTTTTACTAAATAAAAGAAAGTAAAAGAAAATCATTATCGGGATGGTTTTTTGTTTTCAACTAACTTGCATACACTATATTAATATACCTTCAATTATTATTTGTTTTTCTGAGTGGTATTCAAAACACTTTCAAATATTATACGTTTTTTATAGACTCATTTGAATATCAAAGAAAATAGTTGCTTTTTAGTTGCAACTCTATATGAACTATATTCGACTACCTTGAGTATTTGAAAAGTTGGTATTTTCAAATAAACTACAAAATAAAAAAGATTCTGCATAAGTCTGGATTGGTTGGGTAGATGATTCGTCCGAGTAGCGACGGTGAGGAGTTTTTTCATATTCGCACCAGGTGCGACCCGGTTGACTCCAGGTGTTTAACGACATGAAGTCCATTTCCTTCCGGCGGGAACGAGAGAGAGGCAGTCCTCCTGAAATGCCGCTTTCCATTGTCCATTGCTGTTCGGGTTCATATCCTCTCTTTCTCTGTCTAACACTCTCTCTGTTTCTCTCTCTCTCCCTCTCTCCCTCTCTCTTGGTTTCTCTCGCTCTCTCACCCTATATGTGTCTGTCGATTTGAGAGCAGCACATCATTACCATCACAGGCACACTCAGTATCTGTAGTGCAAACACACACACAGCAACACAGCTACACACACACACACACACACACACTGCCTACCTGTTTTTTGAAAGGGAGTGACTTTTCCTTGACTGAGGTTCTGACACTCTGCTGTAGAGAACTCCCAGTAGTGGTTATGAAAGGAGAACTGTGAAGCAGTAAAAATGAAGGACTTTGATTTGTCTGTCAGGCACTTTTAGCCTCTGGGGCCCTCGCAAACACTGCTTAACTCCCTGTCCCCTTGTACCCCAGATATCCTGACAGACAGAGGAAGAAGTTACATACACAGTACACCCTCCCCACCGGTCTCTCAATGACCCACCTTCGAGCCCCCATCATTACCCCGATCATGCCACCCCACCGCATCCCGCCACGCCTCTGACTTGCGGCCCACTCTGCAGCTTAAAAGGCCATCGAACCCTCCATCGCGGCTAACGAGCGAGAGCTCCCCTTCTCTAAACGTGCTGCTCATTACCGAGGGAGCACGAGGAAACGGTAATTAGAGTTATTTAGAGTCACTTGATGCTCGGCACCGCTGTCGACGACGAGTCAAAGCCGCTCTCAGAGATAAAAACCAGGTTCGATGACATCCGACATCTCTCGGCACTTGGAAGTAGGAAATTGGCCCGATAACCATCGGTGACACTACACCTGATCCATGTGATCGCTTCTAAGAGGATGTAGTCTAAACGGTTTAACAGGTAAAACCTGACATGCACAGAGATGATGGATCTGGGTAGAGATGGGGACTGGAACGACCTTTGAGCCGATGCTAGAGGGTCACAGTTAAATCCCAGATAGATTAAAGCTGTTGTGCCTTCCCTCGGCATATCGGATCTGTCAGTGGTGTGAAGGGCAACAGATGCTGATGAATAATTCAAAATGGACACCGCTGAAAATGGAACTTGAGGTGAAGCTTAGGGGTTTGTGACTGCAGATGTACACACAGCTGCTTTTTGTTATGCTGTGACTTAGGAGTAACATGTGCAAACACACACACTATCCCGTACAGGCTAATGATGCCTTAGAGCTACTGTAACACACACACACACTCACACACACACAGACACAGACGCATACGCACACACATATACACACACACAAACATACACACACAAACCACCTTTGCGCCAGTGCGGAGGATGACGACATACAGAGACACCAAACTGCAGTGCTGGGACCCCAGGGCTGGGTCTTGGAGCGTCTCAGTACACACAGGCATTATGTCAGCCTCCCTAATTGCAAGCCTGGGGATTGACTTCGGCACAGGGTCTACCGCCCAGTATGCCCCCCACCCAAAAGGACCACCACCCTTCCCAAGCCTGTCATAGTAATGAGGACCCCCCTCATAGTCATAAAAAGGCGTCATCAAATGTGGCTGCTGATTAGCGAGAAATCTGGCCCCAGTAAGGTAGGTGATGAGATTTGTCAGGGTTAATGTTGTAGCGCGAGGCACCACTGTACTATCTGCCCTAGTTATGTAGAGAGCTTAACAAGTGAAGAAAACCACCATATAGACAGGGGGAGGGGAGAGAGAGAGAGAGAGAGAGAGAGAGAGAGAGAGAGAGAGAGAGAGAGAGAGAGAGAGAGAGAGAGATATGGGAAGAGTGTCTGAGAGCCTCCCAGGTTAGCAGCTAATATTACATTTTTTATTTTCAGATTTAAAAAAAAATCAGAGGGGGGTGAGGCTGGGCTAAGGGAAGGAGGAGTAGTTGACAGCTAATAACGTTCTTATTGTATGATATTAAGACAGCATCCCAGTCAATCAGTAACAACTCCCCAGAGAACTGACAGCATCCCAGTCAATCAGTAACCACTCCTTAGAGAATTGCCAGGATCCCAGTCAATCAGTAACCACTCCCTAGAGAATTGCCAGGATCTCAGGCAATCAGTTACAACTCCCCAGAGAACTGCCAGCATCCCAGACAGTCAGTAACAACTCCCCAGAGAACTGACAGCTTCCCAGTAAATCAGTAACCACTTCCCAGAGAACTGCCAGCATCCCAGTCAATCAGTAACCACTCCCTAGAGAATTGCCAGGATCTCAGGCAATCAGTTACAACTCCCCAAAGAACTGCCAGCATCCCAGAGAACTGCCAGCATTCCAGCCATGCAGTAACAACTCCCAAGAGAACTGCCAGCATCCCAGTCAATCAGTAACTCCTCCCCAGAGAACTTCCAGCATCTCAGCCAGTCAGTAACAACTCCCCAGAGAACTGCCAGCAGCCCAGCCAGTCAGTAACAACTCCCCAGAGAACTGCCAGCATCCCAGTCAATCAGTAACCACTCCACAGAGAACTTCCAGCATCCCAGTCAATCAGTAACAACTCCCCAGAGAACTTCCAGCATCCCAGCCAGTCTGTAATAACTCCCCAGAGAACTGCCAGCATCCCAGCCAGTCAGTAACAACTCCCCAGAGAACTGGGCAGCATCCCAGCCAGTCAGTAACAACTCCCCAGAGAACTGCCAGCATCCCAGCCAGTCAGTAACAACTCCCCAGAGAACTGACAGCATCCCAGCCAATCAGTAACAACTCCCAAGAGAACTGCCAGCATCCCAGCCAGTCAGAAACAACTCCCCAGAGAACTGACAGCATCCCAGACAGTCAGTAACAACTCCCCAGAGCACTAACAGCATCCTAGCCAGTCAGTAACAATTCCCCAGAGAACTGCCAGCATCCCAGTCAATCAGTAACAACTCCCCAGAGAACTACCAGCATCCCAGACAGTCAGTAACAACTCCCCATAGAACTGCCAGCATCCCAGTCAATCAGTAACAACTCCCCAGAGAGCACAAACACACAGACTCTCCTTTTTGTTCTAATTTCCCCTTCAAGTCATTTTTTTTATTGGCTTCTTTATCCTACCTGAGCTCTGCAGCGCCGTGCTTGACATTCTGGCTCCTGAGTCATTCAGTATCTCAAAGTCACTGATAGGTTCTAGAAAGTTCTGTGGCGGCTTGGCGGTACAAACAGTGGGTAAGAGGCGTTATTTTGTCCACCACTTTTTGCCTATTTGAAGGGAAGCTACTGTTAATGAAGCCTCTGAATGGGCTTTTGCCCCCCAAAAACTTCAGCTTTAAAGTGAGAATGGTTAAAGGTAAATATCGGATAAATATCCTGACTCCGTGTCAGGTTTGATACTAGAGTACACCCTCCAGCCCCGGAAACACACTCGATAGAGGTAACGACACTTACCTGAAGTATGGTGGAAGAGTTTTTCCTGTACAAAATGGCTGTGTTTGTTTGTTTGCACAGTACATGACATGACATCCTTTAGGTTTAAGGTTACTCACTCAGAAGATGGCGAACATTCTCTAGGTCTTCTATGCTGGGGCCGACATGTCTTCCTCCCCTTCATCAGTTTCTTTAGTCTGAATCACTCAGCGCCTTGGAGCCAAGCGAATGTAGACATGCCTGACCAAAAATGGCGGAAAAGAGTCAGTTTTGCTTTGCATCTTACATTTCGTCTTCCCAAGAGTCAGATCCTCCCCTATGCTGACCTAAGGGGACATGGCCTGGGGAAGGACAAACTTGATAACTTGGTTGCAAGTTGTTTTGTTTTGAAATGCTAATTAAATATATTTCCACTCATCTTTAACATATAGTACATCAAAACAACTCTTATTTTGTAGTCCTACACAGCAAACATGATTAAAACACCTATGCAAACTCCCATATGTGAGCGCTCCTTACAGTACACTCAGAACACATATACACTACTCCTAGCCTTGATGTCTGTTTACTTGGGGATTCACAGATCATCTCTCTTGTGACTCGTCCTTATTTCCTCGCAATAGTCGAGAAACTCCTCCAAATAATGAGCTCTATTCAGAGGAGCCTGTGTGTCTGTGCGATCCACTTTTCAGTTTTCCAAAAACAGCTGTTAAGGAAACAAGGGGCGATGGTGGCGCAGTGCAAAGCCCATTAATCTAAATGACACTGTTATTAATGTGAGTTCTTAGATGAGCCACAGCATTGCATGCCAAAAAATCACATTGCACAAACAACAAACACAAACATCAATCATCACCACCCCAGAGCTAATGGAGTGGGTTTGATTGTCCTGGCAACACCTCAGTATCAGAACAATATGATTCCCTGTGTTATAAGCATATCATAACAGACCATCATAAGCTGTTATAACACTGCTGTAAGCATTGTAATAAGACGTTTAGTGTTATTTCTGTAGAAATATGTAGCTATATGCTGGCTAACTCTTATCGGCTAGCTAGCAAGCTAAGCTAACTCCTTTCTTGTCATAACCATTAGTCAGGCTGCTGTCAATGGAGGTTATGAGAGCTTATGACATTTGATTGGTAATGGTTTAGACAGCGAGAATAAAAGCATTACGGGACAGTTGGGTTCAATGAAAGTGTCAGTGGGTTCCATTTCAATTTCCTGTTGAAATAACAGGCCCTAATTTTTCATCTTTCTTCTCCATTTTCTCGTTAATCGTGATGAGACTGACTTTGATCTCAAAAGGGGAGAAGTGGTTCCTTCACCAGCTGAGAGAGCGAGTGGGAGGAAGAGAGAGAGTTAGAGGGATTGAGGTAGGGATACAGAGAAAGTGAGGGAGAGAGAGAGAGAGAGAGAGAGAGAGAGAGAGAGAGAGAGAGAGAGACAAAGAGAGAGAGACAAAGAGAGAGAGACAAAGAGAGAGAGACAAAGAGCGAGACAGATTGGCGGAGGGAGGGAGGGAGGGATGCAATTAGGCCACAAAACTGATTTTGTCGCCGAGGACGGAGAGTTTGTCCTTGTGGAGGGAAGCACCTTGTCAATTTGATTAGAGACAGTGTGAAAGGACACTGAAGATCTCAATCCTGAAACTGCCTGGATGTTAGTCTCTTCAACCCTCCTGAACCTGCCTGGATGTTAGTCTCTTCAACCCTCCTGAACCTGCCTGGATGTTAGTCTCTTCAGCCCTCCTGAAACTGCCTGGATGTTAGCCTCTTCAACCCTCCTGAACCTGCCTGGATGTTAGTCTCTTCAACCCTCCTGAAACTGCCTGGATGTTAGTCTCTTCAACCCTCCTGAACCTGCCTGGATGTTAGTCTCTTCAGCCCTCCTGAAACTGCCTGGATGTTAGTCTCTTCAGCCCTTCTGAACCTGCCTGGATGTTAGTCTCTTCAGCCCTCCTGAACCTGCCTGGATGTTAGTCTCTTCAGCCCTCCTGAAACTGCCTGGATGTTAGTCTCTTCAGCCCTCCTGAACCTGCCTGGATGTTAGTCTCTTCAGCCCTCCTGAAACTGCCTGGATGTTAGTCTCTTCAGCCCTCCTGAAACTGCCTGGATGTTAGTCTCTTCAACCCTCCTGAAACTGCCTGGATGTTAGTCTCTTCAGCCCTCCTGAACCTGCCTGGATGTTAGTCTCTTCAGCCCTCCTGAAACTGCCTGGATGTTAGTCTCTTCAACCCTCCTGAAACTGCCTGGATGTCAGTCTCTTCAGCCCTCCTGAACCTGCCTGGATGTTAGTCTCTTCAGCCCTCCTGAAACTGCCTGGATGTCAGTCTCTTCAACCCTCCTGAAACTGCCTGGATGTTAGTCTCTTCAGCCCTTCTGAACCTGCCTGGATGTTAGTCTCTTCAGCCCTCCTGAACCTGCCTGGATGTTAGTCTCTTCAGCCCTCCTGAAACTGCCTGGATGTTAGTCTCTTCAACCCTCCTGAACCTGCCTGGATGTTAGTCTCTTCAGCCCTCCTGAAACTGCCTGGATGTTAGTCTCTTCAGCCCTCCTGAAACTGCCTGGATGTCAGTCTACTCAGCCCTCCTGAACCTGCCTGGATGTTAGTCTCTTCAGCCCTCCTGAACCTGCCTGGATGTTAATCTCTTCAGCCCTCCTGAACCTGCCTGGATGTTAGTCTCTTCAGCCCTCCTGAACCTGCCTGGATGTTAGTCTCTTCAGCCCTCCTGAAACTGCCTGGATGTTAGTCTCTTCAGCCCTCCTGAACCTGCCTGGATGTTAGTCTCTTCAGCCCTCCTGAACCTGCCTGGATGTTAGTCTCTTCAGGCTAACGTTGGGGAGTTGAAAAGATTTCAGTTAGATAAGTCTGCGCATCTGAAATCAAATACAGATTGAGTAATATGCGTGTTAAATGCAAAGGCTCTTTCCAAATCACTATAAGGATTTATTTGCATTTCATATGCTGAAATTACCCCTTTTTTCATCAACCCAACCGGGGGTATAACAAATTGCACAGTAATAGAAATATAATGATACAACCGTTATTAATAACCGTTCTGATTGGCCGTTGATATCACGTCTTCAATACCCTTTCAGAAAACAACAAATCCATGAAAGAAAAGTTTCAAGTTGCTTTTTCTTCTCTTCTTCTAGGTCAAAGAGTGTGAGAGTTGACTTAAACCAAAGCAGTAAATGAAAACATTAAAGCAAGAGAAGAGAGAGAATGAGAGGGGAATAAGGAGAGAGGGGAGGAGGGCCCATCACTTCATATTACGTTATCTTAAGCCTGAAGAGAGAGAGAGAGAGAGAGAGAGAGAGAGAGAGAGAGAGAGAGAGAGAGAGAGAGAGAGAGAGAGGAAGAGAGAGGAAGAGAGCGAGAGAGAGGGAGAGAGAGAGGAAGAGAGAGGGCGTTCAGAGTGAGGCAGCCAAAGGCGACATGTTCCTTCTCTCTGTTCCACACTTTGCCTTTGTTGTTCCCAACCACCGCTTTGGCGGTGCCCGCGCCCTTTATGGGGACCGCAATAATTTCCTGGAGACTGGGATGAAAGGAGGAGAGGAGGAGGAGATGGAGAGGTGGATAGGAGGTGTTTGGGGGGAAGATTTCGGACAGAGGGCAATGCCTATGTAGTTGGACCAGAGAGAAGGTGATCAGCTAAATGAATGTAGAGCTCCGTGCATCATGCATAACCTGCACAGCCAATGAAGGAATCACACACACATATACACATTCATTAACAGAGGCAACTGTAGAAGGCATACTGTACACCGCACACACACAGACACACACACACACAAACATACAGATCATACATTCCAAACGACACACCATTGTATGCAATCCATAGGAATACATTCAACACTGCACTCAACACAGGCAGCACAAAAATCCAAACAGCTATACAACAGCACTGAAAATACCAGCCTTTGCGTTTTGAGTGTGAGTGAGCATGGGCCAGAATATATTGTGAAATAATGGGATTTGATGTATCAATATTCTCTACATCTGCGAGTAGTCATGAGCCATGGACTGCTAGGCTGGTAATAACGAATCCTTTACCCCGGCATCCAATTTTCAGAAAGTTATCGAACCGAAATAGAAACGGAGCATTTGACTGCAAATCTCCTGCTCAAATTAAAGCTGGAAGGTATGTGAGCACAGACACACAATCTCACACACGTTCAACTCACACACGGTCATACACACACACATATGCACACATACACACACACACACACTTGGAAGCACTCAGTATTTGAGGTCTCAGGTGGTGAGAATAAAGATGAAAGTAAAAGTGTTCCTAGGATTCTCTCCTATTGTTAATATAACCCACTTTCCTAGTCAATAGTACCTCGGTAGCTCTCTCTTTCGACAAACACACACCTCTGTGTAAAATTAATACATTCCTGATACGGCACCATGTTCTGTCAATCTTGTGACTCAGATCACCAAGGAAACAAACGAACGAGTGAGAAAATGTTCTCTCTCTCCCAATCTTCAACACAATCCTTTTCTCTCCCGCTCTCTCTCTCTCTCTTTCCCTCTCAACCACCCTTCACCTTTCCCTCTACCCCCATCATTCTCCCCATCTCTCTCCCCCCTCCCTCTCCTCTCCCACCATCCAGCCACAAGCAATTAGTCCCTGGTCCTGCCTCTCCATCGAGCTCATTGGGATTCTCTTAAAAGGGTAAGTGAGCCTTCACAGCTATCACACAATCACAGGATGCCTGCAGGCATGGCCGACCAGGAGAACCTGCATCCACCCCCCCACTGTAGTCATTGCGGCCCATTGGAAAGAAGACGTGCTCAAGCTACGCCCTACACATATAAACAGATATTCACTGGGAAAAACAGTGCAATGCAGACATATCTTCAGAAAGAGAATGTGGTGCAACTTAACTACAGCGTCTTTATGTATATATTTACATATATATATATATATATATATAAATATATGAGAGAGAGAGAGAGAGAGAGAGAGAGAGAGAGAGAGAGAGAGAGAGAGAGAGAGAGAGATGGGAAGAGTGTCTGAGAGCCTCCCATCTGCAGAGTGTTTGTGTGTGTGGCTATGAGTTATGTAACACATTAATTGCCATGCAGTGCACAGGGTGCAGACGCTGGCGACAGACACACACAGCTCCCACCCAGCCCACAGCCATGAATATGGAAGATAACTAAGAAAAATGAAAAATAGAACCCTAGATTCATGGGACCGAGAGTAAACATGAATAAAAGCTGTTGTGGTTGGTGGGAGGGGTAGAGCTGTGTGTGTGCAAGTGGACCTATATCTGAGTGAGACGTGCACATGTGCCTCAGTAGGGAAAAGAACTGTGGAAAATAGTGCACCCTTAAATAAATCACTGGTAAATCTCAAGTACACTAATACTTGTGTACAGACATCAGAATGAATACGTGTCTGCAGCGAAGACCTAAAGATGATTTGGTGTGAATTCAATAAACAGACAACGCATGTGTGTGACTCGATCTGTCTGGCTCACACCAATATACATGGGTCCTGCTAACTCATCAAACATTTACAGTGGCAAACCTTCAGCTCTTTGTATCAAAGTCATTTCATGCTAATTCATTGAATCCCCAGCAGATCGATGCCTTCATACTAAAGCGAAAAATCAAGTAAATAAGAATCATGTAAATCAAGATGAAACTGTGATCAGAAAGAGAATATATGATCTGATAGGCTGGTGTTATAGCCAGCGATTGGGGAATACAGTTTTACAATGAGGGAGAACTTTGTAAAAAAAAAAAAGATCTGCCAATTTAGAGTTTATGCTATGTCCTTGAGTTTCTAACTGGTGCCACTCTTGTTTTTGGACTGCTTTGATTACTTGATCTTATTTGTTCTTCATATCATTCACAGGCTTTTTTGTGACCAGTTACTTTAATCTGATTTGATGAAAGCCCCCACCCCCCCATTTGTAACACCCTTCTCTTTATAGTGTACCAATAAAGAGAAGGGCAGACCTCTATGACTTGTTTTGTTTGGTCCGACTCCCTCCAGAACAACTTTTGCCAAACTTTGATGAAAGGTTGTCAGTAAAACCCACAAACAACTGTCTGACTCTAGGACAGGGGGGACTGAGGACAATCGATTGAGTTTTTCTCTCTGAAAAAGTTACAACTTTACAACTCTTCCATCTCCCCAGGCTTGGCACATTGAACAACCAATTATCTGCAAGACTGGTGTCAAATCAGAGACCATACAGGAGTTAGAAGAAACGTGGAGATTGGTGCTTCACTCAGGGAATCACTCAGGCCTGTGGCTTCGGGAGACAGGAGAGGCCTCTTCGGCAGGCACTCAAGCCCCATTAAGAGAGGATGCGGATGGGGAGAGTGACTGGGTACTCAGCCTTGTCCTGGAGCAAGTCTGGAGCATAGTTACGGATTAAGTCGAACATGTTAGCCTGAGGTTGTCACATGTTTAACTGGGACCTATTAGTGTGGCAGCCATTTTGTCTCGCAGGTGTCAACGGCAGGGCAACGTTGGAATGGTAACGTTTAAAGACAAAAGTATTGGCGAGCCAGCAAGGGACGGGGACATGGAAGTCACGGTCAATCACCGCTCTGTCTCTCCTCTCCTCTCCTCTCTTCTCCTTTGTCTCTGTCCTTTCCTCTTATTTCCTTTGTCTCTCTTCTCTTCTCTCTCTCCCCTCTCCTCTGTCTCTCTCCTCTCATCTCATTTGTCTCTGTCCTCTCCTGTCTTTCTCCTCTCCTCTGTCTCTCTCCTCTCCTCTGTCGGCAGGTAGCCTAGTGGTTAGAGTGTTGGACTTGTAACAGGAGGGTTGCAAGTTCGAATCCCCGAGCTGACAAAGTAAAAATCTGTCGTTCTGCCCCTGAACAAGGCAGTTAACCCACTGTTCCCCGGGCGCCGAAGACGTGGATGTCGATTAAGGCAGCCCCCCGCACCTCTCTGATTCAGAGGGGTTGGGTTAAATGCGGAAGACACATTTCGGTTGAAGGCATTCGGTTGTACAACTGACTAATAATGGTGAGTTTGTCTTTCTCTCTGTCTCTCTCCTCTTATTTCCTTTGTCTCTCTCCTCGTTTCTCTCTCCCTCGCCTCTCGCTCTCTTCTGTCTCTCTCCCTCTCCTCTCTCTCTCCTCTGTCTCTCTCTCTCCTCTGTCTCTCTCTCTCTCCTCTGTCCCTCTTTCCTCTGTCTCTCTCCTCTCCTTTGTCTCTGTCCTCTCCTCTCTCTCCTGTCTCTCCCCTCTCCTGTCTCTCTCCTGTCTCTCTCCTCTCCTCTCTCTCTCTCCTATTTTATCTCACTCCTCTCTCTCCTCTGCTCCTTTCTATAACCACATAATTAAAATATTTATGAGAGCTCCCACTGATAGAAAAACCCATTTCATTTCTGGACCTTCTCTCTCACTCCCCAATTCTCTCTCTCTCTCTCTCTCTCTCTCTCTCTCTCTCTCTCTCTCTCTCTCTCTCTCTCTCTCTCTCTATTCTATTTCCCTCTACATCTCTCTCCCTTTGTCTTCACTTCTCTCTCGCTTGCTCGCTCACTCTCTCTTTCCTTGTCCCTTTCGCTCTCGCTTTCTCCTCCCCCCTCTCTCTTTCTTCTCTCGCTCTCTCCTTACTTTTCTATGGATTTATTTTAATGAAAGGCGCGCTGGAGAACCATTCAGGCATTTGCTGGGCCGTAATATCCACAACACAATGACATGAATAACTATGAGCTGATGGCTCTACAGTTCTGACAGCTTAGAGGATAAATACATTTCTAAAACACACAAGAATAAAGACCTATATACGCACACACCCACTCACACATCTACACACACACACACACACACACACACACACACACACACACACACACACACACACACACACACACACACACACAGGTAGTGTAATACACACAGATGCAGATCTCAAACTGTATCTCACTGGCACTGAGTTTTGGCTGCTTCACGTGACGTATTGTTGTCTCTACCTTCTTGCCCTTTGTGCTGTTGTCTGTGCCCAATAATGTCCGTGCCATGTTCTGTGCTGCTACCATGTTGTGTTACTACAATGTTGTTGTAATGTTGTGTTGCTACCATGCTGCGCTGTCATGTGTTGCTGCCTTGTTATGTTGTTGTCTTAGGTCTCTCTTTATGTAGTAATGTGTGTTTTGTCCTACAACAAAACCATACACATATGTAAACCAAAAGTATATTCTTTAGAATACAGTAAAGAACACAATTGTGTGGGGGGTCCCAGGGGGGCAGTCCAGGAATTGGTAGGGGGGGAGTCACCAGTGCTAAGCTACGCTTCATCTCTTCTCCGGCCTGGGTCTGGCCACAATACTTCGTCCACATCACAAGATACGTTTTCTCTTGCCAAACATCAAGGGAAGTATCTCCTAGCATGGCGTATTCAACCTTGGACAGAGGCAACCTCCATGTCCCCACATGCATCCTCCATTGCCTGGAGGAGCGGCATGCAGGCATAGGGTTGACGATCATACACTTTCCAGCGAAAGTTGTGGATGGGTGGCAAACCAGTTTTGGACCAGAACAGCCTGGTGAAAACTAACATAGTCCCATAAAACCACAAATCTAGCAGGCTCCTGATCTGGATCAGGGACAAGCATTGTGTAAATTGCATCCAGAAAAGTGAGCATATGGCCGGTGTTGTACGGACCCAGTGTGGCATTGTGATGGAGGACCCCGTTTTGAGTGATGGCAGAACACATAGTTATATTACCCCCACGCTGTCCAGGGACATTGGTAATTGCCCTCTGTCCTATTACATTTCTTCCACGGCGCCTGGTTTTGGTGAGGTTGAAGCCAACCTCATCCACATAAATAAATTAATGGCGAATTACATGGGCATCCAGCTCCAATACTCTCTGTAACAGACAAAAGGATATACAGATGAGTAAATATGGTATGTCTGAAGTACTGGAAGTAGTGTTGCATACATACCTCTACAAAGTCATGTCGCATATTCTTGACTCTGTCAGAGTTTCTCTCAAATGGCACCTTGTAAAGTTTATCGTCACTCGGTGCCGTTGGAGGATGCGTTGTATGGTCGACAGGCTACAGCATTGATGTTGTTATATGGTGTCATTATTCAAGATATGCTCTCTTATCTCTCGAATCCTAATTGCATTGTTGGCCAAACCCATATTTATAATTGCAGTCTCTTGTACATCTGTAAACAAGCGTCCTCGTCCTCCATGATGTCTTTGCCTTTCCACTCTGTACAGAATTCAAACACAGTATGTGTTCAGCATAGGAACTGTAAACAATGTACAAACACATTTAGTACAGCATGATAACCAACCTCATTCATTCAATGCAGTGCAGTAAATGGATGGCTTAGAGTTACAAATGTTTATGCAATACTATGCAGTCATACGTATTTTACAGTACATTACTGTAATGCTAAAATAGTCATTAGATAGTTGCACACCTGTTCTCATTTCTGAAGGTTTGAATTATGGACGCCACTGTAAATCGACTCAAGTTGGGCTGGACTCTCAGTCCAGCCTCTCTCATGGTCAAACCGTGGTTGATCACATGATTAACAAGTGTTGCCCTAATCTCATCAGAGATGGCTCTCCTTCCTTCTCTTCTTTGCCCTCGTCCTCTTCTTCCTCTTCCTCTCCCTCCTACTCCTCTTGCTCTCTGTCCATTGTTGGCATCCATTGTTCAAAACAGGTAATCTGACCTTTGACCTATTTATAGGCCTATACTACAGTAAAGCAGTGATTGGTTAGTGATCAGTTAAGCTATTAGTGTTTGCACATGTGAGGAGTGTGTGTGTGACCTGGTGAAAAAGTGTAACATTTTGATTGGTTGTGTTTGGAAAAGGAAAGGAAGTCACTTCCTGTTAGAGTTTTGTGTTTTAGGTAGAGAATTGTGTGTAGTGTTTTGAAAAAAGTGTTTTATGCAATTGACAACTGAGTCAAAGGCTGAGAAATAGCTTATGGTTTTGGATATTTGGTGTGTAGTTTTGCACTTTGAGTGAGAGGTTTCAAAAATCGTGTGACATGAAAAGATTTTGTGTGTAAGCAGTCGGAAAAAAACTGTAATTCATTTCTCAGTTTTGCTGTTCTAGTCTAGTGGGCTGGGTTGTTAATGTACATTGCTAACGAAAGACCAGATGCTTTCATATCATATTTAATACAGCAGTTTGAATAATTCATCCTTTTTTTTTGTTATATTATTTTTTACTTCGATTTTATTAGACTTTTTCAATATATAGACCGAGCTCCAGAGCAGAAATGCAGAAACGATGACATATAATACCTTTCCCTCTCCCATTCCCCCTATCAGATCTGCAGAAATGCTTTGGAATGGCGGATTGGGCCAGTCGAAGGAGCGGGCTGTCTTACCGCGCAGGGAGTGTCACAAGCTGTTCCCAGATAGGACCGGTCTGCTGGACCAGTTGACCGGGCTGAAAGGACTAGTCGGCCTGCCAGATAGGAACAGTCGGCCTGCTAGATAGGAACAGTCGGCCAGATATTACCAGTCGGCCAGCCTGATAGGACCAGTCTCTCCTCTCCTCTCTCTCCCCCCTTCATTCTGCAGATGTTCTCTCCTTCCAACCCCCATCTCAAGTCAGTTGAAGTTTTTTAGCCATGTCATTCAGTTTTTTAGCCATGTCATTCAGTTTTTTAGCCTTGTCATTCAGTTTTTTAGCCATGTCATTCAGATTTTTTGGCCTTGTCATTCGGTTTTTTAGCCATGTCATTCAGTTTTTTAGCCATGTCATTCAGTTTTTTAGCCTTGTCATTCGTTTTTTTTGCCTTGTCATTCAGTTTTTTTGCCTTGTCATTCAGTTTTTTTGCCATGTCATTCGGTTTTTTAGCCATGTCATTCAGTTTTTTTGCCTTGTCATTCAGTTTTTTTGTTATCATGGATGTTGCGTCAGTTAATCCAAAGGTAAACAGTAACATTGTTTGAAAATATTTGTTCACATCTAATCATTTGAAGCAGGTAGGGAAAATATTAAAATGTCCATGGCTTGGGCCTGTAATATGTTGTGGTGATGACCCTATGACCTTGTGTGTGTCTCTTTCTGGACGTCAGTAAGCGTGAGGAGTACAGCCAGAAGACTATGGATGAGGCTCTGCAGAAGGTGAAGTGAATGAGGGCTGACCTGGGAGGTACAAAGTTCTTTCAGCATTAAAAACATATCTACAGCTGTACGTGGTGCAGAGAAGGTAAGGTGGCCACTGTCCGTCTGTCCTACCAGCTGTTAGGTGAATCCAAAGGAATTTACTAAAAAGACAGCCCCCTCTTTCCTGCGCCTTCTATACCCCTCAGCTCTCTGCAAGGTTGCTCTGACAAGGCTGCTCTTTCTTCCTCACTCGCCTCCTTAAACCGTTCTCAACTCCTGCCTTATCTGGTGGATCTTTGCCGTTCTGTTGTTCATGGTGTATGGGGCCTTCGCTTTGGCGTCAGATGGCTTCCACAACAAGTCAAAAACTTCTGGGGGAAATAATGGGAAATATCAGCTAGAACTTTACACTCTTTAGTAAGGGCTATCAGGTGTCCTCTCAACCTCTCCAGTGTCTTAAGTACATAGGACACATTTTGTTTTTATAGTGACCAGTAACTTTTAGGCATATTCAATGTGGAATAGCAGTGGAATTACCTCATTTACATAAATTAGGCCTACAAGTTATTGGTCACTATAAAAACACAATTTCTACAATATTAACATCTCTCAAACATTGTGGTGATGTCAGGGGACATCTAAGTGTCCTTTCAACCTCTCTGAAGTGTCCGCATGGGGTAATTCCACTGCTATTACACATTGAATAAGCCTAAAAGGTATTGGTAATAAGAACTATTTGGAAGAAAAATTATGACAACAGATATACATTGGAAATGTAACGTGTCTTGACTCAGCAAGACGATCTGACCCTGAAGACCCCTTCATTCTCTTCCTTCTTCTGTGGGTCCCTCATGAAGAGTACTGTTGACCCCTCATGAAGAGTACTGTTGACCCCTCATGAAGAGTACGGTTGACCCCTCATGAAGAGTACAGTTGACCCCTCATGAAGAGTACGGTTGACCCCTCATGAAGAGTACGGTTGACCCCTCATGAAGAGTACAGTTGACCCCTCATGAAGAGTACGGTTGACCCCTCATGAAGAGTACGGTTGACCCCTCATGAAAAGTACGGTTGACCCCTCATGAAGAGTACGGTTGACCCCTCATGAAGAGTACAGTTGACCCCTCATGAAGAGTACAGTTGACCCCTCATGAAGAGTACGGTTGACCCCTCATGAAGAGTACGGTTGGCGGCCAAGAAACGCTTTTCACTGATATTGGAGGCAGGGAACTTGAATCGGTAGAGCGGTGATGCTGCACTAGTCTTAATAGATGCTGCACTAGTCTCAACTAGTCTTAATACCTTTGTCAGTCCCATGTATATTACCAGGGAAATGTAGAAGAGCATGTTGCCCATGGTGACATGTTTCCAGTGCATTTTCTCCCCCCTGCTGCTTCTTGTCCCCAAACTAGTGTCCCCACGATCTGAACCTGGGTGGTACTGGCTCCACATAATCTTCAATGACCAATCTGTTCTCGGGTTCATCTCCCTCTGTTGTGCTGGGACCAGTGCTGTTTCCAGTGCCCCTACCATCTTCTCCTCCCTCTTCTCTGTTAATGCTGAGGTGTCCCTTTAGATGAACTGGCAGAGAGCCAGGGCCTGTAGTGGGGGTAGTGGAAGAGGACTGGGGCCTTTGTGGAGTGGTGGAGCTTGAACCATCAGTAGAGACAGCAGTGGGCGTCGTGGATCTAGCAGTGAGGAGTGAAGACATTGACCGGCGGGGGCGGGGGCTCCCAAATGTGGTAATCCTCTGTGGGGAATAAAATCAAGGGATATAAAGGGATCAATACTGATGAAAGATACTTAAAAGTTGAAGCATCTTTACAGTTGACAAATTTTACAAAACTACATTACAGTATTACAATATACAAAAATATACTATACAGTCGTGGCCAAATGTTTTGAGAATGACACAAATATTAATTTCCACAAATCCAGTGTCTTTAGATATTTTTGTCAGATGTACTATGTAATACTGAAGTATAATTACAAGCATTTCGTGTCAAAGGCTTTTATTGACAATTACATGAAGTTGATGAAGAGTCAATATTTGTCAATATTTGCAGTGTTGACCCTTCTTTTTCAAGACCTCTGCAATCCGCCCTGGCATGCTGTCAATTAACTTCTAGGCCACATATTGACTGATGGCAGCCCATTCTTGCATAATCAATGCTTGGAGTTTGTCAGAATTTGTGGGGTTTTGTTTGTCCACCCGCCTCTTGAGGATTGACCACAAGTTCTCAATGGGATTAAGGTCTGGGGAGTTTCCTGGCCATGAACCCAAAATATCGAATTTTTGTTCCTAGAGCCACTTAGTTATCACTTTTGCCTTATGGCAAGGTGCTCCATCATGCTGGAAAAGGCATTGTTCGTCACCAAACTGTTCCGGGATGGTTGGGAGAAGTTGCTCTCGGAGGATGTGTTGGTACCATTCTATATTCATGGCTGTGTTCTTAGGCAAAATTGTGAGTGAGCCCACTCCCTTGGCTGAGAAGCAACCCCACACATGAATGGTCTCAGGATGCTTTACTGTTGGCATGACACAGGACTGATGGTAGTGCTCACCTTGTCTTCTCTGTACTGGTGGTGCCCTGATCCCACAGCTGAATCAACTTTAGGAGACGGTCCTGGCGCTTGCTGGACTTTCTTGGGCACCCTGAAGCCTTCTTCACAACAATTTATCCGCTTTCCTTGAAGTTCTTGATGATCCGATAAATGGTTGATTTATTTGCAATCTTACTGGCAGCAATATCCTTGCTTGTGAAGCCCTTTGTGTGCAGAGCAATGATGACGGCACGTGTTTCCTTGCAGGAAACCATGGTTGACAGAGGAAGAACAATGATTCCAAGCACCACCCTCCTTTTGAAGTTTCCAGTCTGTTATTCGAACTCAATCAGCATGACCGAGTGATCTCCAGCCTTGTCCACACCTGTGTTAACGAGAGAATCACTGACATGATGTCAGCTGGTCCTTTTGTGGCAGGGCTGAAATGCAGTGGAAATGTTTTTGGGGGATTCAGTTCATTTGCATGGCAAAGAGGGACTTTAGGGACAATTAATTGCAATTCATCTGATCACTCTTCATGACATTCTGGAGTATTTGCAAATTGCCATCATACAAACTGAGGCAGCAGACTTTGTGAAAATTTATATTTGTGTCATTCTCAAAACTTTTGGCCATGACTGTATATTAAAATATGATATAAAGAATGTACTTTATACTATATACATTCCTTGCTGATGACTTTTAGCACACCATCTCACAGCCCACTCTCAGAGACAAACTGTATAAATGTCTAACTCCTGCAGTGGCCAGGTGTGTAGGGTCAGTATACGACCTCGCCTCCTATGTCCAGTGGGGGAGGGGAGCCTACTGCAGGAGTTATAAAGTTACATACTTCTCCAAGCCCTCTGTCCTGCACAGCAACATCTGGGCCGTATCCACAAAGCATCTCAGAGTAGGAGTACTGATGTACGGGCCCTGGACACTGTCTGCAATACAATACAAACAGTGGAACACTTTAGAGACAAAGGAGTAATGGCCACAAGAGTTCGATGGCCTCCTAGTGGAGAACTCATTTGAAATATGGCATAAACAAGACACAGTTACATAGGCCTATCTGGCTGACCGGACCTACCTATATGGCCGGCCAGACCTAGCCATCTGGCGGGCATTCCGGACCTACCTTTCTGGCCAACTGGGTCTACCTGTCTGACCTACCTACCGATTAAAAAATGTAATGTTCATTGCAGAGCTCTATTTTCATTTCATCCAATAAATGTAAATGTCTGGAGTTTGCTCTTGGATTGGAACTGATTCTATGGTCAGAAGACATGAAAATCAAGCTATTTTTCCACCCACGCCAGTGGTGGGGTTGGCATCAAAAGAAAGATGCATATGCAGAAAGGAACACCATACCTACCGTAAAATATGGTGGTGGATCTTTGATGGGTAATTATAAAATGCATTGAAATTGCCCACCTGCCGGCCATAAGCATGCAGTGTGACAGGCAAGTGAAATCTCAATGATGTGAACTTGATGGGTTGGTATATTGGTAAGACATTACTTATTCACACGGCGGTGTGCGCGCCACACGCTACAACAACTGAAGGGAGATTGTCCACTATGGGGTATGATCGCCCCAAGGGCGTCCGGAGAAATGTCAACGGCCCGGGGAACTCGTCTGTTCACAGAGGGGCTTTCAGAGTGTGAAGCCTGACGGCGGATGTCTTGTTCCTTCTATGACTGTTGACTTTAACAAGTGGATTGTATCAGATACAGTGCTGCCAGTGCTAAACATTATATTATAAGAGTAAAGCGTAAAGGTTATATTTCTGGCCCATTGATTTTTGTATAAGTGTCTCTTATAAGCGAAGTGTGCTCTCTACCAAACAAGCGCATGCACACAAACACACACACACACACACACACACACACACACACACACACACACACAAACACGGCATAAATGGATGCAAAAAGAACAGTACACATGTGCACACACAAAGCACAAATGGACGCACACACACACAGTTAACTACTTAGGGAGCGGCTGCATAGGTGACGGTTTTGGAGTCTGGCGTGCCCAAAATAAATGCCTGCCACTCAGGCCCAGACAATAGGATATGCGCATTATTAGTACTATTGGATAGGAAACACTCTGAAGTTTCTAAAAGTGTTAAACAGCAAATTCTCCTACACTCGGTTTGTTGTTTTTACGGCTAGGACTGATAGTTTGTGTTACTGATTCCTGCTAAAACAGCACAATAGTTAGCGATTAGCCAAAAGTGTGTTTGGAGCTTAAGTCTTATTACATACAGCCGGGAAGAACTATTGGATATAAGAGCAACGTCAACTTACCAACATTACAACCAGGAATACGAATTTCCCGAAGCGGATCCTCTGTTAAGACCACCACCCAGGACAATGGATCGGATCTCAGTAGGCGACCCAAAACAACGGCACCGCAGAAGGGGCAGACGGAGTGGTCTTCTGGTCAAGCTCCGTAGATGGGCACATCGCTCATCGCTCCCGAGTATACTACTCGCCAATGTCCAGTCTCTTGACAACAAGGTAGACAAAATTCGAGCAAGGTTTGAGATTGTAACATTCTTTGTTTCACGGAAACATGGCTCACTCGGGATACGTTCGGAAAATCCGTTCGGAAAATCTGACCACAACTCCATTTTGTTGCTCCCAGCCTATAGACAGAAACTAAAACAGGAAATGCCCGTGCTCAGGTCTGTTCAATGCTGGTCCGACCAATCTGATTCCACGCTTCAAGATTGCTTCGAACACGTGGACTGGGATATGTTTCCGGATAGCATCGGACAACAACATTGATGTATACGCTGATTCGGTGAGCGAGTATATAAGCAAAGTGCATCGGTTATGAGGTACCCACGTTGACTATTAAAACCTTCCCAAACCAGAAACCGTGGATTGATGGCAGCATTCGCGCAAAACTGAAAGCGCGAACCACTGCTTTTAATCATGGCAATGCGACCAGAAACATGACCGAATACAAACAGTGTAGCTATTCCCTCCGCAAGGCAATAAAACAAGCTAAGCGTCAGTATAGAGTAGAGTCGCAATTCAACGGCTCAGACAAGAGACGTATGTGGCAGGGTCTACAGTCAATCACGGACTACAAAAACAAAACCAGCCCTGTCGCGGACACGATGTCTTGCTTCCAGACAAACTAAACAACTTCTTTGCTCGCTTTGAGGACAATACAGTGCCACTGACACGGCCCGCTACCAAAACTTGTGGGCTCTCCTTCACCGCAGCCAACGTGAGTAAAACATTTAAACGTGTTAACCCTCGCAAGGCTGCCGGGCCCAGACGGCATCCCTAGCCGCGTCCTCAGAGCATGCGCAGACCAGCTAGCTGGTGTGTTTATGGACATATTCAATCAATCCCTATCCCAGTCCCACATGCTTCAAGAGGGCCACCATTGTTCCTATTCCCAAGAAAGCTAAGGTAACTGAGCTAAACGACTAGTGCCCCCGTAGCACTCACTTCCATCATCATGAAGTGCTTTGAGAGACAAGTCAAGGAACATATCACCTCTACCCTACCTGACACCCTAGACCCACTCCAATTTGCTTACCGCCCCAATAGGTCCACAGACGACACAATCGCAAACACACTGCATACTGCCCTAACCCATCTGGACAAGAGGAATTCCTATGTAAGAATGCTGTTCATCGATTACAGCTCAGCATTTAACACCATAGTACCCTCCAAACTCATCATTAAGCTCGAGACCCTGGGTCTCGACCCCGCCCTGTGAAACTGGGTCCTGGACTTTCTGACGGTCCGCCCCCTGGTGGTGAGGGTAGGAAACAACATCTCCACCCTGCTGATCCAAAACAATGGGGCCTCACAAGGGTGCGTTCTCAGCCCTCTCCTGTACTCCCTGTTCACCCATGACTGCGTGGTCATGCACGCCTCCAACTCAATCCTCAAGTTTGCAGACGACACTACAGTGATAGGCTTGATTACCAACAACGACAAGACGGCCTACAGAGAGGAGGTGAGGGCCCTCGGAGTGTGGTGTCAGGAAAATAACCTCACACTCAACGTCAGGAGATGATCGTGGACTTCAGGAAACAGAGCACCCCCTTATCCACATCGACAGGACAGTAGAGGAGAAGGTGGAAAGTTTTAAGTTCCTCTGCGTACACATCACGGACAAACTGAAATGGTCCACCCACACAGACAGCGTGGTGAAGAAGGCGCAACAGCGCTTGTCACCAAAAACACACACAAACTTTCACAGATGCACAATCGAGAGCATCCTGTCGGGCTGTATCAACTGCTCCCACAACCGTAAGGCTCTCCAGAGGGTAGTGAGGTTTGCACAACGCATCACCGGGGGCAAACTACCTGCCCTCCAGGACACCTACACCATCCGATGTCACAGGAAGGCCAAAAAGATAATCAAGGACAACAACCACCAGAGCCACTGCCTGTTCACCCCACTATCATCCAGAAGGCGCAGTGCAGGTGCATCAAAGCTGGGACAGAGAGACTGAAAAACAGCTTCTATCTCAAGGCCATCAGACCGTTAAACAGCCATCACTAACATTGAGTGGCTGCTGCCAACATACAGACTCAACCTCTAGCCACTTTAATAATTAATAATTGGATGTAATAAATGTATCACTAGTCACTTAAACAATGTCACATTATATAATGTTTACATACCCTACATTACATATGTATATACTCTACTGTATACCATCTACTGCATCTTGCCTATGACGTTCGGCCATCGCTCATCCATATATCATCCATGTACATATTCTTATTCATTCATTTACACTTGTGTGTATAAGGTAGTTGTTGTGAAATTGTTTGTTTTCTTAGATATTACTGCACGGTCGGGACTAGAATCACAAGCATTTTGCTACACTCGCATTAACATCTGCTAACCATGTGTATGTGACAAATACAATTTGATTTGATGCTAACAGAGCAAACAGAGAAAGCTAATGCTAACAGTGCTAGAGTCAAAACACAGGTGGTATTTGTGTCTGAGCTCTAGGTGCGAGATGGTCTCTATGCAAGAGAAGGAAGAGAAGCTGAAACTGATAAATGAACATGAATACTTTTCTGTCCCAGATGCATCCTCATCAAGCAGCTTAGGGTAGAGATTCTCCGGCTGCTAGCTCAGCTGCTGGAAAAACCACATGTTCTTTCTTAGTATTTAGATGCAGCTCAGGTACACAGAATGAGTGGCTCCCACCGTAAAGCATGGAGGAGGAGGTGTGATGGTGTGGGAGTGCTTGCTGGTGACACTGTCTGTGATCTATTTAGAATTCAAGGCACACTTAACCAGCATAGCAACCACAGCATTCTGCAGCCATACGCCTTCCCATCTGGTTTGCGCTTAGTGGGACTATAACTTTGTTTTTCACCTCCATTTGTTTTTCACCTCCAGGCTTTGTAAGGGCTATTTGACCAAGAAGGAGAGTGATGGAGTGCTGCATCAGATAACTTGGCCTCCACAATCACCTGACCTCAACCCAATTGAGATGGTTTGGGATGAGTTGGACCGTCAGAGTGAAGGAAAAGCAGCCAACCAGTGCTCAGCATATGTGGGAACTCCTTCAAGACTGTTGGAAAAGCATTCTTCAAGGAGCTGTTTGAGAGAATGCCAAATCAAATCAAATCAAATTTATTTATAAAGCCCCCCTTACATCAGCTGATGTCACAGAGTGCTGTACAGAAACCCAGCCTAAAACCCCAAACAGCAAGCAATGCAGGTGTAAAAGCACGGTGGCTAGGAAAAACTCCCTAGAAGGCCAAAACCTAGGAAGAAACCTAGAGAGGAACCAGGCTGTGAGGGGTGGCCAGTCCTCTTCTGGCTGTGCCGGGTGCAGATTATAACAGAACATGGACAAGATTTTAAAATGTTCAAAAAACAGGCAGAACAGTTGAAACTGGAGAAGCAGCACGGCCAGGTGGACTCGGGACATCCAGGTAGGCCTTGAGGAATGGTCCTAATGCTCAGGTCCTCCGAGAGAGAGAGAGAGAGAGAGAAGAAGAAAAAAGAAAGAAAGAGAGAGATAATTAGAGAGAGCATACTTAAATTCGCACAGGACACCAGATAAGAGAAGAAATACTCCAGATATAACAGACGGACCCTAACCCCCCGACACATAAACTACTGCAGCATAAATACTGGGGGCTGAGACAGGAGGGGTCGGGAGACACTGTGGCCCCGTCCGACGAAACCCCCGGCCAAGAGTGTGCTAAGTTGTCATCAAGGCAAAGGGTGGCTACTTTGAAGAATCTAAAATATATTTTGATTTGTTTAACACTTTTTTGGTTACTACATATGTGTTATTTAATAGTTTTGATGTCTTCATTATTATTCTACAATGTATAAAATAGTAAAAATAAAGAAAAAACCTTGATTGAATAGGTGTGTCCAAGTGTTGACTGGTACTGTAGGTCAATTGCAGTTGGTCCAGAACAGAGCAGCACGTTTTGCATTTCGATGTACATGGAGGGTGAATGTCAGTAACATGCCTGTCAATCTCTCCTGGATCAGAGTTGAGGAGAGATTGACTGCATCAATATTAGTCTTTGTGCGATGTGTTGATGTGTTGAAGGTACCGAGCTGTCTCTTCCATCAGTTGGCACACAGTTCGGACACTCATCGGTACAACCCAAGACATGCAATCGGAGACCCCAGGTCCAGAACAGAGGCTGGGAAACACAGTATTAAATAGAGCTATGACTACATGGAACTCTCTGCCACCTCAGATAACTCAAGCTAGCAATAAAACCAGATAAAAAAAGCATATAAAAGAACACCTTATGGAACTACGAGGAGTGTGAAGAGACAGACATTTTTATATATTTTGTATTGTATTATGTAGGAACGGCTTATAGGGCAGTAGCCATCTCCTGTTTCTGAAGCGTAAGGCAGAGGCAGGAGATGATGTAGTGTTATGTAGTATTATGTAGTGTTATGTAGTATTATGTAGTGTTATGTAGTATTATGTAGTGTTATGTAGTATTATGTATTATTTTTGTTTTTCCTATTTGGACCCCAGGAAGAGTAGCCACACATACTCACACAGGTCAGGCTTACTCAGAGCACACTTGTAGGCATCACACTCTGAAAAACTGCTATCCCAGCAGTGCCCTGGGTTGAGTTCAGACAGCCAGAGGAGAGGAGGATAAGAGAAGAGGAGTGTGTACATGTGACGGTGTGGCTCACTCTAGGGACGGGCAGACATTTCATGGGCGACCACTCTGGCCTTTCAAGGCTCTGTGTCCAGATCAATTCACATGGTCTCATCTTCCCCAGACTCTTCCACTTCTTTCTCCATACTCCCCTCCATACCTCTCTCCCCCTCTCTTAGGAGATTTCAAACGTAGGTATGTAGTGATGCATTTGATTGCACTGTACCTTGCTAGGCCAACTCATCAAAAATCTGTGAGCGGAGAGGGGGAAAGAGAAAAAAAAACGTTGATCCTTCCTGTCCTGTCTTTTCTTCTCTGAGTTCAGTGAGGAAAAAATACGTATCTTTCAAAAGCCAAAATGCCAGGTAGAATTGATAGTCTCTAAAGGTGTAATACGGTGGGTGTAGCTGGTGTAGGAGTCAGGCGCAGGAGAGCAGAGATGAGTGTACTAAGTAACTTTACTAGGCAAAAAGTACAAAATACACATACAAAAATACTGGTAGAACAAAGCACGGGTGACGCCGGGCTCCAGCAGCGGACAACCCGGAAGGTGAGGCGCAGGGTGATCCGGACGGCGACGGTGGAACTCCCGCAGCATTGAAAGGTCCAACACGTCCTCCGCCAGAACCCAGCATCTCTCCTCCGGACCGTACCCCTCATCGGTACAACCCAAGACATGCAATCGGAGGTCTCTTCACAAACCCCAGGTCCAGAACAGAGGCTGGGAAACACAGTATTAAATAGAGCCATTACATGGAACTCTCTGCCACCTCAGATAACTCAAGCTAGCAATAAAACCAGATAAAAAAAACATAAAAGAACACCTTATGGAACTACGAGGAGTGTGAAGAGACACAGCCATTTTTATATATTTTGTATTGTACAAAATATATAACGGCACCGCCGGGCTGAACTTCCTCGAGAAGAAGGCACAGGGGCGGAGATTCGGTGGCGTACCCGAGCGCTGAGAGAGCACGGCTCCTATCCCAGCCTCGGACGCATCCACCTCCACTATGAACTCCAAAGAGTGATCCGGATGGGCCAGCACGGGAGCCGAGGTAAACAGAGCCCTCAGGTGACCAAAAGCCCTGTCTGCCTCAGCCGACCACTGCAAGCGTACCGGTCCCCCAATAGATCAACCGCTCACAGACAGCAGACGGAACGTACAGATGCCCAGCTGGACACTGAGGGGGAGTGGGCTCTGCACGTAGCGCCCGCTCAATGTCCGTGTCCAACTCCCACACTACCGTGCCACCAGGCAGGAGGCCGGGAGTATGGGAGTGGGAACCATGGGTCGCTCCTCTGTGTCATACAGCCGGGACAGTGCGTTTGCCTTCACATTTTGGGAACCTGGTCTGTAAGACAGGGTGAAAACAAAACGGGTGAAAAACAAGGCCCACCTTGCCTGACGAGGGTTCAGTCTCCTCGCTGCCCGGATGTACTCCAGATTTCGGTGGTCAGTCCAGATGAGAAAATGGTTGTTTAGCCCCCTCAAGCAAATGTCTCCACCCCTTTAAAGCCTTGACGACAGCCAACAGCTCCCGGTCCCCCACATCATAGTTTCGCTCCGCCGGGCTGAGCTTCCTCGAGAAGAAGGCACAGGGGCAGAGCTTCGGTGGCATACCCGAGCGCTGAGAGAGCATGGCTCCTATCCCAGCCTCGGACGCATCCACCTCCACTATGAACGCCAAAGAGGGATCCGGATGGGCCAGCACGGGAGCCGAGGTAAACAGAGACCTCAGGTGACCAAAAGCCCTGTCCGCCTCAGCCGACCACTGCAAGTGTACCGGTCCCCCCTTCAGCAGTGAGTTAATGGGGAGCTGCCACCTGACCAAAACCCTGGATAAACCTCCGGTAGTAATTGGCAAACCCTAGAAACCGCTGCACCTCTTTTACCGTGGTGGGAGTCGGCCAATTACACACGGCTGAAATGCGGTCACTCTCCATCTCCACCCCTGAGGTGGAAACGCGGTACCTAAGGAAGGAGACGGACTGTTTAAAGAAAAGGCATTTCTCAGCCTTGACGTACAGGTCATGCTCCAGCAGTCGACCAAGCACCCTGCGCACCAGGGACACATGCTCGGCGCATGTAGCGGAGTATATCAGAATGTCATCAATATACACCACCACACCCTGCCTGTGCAGGTCCCTGAAAATATTGTCTACAAAAGCCTGGAAGACTGATGGAGCATTCATCAACCCGTACGGCATGACGAAGTATTCATAATGCCCTGGGGTAGTGCTGAACGCCGTTTTCCACTCGTCTCCCTCCCTGATGCGCACCAGGTTGTAAGCACTCCAGAGGTCAAATTTCGTTAAGAAGCACGCCCCGTGCATTGACTCAATCGCTGTGGCAATGAGAGATAGCGGGTAACTGTACCTCACAGTAATCTGGTTTAGGCATCGATAGTCAATACACGGGAGCAGAGCTCCCTCCTTCTTCACAAAAAATAAACTTGAGGAGGCGGGTGAAGTGGAGTGTGAACCCCTGACGCAGGGATTCGATGACATATGTTTCCATAGCCTCCGTTTCCGCCTGCGACAGGGGATACATGTGACTCCTGGGAAGTGCGGCGTCTACCAGGAGATTTATCACACAATCCCCCCGTCGATGGTAGGCCTAGCACCACGGGAAACGCAGGAGAGTCAATGAGAAATAGACTGATTCTCTCCTTGTGATCCCCCTTCGTCACCATACCCAGTGGAGCGGTAGCCTCCCTAATCAACCCTGACCCTAATGGTCGACTATCTAAGGCGTAAACAGGGAAGGGCATAGCTACTGGAACAATGGGGATCTCTAAACTATGGGCAAATGATCTGTCTATAAAATTCCCAGCTGCGCCTGAATCGACGAGCGCCTTATACTGGGAATGCAGGGAAAACTCAGGAAAACCAACATACAAAAACAAGTGTGCAACAGAGGGCTCTGGGTGAGCATGGTGCCTACTCACCAGGGGTGACGCAAGAGTGCCCTGCCTGCTGCCTCGACTCCCAGAGGAACCAACCCAGCACCGACCGGCAGTGTGACCTCTGTGGCCACAGATGGTGCACGAGACGGAACCTCCTCCAGTCTCCCTGCGCACCTCCCAGCTCCATGGACATCGGATCTGTAGTGCTGGGAGTTGGAACCGACAGAGCCCGCTCTGAACGTCCGCGGGTAGCCAGCAGGTTATCCAACCAAATGGACAGGTCCACTAGCTGGTCGAAAGTGATGTGTCCCTGCAGGCCAACTCCCGACAGACGTCCTCACGAAAACTGCAGCGATAGTGAATGATCAGGACCCTGTCGTTCCATCCCTCGCCGGCGGCCAGGGCCCGAAAGTCCAGCGCGAACACCTGAGCGCTCCTCGTCCCCTGCCTCAGGTGAAAGAGACGTTCACCCGCTGCTCTACCCTCGGACGGGTGGTCGAAGACTGCCCGGAAGCGGTGGGTGAAATCCTCAAAGGGGTCCAGCGCCGCATCTCCCTCTACCCACATGGCGTTGGCCCACTCCAGGGCTTTCCCTGAGAGGCATGAGACGAGGGCGGACACCTTCTGCCAGGTAGAGCTCCAGTTGTAAAAGGAAACCCTGGCAACGTGCAGCCGTCCCATCGTACTCCCGGGGAAGGGAGAGACAAATCCCACTGGGACCGGGTGAAGGAGGGACGAGTAGTGAGGACCCTGGTTGTGCTGGTGGAGGCGCTGGAGGAACTAACTGTCTCTCCCTGCTATCCATTGCCTGAACGACGCGGTCCATGGCAGTGCCGAGAAGGTAAAGCATCGCCGTGTGTTCCTGGACGCACTCCTCAACCCCAGTACCAGCTGCTCCTGCTGACTCCATGTTGAGGTGGGGAATTCTGTAATATGGTGGGTGTAGCTGGTGTAGGAGTCAGGCGCAGGAGAGCAGAGATGAGTGTACTAAGTAACTTTACTAGGCAAAAAGTACAAAATACATGTACAAAAATACTGGTAGAACAAAGGACGGGTGAAAAACATAACAACCCGGTGAAAACACAACATGCCCAAAACAAACAATTCCCCACACAGACATGAGGGGAACTAAGGGTTAAATAGAAAACAGTAATGAGAAAATGAAAACCAGGTGTGTGAAAAAACAAGACAAGACAAATGGAAAATGGAAAATGAAAAGTGGATCAGCGATGGCTAGAAGACTGGAGAGGAACCGACTTCGGCGGAAGTCGTGACAAAAGGTATTGATTTAATGTTGGACACACACTGCAGGATTTGATGCTTAACTTTAGTAAGCATACCAATTAAGAACATAACAACTTTTTTACTTAACTCATCTTCGAACATTAGTTAGAAGGCTAGATATTAGCAACAGAGAATCCTACCTAATGCACCTTTAAGCATTCATGACAGTTAGTCCCAGGTAACCATGGCAGCGGCGGTGGAGCTAGCCCTGCGGGGCGGTGTTCTTCATTTACCCACAGCGTGTCACCATCTATTAAATCATGCGGCGGGGTAGCCCAACTTTTCACTGCTTCCCTCAGACACAGGGAGTGCCTCCATTATGGATGAGTGAGTGAGTGAGTTCCGGAGCGCCGGGATATGCAGAATGTGCAAACTTCTGTCAGAATTGAACATAAGCTCCCCTGTTTACCCCCGTCGCTTAAGTGGAGTTTCCGTCGTCGGTATTAAGAAACGCTAATTAAATACAATGAATTATGAAATTTGGTCCCTGCCTAAATCTGAGTGTGTTTCTTAGGGTGTGTGTGTGTGTCCTTAAGTGTACTACAGGGGCATGGGTATACTGTAAACGGCAGCAGGATAACATCTCATTATGCATCTAGTATCTACTTTCACCTCTCCTGAGTCTCCTAACTTCCGAAAGAGCCCAGGCATCATCAGCCGAGCACCACTGCTGCTCTCTCACTCCTCAGGGACCCCGCAGGTAGCCTCAATCAAACCCAGCGGTGGGTTTGGCAGCTCTGGTTCAGCTGATGATGCCTTAATCAGACTCAATAGTCTCAATAGATCCCAGAAACCCAGTGCTTGCCCAATAAAAAGATATTAAAAAGTTAACTGTGTCTATACTTTCCTACTGCAAGACTGAGCTGAGCCTTGGTCCCTGTTCATGCCGGATTTGGTTGAGCAAACAGGCCTGTGAAATGAGATCTGTTTGAAGGAAAAGTGGGACATTATGCTCTTGAATTAATTTGTCTCTCTGTGCTTCAAGGGAGAAAAATGTTATTACCTGCACAATCCACTAGCATGTTAGGCTACAGACTCCTTATTTCTCTTAGTTCTGAGAAAATACAAAGAGAGAGAGAAATTGAGAGAAAAAGAGAGATACAGAGAGAGAGAGAGAGAGAGAGAGAGAGATGCACACACAGAGTGTCACGACTTCCGCCAAAGTCGGTCCCTCTCCTTGTTCGGGTGGCGTTCAGGGGTCGACGTCACCGGTTTTCTAGCCATCGTCGATCCACTTTTCATTTTCCATTGGTTTTGTCTATGGTTTACACACCTGGTTTCAATCCCACAATTACTTGTTCATTATTTAATCCTCAGTTCCCCCATGTTTGTTTGTGAGTGTTTGTTTATTGTATTGCGGTCCGTTACTATGGGCTTGGCTATATCATGTCGTGTATTGTGATTATTCTTTGAGTAAATTGATATTATTACTCATATCTGCTGTCCTGCGCCTGACTCCTCTATACCAGCTACACACAGACGCATTACACAGAGAGAGATTTTAATGTGAATATTCTAGAATCTGCATAAAAACAATTATTTCTATTACAGCATATTGGATGACTGTCAGTCATATTCCATGCACCCAGTTCAATGTAACAGCGATAGCTTAAGGCTACTACATGATACTACAATTTTCCCTTTACCCATCATGAGGTTGTAATCAAGGTGACAGACAGTGACACATTCAATACTGCCTTACACACTCTTGCCTGCATCTAGCTGATCTAGGATGTAATCATTAGTCAACAGTTGCAAACGACGTTAGCTTCCGTACAAGAAACGTTTTTCAGCAAAATTGGCGCAATGAATACACCCCTGATAACACGCAAACACAGTTCACTTTCATAGCCGCCACATACAAACAGCATGTTCACTTTGCTCATTGTATAATTCCTTCTCGTATCAACACGCTGCTCTCCTCTCACCTTTTTCCTTCACTTGTGGACTTCAGTGTACAACACTTTAACAAAAAAAACTTTATATCATAACCTCTAACCTCACAGCCTACATTGTTGTCATCAAATTAGCTAACGTCATAGTCAACATCGCTAATAGAATTAATGCGTTAGTAAACCTGCTACAATCATGCAGTACAGTGTACAGTCAGCAAGCAGTTGAGCAGTGGCAATAAATGTATAAAACCAAAAGCTTGACTTGGAAGAGTTAGCCATAGTCAGCTAGTTAACATAGCATCCCTCTCTGTGTGAGCCGGGGGTTTGAGTAGGCTAACCTAGTTAGCTGCATTGACCAGCTAAGTAAGTGAAAACAAAAAAAATACTAGTAAATCTCTCTTTCTCACTGTTGCTTCTCTTTCATTTTGGAAGAAATTAATTTGTTAAAAACTGTTCAACTACTGTCTTTCTTCCTCTTTGAGTCAGCTACTCACCACATTTTTTGCACTGCAGTGCTAGCTAGCTGTAGCTTTTTCTTTCAGTACTAGATTCATTCTCTGATCCTTTGATAGGGTGGAAAACATGTCAGTTCATGCTGTCAGTTCATGCTGCTCTGATACGTTGGAGGACGTCCTCTGGAAGTTGGCATAATTACTGTGTAAGTCTATGGAAGGGGGTGAGAACCATTAGCCTCCTAGGTTTTGTATTGAAGTCAATGTACCCAGAGGAGGACGGAAACTAGCTGTCCTCCGGCTGTTGAGGATACTGTTGATCTTCATTGCAAAACAGTGTGCTTTAATCAATTAATTGGTGATGTGAATATATTTAGTATAGTTTTATCTAAAAAGTATAACTTTTAAATGTTTCACTATTATTATTTTTTTATGAAATTCACTGAGGAGGATGGTCCTCTCTTTCCTCCTCTGAGGAGCCTCCACTGACACACACACAAACACACACACACCCCACCATGAGTCTACAAAGGCCAATAAAGGCCAATATCTGTAGGATTCAGTCTATAATTACACAAGAGCTCTCCCCTGAGAGAGTGTCCCTGAGATCTCATCAGGATTGTCCTTATCTCTCCTCTCTGCTCTCTCATCCAATAGACCCTATGTTCTACACAGAGACAGAGAGGGAGAGACGCTGGGGCAGCTATCCATTCAACTTCAAACTGTGCGATACAGAGAGAGAGAGAATGAGATACAGAGATAAAGAAAAATAAAGACATAGAGAGAGGGCGACCAAGTATCCATAACTTTCTATAGATACCCAGGTGTACATAACTCTACAACTCTACATTAATATGATATATTCTATGGATTGTCCAATGCTATTCCAAATAACATAAGATCCATCTCTAAGCACTGTAACCAGACAGTTGAGCTGAGGTGAACAGGCTGCTCTTATGGATTTGTCACTACTTTTTTCTCAATAGATACATTTTACTGGCATACAAACGGCCTGTGTGAAGAAAACAGCTCAATAGCAAAAAATTCAAGAGAATGGGGAGAAATAAAAAAAGAGAGAGAGAAAGGGAGAGAGAGAGAGAGAGAGAGAAGGAAAGAGAGAGAGAGAGTCAGAGAGAGAGAGAGAGAAGGAAAGAGAGAGAGAGAGAGTCAGAGAGAGAGAGAGAGAGATGTGTGTGAGTTGTGTGTCATATATCCATTGACAGGAATCTCCTATCTATGCATTGTGTGAGATTCAATGACATTCTATGCATAAAACAATGACTAAATCTTAGATGTTTGAGTGAATACGGTTCCTATTAACATAACTGCATTTTATTCACCTGGTCAAAATGAATCCCTCCATTATATGTCCTTATTTCATAGACCACACACGCATACATTGACATGCACACAGATCCACACATGCATGCAAATGCACATAAACACAAACAGGCACTACCATTTCAATCAATGACAAATACTGTTCCAGTCACCTTTGACATCTACAGAAGAAATTCCTGACTCTCTCTACACCCCCCATGAAGACACGGAGAGGTCCCTAGCAGTTCTCTATCTCCACCCCTCTCCTCTTTTCTATTTCTTGCCCTCCCTCCATCCCTCCCTTGCAGACTTGTGGGATTATCCTCTCTCCACCATCGCAGGCAGACAGAATGGACAGCTATTTGCAGGGGAGAAAGCTTGTACGGTTGCACAATAGCCAGCGAGCGTTTTGTGTTTGTAGGATTTACAATTGGATTAGAGTGGGTGTAGGTAGGCCTGTTCAACAGCCCTGGATCTTTTTATTCCAGCCCGGCGTCATTCAATTACAGCTTGTATTGTGTGGCAGTGTTACAGCGCACGAGTGGTTTATCCCTGCACTACACAACACACAAACACACATAGTACTAGATGGTAGAGGAGAAGGCAGGGGAGAAGGCAGGGAGAAGACAGGGGAGGACAGAGGAAAAAGCAGGGGAGAAGGCAGGGGAGAAAGCAGAGGAGAAGACAGGGGAGAAGGCTGAAGAGAAGGCAGGGGAGAAAGCAGAGGAGAAGACAGGGGAGAAGACAGGGGAGAAGGCCAAAGAGAAGGCAGGGGAGAAAGCAGAGGAGAAGACAGGGGAGAAGGCTGAAGAGAAGTCAGGGGAGAAGACAGGGGAGAAGGCAGGGGAGAAGGCAGGGGAGAAGACAGGGGAGAAGACAGGGGAGAAGACAGGGGAGAAGGCCAAAGAGAAGGCAGGGGAGAAGGCAGAGGAGAAGACAGGGGAGAAGGCCGAAGAGAAGGCAGGAGAGAAGTCAGGGGAGAAGACAGGGGAGAAGGCAGGGGAGAAGGCCGAAGAGAAGGCCGGAGAGAAGTCAGGGGAGAAGACAGGGGAGAAGACAAGGGAGAAGGCAGGGGAGAAGGCAGAGGAGAATGCAGTGCATCTCCTCCTCAGGGACTGCACCAGATTTGCCAGTTCTTGCTGTGAGATGTTACCACACTCTTCCACCAAGGCACCTGCAACTTCCCGGACATTTCTGGGGGGAATGGCCCTAGCCCTCACCCTCCGATCAGGTCCCAGGTCCCAGACGTGCTCAATGGGATTGAGATCCGGGCTCTTCGCTGGCCATGGCAGAACACTGACATTCTTGTCTTGCAGGAAATCACGCACAGAACGAGCAGTATGCCTGGTGGCATTGTCATGCTGGAGGGTCATGTCAGGATGAGCCTGCAGGAAGGGTACCACATGAGGGAGGAGGATGTCTTCCCTGTAACGCACAGTGTTGAGATCGCCTGCAATGACAACCAGCTCAGTCCGATGATGCTGTGACACACCGCCCCAGAACATGACGGACCCTCCATCTCCAAATCGATCCCGCTCCAGAGTACAGGCCTCGGTGTAACGCTCATTCCTTCGTCAATAAACGAGAATCCGACCATCACCCCTGGTGAGACAAAACCGCGACAAGACAGTGAAGAGCACTTTTTTGCCAGTCCTGTCTGGTTCAGCGATGGTGGGTTTGTGCCCATAGGCAACGTTGTTGTGATATCTGGTGAGGACCTGCCTTACAACAGGCCTACAAGCCCTCAGTCCAGCCTCTCTCAGCCTATTGCAGACAGTCTGAGCACTGATGGAGGGATTGTACGTTCCTTGTGTAACTCGGGCAGTTGTTGTTGCCATCCTGTACTTGTCCCGCAGGTGTGATGTTCGGATGTACTGATCCTGTGCAGGTGTTGTTACACGTGGTTTGCCACTGCAAGGATGATCAGCTGTCCTGTCTCCCTGTAGCGCTGTCTTAAGCGGCTCACAGTACGGACATTCCAATGTATTGCCCTGACCACGCAGATGAGCAGGGACACTGGGAATCTTTCTTTTGGTGTTTTTCAGAGTCAGTAGAAAGGCCTCTTTAGTGTCCTAAGTTTTCATAACTGTGACCTTAATTGCCTACCGTCTGTTAGCTGTTAGTGTCTTAACGACCATTCCACAGGTGCATGTTCATTAATTGTTTATGGTTCATTGAACAAGCATGGGAAACAGTGTTTAAACCCTTTACAATGAAGATCTGTGAAGTTATTTGGATTTTTACGAATTATCTTTCAAAGACAGGGTCCTGAGAAAGGGACGTTTCTTTTTTTGCTGAGTTTATATAGACAAGCAATGTACGGGCAGCATAGACTAAGATACAGTAGAATAGAATAGAGTACAGTATATACATGTGGCATGAGTAATGCAAAATATGTAAACATTATTAAAGTGGCCAGTGATTTCAAGTCTATGTATATAGGCAGTAGCCTCTAATGTGCTAGTGATGGCTATTTAACCGTCTGATGGCCTTGAGATAGAATCTGTTTTTCAGTCTCTCGGTCCCAGCTTTGATGCACATATACTGACCTCGCCTTTGTTTTGTTGATGTTGAGTGAGAGGTTATTTTCCTTGCACCACACTCCTAGAGCCCTCACCTCCTCACTGTAGGTTGTCTCGTCATTGTTGATAATCAAGCCTACTACTGTTGTGTCGTCTGCAAACTTGATGATTGAGTTGGAGGCGTGCTTGGCCACGCGGTCATGGTTGAACAGGGAGTACAGGAGGGGGCTGAGCTCAGTTTGTGAGGGTTTTAGGTGCCAAGACACATTTCTTCAGCCTCCTGGGTTGCGCCTTATTCACCACTGTCTGTGTGGGTTGACCATTTTAGTTTGTCAGTGATGTGTACGCCGAAGAACTTGAAGCTTTCCACCTTCTCCACTGTGGTCCCGTCGATGTGGATAGGGGGGTGCTCTCTCTGATGTTTCCTGAAGTCCACAATCATCTCCTTTGTTTTGTTGATGTTGAGTGAGAGGTTATTTTCCTTGCACCACACTCCTAGAGCCCTCACCTCCTCCCTTTAGGCCGTCTCCTCATTGTTGGTAATCAAGCCTACCACTGTAGTGTTGTCTGCAAACTTGATGATTGAGTTGGAGGCGTGCTTGGCCACGCAGTCATGGGTGAACAGGGAGTACAGGAGGGGGCTGAGCACGCAACCTTGTGGGGCCCCAGTGTTGAGGATCAGTGAAGTGGAGGTGTTGTTTCCTACCTTCACCACCTTGGGGCGGCCCGTCATGAAGTCCAGGACCCAGTTGCACAGGGTGGGGTTCAGACCCAGGGCCTCGAGCTTAATGATGAACTTGGAGGGAACTATGGTGTTAAATGCTGAGCTATAGTCAATGAACAGCATTCTTACAGGTATTCCTCTTGTCCAGATGGGATAGGGCAGTGTGTAGTGCGATGGCGATTGCATCGTCTGTGGATCTATTGGGGCGGTAAGCAAATTTAAGTGATCCTAGGGTAACAGGTAGGGTAGAGGTGATATGATCCTTGACTAGTCTCTCAAAGCACTTCATGGTGACAGAGGTGAGTGCTATGGGGCGATAGTCATTTAGTTCAGTTACCTTTGCTTTCTTGGATACAGGAACAATGGTGGCCATCTTGAAGCATGTGGGCGCACCAGACTGGTGTAGGGAGAGATTGAATATGTCCTTAAACACACCCTCTCAATGCAGTGCCAATACCACCATATGAGAGAAAATAACACAAATCAATAAACTTCTAACTTTTAAACACGGCTGAAAACATTTTCACACATATCAGAGGTGTTGTTACAGACATTAGAGACACAATAGAAAATGGACACATTTCATTCTACTGCTGGTGCATGAAGTCATTGGGTAAAAGAGCACGTATACAGGTGGAAAACCACCAGAACAAAATCAACTTTCTGTCTCTTCTTTTTCTCCCTCCCTCCCTCCCTCCCTCCCTCCCTCCCTCCCTCCCTCCCTCCCTCCCTCCTTCTCTCCCATAACTCAATTTCTCTCACTCACACAATCTCTATTCCTCTCTCTCGCTCTCAGATCTCTCTCTCTCTTTTCTCACCATTCTCTTGGTTTCTTTTTCATTCTGGTCCGGACTTGGATGGCGGATTAGTGTTATTTTTCTGTTTTCACACAGGCAGTATCTATGCCTGTAAAATGTAGCTATTGACAAAAGGGTTGTGACAAATCCATAACCTCAGCTCAACTGTCTGGTTACAGTGCTTAGAGATGGATCTTATGTTATTTGGAATAGCAAATAACAATCCCCTCTTTCTCTCAGCAATGTTGTCATCCCCCAGGTGTGACGACCAAGGTCGTTCACGGTTCCAAATGAGTCCATTCCTTTCCTAGGTAAAGAGAGAGAGAGAGCATGGCTCCATGGACACTGGCTAAAAAAGGCCATGGTCCTGGATTATACATCCAGCTAGGAGGGAACAGAATGTACTAGTGGGGAGCAGTGAGGGACCTGGGTTTCATTTCAGGGCCATGTGGCTCTGTCAATTTTCTGTTACATCTGAATATTGCCTCTACGTGAAGGGGACTTATCTTTTTAGGATGAAATTGGTGCGTTTGCTGGAGGTGTGTGTGTGTGTGTGTGTGTGTTCGTGTGTGTTTTGCAGCAATTTTAGTTATAGTCTAAACCATTGCTTCTGTCCTTCACTGCTGCTGACAGAGGATATACATGTATTACTCCATGAAGAGCTCCCACCACTCTCCACACTGTAATACATTCACACATGCCGTGTGTGTGTGTGTGTGTGTGTGTGTGTGTGTGTGTGTGTGTGTGTGTGTGTGTGTGTGTGTGTGTGTAGCGATGACTAGGAAGGTCAAACTGGCGAAATAGAATCAAATGACTGCTATTCAGCTGCAGCTGTAGTGAGTCCTGGGTTATTGATTGACAGCATTTATTCCCGACAGCTGGGCATGGCATGCAAATTGACATGAAATGTGAGGCTTTTCCCCCCAGTCAAGGAGACACTGATAATCTCCTTGTATTTATCATACTTACTGTAGGGAGGCTTAGACCACAGCTATAGGGCTATTACTGTGTGTGTGTGTGTGTGTGTGGCTCTTTTTCTCTCCCTTTCTTGACATTGTCATTGCTATCAGAACACACACACACAGACCTCATTCCAGGGAATGCTGATTAGAAGCAGTCTTATGGAGCGCTGGACCATTAGCCTTGAGGTTTTCAGATGGTTCTCTTTATATTCTCTCTGTGTTTTCTATGAGATTACCCTCATGATGTATGACCGGAGCCCAGCATAAAGGATGGCCCTTAACTATGGCCCGGAATGGCTTCCTCCTCTGTGAAGGAATCCAATGCCCATCCAATATGGCAGAGACAAATTACTGCCATTAAGGCTCCGATTCTTACAGTTTCACTATGTTGGAAAACCTTTGACCTCTAGATAATGCCAGGCATTTGTCAGAGGGCAGATCAAGCCACTTTGAGCCACATAGAGCTACAAAACCCTGAACCTCCTGTGATGGCATCGCTACGGTATTGTTATGGCAGAAGGCTATAGGAAAGGAAGAAGAGCGTCTATGGGTATACACGTGTCTCCTCCATACAGAGGTTGTTTACACCTATCCCATCCCCTCAGAGCTAGACTAAATAACAACACCCCCACTCTCAATGTGGGGGGCTGACACTTTAATGGGGTTGTGCTAGTTAAGATAGTCCAGAAAGGTGGACAGACACTGTGGTATTTCAACAAATGTCAGCGGGAAGACTTTGATCCACTCTACTGTCTGATATGAGAGGATGAGAGGAGAGACAGACCACTCATCTCACTGCCTGTCCCAACAGAGAGAGGGAGAGAGAGAGAGAGAGAGAGAGAGAGAGAGAGAGAGAGAGAGAGAGAGAATGAAGAGGAATACAGAGAGAGAGAACAAGGAGGAGAGGCAAAACAAGAGTGCGATGAAGAGGGGAAAATAAAAAAAGAAAGATATAAGAGAGGAGGAGAGGGGCATAGAGAGATGAGGAAAGAAAGAGAAACAAGAGATGGAAAGAGGTATATGGGTTGAGGTGGCAGAGGTAGAGTGAAAGGTAAGAGAAAGGTACAAGCACAACTTTACTAAAAGCCTCCTTGAGTTAGGCCCGGATAAAGATGTTGGAAATACGCAAGACCCTGCTTTTTTGGGTAGGGGTAGAAAGGTGAGAGTGGGTTTGAAGTATGTTACTGACGCAGGTCTCCCAGACATGAGAGGCCCTGAGATCCATTAAAATAAGGAGAGAGATGTAGGTGGCGACCAAATTGACACGGGAGGGATGTCAAATGGATTGAATGAGGAAGGAACGTAGGAGGAACGTGTGAGAGGAACATGGGGAATGTGAGGGGAGGAGAGTAGAAAGGAAATAAAGATGTATATGTCTCTAACTTTTGGAGCATGAACAACGTTGTGGGTTCAATGCCCATATTGTGGGATAGGTGAGTTAAATACCATGAGTTTCTTTGGGAAAACTAGAAACATCTGTTTGATGTCCATGTGTACTTCATCAGAAAAGGGTAGATAAGGTAAGGGGGCATTGAGAGGGTGTAGATGAGGAGGTGAATCACTAAAGGACTATGCCAGGTGAGAATGAAGGTGTGGGCAAAGGGGCGATTTCGGGCAAGATGTCAAAGAGGACACAGAGAGGTCATGGAAGGGTGAGGCTGGGCGAGAGGTAAGGGGAGCACTGACTGAGGTTGGCGAGAGGGCACCAAACTCTTTTGGGTGCTGTTACTGCCAGACTGAACAGCTTGCATCTGTTGTCTATGCCCCTGCCGTTGGGACGCCATTTTTCACGCACAGGTTGGTTGATGTGCTCAGTCGGGCATAGTTTCCACATATGCCAGGGTAAACCAGGAAACTGTGCTGTACACAAGGACATGAGGGCTCTAAATCTCCCAGAAGAAGAACAAAGCTCAACCCAGATACATCCCTTTCACTCAGCAAAACACAGGTGAGAAAAGATGAGTATTTGCATACTGTATCCAACCACTGCTGCACTGCAGGCAACAACATAACACAGCCAATAGGAGCCCATTGATCCAATCCTCCATGTAGATGATATGACCACATTTGTTTGATCTTATAAATGTCTTGGAAGAAAAGATACAACCATATCAGATCTCTTTTGTTTGATCTACTAAATGTCTTGGAAGAAAAAATACAACCATATCAGATCTCTTTTGTTTGATCTACTAAATGTCTTGGAAGAATAGATACAACCATGTCAGATCTCTTTTGTTTGATCTACTAAATGTCTTGGAAGAAAAGATACAACCATATCAGATCTCTTTTGTTTACTGATGTCTATTGATCTCTCTCCATCCCCACGTTTCCCCCATGTCTTTCTCTTCATCTCTCTCTGTATTTGTGTAAGAATGTGTGTATTTGTGTGAGAAAGTGTGTATTTGTGTGAAAATGTGTGTATTTGTGTGAGAATTTGTGTAAAGTAAGTATTTGTGTTAGGATGTGTGTATTTGCATGAGAATGTGTGTATTTGTGAGAATGTGTGTATTTGTATGAGAATGTGTGCATTAGTGTGAGAATGTGTGTATTTGTGTGAGAATGTGTGTATTTGATTGAACAGTGTGTATTTGTGTGAGAATTTGTGTATTTGTGTGAGAATGTGTATATGTGTGACAGAAAGTGTGTATCTGTGTGACAATGTGTGTATTTGTGTGAAAATTTGTGTATTTCTTTGAGAATGTATGTATTTGTGTGATAATGTGTATAGTTGTGTGAGAATGTGTGTATTTGTGTGAGAAAGTGTGCATTTCTGTTCTCATTCATTCATGTTTGTATCAGTGAATGTTTATCAGAGTGTGTGAGTACGTGTAGTCATGGGGGACTGTCCACCAGAGGGCCCTCATCATCACGGTCCCGTGTTTGTGTGAGTGGGGCAGGTCGATGGCCAGTGACCTTGACCCTTGACATTGGCGGTATGGCCAGGGCTCCCCCGGGAGTCCTCCATCGATTGGAGGTCATCAAACAGACATCGTGAAGGCAACCACCCAAAGCTCAAGGTTCACAATCTACGACCCATAGGAACACAAACACAGATCATACAGGTTGATGAGTGGGCTCCAAGGGACCTCCAGGTGGTTAAGGTTTCATTTCCCATGACTGCTCTTGCTATTACCAGATATCCCATTCATATCTGCTAGTGTAATAGTACAATCAATATCATTCATATCTTGAAGCATAATAATGAATACAATCTATATTATTCATATCAGTCTAAAGACATTTGATAAAAAGCTTATTATTTTGAATCAAATAAATATTATAGAAGACTTTAACTGTTAGGAATACATTTGCATGTTTTGTTTTTGCCAGAAATCACAGCGTGTGTATGTGTGTGTGTGTGTTAGCGATGGCAGCACCCGACTGATTCCAGGCTGGGGTTTTGATCTTTCCTCTTTTAAGCAGCGGCACACTGAGTCACAGACATACAGGCAGAGAAACCCATTCTAGAAGTGAAGTCTCTCTTCATAGATTATCTAATCTTTCCAGGGGCAGTGAAGTAAGTCACTCTCTCTCTCTCTCTCTCTCTCTCTCTCTCTCTCTCTCTCTCTCTCTCTCTCTCTCTCTCTCTCTCTCTCTCTCTCTCTCTCTCTCTCTCTCTCTCTCTCTCTCGCTCTCTCTCTCTCTCGCTCTCTGATCTCTCTCTCTATCGACCTCTCTTAGATCTCTATTTCTCTCTATTTCTCTCTCTCTCGCTCTCTCTCTCTCTGCATCTCTCTCCCTCCCTCTCACATACACTCAGTCTATCAATTCAATTCAATTTCGACTTCATTACGCTTTATTGGCAATGAATAAAAGATGTTGTGGAAACCAAAAAAGAGTGATACAAGTGATGAACTAGACTATACTGGTGAGGCAGAGGCAGGTACACAGACATAGTTAGGAGCCATAATAGCAATAACCTTGACAATAACACTTATGAGAACCAAATGAGGAGAAGTAATGAGAAAATGTAGAGGAGAGGAGAGAGAAGAAATCAATTAGGTGTTGTTTATCTACCGTCTCTCTGTCTCTCAGGTTGGTGACGGAACAAATCCTATTGTTCTCTCTCTCATTCTTTTGTAATACTCATCTGTTTAGCCTGGTGAATTAGGTAACTTAAAAGTCTAAACAGGCTCTCTCTCTCTCTCTCTCTCTCTCTCTCTCTGAAGGATGATCTCTCTCTTTCGGATGCTGTCCTATTCCTCTCCCAGCTGAAATATGGAAAGCTTTGTCTGGCTTTAGGGAGCTCAGTGAGCAGTAAACATTTAACAGCGTTGTTGGGGACCATAAAAATGAGCAATTTCAACTCAAACCTAAATTCTCCTTTAATAAGGTCATGGATTCAATGAGAGAAGAAGAAGTGGCTTGTGGAGGGGAGTGTACGTGTATGCGTGTGTGCTTCTTGCGTGTGCGTGAGTGCATTCGCTGTGTGTATTTACGTCTGCATTCTGTGTGTAAGTACGTTTAATGTCAAACGGCATTCAATATTCAACTTATTTATGATGAAACACCTTACTTGTGACTTTGTGTTGTCTTAAACTCTATATCCCTAGCCTGCTGACTGCTGACCCCAGGGGTCTGTTTAGTTCCTCTGCCCCACCACCACTAATGAAACATCTGTCTGCTAGCTCTTCGAGCGCGGCTGCACCCTTAATTACAACTGCATTATCTTGCTAATTATGTTCCTTTGTTAGTGCATGTCTGTGTTTGCTGTGTTAGTGCATGTCTGTGTTCGCTGTGTTAGTGCATGTCTGTGTTCGCTGTGTTAGTGCATGTCTGTGTTCGCTGTGTTAGTGCATGTCTGTGTTTGCTGTGTTAGTGCATGTCTGTGTTCGCTGTGTTAGTGCATGTCTGTGTTCGCTGTGTTAGTGCATGTCTGTGTTCGCTCTGTTAGTGCATGTCTGTGTTCATTGTGTTAGTGCGTGTCTCGTTGTTCGCTGTGTTAGTGCATGTCTGTGTTCGCTGTGTTAGTGCATGTCTGTGTTCGCTTTGTTAGTGCATGTCTGTGTTTGCTGTGTTAGTGCATGTCTGTGTTCGCTGTGTTAGTGCATGTCTGTGTTCGCTGTGTTAGTGCATGTCTGTGTTCGCTCTGTTAGTGCATGTCTGTGTTCACTGTGTTAGTGCATGTCTGTGTTCGCTGTGTTAGTGCATGTCTGTGTTTGCTGTGTTAGTGCATGTCTGTGTTTGCTTTGTTAGTGCATGTCTGTGTTCACTTTGTTAGTTGGTAAGTTTTTGAAGGCCTGGGGGAGTGAGTATGTGTGTATGTGTGTATGTGTGTGCATATCTATGTGAATATGTGTGCCTGCATGCTTGTGTGCGCATGCTTAAATGCCTGTGTGTGTATAGTTGTGTCTGTATCTGTGGCCTTTGCAGACCTCCCAGATTCTCTTGACTGTAGCTGATTAATAGAACCTTACACTGTTTCATCCGCAGCCTGTCACCGTGTCAGTACGCCTCTCTCCCCTGCAGCCACTTCTTTCAGGAGTGGTTTCCTCTAATAACCTCTGCCATTCTCTCCTCCCTGGGCGGAAGGCACCTTATACTGTAGCGCCAGCAAATCAGAGGGATTGTAGGGGAATCTACAAGCATATTAATATGGCTGGCGGTCTGTGACTCATGCTGGTCCCTGTGGTCATTGGGCAGACACCTGTCCACGGTGAGGCAAAAGGGGAATAGGCAATATAGAGAGACTTCTACACCTTGGTACCTTTTCACCATTCACACTTCATTTGTCTGACAGACAGAAAGTGAGAGAGAGATGAGGGTTGGAAAGCGGAGGAGGGAGAAGCTGGGAGGGAAGGAGAGAGACAGAGAGAGACACAGTGAGATGGGGAAAGAGAGATGGACAGAAAGGGTGAGCGCTAGGGAGAGTTTCTTTGTTTGTTCTTTATGCCAAAAAGTAAAGGCGTTGAACAACTGCACTAGTGGGAGAGTGCTCAGTAACGGGGAGGAAGGATTAGAAGAGAGGGTTAAAGAGAGAGATACTAGATAGTGCAAATGAAAGAGGAAAAAAACAGGCAGAGAAAGAAAGAAAAAGAGAGAAATATAGAGAGAAAGCAGCCTACAGAAGGAAGTGAAAACAAATAAATTAGATATACAGTATATAGATCCACTATCTGCTGTACTGAGGTCAGGTAAAGGTCACCTTGGAGCCCTATGTTTATGGTATGCAGAGGTAGAGTCGGCCCCGGGCCCTCATAGGCATATTCAGCAGATGTAAACGCTGCGCTGAGATCAGATCCAAAGGCAGACACGGTGGGGCTTTGTGTTCAGAGCCCTGCCAAATCTCCAGGCCCAGGATCAGTTAAATTAGAATGGAACACACAAGAGCTATAGGTCCCAGCCTCGGGCTGGGCTTTAGCATGAACATAAACAGAGGAAAGGAGGGCGGGAGGAGAGGAGAGGAGGGAAGAGGGGGCAATTTCAAACCTTTGGTAGATCATCTGTTACATGTAATATTTGTTTTAATTCAAATAGAAAAAAACATAGAATATGCATACACAGATTATGATGTACTAATAGTGAATAAATATACCTATTGAATCTTTTATCTTCAATAAATATAGTGGGAGGTAGAGATTAAGGGGTGGGCCGAATCTTTTGATATGAAAAATACAGTACCAGTCAAAAGTTTGGACACACCTACTCATTCAAGGGTTTTTCTTTATTTTTACTATTTTCTACATTGTAGAATAATAGTGAAGACATCAAAACTATGAAATAACACATATGGAATAACGTAGTAACCAAAAAAGTTTTATATTTAATATTTGAGATTCTTCAGAGTAGCCACCCTTTGCCTTGATGACAGCTTTGCACAATCTTGGCATTCTCTCAACCAGCTTCACGAGGAATGCTTTTCTAACTATCTTGAAGGAGTTCCCACATATGCTGTGCACTTGTTGGCTGCTTTTCCTTCACTCTGCGGTTCAACTCATCCCAAACCATCTCAATTGGGTTTAGGTCGAGTGATTGTGGAGGTATAGTCCCACTCAGTGGCGATTTTAGCATGTAAATCTTGGTGGGGCAAATAAAAATTAAAAGTGTTTTATGCATGCCAGCAAAGCCACTACACAACACAACACTAAACAATATACACTGCTCAAAAAAATAAAGGGAACACTTAAACAAAACAATGTAACTCCAAGTCAATCACACTTCTGTGAAATCAAACTGTCCACTTAGGAAGCAACACTGATTGACAATAAATTTCACATGCTGTTGTGCAAATGGAATAGACAACAGGTGGAAATTATAGGCAATTAGCAAGACACCCCCAATAAAGGAGTGGTTCTGAAGGTGGTGACCACAGACCACTTCTCAGTTCCTATGCTTCCTGGCTGATGTTTTGGTCACTTTTGAATGCTGGCGGTGCTTTCACTCTAGTGGTAGCATGAGACGGAGTCTACAACCCACACAAGTGGCTCAGGTAGTGCAGCTCATCCAGGATGGCACATCAATGCGAACTGTGGCAAGAAGGTTTGCTGTGTCTGTCAGCGTAGTGTCCAGAGCATGGAGGCGCTACCAGGAGACAGGCCAGTACATCAGGAGACGTGGAGGAGGCCGTAGGAGGGCAACAACCCAGCAGCAGGACCACTACCTCCGCCTTTGTGCAAGGAGGAGCACTGCCAGAGCCCTGCAAAATGACCTCCAGCAGGCCACAAATGTGCATGTGTCTGCTCAAACAGTCAGAAACAGACTCCATGAGGGTGGTATGAGGGCCCAACGTCCACAGGTGGGGGTTGTGCTTACAGCCCAACACCGTGCAGGACGTTTGGCATTTGCCAGGAACACCAAGATTGGCAAATTCGCCACTGGCGCCCTGTGCTCTTCACAGATGAAAGCAGGTTCACACTGAGCACGTGACAGACGTGACAGAGTCTGGAGACGCCGTGGAGAACGTTCTGCTGCCTGCAACATCCTCCAGCATGACCGGTTTGGCGGTGGGTCAGTCATGGTATGGGGTGGCATTTCTTTGGGGGGCCGCACAGCCCTCCATGTGCTCGCCAGAGGTAGCCTGACTGCCATTAGGTACCGAGATGAGATCCTTAGACCCTTGTGAGACCATATGCTGGTGTGGTTGGCCCTGGGTTCCTCCCTAATGCAAGACAATGCTAGACCTCATGTGGCTGGAGTGTGTCAGCAGTTCCTGCAAGAGGAAGGCATTGATGCTAAGGACTGGCCCGCCTGTTCCCAGACCTGAATCCAATTGAGCACATCTGGGACATCATGTCTCGCTCCATCCACCAACGCCACGTTGCACCACAGACTGTCCAGGAGTTGGCGGATGCTTTAGTCCAGGTCTGGGAGGAGATCCCTCAGGAGACCATCCGCCACCTCATCAGGAGCATGCCCAGGCGTTGTATTCAGGCACGTGGAGGCCACACACACTACTGAGCCTCATTTTGACTTGTTTTAAGGACATTACATCAAAGTTGGATCAGCCTGTAGTGTGGTTTTCCACTTAAATTTTGAGTGTGACTCCAAATCCAGACCTCCATGGGTTGATACATTTGATTTCCATTGATCATTTTTGTGTGATTTTGTTGTCAGCACATTCAACTATGTAAAGAAAAAAGTATTTAATAAGATTATTTCATTCATTCAGATCTATGATGTGTTATTTTAGTGTTCCCTTTATTTTTTTGAGCAGTGTATTACTTGCACTATAATGGCGACAAGCAGTGACCACAAACTGTTAGGGCCTACATAAAGCTGTCCCAACGGCAGAGCTTTTCTTTCCAGCACAATGGAATGAATCCTTACCACCTCTACACCTGGCTATCAGTGGAGCCTTGTCTGGCAGCGAAACAGTTCATTCAGCCTCATTTACTGCCTTTGTAAAAAACATAGCTGATACGACAGACTTACTTAAACAAATGTGGTTTCTACTGACAATTGAGATGTACAAACTATGGCATAAGGGAACAATGAGCGGATAAGAGGCAATCCGTAATTTCGATTAAGACATTAATGAGCAAGCTAAGATGGACGTAGTCAATATACAGTGGGGGAAAAAAGTATTTAGTCAGCCACCAATTGTGCAAGTTCTCTCACTTAAAAAGATGAGAGAGGCCTGTAATTTTCATCATAGGTACACTTCAACTATGACAGACAAAATGAGGAAAAAAAAATCCAGAAAATCACATTGTAGGATTTTTTTATGAATTTATTTGCAAATTATGGTGGAAAATAAGTATTTGGTCAATAACAAAAGTTTATCTCTATACTTTGTTATATACCCTTTGTTGGCAATGACAGAGGTCAAACGTTTTCTGTAAGTCTTCACAAGGTTTTCACACACTGTTGCTGGTATTTTGGCCCATTCCTCCATGCAGATCTCCTCTAGAGCAGTGATGTTTTGGGGCTGTCGCTGGGCAACACGGACTTTCAAAGATTTTCTATGGGGTTGAGATCTGGAGACTGGCTAGGCCACTCCAGGACCTTGAAATGCTTCTTACGGCCACTCCTTCGTTGCCCGGGCGGTGTGTTTGGGATCATTGTCATGCTGAAAGACCCAGCCACGTTTCATCTTCAATGCCCTTGCTGATGGAAGGAGGTTTTCACTCAAAATCTCACGATACATGGCCCCATTCATTCTTTCCTTTACACGGATCAGTCGTCCTGGTCCCTTTGCAGAAAAACAGCCCCAAAGCATGATGTTTCCACCCCATGCTTCACAGTAGGTATGGTGTTCTTTGGATGCAACTCAGCATTCTTTGTCCTCCAAACACGACGAGTTGAGTTTTTACCAAAAAGTTCTATTTTGGTTTCATCTGACATTCTCCCAATCCTCATCTGGATCATCCAAATGCTCTCTAGCAAACTTTAGACGGGCCTGAACATGTACTGGCTTAAGCAGGGGACACGCCTGGCACTGCAGGATTTGAGTCCCTGGCGGCGTAGTGTGTTACTGATGGTAGGCTTTGTTACTTTGGTCCCATCTCTCTGCAGGTCATTCACTAGGTCCCCCCGTGTGGTTTTGGGATTTTTGCTCACCGTTCTTGTGATCATTTTGACCCCACGGGGTGAGATCTTGCGTGGAGCCCCAGATCGAGGAAGATTATCAGTGGTCTTGTATGTCTTCCATTTCCTAATAATTGCTCCCACACTTGATTTCTTCAAACCAAGCTGCTTACCTATTGCAGATTCAGTCTTCCCAACCTGGTGCAGGTCTACAATTTTGTTTCTGGTGTCCTTTGACAGCTCTTTGGTCTTGGCCATAGTGGAGTTTGGAGTGTGACTGTTTGAGGTTGTGGACAGGTGTCTTTTATACTGATAACAAGTTCAAACAGGTGCCATTAATACAGGTAATGAGTGGAGGACAGAGGAGCCTCTTAAAGAAGAAGTTACAGGTCTGTGAGAGCCAGAAATCTTGCTTGTTTGTATGTGACCAAATACTTATTTTCCACCATAATTTGCAAATAAATTCATTAAAAATCCTACAATGTGATTTTCTGGATTTTATTTCCTCATTTTGTCTGTCATAGTTGAAGTGTACCTATGATGAAAATTACAGGCCTCTCTCATCTTTTTAAGTGAGAGAACTTGCACAATTGGTGGCTGACTAAATACTTTTTTTCCCCACTGTAACTATGTGTTCAGCACTTGAAATTTACAGCGACAGAAAGCAGAACATGGGCTGCTCTTAAAGTATTTTAAGTATTTGAACCGTATGGTAAATAAATGGGGCATAAAAGCAGACAATGAAAGCTGTTACAATATAAGATGATGACATTTCTCTAAAACAGGTTATAGGCTGCATGTGCCCCACAGAGTCAGAACAGTATATTAAGAGGTGAAAATAGACCATATTATTAGGGTGAGGTACATGGGCTACTAACAGTTTACTATACAACATACACTTATTAGTATTACTTAGCTACAGTATACATATCTCCCTGGCATATTACATAATTTATGCAGCTGCATAAAATACATTTTTGGACTCACCTTGCTGTGATGTGCTCACTTGAACAGGAAGGTGGCGAGGAAAATTTAGTCATCAAAGAAAGAGAGATTTACAATTCCGAGTTGGATGACCGTTCCAAACGTATTTTAGCTGTCTGAGCTTGTTTTTCCCCACTTCTCAGTTACAACAATTGCGGATAGCCACTGTCACGATTCCTTCCAAACCACTCATTGCTGAATTTGTGATTTCCAACTTGTTGTGTAATGTTTATGTCCAATGGCCTATAATCTATAATTTCTCATTATTTTTCTTCATATGACAAGGATTAAAAAGGATTTGCCAGTAGATTGTCGACTTGATTCATGGTGATGACTTGCTAGCTAAGAATTTGAAAGTAAGATGTTGACATGATCAGTCCAATCAAAGCTATTGTAGATATAACGTGATTTGACGTCATTTTATCTGTGGCCAATGACCTTGAGCCTTCTTGGAAGGGCACTTGTAATATAACTCTATGGCAGGACCCAAAGGGCTGAAATTCTGGATATCTACCCTTGCTAAGGACTTAATCTTGCCGATGACGTAGTGTCCCCTTTGTCACGATCTTCAAAAAGGATAGACCAAGGCGCAGCGAGGCATCCAGTATACATCTTTATTTAATAACGTAACTGGGACAAAAATAACAAAACGAACGAAGATCGCAACAATGACCATAACTTGAATAAACAACAAGGTATGTACAAACAATAACCCACAAACCCCTAGTGAAAACTACAAACATATATATGGTTCCCAATTAGAGGTAACGACACTCAACTGCCTCTAATTGGGAACCATTACCCCAACATAGAAATAGAGAACCTAGAACAGAAAAAACCCTACACCAAAACAAAACAAAACACGCCAGCCTGTCTTCTCAGGCCTGGACGTGACAGTACCCCCACCCAAAAGCGCGGACTCCGACCGCGCCAAAAGTCCATGGGGGGGTCTTCAGGTGGGTCTTTTTGTCCCAGGTGGCGGCTCCGGTGCCGGCCGTGCTGGCTTGATGTCCCGCACCGAAGGCCCTGGGCTATTAGCCGGAACTCTGGAGCGAGGAGCAGGAACCGGCCGTGATGGGCTCATGATGAGCACTGGAACTCTGGTGCGAGGAGCAGGAACCGTCCGTATTGGGCTCACGATGCTCACTGGGACTCTGGTGCGAGGAGCAGGAGCCGGCCGTACTTAGCTCATGATGCGCACTGGCACTCTGGCGCGGGGAGCAGGAACGGGCCGTACTGGGCTCATGACGCACACTGGGACTCTGGTGCGGGGAGCAGGAACGGGCCGTACTGGACTCATGACGCGCACTGGCACTCTGGTGCGGGGAGCAGGAACGGGCCTTACTGGGCTCATGACGCGCACTGGGACTCTGGTGCGGGGAGCAGGAACGGGCCGTACTGGGCTCACTAAGCGCACTGGACCTCTGGTGCGGGGAGCAGGAATCCTGGAGCATGGAGCAGGAACTGGTCGTGCTGGATCCACTACACGAACAGGGATCCTGGAGCGTGGAACAGGGACTGGTCGTGCTGGATCCACTACACGAACAGGGATCCTGGAGCGTGGAACAGGGACTGGTCGTGCTGGATCCACTACACAAACAGGGATCCTGGAGCGCGGAACAGGAACTGGTCGTGCTGGATCCACTACACGAACAGGGATCCTGGAGCGTGGAACAGGGACTGGTCGTGCTGGATCCACAACACGAACAGGAATCATGGAGCGTGGAACAGGGACAGGATGTACTGGATCCACAACACGCACAGGAGACCTGATGCGTATAGCCGACACCCCTCTCCCAGGTTGTTCACTCATCCTGGCTTCACCGATGAGGGGAGCTGGAATGTCGTGCACCGGGCTGTGCGCGTGAACAGGAGACACCGCACGTAGAGCTGGCGCAGGATATTTCGGTCCCAACAGGCGCACTGGAGACCTGGCGCACAGAGCCTGCACCACTCCTCCAGGCTGCACACTCACCCTAGCCCAAACGATGAGTGGCGCTGGAATTTCGCGCACCGGCCTATGCATGCGCACTGGAGATACCGTCGCACAACAGCATAGCACGGTGTCTGCTCAGTACGACGCACCCTCCATCGCTCCTCCAAAGAGCACGAGGAGTTGGCTCAGGAGTCCCTCCAGAACCGCCAACCTCCTCGTGTGCCCCCTCATCGTGCCCCCAGTTTTTGGGGCTGTCTTTCGGGCTTCCCAGCCAGGCGAGTTCCAACAAACTTTTTCTTTTCCGGGTTCCATTGGTAACACTATTAATCAGCACTATTAACTAAGCATTAAGAACCTACAATTCATGCATTTCCGCCCGAATTAATTTCATATTGACATCAATTGATTGCATCTTTCACACAAAAGTTAGGATTAAGCCCTTTAGCAACCAATCAATTTGGTGCAGTACATTGGAGTCTAAAGACAGTCATCTAGTTGGATTCTAAAGACGTAGACTATGGAGTCATCCAGTTGGATTCTAAAGACATAGACTATGCAGTCATCCAGTTGGATTCTAAAGACGTAGACTATGCAGTCATCCAGTTGGATTCTAAAGACGTAGACTATGGAGTCATCCAGTTGGATTCTACAGATGTAGACTATGGAATCATCCAGTTGGATTCTAAAGACGTAGACTATGCAGTCATCCAGTTGGATTCTAAAGACGTAGACTATGCAGTCATCCAGTTGGATTCTAAAGACGTAGACTATGCAGTCATCCAGTTGGATTCTACAGATGTAGACTATGCAGTCATCCAGTTGGATTCTAAAGACGTACACTATGCAGTCATTCAGTTGGATTCTAAAGACGTAGACTATGCAGTCATCCAGTTGGATTCTAAAGACGTAAACTATGCAGTCATCCAGTTGGACTCTAAAGACGTAGACTATGCAGTCATCCAGTTGGATTCTAAAGACGTAGACTATGCAGTAATCCAGTTGGATTCTAAAGACGTAGACTATGCAGTCATCCAGTTGGATTCTAAAGACGTAGACTATGGAGTCATCCAGTTGGATTCTAAAGACGTAGACTATGCAGTAATCCAGTTGGATTCTAAAGATGTAGCCTATGGAGTCATCCAGTTGGATTCTAAAGATGTAGACTATGCAGTCATCCAGTTGGATTCTAAAGACGTAGACTATGCAGTCATCCAGTTGGATTCTAAAGACGTAGACTATGGAGTCATCCAGTTGGATTCTACAGATGTAGACTATGGAATCATCCAGTTGGATTCTAAAGACGTAGACTATGCAGTCATCCAGTTGGATTCTAAAGACGTAGACTATGCAGTCATCCAGTTGGATTCTAAAGACGTAGACTATGCAGTCATCCAGTTGGATTCTACAGATGTAGACTATGCAGTCATCCAGTTGGATTCTAAAGACGTACACTATGCAGTCATTCAGTTGGATTCTAAAGACGTAGACTATGCAGTCATCCAGTTGGATTCTAAAGACGTAAACTATGCAGTCATCCAGTTGGACTCTAAAGACGTAGACTATGCAGTCATCCAGTTGGATTCTAAAGACGTAGACTATGCAGTAATCCAGTTGGATTCTAAAGACGTAGACTATGCAGTCATCCAGTTGGATTCTAAAGACGTAGACTATGGAGTCATCCAGTTGGATTCTAAAGACGTAGACTATGCAGTAATCCAGTTGGATTCTAAAGATGTAGCCTATGGAGTCATCCAGTTGGATTCTAAAGATGTAGACTATGCAGTCATCCAGTTGGATTCTAAAGACGTAGACTATGCAGTCATCCAGTTGGATTCTAAAGACGTAGACTATGCAGTCATCCAGTTGGATTCTAAAGACGTAGACTATGCAGTTATCCAGTTGGATTCTAAAGACGTAGACTATGCAGTCATCCAGTTGGATTCTAAAGACGTAGACTATGCAGTCATCCAGTTGGATTCTAAAGACGTAGACTATGCAGTCATCCAGTTGGATTCTAAAGACGAAAGTAGTGCAGTATATAGGGAATAGGGTGCCATTTGGGATGCAGAGGTGTAGGAAGTAGTGAGTCATCTCCATGGCTCTGTATGACAGTAAAGTCCTCTACTCCACTGATCTGAGACCAAGGTACTGTAAGCCTGGAGACATACACACAGTAAGCTCCACAGAGAGGAGATGAGGGAGGGAAGGGTGCAGTGGCAGGGAGGTGAGAGTGGTGAAAGCAAAAAGAATGGAGGGCTGGTGAGACATAGAGGGGGAGAGAGAGTGAGAGAAAGAGAGATACACAGGACAGGGAATATAGAGAGCGGAAAGAGGGGATGGAGAAAGAGGGCATGGCAAACAACAGGAAGAAATAAATAAACTATGAGATTGACTGAATGCGGTTGAGTGAGCAAAAGAGTCTCTTCTCCTATTTTCCATGCTTTTCTGTGACAGACCAAAGTAAGGGTTACCATTGAAGCGTCTCAAAGCCCCCTTGTCTATGTAATCCAGGTAACATGGCATGAATGAGCGATAGAACATCAAGCAAACCTCGCAACCTCCCACCAACGACTTGCACGCTAACTCACTATACGGCAGCCACGACCGCCCCATGCCAGTCCCTAACCGTGTGCCAAGCAGTGCTTATCTGGGCTGACAAATCCTTCATTAAAAAATGCTCTGTGGATTCACATGCAGACATCTCACAGGGCTACATGAGGACGTGTCAGGTTTATTTCATCTGAGGAATGTGGTGTGCAGTGAGAGAGTATGGATAATGTTTGTGTTATGGGAGGGGGGTGTCTATATGTTTGTGTTATGGGAGGGAGGTGTCTATATGTGTGTGTAGGGAGGGGGTGTCTATATGTGTGTGTAGGGAGGGGGTGTCTATATGTGTGTGTAGGGAGGGGGTGTCTATATGTGTGTGTAGGGAGGGGGTGTCTATATGTTTGTGTTATGGGAGGGAGGTGTCTATATGTGTGTGTAGGGAGGGGGTGTCTATATGTGTGTGTAGGGAGGGATGTCTATATGTGTGTGTAGGGAGGGGGTGTCTATATGTGTGTGTAGGGAGGGGGTGTCTATATGTGTGTGTAGGGAGGGGGTGTCTATTCTCATTATTGTTATTGTATTGTGTTACTCTTTCACTTTAGTTTATTTTGTAAATATTTCCTTAACTCTATAACTCTACTCTAGTAAGCATTTCACGTTAAGGTCTACAGTTGTTGTATTCGGAGCCTGTGACAAATACAATTATTTTATATGTTTGTGTAGGGAGGGAGTCTATATGTATGTGTAGGGAGGGGGTGTCTATATACAGTATGTCTGGGTAGGGAGGGAGGGGGTGTCTATATACAGTATGTCTGGGTAGGGAGGGAGGGGGTGCCTATATGTGTGTGTGTAACGAGGGGGTGTCTATATCTGTGTGTAACGAGGGGGTGTCTAAATCTGTGTGTAACGAGGGGGTGTCTATATCTGTGTGTAACGAGGGGGTGTCTATATGTGTGTGTAACGAGGGGGGTGTCTATATCTGTGTGTAACGAGGGGGTGTCTATATCTGTGTGTAACGAGGGGGGTGTCTATATCTGTGTGTAACGAGGGGGGTGTCTATATGTGTGTGTGTTTGCAAACATGGAAGGAGGAGGGAGAGAGGGATGAGGAAGGAGGAGGCAGAGAGGAGGTGAGGAAAGAGGAGACAGAGATGAGGTGAGGAAGGAGGAGGCAGAGAGGGGTGAGGAAGGAGGAGGCAGAGAGGAGGTGAGGAAAGAGGAGGCAGAGATGAGGTGAGGAAGGAGGAGGCAGAGAGGGGTGAGGAAGGAGGAGGCAGAGAGGAGGTGAGGAAAGAGGAGGCAGAGATGAGGTGAGGAAGGAGCAGGGAGAGAGGGGTGAGGAAAGAGGAGGAGGCAGAGAGGAGGTGTGGAAAGAGGAAGCAGAGAGGAGGTGAGGAAGGAGAATAGAGAGAGGGGTGAGGAAGGAGGTGGAGGCAGAGAGGAGGTGTGGAAGGAGGAGGCATAGAGGAGGTGAGGAAGGAGGAGGGAGAGAGGGGTGAGGGAAAAGGAGGCAGAGAGGAGGTGGGGAAAAAGGAGGCAGAGAGTAGGTGAGGAAGAAGGAGGGAGAAAGGGGTGAGGAAGGAGGAGGCAGAGAGGAGGTGAGGAAGGAGGAGGGAGAGAGGGGTGAGGAAGGAGGAGGAGGGAGAGAGGGGTGAGGAAAAAGGAGGCAGAGAGGAGGTGGGGAAAAAGGAGGCAGAGAGTAGGTGAGGAAGGAGGAGGGAGAAAGGGGTGAGGAAGGAGGAGACAGAGAGGAGGTGAGGAAGGAGGAGGGAGAGGAAAAAGGAGGCAGAGAGGAGGTGGGGAAAAAGGAGGCAGAGAGTAGGTGAGGAAGGAGGAGGGAGAAAGGGGTGAGGAAGGAGGAGACAGAGAGGAGGTGAGGAAGGAGGAGGGAGAGAGGGGTGAGGAAAAAGGAGGCAGAGAGGAGGTGGGGAAAAAGGAGGCAGAGAGTAGGTGAGGAAGGAGGAGGGAGAAAGGGGTGAGGAAGGAGGAGACAGAGAGGAGGTGAGGAAGGAGGAGGGAGAGAGGGGTGAGGCAGGGGATCGAGGTTTGTAATGGGATAGAGGAGTGAAGAGGGGGAAGTTGAGAAGTGATGCAGGGAGTGTGGAGACCCTCAAGGGTAAATACAGTGTCCTCATGAATACAACACAAGCTCTCATTCATACATGCATACACACAGAAACACAAGATGATAGCACAGTTAGTTACCTTCAAATCCCTCTCTCTGTTCCCCCTCACACACATTCATACACATATGTAAACACACACAAGCACACATTCATACACACAAGTAAACACACACACGCACACCAGGCACTGCACCGCTATCTTCATCACCCCTCTCTATTAACCAAGACCTCATCACAGCAGAACCCTGAGGGCATCTATCTCTCTCTCTCCCCTTTCTCTCCGCTCTTCTCCCCCTCTCTCAATCCAGTAGGAGGCACCCGGCACATGCAGTGAGCCCCAGAGCCTAGGGTTTTAATGAAGACTAATGCAAGGAATCAATTTGAACCACCTTCCCTCCATCTGGCCAGCGCCAGACTCCCTCACCGTGCCTCACGCCGCCACCGCAATTAGCACAGCAGCAGCTGAGGAGAGAGAAGCTCCTCAAGACTAGAGAAGACTCTCTCTTCCGGTGGATGCTGGAATGTGTGCCTTGCAGAAGCTCCAACTTCCAGATGAACATGTACTGTAGCAGCCTTGACAGTAAGGTTATATGGGTGTACAGTTACTAGAGAACCTTGTGTTTTAATAGAATGGCATCGCTGAAAACAGCAGGATGCAACTTGTAACAAACCTATTCATTTACTGCAATTGGCCCCATTTCTATGCAAATTCACATCAAATGCAAATCAAACATATTCAAATATGGATATTATTGACTGAGTAGGATGGTATTCATTCATCATTGTATTGAAGACTACATTATATACCTGTAGTTATGGAAACCAAATAGAATCAGAACTGTGACACACCTACACACATGCATGCCCACACACACATGCCCACACACACATGCCCACACACACATGCCCACACATGCCCACACACACACAAACACACACACACACACACACACACACACACACACAATAAAGACAGTTCGCAAAATTAAAATCCACCTTTGTCGAACAGAAACAGCTGTTGTCTATGTTAACAACATTTCTCCTATAGCTGCCGGTTCTACTACACGTGTCACAATGTATTCGTTTTTTGTGACATTGCTTTTGTCTAATAAGCCTAGTCAATGGAAAGCTGCCTAATGATGACATGAATCAATACCATATGGGAGAAACAATGGAGCACTATGAAGACTTGGAGTGATGCAACTCAAAGACACTTTTTAACCTTCAAAAAATAAATATGCATGAGGCAGAGCTATTACATCACATCAAAAAACAAATCAAAGTTTATTGTTTGAGCTAAATGCTTGTTTCTTGCTCCAACAATGAAGTAATAATACCTACTGTAGCAATACAAAACAATACACTCATATTCCAAAAAGCCAAACGAAAGAAATCAAGAATAGAAATATACCATAAATATACGTATAGATAGATATAGATATAACATAAAAATAGAGATATATATACAGTGAGGGAAAAAAGTATTTGATCCCCTGCTGATTTTGTATGTTTGCCCACTGACAAAGAAATGATCAGTCTATAATTTGAATGGTAGGTTTATTTGAACAGTGAGAGACAGAATAACAACAAAAAAATCCAGAAAAACGCATGTGAAAAATGTTATAAATGGAATTGCATTTTAATGAGGGAAATAAGTGTTTGACCCCTCTGCAAAACATGACTTAGTACAACTGTCTTGGTATGTTTGGACCATGATAGTTCGTTGGTGATGTGGACACCAAGGAACTTGAAACTCTCAACCCGCTCCACTACAGCCCTGTCGATGTTAATGGAGGCCTGTTTGGCCCGCCTTTTCCTGTAGTCCACGATCAGCCCCTTTGTCTTGCTCACATTGAGGGAGAGGTTGTTGTCCTGGCACCACACTGCCAGGTCTCATTGTTGTCGGTGATCAGGCCTACCACTGTTGTGTCGTCAGCAAACTTAATGATGGTGTTGGAGTCTCAGTCGTGGGTGAACAGGGAATACAGGAGGGGGGACTAGGTACACACCCCTGAGGGCCCCCAGTGTTAAGGATTAGCGTGTTGTTGCCTGCTCTTACCACCTGGGGGTGGCCCGTCAGGAAGTCCAGGATCCAGTTGCAGAGGGAGGTGTTTAGTCCTTAGCTTAGTGATGAGCTTCGTGTGCACTATGGTGATGAACACTGAGCTGTAGTTGATGAACAGCGTTCTCACATAGGTGTTCCTTTTGTCCAGGTGAGAAAGGGCGGTGTGGAGTGCGATTGAGATTGCGTCATCTATTGATCTGTTGGGGCTGTATGCGAATTGGAGTGGGTCTAGGGTGTCTGGGAGGATGCTGTTGATGTGAGCCACGACCAGCCTTTCAAAGCACTTCATGGCTACCGTCGTGAGTGCCACGTGGCGGTAATCATTTAGGCAGGTTACCTTCACTTCCTTGGCATGGTGGTCTGTGGTGGTCTGCTTGAAACATGTAGGTATTACAGACTCGGTCAGGGAGAGGTTGAAAATGTCAGTGAAGACACTTGACTGTCGGTCTGCACATGCTTTGAGTACACGTCCTAGTAATCCGTCTGGCCCAGCGGCTTTGTGAATGTTGACCTGTTTAAAGGTTTTGTTCACGTCGGCTACCAAGAACATTATCACACAGTCATCTAGAACAGCTGGTGCTCTCGTGCCTGCTTCAGAGTTGCTTGCCTCGAAACGAGCATAAAAGGCATTTAGCTCGTCTGGTAGGCTTGCGTCACTGTGCAGCTCGCGTCGTTTCCCTTTGTAGTCCGTAATAGTTTTCAAGCCCTGCCACATCCGACGAGCGTCAGAGCCGGTGTAGTAGGATTCAATCTTAATCCTGTATTGAGGCTTTGCTTGTTTGATGCTTCGTCTGAGGGCATAGTGGGATTTCTTATAAGCATCCGGATTAGTCTCTCGCTTCTTGAAAGCGGCAGCTCTAGCCTTTAGCTCGATGGGATGTTGCCTGCAATCCATGGCTTCTGGTTGGGATATGTATGTACAGTCACTGTGGGGACGACGTCATCGATGCACTTATTGATGAAGCTGATGACTGAAGGGATGTATTCCTCAATGCCATTGGATGAATCCCAGAACATATTCCAGTCTGTGCTAGCAAATTGTCCGGTAGTGCAGCATCCGCATCATCTGACCACAATATATATATAGATATATATAGATATATATATATATATACATATAGATGTAGATATAGATATAACATAAATATAGATATATATATATAAATATAGCTATAGATATAGAAAATAATATATAAATATCTGAGTCAAAATACAGTGTCAGCACTTTCTTTGGTTTGCACTAGAAGAAATGGAACAGTCCCACATTTTATTTAACCTTTATTTAACTAGGTAAGTCAGTTAAGAACAAATTCTTATTTACAATGACGGCCTACCCCGGCCAAACCCTAACCCGGACAGCACTGGGCCAATTGTACGCCGCCCTAAGGGACTCTCAATCACGGCCAGTTGTGATATAGCCTGGAATCGAGCCAGGGTCAGTAGTGACGCCTCCAGCACTAAGATGCAGTGCCTTAAACCTCTGCGCCACTCGGGAGCCCAGTCAAGCACACCTCAAACACTTTCTAGTCATGGATGTACAGCATGTATATGACCCAGGGCTGATATATATAGGTATAGATATACTGTATCCTCCATGACTCCATCCAGCCATTAGCTCTGACACATCCCACCCCCCCCATAGTTTACATCCCTGACTCTCACAGGCTGCTCCTCTGAGTGTGCCATGCAGTGTACTGTATGTAGAGTATAGCCCATAGGCAGAGCTGGGAGAGAAGTAAGCGTTCCAACTGTGTGTGTGTGTGTGTGTGTGTGTGTGTGTGTGTGTGTGTGTGTGTGTGTGTGTGTGTGTGTGTGTGTGTGTGTGTGTGTGTGTGTGTGTGAGTGTGTGTCAGTATGGAGAATAGAGGACATACACACCTTCCTACCAGCCATCATCTGTTCCACTCCCATCAGCACGTGTCAAATCAGCAGAACCTTTAAAAAAGGTTTTGTACATGGATGCCCTGTGCATATGTGTGGGGGGGTTAGCCATACCAGCTGTCACAGTCTCAGAAAGAATTTGACTTTCATCCATGTTTCTCAAAAGTCAAATTTCTAAGTTGTTCCAAACGTCAAAGTGTTTAAAGTTAAGGTTAGGCATTAACTCCGAATGTGTAAAGTTAGGGACAAGTTCAGGCATTAACTCCATATTCTTAAGGTTAGACATAAACTCTGAATGGTTAAGGTTAGACATTAACTCTGAATGGTTAAGGTTAGACATAAACTCTGAATGGTTAAGGTTAGACATTAACTCTGAATGGTTAAGGTTAGACATTAACTCTGAATGGTTAAGGTTAGACATTAACTCTGAATGGTTAAGGTAAGGGTTTGGGATAGGCATCTCCCGACGTCCTCAGACATGGATGGACATTGAATACGGAATTGTATCACAGGTGACCTTGCTGGATTTATCCGGCTTTATGTGTGTGTGTATGTGTGTGTGTGTGTGTGTGCGTGTGTGCTCACACTTATACCTTCCCTTGGTATACAACCCTCTCCCTACTCTCATAGCCTATATCTCCTGTCTTCCACATTTCTACACCTGTCCTGGCTAGTCTTCAGCTGAAGTGAGTCTTCAGCAATTAGCCGTAGCCTGTAGCTGAGAGGCCCACCCGCCAGCTCCCCTCCTCTCTCTGAACCCAGGTGAGACAGACACTAGTTAGGATCAATCCCTCTCGCCCGCCCATTACCTCCCACCCTCTCTGCTCAGTTTGAATGGAGGAGTGAGGCGAGGTGGGGAGGCCTCTGACTGAGTTCACAGAGACACTTCTATGGCTCTGTCGTGTGTTTGATGGCTAGCCCACTCTGTGTGTTCAGCTCTACGTGTGAGAGATACACTGCGGTTTCCCTGGATGGTGTGTTTGCAGTGGGTATTTAGCGTGTCTGGTTTGTACAGGATGGTTGGTAGGAAGATGGTGGCCTGCAGGAGAGCTGTATCTCTGCTGCCCCTCACAGGAGCTGCCATGGAACTGCAGATAGAGTGGTGGTGGAGGAGGCTGATGTTCCTCGGTCTAGCCCTCTGTCTTCCGTTCTCTAAGTCATAGTCAGTTTCTCCCTCGCTTTCCTTCATGTTCCCTCGCTCATTACTCCACGCGCTCTCGCTCAATAGTCTCTCTCTCTCTCTCTCTCTCTCTCTCTCTCTCTCTCTCTCTCTCTCAGTTATTCAGTAGCTAACATCTAAGAGAGAGGTGCAACACTAACCAATCCCCAGTGAGCTGCACCACTTAAGGAAATACATTGAGTCTAATATGGTGACTATGAGCCCTGAAGATCCTTATAGAGCACTGTAAGGTACTTAACATGCTGACCACACCGCTCGCGTTACATGTGCAAGCTTTGCTAAATAAATGTACACTTATATGTTATTCAATCATTTCATCCAAAGTGCTCGCACGCGTCAACGAGCGTCTGCGTAGCCAGGCGATAAAATAGAACTTGGTTATAGTTTAAATGCTTGGCGCGCTGCAAGTACCGCCTCTCCCATCTCCTCGTTGGTTTTTAGGAGCATAAAACCCAGGTGGGTGATTGAAAGATGAACTCCAGTCCAGTTGGTGGTAGTAATGCACCTTAAAGTTGGTTGTCCACCGCCATATAACGTCCACAGAAGAAGAAAAATAAGATTTATGGAGGAGAGATTACTAGAAACAAACTGGGTTTTCCCTTTTATCTGTGGATTAATTGTCGGAGTAGAGAACACACGATTTTGTGTGACTCAAAATGGGTCAAATTTCTACAAAGATCAAGAGGACCTTGTGCATTTCAGGTAAAGTAACAACCCAATGTTTATCTCCCAGGACAAATTAGCTAGCAACAGCAATCTAGCTAGCTAAATTGCCATACATATTTAATGCTTTTCGAACTGCCCCCAAATTAATATAGTTGGTTCAGAGTTCGTTTTGATATTTTAACCTGCGTGTTCTGATCGCGTCTGGTGTGGATGGACAAAATCAAAATGCGCGCGATGGCGCACGTGCCCTGGTGGAGTCATCATGAAAAGGGTCAACAGGAGAAACAGTGTGAGTAGCCGTAGGTGCTCTCCATGGTCCTGTAAATAATCTCAAATTAGCTCTCTGTGGAAGAGGCTAAGAAGAGCTGTCCAGGGTCCTGAATAGGCCCCATATAGTTAAAGCTCACTTTAAGTGGATGTTCCTAGAGACACAACATGACGTTATGAGGAGGTCCTAAACTGACTACCAGAGGGTAAGAAGAGCTGTCTAGGGTCCAAGGCCCCATGCAGTTAAAATTGGCTCTGCTTGGTTGTGACCTGGAAAAACAACATTAGGTTGAAAGGAGCTCTCCGGGTTCCTGAACAGACCTCAGAGGCTAAAAGGACCTTTCTGTGGTGGTGAAAATATTAGACGTGGTTTAAGGGAGCTATCCGTGGTTCTGAACATTTTACTGCACAGTAAAAAGACTCAAAACTGCTACAGCAAGAGCAGAGCCTTAGGCAGTTTTCGGATAAACACACACACACACACTCACACACAGGGATAATAAAGGAACATCCATTTAGGAAAGAGGAGAGCATTAGGGAGATTTAATTTGCTTAATGAAGAAAGCATCCCTCTTCTCTGTCTCTGTATGCCTATGCACTGTAGTGATGCATATTCCCCTTCGTCATATATCTCACCATGTTGAGGTCTGTCTCTCCATATATCTCAGCATGTTGAGGTCTGTCTCTCCATATATCACAGCATGTTGGAGTCTGTCTCTCCATATATGTCAGCATGTTGAGGTCTGTCTCTCCATATATGTCAGCATGTTGAGGTCTGTCTCTTCATATATCTCAGTATGTTGAGGTCTTTCTCTCCATATATCTGAGCATGTTGAGGTCTCTCTCTCCATATATCTCAGCATGTTGAGGTCTGTCTCTCCATATATCTCAGCATTTTGAGGTCTGTCTCTTAATATATCTCATTATGTTGAGGTCTTTCTCTCCATATATCTCAGCATGTTGAGGTCTGTCTCTCCATATATCTCAGCATGTTGAGGTCTGTCTCTCCATATATCTCAGGATGTTGAGGTCTGTCTCTCCATATATCTCAGAACGTTGAGGTCTGTCTCTCCCTATGGCTCAGCATGTTGAGGTCTGTCTCTCTATATATCTCATCATGTTGAGGTCTGTCTCTTGATATAGCTTAGCATGTTGAGGTCTGTCTCTTCATATATCTCAGCATGTTGAGGTCTGTCTCTCCATATATCTGAGCATGTTGAGGTCTGTCTCTTCATATATCTCAGCATGTTGAGGTCTGTCTCTTCATATATTTCAGCATGTTGAGGTCTGTCTCTTTATATATCTCAGATTGTTGAGGTCTGTCTCTTCATATATGTCATCATCTTGAGGTCTGTCTCTTCATGCTTATTCTTTTCCTGCTTTTCTTTCAGTTCTGCAGCTTTCTGCTTTACCCTCCTGGGGCAGTTCTGTCATTATTTTTTTATTACATAATGTGAAAGAAGTGAAATACACACACACACAAAGGTACGCACACACACGAACACACAATGCATATTGGGCTAAAAGTGCAGCTACACACACAACTGCAATCCTATGCTGCACACGTACCAACCAACACAGATTAAGTGCACAACGTGAACACACACACACAAATCAATGCGCCCTGTGTTCGACATCAAAGCAATGTCTGTACGCCAAGCAGAAGGGCACGGCTGCACAGCTTAAGCAATTGACTAGCAGCACTGCTCCCTACACACATGCTCACACACACACACCCCACACAGACATACACACACATATGCACACACGCACACACAAACACAAACATACACACACACACACACACACACACACACACACACAGCACTGAATGTCACTGCTACTCAATCCAATTCCGAAACAGTATGGCTTCCCGTGGGAACTACACTATGGGGCAAAACTCCAAAAGAACAGTTCAGGCTTTCAGTGAATAGCAACGAATTAACAATTTGTCATTAGCTTAGCACATCGTACACTTGTCTACGTCCCAAATCTCATTAAACACAGTTTAAATGAAACAACACTATTACTATTCTACACATGCATAAGGACGTGCAGTCATGCGTGGCAAGGCTCAATGATGGGCTTGTTTATTTGTGTGCCACCCGCTTGTTTAGGTTGTACACCAATTTGTCCCGGCTAAACAGATGATTTCTCTTCGTTAACGTGGAGGAGAACCAGAGGTGTGTGTTTGTTTGTGTGTGTTGTCTAGGGGTTTAGAGGTTAGTTAGAGGTTCTAGGCAGTGTTTCCCAAACTCGGTCCTCGGGACCCCAAGGGGGGAACGTTGTGCAAGCTGTGTAGTGTTCCAGGCAAAAACCAAAACGTACCCCCTTGGGGATCTGAGGACCGAGTTTGGGAAACACTGAAGTAGAGGATGTTAATGAGAGACTGAAACTGGCTCTGGAGAGATTCTCACAGCTGCAGCACTAGTCTGACATCAATATCACTCCTAACACTACATTATGGAACACAACTAATACTGCCTATTGTCTCTTAACTACTGCAGCCAGAGAGAGGGGTGGATATGTTTGATTGTGTGTGTCAGAGAGAGCGACAGGGAGAAAGAGAGTGTGTGTGAGAGAGAGAGATCAAATAAAGAGAGAGTGTGTGTGTGTGAGAGAGAGAGAGAGAGAGAGAGAGAGAGAGAGAGAGAGAGAGAGAGAGAGAGAGAGAGAGAGAGAGAGAGAGAGAGAAAACAAGAAAGAGAGAGTGAGTGAGAGTGAATGAGTGAGTGAGTGAGAGAGAATGAGAGAGAAAATAAAAGAGAGAATAAGAGAGAGAGAGATAGATAGAATGAGAGAGAGAGTGACAGAGAGAAAGACATAGAAGACAAAGGATATCTAACACTCACTCTCTCTCACTCACTCTCTCTCACTCTCACGTTTCTAAACTAATGATGATGAGGATGACATGGCAGCAGGCCTGCTCTCTTAACCGGATTACATAATGGTGCCCGGGCGGCTCCAGAGCTGCAGCCCAGGATGTGCTGACAGCATGCTTTCTCAACGTCATTAGCAATGCTCACACAGCTGGCTCAGGGGAAGGGAGGAGGGATGGAGGGGGGAGGGATAGGGAGTGGGGGATAGGGTTGGAGGATAAGGAGGGGAGGGAGCAGGAGAGAGGGAGGAGGGTGAGGGGATGGAGAGAGATGGGGAGGGAGGGAAAGGAGAGGGAGGGAGGATAGAGAGAGGGAGGGAGCGGGGGAGAGGATAGAGAGAGAGAGGGAGGGAGGGAGCGAGGGAGAGGGAAGAGGGAGCAGGGGAGAGGGAGAGGGACGGAGATGGGGAAGGAGGGAGAGGAGAGGGGGGGCATGGGGGTTTACACATCCTCTTACCCTCCCTCTGCAAGGTCTATCCCGACCCCTCCGCTGAGCTGAAGTGAACCCCTTGGCCATCCCCCACTGCCACTGTTTCCAATAATACTGCAGCGATGCAGCAAAGCCTGTGTTTCATCCGTTGCTCTCCTCCTCTCAACGGAGAGCGGGATGAAAGCAGAGGATTGGTATTCCTCGACACGACTGTTAACAAACACTTCCCATCTCACACATCAAACACTATGACCGGGAAGCAGTCCACACAAAATAATAAAAAAAGACAGGCTTCAATGTTTGTATGTGTTGGCTTTATGGAGACTATTATTACATAGTTGGCAATGGCAACACAAGTTACTCTTAGATTTGCACAATGTTCCTAAAAAAAGACCACACGCAGTACCAGGACAATGTCATTACAGTCCCATTAGACACATGAGAGACCTCTGACCCTAATATGTTTTGGAGGTTGTGATTGGATGGGAGAAACACACCAGCATGACGGTGCAAACGCGATACTAGGATAAATAGGAAACCAATAAACAAAACAAACGATTCCGTTGAACATGGAAGTACATGGCTGTTGAAGGAGATAGTGATGCCTGCAGGTTTTAATACATGTGTTTTCAAGGCAAGTTGTAAGGTGTGTAACTATTACTTAACTTTTTTTAAATGGGATTTGAAGTCTAAAAACACTGCTGAAAATTGGTTGAGATAAAAACAAGAATTTGCATATTCAGAGGTTTAGAAACATTCAGAGTCAGAGGTTTAGAAACAGTATATTTTTGGACGTCTGTTATGCTGCCAGCTAGGCAACAAGGGCCATTCACTCAAGTGCCAAATCCCTCTCAGGAAAACACTAGCAGATGTGAATTTTAACTGCAGCTGTGTTTATCTGTGTTTCCAATGACTTGGACATTTCCACAAGAACCCCCTTGAAACTCAAAGGAGAGTTTTGAGATCTGACTAAATACTGGAATGGGGAATCTGTCACTGGTGAATACATTACTAAAAACACACACACACATGCATGCACACACACACACACACACACACAACACACACACACACACACACACACAAACACACAGATTCCCCAGAGCGGAAGTGTGGAAAACATCCCAACACCATTCCCACAACACTTCCACAGACACACACACATATCTCTCTCTCTCTCTCTCTCTGTGTCTCTCTATCTCTGTCACTCTCTCTCTCTCTGTCATTCTCTCTCTGTCACTCTCTCTGTCACTCTGTGTCTCTGTCTGTCTCTCTGTGTCTCTCTGTGTCTCTGTGTCTCTCTCTCTAATTAGTAGGAAGCCTGACTTTGGCAGCTGCTGTCTGTTTGCATGTTGGTATTCGCCTTCTTCTGATTGGGCACCGCTCGCTACCTCTGGGAGTAAGGTGCTCCAGGGTTGGTTAAACATCCGCGGGGCAGAGCGGAGCCACAACACAGTGGGGGATCCACACATCTCCAATACCCTCGGCACCCAAAAACCACCGCAGCCTTACAAACACAGAACAACACTGTATCCTATAGGATACAGTGTTGACTACACAGACTTCACAGTTTAGTTGGCAGAGATCTTAAACGCAGCTCAGACTTTAGATATGAGGGATGGTAACTTTTGAGGGAGAGGGAGGTCCTAAATTGTTGTGTGTGTGTGTCAGTCTAGCATAGGACAGTTGGACCTCCATCAGTCAGGCCCACATACTGTTATAGTCTGCAGCCCTTTCCACTCAGCCCCCATCCCCCCTCCCCCAGTAGGCAACATCCGGCTCTCCCTGCAGCAGAAGACAACTCCAAAACTCCCCTTCTTCTTTGTCTCTGTTTTTTTGTTTCTCAATTTACCCATCTCTCTCCTCTACCCTCTCTTCTCTACCCTCTCTCTTCTACTCTCTCTCTTTACCCTCTCTCTTTACCCTCTCTCTAATGACATCTCTCTTTACACTCTCTTTTCTACCCTCTCTCTTTACCATCTCTCTACTACCCTCTCTCTTCTACTCTCTCTCTTTACCCTCTCTCTTTACCCTCTCTCTAATGACATCTCTCTTTACCCTCTCTCTAATGACATCTCTCTTTACACTCTCTCTTCTACTCTCTCTCTTTACCCTCTCTCTACTACCCTCTCTCTTCTACTCTCTCTTCTACTCTCTCTCTTTACCTTCTCTCTACTACCCTCTCTCTTCTACTCTCTCTCTTTACCCTCTCTCTAATGACATCTCTCTTTACCCTCTCTCTAATGACATCTCTCTTTACACTCTCTCTTCTACTCTCTCTCTTTACCATCTCTCTACTACCCTCTCTCTTCTACTCTCTCTTCTACTCTCTCTCTTTACCCTCTCTCTCCTACCCGCTATCTCTCTAACCGCTATCTTGTACTCTCTCTCTTTACCCTCTCTCTTTATGCTCTCTCTATTACACTCTCTCTTTACCCTCTCTCTTCACCCTCTCTCTTCTACTCTCTCTTCTACTCTCTCTCTTTACCCTCTCTCTCCTACCCGCTATCTCTCTAACCGCTATCTTGTACTCTCTCTCCATTACCCTCTCTCTTTACCCTCTCTCTTCACCCTCTCTCTTTACCCTCTCTCTCCTACCCGCTATCTCTCTAACCACTATCTTGTACCCTCTCTCTAGTACCCTCTCTCTTTACCCTCTCTCTTCACCCTCTCTCTACAACCTTCTCTCTTTACCATCTCTCTTTACCCTCTCTCTTCTACTCTCTCTCTTTATCCTCTCTCTTTACCCTCTTTACCCTCTCTCTATTAGCCTCTCTCTACGCTTTCTCTACTACCCTCTCTCTACCACCCTTTCTCTTCTACTCTCTCTGTTAACCCTCTCTCTACTACTCTTTCTCTTTACCCTCTCTCTTCTACCCTAGTGTCACTTTTAAATGTTTTCACACTTGTTCCACCCCTCCCTCCCTCTTTCCCCCCCATCGCTCCCCTCCTCCCTCCCTCTCTTTTCTCCCTCTCTCTCCCTCTCTTACCCTCCCTCGCATCCCTCCCAGCTGTAATTGTCACTTCCTCCCAGAAGAGAGTACAGTAACAAGCGTAGCCCGTTCACCACTATCGACCTCCCTCTAAAGACAGTAAAGTCATATTGTTTCTCCCAGCATCCAAGGAGAAACTTCACCGATGCTCTGACAAAACTGATGTGGGATCAGTTCTTCTTATGCCGGTGCATCCATCTGTATAACATTAAGTGTAAAACTCAAACTGGCCCTGGATCAATTAATGGGGTATAATGCACTGCGACCTTCTCTTCCGCCATTTAGTTTTGTTACGAGTCTCTGAGGAGAATAGGGAGTACACAAGAGCAGTGTTCCCAAAACGGTCAGCTGAGCTTGAGCCAGCCATTGTGGCTAGAACATGTTCTGGAAAAGCTTTCTATTCTGTGGGTGATTCCCAATAGAAAACAACACATCTAAGAATCACCCATCAACTGTGTATGACCCATCTCTGCAGAAACTACTGAACCCACCAAGACCTCCAGCAGCAACAAGATCACTCAGTCAGTCAGGACTTGAAAAGAGAGCAGAGGGCACAGCGCTGCCTTACGGCCACTATATCCTCACACCAAGGGAGCAATGCTCCTGCTGTTCAAGTGCTGTTTGGCTACACACTGGGCCCAGGCAGTGACAAGGACACCCCTTGAAGAGATGTGAGAAAATATTCTGATTTTCTATTCTGTCTGAAGTGTTTGTGTGCGCGTTTGTGCGTGTGCGTTTGTGCGTGTGTATTCCTGCAGATATCTGGGTGTTTTTGAGAATCTTTTTAAGTAGAACTCTGCTGGCATCACAAAACTCCCCGAGGCAGGGGTAGAGGGGAGTAGAGGGGTTTTAGAGTGGAGCTGGAGACAGCACTGAGAGAATCAATTAACACGCAGAACACAGGCCCCCGGACTTCTCCTCTGGCTAGCACAAACGTTACACAACATCTTTCCCCTCTCTCTGTAGCTCTCCCTCCCCCTTCTCTCTGATTCCTACTCTCTATCCTCTCTCTCTTTGTTTTGTCTCCCCTCTTTTCTCTCTTACTCCATCCATCCCCATCCTTCCCCCATCTCCCTTCCAGTCTCTTCTCCCCCATCCCTGTCTCTCTCTCTCTAATTCCCTCTCTCTATTTCCCTTTCTACAAATTAATAAAAAGAGAAAACTACTCTTCGTTTCTTCTTCTCTCAGACTCCCAAAAAAAGATCATGCCCCCAGTTTGACTCTGTGAATCACTGCCCTTCATGATGTGTCCAATTACTTATGACGGGCTGACGTCTTCACTGTAATCACAGTGTTTACCACGCAAACTAACTGGGCCCTGACACGCACTCTCTCTCTAGGGAGCCCGTTTGGACATGCCTGTCATTCAGTGTGCTAGTTGAGTATCAAGTACTTGAATGTGTCGATTAAGCACCAAAGGGATAGTTCACTCCAAAATAAACATTGTAGCTGCCTCTGACTATCACTGGCTTCATTGGACCAAAGTTCTATGAAAGTGGAAATCATATATCTATTTGTATTTTGAGTGAACTATCCCTTTAGAGGTGCAGTTTAGTTACAACAAGGCATCTGGTTCAAGTAGCTGATGGCCTTACCTCTGGTGTGACCTTGGCCAGGTGACTGGCTAAACCTCCAAATGACTTGTCCAAGACACCGACTAAACCTCCAAATGACTAGTCCAAGACACCTGACTAAACCTCCTAATGACTAGTCCAAGACACTTGACTAAACCTCCCAATGACTAGTCCAAGACACCTGACTAAACCTCCCAATTACTAGTCCAAGACACCTGACTAAACCTCCTAATAACTTGTCCAAGACACCTGACTTAACCTTCTAATGACTAGTCCAAGACACTTGACTAAACCTCCCAATGACTAGTCCAAGACACCTGACTAAACCTCCTAATGACTAGTCCAAGACACCTGACTAAACCTCCTAATAACTTGTCCAAGACACCTGACTTAACCTTCTAATGACTAGTCCAAGACACCTGACTAAACCTCCAAATGACTAGGCCAAGACACCTGACTAAACCTCATAATAACTTGTCCAAGACACCTGACTTAACCTTCTAATGACTAGTCCAAGACACCTGACTAAACCTCCCAATGACTAGTCCAAGACACCTGACTTAACCTACTCCAGAAATAACTAGCCAGTTGACTGCTCTGTGACTGTAATAATAATATGAACCGATTTGGGTGAAAGTGAAAACTAAGGATAGGCAAAGATATTCCCAAAGTGATTATGATTAAGTCCTGTCGTTAGACGTTACATTGGCACCGTCATACCATCTGGACCACCTCTGGGCAGCGGGCGCTCGGTGACATACGCTAGAGGGGATAAGGAGTGCTCATAAAGACAGATTACCAAGACATGCTTATGCATATGCACACACACATTCTGTGTCACAATCTGCGTGCTTTACTAATCAGCTCACAGAGACAGCCTGTGGTCTGCCTTTGATCTCTTCTAACACACCCTCTTCCTCTCCCTCGCTCCATCTCACTTTTGCTTTTTCTCCCTCTCTCTCTCATTTTCTCTCTCTCTTGCCTTCTCGCTCGCTCTCTCCATCTCCGTCTTCTGAAACAAGATATTTCCAGTTTCCATAATTAAGTTAAAAGTTAGATAACTCACTCATTGATCCTGTGCCGTGAAATATGAACTGGGCCTCTGTCGAGATATCTGACTGAGCCCTGAGGATCAGAGTGTGTGTGTGTGTGTGCATGCATCTGTGTGTGTGTGTGTGTGTGTGTACATGTGTACATGTGTATGTGAGTGTGTCTGTTTGTGTGCGTGTGTTCTTGCATGTGTGCACTCAAGTCTGGAGATCACAGCCCCTCGCCACCACACAGCCCTCCCCACCACACAGCCCTCGCCACCACACAGCCCTCCCCACCACACAGCCCTCCCCACCACACAGCCCTCCCCACCACACAGCCCTCGTCTCAGACCAGCAATAAAACACGGATTAGGAGGTAAGATGGGGATTTCATTGCCGTTTTCTTTTCTCTGCTATTATATTTCACTGTGGAACTAATGCAATCTTTAGCCGGGTTATTCATGCAAACTGTGACAGCCTTGCCCCTGGTCTCCCATGCAGCAGTAAATGTGCTGAGTTAAGACTGCTTCATTAAACCCTATTCTTCACACACACGCGCGCGCGCAAACACAGAGCCCGTGTCGGCTCCAGTAAGTAGTCAGCACTTTCCCGACCACACTATTGTGTAAGTATCTCAACAAAGCTAGCTCTGAAGCTATAACACACACAGGACTGAGAGGGGGAAACGTAGCATGATACTGAAACACTGTAGAATAAGGATGAGGTAGAGTCTGACAGTTTGTCCTCAGCGTGGACAGGACTGAGGGGGAATGCTAAACAACACTATAGGGAGAGAGAGAGAAAGAGAGAGAGTGAGGGAGGGAGGAGAGGAGAACACGGAGAGGGTAAGAGATGAAGAAAGAGACCGTGACGGAGAGGAAGGATGGAATTAGATGGAGGGAAAGTTAGAGAATGGGGCGAGGAGGGACGAGCACATGAAGAAAGATCAACAGACAACAACTGACGGACGGACAGACGGACGGACAGATGGACAGACCTCAAACAGCCTAATTCATACTCTTCAGTGGAATAATGGCCTTCATTGTGTCCTACTATTAAAATAATGTATACAGTGGCAAGAAAAAGTATGCGAACCCTTTGGAAATACCTGGATTTCTGCATAAATTGGTCTGATCTTCATCTAAGTCACAACAATTGATAAACACAGTCTGCTTAAACTAATAACACACAAACAATTATACGTTTTCATGTCTTTATTTGTACACTGTATATACAAAACTATGTGGACATCCCTTCAAATTAGTGGATTTAGCTATTTCAGCCACACCCGTTGCTGACAAGTGTATAAAATTGAGCACACAGCCATGCAATCTCCGTAGACGAACATTGGCAGTAGAATAGCCTTACTGGAGAGCTCAGTGACTTTCAATGTGGCACCGTCATAGGATGCCACCTTTCCAACAAGTCAAATTTCTGCCTTGCTAGAGCTGCCCCAGTCAACTGTAAGTGCTATTATTGTAATGTGGAAACGTCTAGGAGCAACAACGACTCAGCCACAAAGTGGTAGGCCGCACAAACTAACAGATCACCGAGTGATGAAGCACGTAGCACGTCTGTCCTCGGTTGCAACACTCACTACCGAGGTCCAAACTGCCTCTGGAAGCAACGTCAGCACAATAATTGTTCATCGGGATCTTCATGAAATGGGTTTCCATGGCCGAGCAGCCGCACACAAGCCTAAGATTACCATGCACAATGGGAAGCATTGGCTGGAGTGGTGTAAAGCTACCTGCCCTAATGCATAGTGCCAACTGTAAAATTTGGTGGTGGAGGATTAATGGTCTGGGGCTGTTTTTCATGGTTCAGGCCCCTTAGTTCCAGTGAAGAGAAATCCAACTTTGTGGCAACAGTTTGGGGAAGGCCCTTTTCTGTTTCAGCATGACAATGCCCTTGTGCACAAAGCGAGGTACATACAGAAATGGTTTGTCGAGATAGGTGTGGAAGAACTTTATTGGCCTGCAGAGCCCTGCCCTCAACCCCATAAAACTTTGGGATGAATTGGAATGCCGACTGTGAGCCAGGCCTAATCGCCAAACATCAGTGCCCCACCTCACTAATGCTCTTGTGGCTGAATGGAAGCAAGTCCCCGCAGCAATGTTCCAACATCTCGTGGAAAGCCTTCCCAGAAGAGTGGATAGCAGCAAAAAGGGGACCAACTTAATGCCCATGTTTGACACGTAGATGAATACAAATACACACATACATTTAAGATCCATATTCATTTGACAGAGGTAATGAACTGCCCATTGATAAAACAGGACCATGTTTGCAAAACAAGTGTTTCTGAGCTTGTCAATATTACACAGGTAAGTTAACAGTTATATAGATCAGGAATGGAAACAGGCTCTATAGACCTCTACATATGAGTGACTGTCCAACACACAACCACCTGTTGTTATGTTGGACACCTACTGACCAAAACAAAGTGATATGTATTGCTAAAATAAAGGTTGAAGGAAATACAGGCAGGCACCACATTACTGCAAGACAAAACAGTTCACTCAATCAAGCATGAAGGTCTTGTAAGTATAAAAGCAAAGCTTGTTTTCATATAATTCAAAAAAGCTTGAGAAGGGAGTGGAATGGGATTAGTGTGGTGTGTGAAGAATTCAATAATTCTTCACACAATAACAATCAATAACAATCACATTATTGTGGAAGCACCTCCTCTAAGAGTCTGAATTAGGTTGTTTGAGAAGGTTGGAATCCTAAGCAACCTGCATACACATTGTTTGAAGTACAATGGACCAACATAGCTACTGTAGTAGATCAAAATGGTTCAGTGGAAAACCTTGGTATATAGCATTTCTTTCTACAGACCTATGCCTACTTCTCACTTTAAACATCACTGAATACATCATGCTCCACATGTTGAAGTTCAAGAGGACTTTATTTGCCTTTGACAGCAATTTGCTTTCCATCCATCTCCTGTCCTGTGTGTGTGTGTGTCTTCCTGTGCATTTGCAATGTACTGTAAACTCACTCAGGACTCTTGACAATGATGATGCATGGCACTGAGAGCCTGCAGTCGTATCCAGTCTAAAGTGGTATCCTGCTGCATCATAGTACTTTAGCCAGGGAGAGCAATGTTAAGAGCTTGGAGGACACACACACCAGATAGTCAGGGGAGAGAGGAGCAAACCTAAAAGTGTTGAAGGGCAATGCAAAAAGAAACTTGGTCACAGAGAGAGAGAGCTAGAGAGAGAGAGAGAGAGAGAGAGAGAGAGAGAGAGAGAGAGAGAGAGAGAGAGAGTGTGTGTCTGAGGGAGAGAGCAGTAAAAGGACGAGCAATGCAACCAAAATACACAGCGCCAACTTAACAAACAGAGACAACGCTTTTCACCCACCCAGATCTTGTCAAATAAGTTTCAAATTAAGCCGACTGGCGCGTTGGCTGAAAATCCCCTGAGCGCCACTGGTAGAACCTGTCAAGTGTATTTCCAGCTGACATAAGCAGTCCACGCTGATGTGTAATTAATTTTTGTTGATGAACAAATTAAAGCAAGAGAGGGGCCCGGCGCTGAGCCGTGGTAACCTTGGAGACCCAGTGGAGAGGAAAGGCAAGGCAGGAGGACAGGTGTTTTTGATTGGCCAGGTAGTGGGAGTGTGTGTGTGTCAAGTGTGTCCTGAGTGGAAGTGCTATTCTCAGTACTGTTCTCTTCAAGATGATTGTCCACTGTACTGACCGTGTGGCAGTCATCTCCATCTTGTACACCAGCCTGCTTCACTGATTCATTTCTGCCATTTCTGTCAAACACATTGATTATTTTCTCTGACATTCTCTCTCTCTCCATCCGTTGCTCTCATTCTCCTACCCAAGTCATACACTGTTCTCTATGCTACCGCATTGGCCCTGTGTCTACCGGCACAAGTGAGAGAGTGAGAGAGTGAGAGAGAGAGAGAGAGAGAGAGAGAGAGAGAGAGAGAGAGAGAGAGAGAGAGAGAGAGGCTGCACATTTGACCCCAACAGACACAGATTGGTTTGGTCCAATCAAATTAAAGTGCCTCCTGTTTGAACTCCAACCCCGTGGGTAAACACTTTGTGGTATTGGGGGAGCCGTGGTTACTTGGCACTTTGGCCCTCCAGCTGGCTTGGGAGGAAAATTAAACCAAGAGAGTTATTTTACCAAAGGGCCCTACGAACCCTAAACTCTGTCACTGTGAATGTCATCAACTAAAATGTACTGTGTGTGCATGTGATGAGAGCATGCACTGTCAAAGGGTACACTTCAAATACAATACAATATAATGATAAAGCCCTTTCTTCATCAGCAGATGTCACAAAGTGCTATACAGAAACCCAGTCTAAAACCCCAAACAGCAAGCAATGCAGATGTAGAAGCACCTCTGTGAACTCTGTAAACAGTGTAATGGTGTCCAGTCCTACACACCAGTAGGTGCCATTTTCTGCAAAACACACAAAAGTGTGTGTGATACGGAGTGTTTGTTCACTCTCCTCCAAAAGACTGAACTCCAGGGAAGGGTTCCACCTGAACAGCCCTAACACACTCCAGTGAAGGGTTCCACCTGAACAGCCCTAACACACTCCAGTGAAGGGTTCCACCGGAACAGCCCTAACACACTCCAGTGAAGGGTTTCCCCTGAACAGCCCTAACACACTCCAGTGAAGGGTTCCCCCTGAACAGCCCTAACACACTCCAGTGAAGGGTTCTCTCTGAACAGCCCTAACACACTCCATTGAAGGGTTTCCCCTGAACAGCCCTAACACACTCCAGTGAAGGGTTCCCCCTGAACAGCCCTAACACACTCCAGTGAAGGGTTCTCTCTGAACAGCCCTAACACACTCCATTGAAGGGTTTCCCCTGAACAGCCCTAACACACTCCAGTGAAGGGTTCCCCCTGAACAGCCCTAACACACTCCAGTGAAGGGTTCTCTCTGAACAGCCCTAACACACTCCAGTGAAGGATTCCCCCTGAACAGCCCTAACACACTCCAGTGAAGGTTTCTCTCTGAACAGCACTAACACACTCCAGTGAAGGGTTCTCTCTGAACAGCCCTAACACACTCCAGTGAAGGGTTCCCCTTGAACAGCCCTAACACACTCCAGTGAAGAGTTCTCTCTGAACAGCCCTAACACACTCCAGTGAAGGGTTCCCCTTAAACAGCCCTAACACACTCCAGTGAAGGGTTCCCCTTGAACAGCCCTAACACACTCCAGTGAAGGGTTCCCCTTGAACAGCCATAACACACTCCAGAGAAGGGTTCTCTCTGAACAGCCCTAACACACTCCAGTGAAGGGTTCTCTCTGAACAGCCCTAACACACTCCAGTGAAGGGTTCTCTCTGAACAGCCCAAACACACTCCAGTGAAGGGTTCCCCTTAAACAGCCCTAACACACTCCAGTGAAGGGTTCTCTCTGAACAGCCCTAACACACTCCAGTGAAGGGTTCTCTCTGAACAGCACTAACACACTCCAGTGAAGGGTTCTCTCTGAACAGCTCTAAGACACTATAGTGAAGGCTTCCCCCTGAACAGCCCTAACACACGCCAGTGAAGGGTTCTCTCTGAACAGCACTAACACACTCCAGTGAAGGGTTCTCTCTGAACAGCCCTAACACACTCCAGTGAAGGGTTCTCTCTGAACAGCACTAACACACTCCAGTGAAGGGTTCTGTCTGAACAGCCCTAACACACTCCAGTGAAGGGTTCTCTCTGAACAGCAAAAACACACTCCAGTAAAGGGTTCTCTCTGAACAGCCCTAACACACTCCAGTGAAGTGTTCCCCCTGAACAGCCCTAACACACTCTATTGAAGGGTTATTTCTGAACATCCCTAACACACTCCAGTGAAGGGTTCCCCCTGAACAGCCCTAACACACTCCAGTGAAGGGTTCCCCTTGAACAGCCCTAACACACTCCAGTGAAGGTTTCTCTCTGAACAGCACTAACACACGCCAGTGAAGGGTTCCCCCTGAACAGCCCTAACACACTCCTGTGAAGGGTTCCCCCTGAACAGCCCTAACACACTCCAGTGAACGGTTCACTCTGAACAGCCCTAACACACTCCAGAGAAGGGTTCTCTCTGAACAGCCCTAACACACTCCAGTGAAGGGTTCTCTCTGAACAGCCCTAACACACTCCAGTGAAGGGTTCTCTCTGAACAGCCCAAACACACTACAGTGAAGGGTTCCCCTTGAACAGCCCTAACACACTCCAGTGAAGGGTTCTCTCTGAACAGCCCTAACACACTCCAGTGAAGGGTTCTCTCTGAACAGCACTAACACACTCCAGTGAAGGGTTCTCTCTGAACAGCTCTAAGACACTATAGTGAAGGCTTCCCCCTGAACAGCCCTAACACACGCCAGTGAAGGGTTCTCTCTGAACAGCACTAACACACTCCAGTGAAGGGTTCTCTCTGAACAGCCCTAACACACTCCAGTGAAGGGTTCTCTCTGAACAGCACTAACACACTCCAGTGAAGGGTTCTGTCTGAACAGCCCTAACACACTCTAGTGAAGGGTTCTCTCTGAACAGCAAAAACACACTCCAGTAAAGGGTTCTCTCTGAACAGCCCTAACACACTCCAGTGAAGTGTTCCCCCTGAACAGCCCTAACACAGTCTATTGAAGGGTTATTTCTGAACATCCCTAACACACTCCAGTGAAGGGTTCCCCCTGAACAGCCCTAACACACTCCAGTGAAGGGTTCCCCTTGAACAGCCCTAACACACTCCAGTGAAGGTTTCTCTCTGAACAGCCCTAACACACTCCTGTGAAGGGTTCCCCCTGAACAGCCCTAACACACTCCAGTGAACGGTTCACTCTGAACAGCCCTAACACACTCCAGTGAAGGGTTCTCTCTGAACAGCACTAACACACTCCAGTGAAGGGTTCTCTCTGAACAGCCCTAACACACTCCAGTGAAGGGTTCTCTCTGAACAGCCCTAACACACTCCAGTGAAAGGTTCTCTCTGAACAGCCCTAACACACTCCAGTGAAGGGTTCTCTCTGAACAGCACTAACATACTCCAGTGAAGGGTTCTCTCTGAAAAGCCCTAACACACTCCAGTGAAGGGTTCTCTCTGAACAGCCAAAACACACTCCAGTGAAGGGTTCCCCCTGAACAGCCCTAACACACTCCAGTGAAGGGTTCCCCTTGAACAGCCCTAACACACTCCAGTGAAGGGTTCCAACCTGAACAGCCCTAACACACTCCATTGAAGGGTTATTTCTAAACAGCCCTAACACACTCCAGTGAAGGGTTCCCCCTGAACAGCCCTAACACACTCCAGTGAAGGGTTCCCCCTGAACAGCCCTAACACACTCCATTGAAGTGTTATTTCTAAACATCCCTAACACACTCCAGTGAAGGGTTCCCCTTGAACAGCCCTAACACACTCCAGTGAAGGGTTCTCTCTGAACAGCCCTAACACACTCCAGTGAAAGGTTCTCTCTGAACAGCCCTAACACACTCCAGTGAAGGGTTCTCTCTAAACAGCACTAACATACTCCAGTGAAGGGTTCTCTCTGAAAAGCCCTAACACACTCCAGTGAAGGGTTCTCTCTGAACAGCCAAAACACACTCCAGTAAAGGGTTCCCCCTGAACAGCCCTAACACACTCCAGTGAAGGGTTCCCCTTGAACAGCCCTAACACACTCCAGTGAAGGGTTCCAACCTGAACAGCCCTAACACACTCCATTGAAGGGTTATTTCTAAACAGCCCTAACACACTCCAGTGAAGGGTTCCCCCTGAACAGCCCTAACACACTCAAGTGAAGGGTTCCCCCTGAACAGCCCTAACACACTCCAGTGAAGGGTTCTCTCTGAACAGCACTAACACACGCCAGTGAAGGGTTCCCTCTGAAGAGCCCTAACACACTCCTTTGAAGGGTTCCCTCTGAACAGCCCTAACACACTCCATTGAAGGGTTCTCTCTGAACAGCCCTAACACACTCCAGTGAAGGTTTCCCCCTGAACAGCCCTAACACACTCCAGTGAAGGGTTCCCCTTGAACAGCCCTAACACACTCCAGTGAAGGGTTCCCCCTGAACAGCCCTAACACACTCCATTGAAGTGTTATTTCTAAACATCCCTAACACACTCCAGTGAAGGGTTCCCCCTTAACAGCACTAACACACTCCTGTGAAGGGTTCCCCCTGAACAGCCCTAACACACTCCAGAGAAGGTTTCTCTCTGAACAGCACTGACACACTCCAGTGAAGGGTTCACCCTGAACAGCCCTAACACACTCCAGTGAAGGGTTCCCCTTGAACAGCCCTAACACACTCCAGTGAAGGGTTCCAACCTGAACAGCCCTAACACACTCCAGTGAAGGGTTCTCTCTGAACAGCCCTAACACACTCCAGTGAAGGGTTCTCTCTGAACAGCACTAACACACTCCAGTGAAGGGTTCCTGTTGAACAGCCCTAACACACTCCAGTGAAGTGTTCCCCTTGAACAGCCCTAACACACTCCAGTGAAGGTTCCCCCTGAACAGCCCTAACACACTCCAGTGAAGGTTTCTCTCTGAACAGCACTAACACACTCCAGTGAAGTGTTCCCCCTGAACAGCCCTAACACACTCCAGTGAAGGGTTCCCCCTGAACAGCCCTAACACACTCCAGTGAAGGGTTCACCTTGAACAGCCCTAACACACTCCAGTGAAGGGTTCCCCTTGAACAGCCCTAACACACTCCAGTGAAAGGTTCTCTCTGAACAGCCCTAACACACTC